>OX411771.1:0-661368 GCA_948252455.1 Acleris cristana | reverse complement strand
AAACTTACAATTGGAAGTCGTTTGTCCAGTTCGCAACGATTGCAATTCACGTCATGGAGAACTTTTACCGAACACAATTCGAAGTATAATTTGTGGTCCTTCTAACTGTGGAAAAACCAATTTAATTGTTGGTCTTTTACTGCATGAACGGGGGCTACGTTTTGAAAACCTTTATGTTTACTCAAAAACTCTTTTCCAACCCATGTATCGATTTTTGGAAACAGTATTAGCGTTAGTTCCCACAGTTAAATTTCAAAAATATCAACAAAATGAAGAAATACTCAGTCCACATGAAGCTAAGATTAACTCAATTATTATATTTGATGATGTTGCATGTGAAAATCAAAACAACATAAGGGATTACTTTGCAATGGGACGTCATAAAAATATTGATAGCTTCTACCTTAATCAAACTTATAGTAAAATTCCTAAACAATTAATAAGAGACAATGCTAACTTAATAATTCTATTTAAACAGGATGATATGAATTTACGTCATGTTTATGATGAACACGTTGGAAGCGATATGTCTTGGTCACAGTTTCGAGAAATGTGTGCTAAAGTATGGAAACTACCATATAATTACTTGGTTATAAATAAAGATTGTAGGCGTAATTCAGGATGTTATAGAATGGGCTTTGACACATTTATCATTATGGATTAACTATAATACGTAATGCAATGTTACGAAACATTTATTGCTTCATAGGAAACCATCATGATCAGACATGAACCTTGAAATGAATGACGAGAAAACTTTGAAAGAAAAAGTAATCAAATCTGTCGAAGCCGTTAAAAAGAAGGTTAGACTGATTCGTAATATGAAAACTGATAATGATATGATGTTGGAATCAGTATTGAAACCAATAACAGATCCGCTTAATGAAATAGCAAAAAATGACGACAGTAATTACATAAACACTTACGATACGAACGTAGATAATAATGTTCCACAATGGAGAAAGTTGGCAAAAAGATTTAAATTTAGTCCTAGTGAAGAGAAGAAGCAAACTATTAATGATCTTACTGTTGTGAGGAACTCTTCTCAATCTAGTCTTTATAATGAAGATGATGGGAATGAGACATCAAACGACGATGAAAGTGATGTAAGTGATGGTGTGGATAGTGAAAATATGATTGATCAGGATTCAGCAAATGATATTTCATTTAAGACATCTGATTCTTATGCATCTCCTCGCGAAGATCCTGCATTTCAAAAGCAATATACCACGAACATAAACATTCCATTTGGTATACGAACGGAACGGGACAAGCTAATGCTAGGAACTTATCCAGTATACACCAGTAACAATAAAATCAAAGTAAATGGTCGTACTTACAATTTAACACCAGGTTTAAACGAATTGCTATATAAGAAAATACCGGATTTAGATATTGTAACTGAGGACGATAAACGTAATTACAAAATCTTATTATTAGAGACTAATGCACATAGAAGAGATTTTAATGCTAATAAACCAATAAAAAGCAACAAAGGTATAAAATATTTACATGTAATAAGACCGCTTTTTAAATTAGCTAAAGAACGAACAGTAAGTGGTGATGGATTACCAACAATGAAAAGAGTTAAAAATAAAGTGTCTTATGTATATTGGGATGACCCAAACGAATTAGTAGATAGATTAAAATTACTTATAGCTTCCCGTGAAGCTGGTAATACAGGATTAGATAATGAAATCATATCCATTATTGAAGAATTGCAAGAAGCGGGATTAGTTAACAATGCTAATATATAAATCAGTTACTGTACTATTATCGTTAGTCGAGGCAGAACTTTTGACGTACAAATATATCATAAAATGAATATAGATAAATTTGGTCATCATCTTCATAAACGCCTGCGTGTATCTGAAGTTTCTGAACTTAAAAATAATGCTTTACTCAGATCAGATGATGGGCATTTCGATTTACAGTCATTGAGATTAAAGGGGCTTGCGCATCCATTGTCGCCTAATGATGCCGTTAATAAGCAGTATGTTGATCAGCTCGTTCAGAACCTTTATGAGAAGAAGTATCTAGATTCTTTGTTTGACACTATAAATTCACAAATTCATCAGCTTGCAAATCAGTTGAAATTGAACTTTTATACAAAAAAGGAAACAGACGACATTTTCACCAAATTAAACGATGGCAAAGCAGCAAGTCGTGAACGAGATACACAGATCAGCTCGAAAAAACTTTAAGCGACGAGCAGTTTTATTAAAAGGAATTGATGATTTGTGGCAAGCGGATTTGATTGACTTACAAAATTTGCATAAGATAAATAGAGGATATAAATACATTTTGGTTGTAATTGACGCCTTTTCAAAGTACGCGTGGTGTATTCCAACAAAATCTAAAACGAAAACAGAAATTAAAAATGCTTTCGAACAAATTATTAAAGCATCTAAACGAGTACCGATAAACTTACAGACAGACTTAGGGAAAGAGTTTTATAATAATGAATTCGATTGCTATGTAAAAAAATTAAAAATAAATCATTATTCTACGTATTCAATTAAAAAAGCATCTATTGTTGAAAGGTTAATAAAAACGCTCAAAACTAAACTTTACAAACATTTTAGTTTAATAGGAAATTATAAATGGGTTGGAAAACCTTTAAATGATATAGTTAAATCCTACAATCAAACTATGCATCGTACAACAAAATTTCAACCAATTGATGTAAATTTTGATAATGAGTCGCAAGTAAAGAAAAACATCCAAAACGTGCAATCCAATCTAGGTAATCAATCAAATAAATTTAACATAGGAGATTGCGTACGCATAAGCAAGTATAAAAGCGCCTTTCACAAAGGTTATACACCGAATTGGTCAACTGAAATATTTACTATTAAACATGTAAATCGCACTCGCCCAGTTACTTACCTTATTGAAGATCAACGAAAAAATACAATACTTGGGTCATTTTACGAACAAGAACTTCAGAAAACGAAATATCCTGATGTTTACCTCATAGAAAAGGTGATCAAAAAGAAGGGGGAAAAATTGTATGTAAAGTGGTTAGGGCTTAATGATAGCGAAAATAGCTGGATTGGTAGAAATGCCATTGTATGAGCATATTTATTAACTTTATTGTATTAAAAATCGTCATTAATATTTTGGATATGAAAGGGAGAGGACTTTTAAACAGTGCTATTAATCACTTACCAATTGAACTACACTTACCCGGCTACAATTATTGTGGACCAGGCACAAAGTTGCATAAACGTTTGCTAAGAGGTGATAAGGGAATTAATGAGCTAGACAACGCATGTATGCAACACGACATAGCCTATGATAAATATTCTAACCTGGCAGATCGTCAACATGCAGATTTAGAACTTTATAAAATGGCTAAACAAAGACTGAAAGCGAATGATGCTGGTAAAGGGGAAAAACTTGCTTCATGGCTAGTTAGCAAACTAATGAAATCTAAAATAAAAATCGGCGCGGGGATAAAAACATTTAAACAGTTTGTATCTAAGATACGTGCTGAATTAAAGAAAAACAAATCTAAAAATAAAGGCACTGCAATTAATCAAGCTTTTGCAGCTGCAATTAAAGTATTCCGTAATAACAATACGAGTAAATTACGAGTTCCTCGTTTAATACCGATCCCAAAAACTGGAGGTATTTTACCACTGATACCTATTTTTGCTGGACTTTCTGCATTAGGATCTTTGGCAGGAGGAGCTGCTGGGATTGCTAAAGCTGTTGGAGATTACAAAGCTGCGAAGAAAAACTTAGCCGAATCAGAACGCCATAACAAAATGATGGAATCTATAGCATTAGGAAAAGGTTTACATATAAAACCGTATAAGAACGGTAAAGGATTGTGTTTAAAAAGTTCAAAAAACTAAATAAAAGGTTACCTAGACGAGCTCTTACAAATATTGATATTTTAAAGTATTCAAAAGATATACCTTATTTTCGCGGTGTTTATATGAGAGATAGTTTGCCAAAACGACCAAAAAGAGTAGAATGTGCAATCATAAATTTAGATAGTTCTGAAAACCGCGGGACTCACTGGGTAGCCTATGTCAAGGACAACAATTACTGTGAATATTTTAATAGTTTTGGTGATCTGAAACCACCGTTAGAATTAATAAATTATTTAAAGAATCATGTTATTTCATACAATTACCTCACTTATCAAAAGTTTAACACTGTAAATTGCGGACATTTATGTTTGAAATATTTAAAACAGTTTTGGAGTAAACGTTTAAATATCTCTGTACAATAAAAACCATATCATTTTCATGATGTCTTTCACTTTGTCTATAACCGGAACCTCTTCTGCCTTGATCACTAATTATTCACCAGCTTTTCAACTCGATGGTGAATATGAATGTGGGTTGCTGTACATGTCAACTTTTAACTCGATACCGAATATAGATTACAGAAATAATACATTTTATTATGGTAAAAATGAAGAAGTAGAAATTCCAGAGGGGTCATATGAACTTCAAGACCTTGATGATTACCTTAAACGACACCTGCAAGGATGTACATTTTCACTGACATGTAACAATAACACATTGAAGACGTCTATATTGTGTTCTAAAAACATCTACTTCAATAAAGAAAATTCGATTGGAAAGTTGTTAGGTTTTGGAGAAGAAACTATTCAAGCTAATATATTAACAGATTCCCCTTTTCCTGTTTCCATTCTATCAACAACTATAGTGCGGGTTGAATGTGACATAGTGAGTGGATCATTTGTTAACGGTAAACCGAGCCATATAATTCACGAGTTTGTACCTAATGTTCCACCTGGTTATCGAATTATAGAAATACCTAAAAACGTAATCTACTTTCCTGTTACACAAAACAGCTTAAGCTCTCTCAAAATAAGAATATTGGATGTAAACGATAATTTAGTTAATTTGCGAGGTGAAGAGATTCAAATTTATTTACATCTTCGAAAAAAATGATAAATTTCAATAAAAGTGTAGTCTCGCGCGACAAACGTACTAGTACTCATTGTACTATCAAGAAAAGAAGACCTAAAGAACCAATTACAAAGCTAACAGAAGAAAATAAACAATTTTTAAAAAACATTGGATTGTTAAAATGAGTATATTAAATTTAACAGATTCTTTAAGCTTTGATAACACGATTGAAAGTTTTGAATATCATTCATATAAACCATACATAACAAGTTTTAATTTGAACGATGAAATTCGTATACCTATTAACCAACAAGATCTTTACGTATTGCCATCGGCGAGTACTCTCTATGTAGAAGGCGATGTTGCAGTATTCAATAGAGAGACAAAGACGCCGGTGAACAGTGTACAATTTACGAATAACCCTATACTTCACTTGTTTCAAGATATTCGATATGAACTGAACGGGATCGAAATAGATAAAATTAAAAACGCTGGAGTTACAACAACGATGAAATCTCTTGTATCCATGAATGAAATCGAATCGTCTATGTCACAGTTATGGGGATGGAATGTTAATGGTACTAAAATTACACATGGATCATTTTCTGTATCTATTCCTTTAGATAAGATTCTTGGTTTCGCAGAGGATTATAAGAAAATAATTATTAACTGTAGGCATGAACTTATTCTTCTACGATCCAATAGTAATATAAATAGTGTTAAATTGAACACCAATGAATACATAGATAACATTACTATATCTAAAATAGTATGGCGTATGCCACATATTAAAGTTTCTGATAGGGAAAGATTAAATTTACTCAAATGCTTAGAAAAAGATCGCGCTATTCAAATGGCATTTAGGAACTGGGATCTTTATGAGTATCCACTTTTACCTAAAACATCAAAACATTCTTGGTCAATCAAAACTTCATCTCAAATTGAAAAACCGCGATTCGTTATAATTGGATTGAAAACGGATAGAAAGAATATGGCTAACAAAGATATAACACGGTTTGATCACTGTCATTTGAGAGACGTCAAAGTTTTTTTAAATTCAAACTATTTTCCGTATGAAAGTTTAAATGTTAGTTTTGCAGCTGAAAAGTATGCTTTATTATACGAACAGTACGCTAAATTCCAGCAGTCTTATTATAACCGTGGTCAAACACCATTGTTGAGTCCGCAAGAATTTAAAGAGAAAGCTGCTCTGTTTGTAATCGATTGTTCCCGTCAAAACGAAACCTTAAAAACAGGCGCCATAGACGTACGAGTAGAATTAGAGTGTGAACAGGATATACCTGATAATACTGCAGCGTACTGTTTAATTCTGAATGATAGTATTGTAGAATACAAACCGTTAAGCAACATTACACGAAAAATATCATGAATTCAGATTGTTTGTTCGTGGATCTTCAGGGATTTAAATCGTATAAGAATGAATTTATTATTAAGGAATTTGCATACAGTACAAATGAATACACACAGGTATTTTCAATAAAACCTCCATATAAGTTTTCGACGTTAATGGAAAGCGAAAAAAGACAAGTAAGATGGATAGAGAAAAACCTAGGTATTTCATGGCATGAGGGCTTTGTTGATTATAGAGAATTTAAAAGAATGATACGCTGTTTTTTGGAAAACAAGAAAATATATGTAAAAGGGTTAGAAAAAGTTAAATGGATTAAAGATTTGTGTAGTAACTGTACCGTAATTGACTTGGGTTGTAACGGTTTGCCTAAATTTGAATCTATGTATCAAAAATATTGTAAGGACCAGAGTAGTTATAGTTGTTCAACGCATAAAAAATCTTGTGCGTTAAAAAATGTTTTATGTATTAAAAAATGGTATTCTGAAAATAATTTATCATTGTATTCTCATTTGTAATAAAGTACAATAAATATTATAACTGTAAAGCATATTTTTATTTCATAATTATTTCCCTTTATATACCTACCTACATATGATAAGATAGAGTGTCCGATCCGAAAACTACAAATTTAAGTGCCTGTAAAAGTTTAAAATAACAATGATAATGACAACTATTTGTTATTTCATGGGCACTTAAATTTTAAAGTTCGAATTGGACCCAATGGGGTTACAAAAGGTTTAGAAGTAAAATAAAACCAGATTCATAGGAAATAACATTTATTTATTAATTACCACACCTTTGTTTATAACATAGCATCTTAAATCTAATTTTAACTTTAATATTAAAACAAAGATTGATGACCCCAAGACAACGTCGAGACTTGATTATCTAGTATAACGCGTTTGTCATCATTTGACGACAGTGCTACTTTATTCAAGGACTGAGTAAAAATAACATGTTTTAAAGATTTAAATACAATATTGCGTTTTCTTATCCGCTCCTTATTTAATAGTACTTTTTTATATTCCTCAAAATCCACACCGCGCAATACATGTCTCTTTGTGCCTTTAGCCTTTTTCAGTTGTTTGTTTTCTGTTTTTATACAATATAATTTAGACCTAAGGCCAACGAACTCGTTTATTATTTCTCCACCAAGTTCATCTTTAAATAAACCGGGTACTTTTTTATGTTTAAGAGTTATACCGTATGCGTTACTGACAGAATAATTACTTGTATCAAAATAATGTTGAAAATTTCGTTTTATATCTACATACAAATCTTCTGTATTTATGGAATACAAAAAAGAATCTGTATCGGTATAACATAAACTTAAATTAGATCCATAAAAAGGTTTCATGACAGAATAGTGAAAATCGTACATATGAGTTTTCGATATTTCCAAAACAGTAAATCCAATGTAAATTGGCCTGTCAAGAGTTACCGATTCCGGTTTCATTTGTATGGCGACAAAATTTTCACTAAAAACGGTAGAACTATGAAAATTAGGTCTACCTGTTAGATGCTCTGCTGTGTATTTCTTTTTTGTTTTATTTCTATTATCACTCCACGCATTAACTAACAGAACATTTAACCTTTTTTCAGCGTCTTCCAACGTTTTTCCAAATATAGCATTGTTTGCAAGTTTGCACGAATTTTGCTCAAACACGGATTTAGCTTTTTGTCTTAACTTTGTATTTAAGTCTATGTATTGTTTTAAAAATGGACCTTGTTTAAATTTGATTACTCTATGTACGTTTTTCAATACCAAGCCATGCTTTATACATGTTTTTAAATGCACATAATGGATGACATACTCGTATTTATCATATAAATTTGGGATAAGTTTAGGTTGCTTTGAACCAGGCGGTGTGAATTTTTGAGGACAGAATGGAATGTCATTATGCAAGTCATGCAAATGTTCTGGATATTCTAAATCCACTTCCAAAATATAACCATAATCCGAATCATCAGGTGTTTGTAGGATATCGAGTACATTAATTTTATCCCGTGGTAATAATTTGAAATCATCATAAGGTAAATTGCCACACATTGCATAACCGTATAGATTATTACAGTCTATGTAGAATAAGAAACTGCTTGGATTACTGGAATCAAAGTTTGGCATGTATTTATTATTTGCCTTTGCATATCGAGTAGAACATAAACATACACCCCCACGAATACCTTTTTGAATCATTCTAATTATTTCAAGGTCATCAATGAGTTGCAACTTCACACCAGTTATAAGTAACATGGCATCAAAACTTAAACTTGGGGCAGTTAGATAAAAAGCAGGGTCTAATCTATAATTGACTTTACAAGTTTGACGAAACTTTTCAAATATGTCAGTTAGTAATAATACATCTGATTTAAGGTAAAGATCGGTGTATTCTCCTAAAGTATTAATATTGAATGATTTCCATACAAGCTCGGCATGTTCATAATCATATTTGGATATAATCTCATTTGTTAATGAGTTGTAAAAATAATGTGGCTGAGGTAAACATTGCTCTTCATAGCGACTCCAACTAGACATATACTCGTATGGATAGACGCCCTTTCGTTTCAATAAATCGAAATGCTCTTTTAAAGGAAAAAAATGTGAGAGATGAATAAAGTCTTCTTCATTTAAGGTGCTAACAAGTTCTTCCAAACTTGCTCCTAAAAATTTGAATGAATCTACAAAACGAACGGGCATATATTCATTTCGACTTGTAATGAAAAATTTCGTAAATGATATGTAATTTTCTTTGTTTTTTGCAATAACTTTGACTTGACCAGGAAGTTCACCCAATTGACGTATAAACAAATGACTGTCGTACCCTGATAAGTTGTGAAAAAATACTGGCACAAATGTTGGTAGGCGGTACCGAATATTACAATAAGAATGGGCTGCCCCTCTATAGCGTCCTGTCAAATGGCAATGATCTCTCACGGAATCGCCGAGTAATAACTTGCGACAAAGAAAACAATATTGAGAGTTCAAAAAATCATTTTCTTCTGTCTCTGTAATAGTTATTGGCTTCGGGTCAGAATATATTTTATTTATTCTATGTACATCTTTTTGCAGATATTCGAGAAATTTTTCTACGCAGTCTTTTCCACGATAAGACACAAATTTGTTTAGGGAGCTGTCGTATGAACTAACAATGTAGTACGCAAATGCAGCTGGTATGTGTTCCTGCAATGTTGTAGTACATTTCGAACTAAGTTTTTCATCCGTATTTGGTTGCAATAAGGATTCAAAGTCTGCATAAATTATAAAAGGCATATTTTGCATCCGCTCAAAATTTTTAAATTCAATATGCGCACCCCGATTAGGTAAAATTGTCTTTACGCCCCCGCATACGTGAGCATTAAATTTGTCTTGACTATTAAAAAATATCATACATTCATCGCAAAAAAATATTTTCCCGTTATGTTTTGTAAATTGAAGTTTAAGCAGGCGACTTAAATCTTTTATAAGACAGTAATGTGTTTGACGACCGTTTTCTAACATTAAAAGGTTAATATGATGTTGCTTCCGACATGTGGTTTTGTAAAGTGGACCTACGATTTCAGATTTATTTTTGAGTGCGTACACATTAATACTAATACGTTGATTGTTTTTTTCGAATATTTTTATGTCAGATAATCCCACAGGAAAAGTCATGTCCTTGCTATTAAGAACACCTTCATAATGGGGATATGAAGATACCCTATGCACATTATTTTTAGCTGGAAATAAAGCAGCCATCACACACCACAAAAAGCAAAAAACATCTTTATTTTGTATATTGATGCACGCCCGTTTTAGTTTTATATTTTTAGGCAAATCAATGAATCCTGATGCTCTCAGTGGGTTATATTTACTGATGTTTACCTCTAGGTATAAATTGCGCATAAAAGCCCAACCACTATCTCTGTCTTGAAACTCATCAATTTTTCCACAAATACATTGTAAAAGATTTAAAAATATTTCATTAAAATCATAGTTCTGATGTATAACTATATTTTTCGTTGCAAAAGATTTTACGTCGCAAGTATCGTTTTTAAGTAAAGAAAATTCAGCAAATAATTCAAAATTGACTTTGATAGTATTAAACACTGATTGTCTTGCTTCCAAAATTTTACGAACACTGTCGCGAAGGCTACGTATAAACTCGGCTGGTGCACAAACCTGGTCTGGCCCGCCTTCACGCCCCCGCACACGGTAAGATGCTATCCTACTTCTAAAAGCTGAAGCTATTTTTTCAACGCCTTCACCGTTATCAATAGAAATATTATTTTTATGCACAATACTTCGTAAATGGGCAGAAAAAGCTCGACTAGGAACAGATGTTTCGCAAACAGAACAAAATATTGATTTACAACTCATATTTGTTTTTTTAAGAATAGTAGATGAAAAGTGCTAGAAATTAAGATAAACAAAAGTATCGCGAGAATTATTATTTTTAGTAACAATATAACGCTCGGTGAAATTTTAAATTAACTACAGCTTTCTCCTATAGATCTTTTGTCACAATAGTTTTAAGTCAGCCACATTATTTAATTTCAACTGAACAAAACATAGAATTACAACAATTTTTTTTTTTTTTTTTTTTTTTTTTTAAGAATACTATTTTAAAAGTGTTGGCAAATATTACAAACAGAGGTAACTAATACTAGAATTATTATTTTAAATCGTGATAGAACGTTCCATCTTCAGCGAAATAGTCCTTGTACATAATTTTAGCACTTTATTAATATCTGACACCTCTGACGAATTAACATCTAACTGTATTTTTAAAGTAACTAGAGATCTCTCTCATCAATCTTTTGGCGAAATGCTTTTTATGTAAGCCGCATTATTTAATTTCAACTCAACAAGACATAGAATTACAACTAACTTTTAAGAATAGTAGATTAAAAGTACTGGCAAATGTTACAAACATAGGTAAGTAATACTAGAAATATTATTTTAAATCGCGATAGAACGTTCCATCTTCAGCGAAATAGTCCTTACATAATTTAAGCACTTTATTAATATCTGACACCTCTGACGAATTAACATCTAACTGTATTTTTAAATTAACTAGAGCTTTCTCCCATCGATCTTTTGGCGAAATGCTTTTTATGTCAGCCACATTGTATAACTTTAACTCAAGAAAAAGGTCGCCTGATAATTGTGCAGTTCGACGCACCCTGCCCCCGGGAACTTGCCTTATCAATACTGACGGCAGCAGCAGTGGTTCGGGTTTGCGAGCACGCCAGTCACCATCTTCACTGTCGGAGTCGATTATCCAGCCGCCTGCAGGACCGTTGAGCTGCTCTAGCAGACTTGTCTGCGCCAACTTTTTTGAGCTGTAAATCGATCAAAAATAAATAAATAATAATAAACGGAACAAACATGTGCAGAGCTAAGTACCTATTTCAATTTATTTTTAAAATTACCATTTACTGAAATAAATACATATTTTACTTACCGTGGAGTCGGTGCTTCGTCTTCAGATTCAGTCGGCGGGAATTTCGTTTTTGACAGCTTCGACTTCTTTGACCTATAAAACAGAAGTTCCGTAATATAATAAAGCACTTTAAAATGTATTCAGGTAATACTTGTTTAAAATTGAATTACCGAGGTATTGAGACTTCGTCTCCTGATTCGGGCAGCGGGGTTTTCTTTTTTACCACCTTCGGCTTCGTAGACCTTTAAAACACAAAACATAATAATTACACCGCGACAATGCACTCCTAACACACAGCACCTTAGATATTAATTAATTACCTTGAAATTGGAGCAGGATCTTGAAGCTCCGAATATGGACGAGTCTTCTTGGAGACTTTCACTTCAGAGTATTCCGTATCAGACCTGTAAAAAAAAGAACATGGAATATTGTATACGATTTATTTAATTAATAATCAATAAAACCATATCAGAACACATAAATATTAAAAACTTACGAACATTATTTTAATGCAGTTGTAGCTTGCGACTGATTGACACTGGCTTTCTTGTAGAAATAAATGTAATTAAGCGTTACAACGTAAAAAGTTTCCGCTCAGCACTTTACAACACTCACAGAAGTTCTCAACATTTAGATATTTATAACATTCTATTTGTAATAACAGTACTACGGAATGCGAACAAAACAAAGTTTTTATAAAGGTTTAATACCTCAGACGTCGATTTGCAAAGTAAGCATTTGTGTTACAAACAAAAGTATCATGTTAAATATGTCGTAATCGGTGCATCAATGAAAGGAACCGGCGTTTAACAAAGAAGCCGACTTCATTTAGGTTCAATTTACACTGAATGCGATGATTGATTTATTTTATAGGACTTGTCAACAATACTTGAATAAACCTGTACTGGAGTTAAGTTCGTGTTTAGCATATTATATTTTGTAGGGCTCAATAATACATGTTTAAACCTGTATTAGAGCTGTGCACGTGTTTAGCAAAGGAAAAATATAAATACATACGTTTAATATCGCAGTTCTTCTTTAGACGCCAATTCAGAAAGTCGCAGTTTTATTTCGTATCCCGTACCTACAATAATACTGACTGAACTTCTTGAATTAAACGGTGAGTGCCTAACTTATTTACTAATATACTGATACCGTTTTTTTTTTTTTTTTTTTTTTTCCTAGTAGATATAAATCTAATTATATTCTCTTATTGTGCAGAGTATGATGACTTCTCAACACATTGACTCCGTGAAAGATACCAACGAACAGTTCCCGTCTTTTTCGTCTCAAACCCTTGCGGCATTCGACGAACCATTTGGCTACTCCCAAGATATGGATGCTTATTTGCAATACCAGAATAGATGTATAAATCAAATTCAAAATCCATCTTTAGAAAATTCACCGAAAAAACCCAAGATAAAGAAGAGAGCAGTGCAAATAAAAACTGATATTGGATTAAACTCGCATGTAATTAAAAAAGCGAAAAAAGGGAAGCGATTAATTAAGATCAGTATTGCAAACCTTGAATCGCAGCAGGACGCTGATGACCTCATGGCGGTGCAATTTGTCATCGAAGATAACTACGATGAATTGTTAAGTGCTACGGAATCATTAGTTGACCGAATCGTGAGAAGACTCAGTAACGTTAGCTATTAGATTTTACAGTATACGTTATTTTACATGATTGTATTTTTTAATAAAATTTTGTGTTTTTGCAACTTTGTTTCTCAATAATTATTCAATTCCCTACCCATGTTAAATCCAATAGTGTTACTATGCAAAACAAGTTTAGAAACTAAAGTAAATTCCTCTGAAGTTTAGTGCCGCTGTTGGATTTACGTGCGCTTTATATTTTATTAATCGCTTGATCGTATATCTTTAACATAATGTAACCCTTACAGTAGTAGTCATGATTCCTGCTTAATAGCCGTGTCTAATTCTGATGGGACAGCAAATTGTACATATGCACATATATTAATAAGGTAGCATGTGAAGTTAAACTTTAACGAATTGCGGACTTTATTTGTGCTAGTGAAAATACAAATCAGACCGGCGTATTTATTGACTTGCAACTAGTTTATATTTATAATTTCTTGCAACGCGTTACGAGCACGTCACAGAAACCATCCAATCACAGGCTCAGGTCTACATCGCGCTAACGAAGTTTTTAAGATTTGTTCATATATATACAACATAAAATATGTAACCGGCGTGCTCCCACCTTCCGTGACCGACCGGCGGAATGGTAGGGTTCACCAGCAACCTGTGGCTCGGCCTGATCACCCTTGTTACTAACCGCTGAAATCAACTCAAAATGTATAGGGAGATTCTATGCCTATGCGGTGGTGGGCATGGATGATCCACACCTCGGTGAGAGGACTAAAATCACCAACACGTAAAATGCGGTCATAAGACCACTGGGAACTTAACGCATCCCAGGTGACCCGTTCTTGATGTGGGGCTTGATCAACCTCGCAGCAAGTTGTGAAAACACCATAGCAAACCAAGTCCGTCGAACGGTGTGGTGCGCTATGTGACTCGCTTTAGCAAACCAAGTCCGTATGTAGCGGTGTGGGGCGCTTATGCGACGATAGCGTGTCTGGTGACGACCTGTGACGCGTTGTGTACATGAAATGAAAAACATCTTTTGTTCTGTTGCTTGTGCACCTGACAAATTAAAAACCAAATATTAACTGACAATTGTCGGGTGTACAAGCAACAGTTTTGCTCAAATGAACTGTGAAATAATCAAGTAACAAAATCTACATGCGAAGAATATAACTCGAGTACGTTGCGATAAGTTAAAATAAATTAATGGTGAGTTGGCCGACATAACCCTGTTGGAGTTCGAACCCACATCGGTGGAGTTCGACAGGGCGTATACGGAAGCGCAGTTGGAAGATAGAGTACTAAACACAATAATTCTAATATAGTAAGTATTACAAACAGGAATGTACAAAGATATAAATTACAACCATAAAACCGATTGGGAGTTTCAGAACACCATACAACCGATTGAGAGTTTTAAAACACCTCAAAACCGATTGGGAGTTTCAAAACACCTCAAAACCGATTGGGAGTTTCAAAACACCTCAAAACCGATTGGGAGTTTCAAAACACCTATTTTAGCGTTTAAAAAAACGATCAACTCGAAATGAGCGTTTCGTCAAAAAACGCCTTGGGAGTTTCAAAACACCTCAAAACCGATTGGGAGTTTCAAAACACCTATTTTAGCGTTTAAAAAAACGATCAACTCGAAATGAGCGTTTCATCAAAAAACGCCTTGGGAGTTTCAAAACACAAAACATGTAAAATGTGTTTTGAAACTCCCAATAATATACTACTTGAGTCAAATGCACTTATGATTATTCGAAACCTATAGTGGTTCATTTACCGTTCGAACAACCTTTTTCGAAGTCATTCACTACTCGCGACTTACCTTAGTTGGAATAAGTCTTCTTTGCAAGTAGAACGTATGCGTTGCTTGATTAATTTTGAAGAAATATGAAGTTTGTGAAACAAAATCAGAGCCTGCAGTTGGATGTAGTTTGTTCAACTTGCAACACGCGTAGTTTACGTCATGGTAAACTTTTACCTGACACTATTCGCAGTATCATTTGCGGTCCTTCTAATTGCGGAAAAACGAATTTAATTGTTGGTCTTTTACTTCATGAACAAGGGTTACGGTACCAAAATGTTTATGTTTACTCAAAAACCCTTTTCCAACCTATGTATCAATTTTTAGAAAAAGTATTAATGATGGTCCCCGAAGTTAAATTTCAAAAATATCGTGGAAATGATGAAGTATTAAGTCCGAACGAAGCTGACTTTAACTCGATCATGCTATTTGATGATGTGGCTTGAGAAAACCAAAACAACATAAGGGATTACTTTGCAATGGGAAGACATAAAAATATTGATAGTTTCTACTTGAATCAAACGTACAGTAAAGTACCAAAACAATTAATAAGGGATAACGCCAATTTAATAATTATTTTTAAGCAAGATGATGTTAATTTACGTCATGTTTATGATGAGCACGTTGGAAGCGATATGTCTTGGTCTCAGTTTCGAGAAATGTGTGCTGAAGTATGGAAACTGCCATATAACTACTTGGTTATAAATAAAGATTGTAGTCGTAATTCTGGATGTTATAGAATGGGTTTTGACACATTTATCATTATGGATTAACTATAATACATATTGCATCATAATGAAACATTTATTGCTTCATAGGAAACCATTAAGATCAGACATGAACCTTAAAATCAGTGACGAGAAAACTTTGAAAGAAAAAGTACTTAAATCTATCAAAGCCGTTAAAAAGAAAGTTAGTTTGATTCGTAATATGAAAACTGATAATGAAATGATGATGGCATCAGTATTGAAACCAATAACAGAACCGCTTAATGAAATAGTTAAAGTTAAAAATGAGAATAATTATTTAAATACTAATGATAATGATTCTGATAACGGATTGCAATGGAGAAAGTCGGTAAAAAGATTTAAATTTAGCCCTAGTGAAGAAAAGAAGCAATCTATTAATGACCAAACGGTTGTGAGGAATTCTTCACAATCTAGTCTTGATGGGGATGACATATCAAACGACGATCAAAGTGATGCAAGCGATGGAGTAGAAAGTGAACATATTAATGATCAGGATTCACCAAATAATATATCATTTAAGACGAGTGAATCTTATGCATCTCCTCGTGATGATCCTCAATTTCAAAAGCAATATATTACCAACTTAAATATACCTTTTGGTGTTCGAACGGAACGGGACAAGCAAATGTTGGGATCCTGTCCGGTATACACTACAAGTGACAAAAAACTTAAAGTAAATGGCCGTACTTACTATTTAACGCTAGGTTTATACGAATTGTTATATAAGAAAGTACCGGATTTAGATATTATAACTGAGGATGATAAACGCAATTATAAAATTTTATTATTAGAAACTAATGCACATAGAAGAGATTTTAATCCTAATAAACCAATAAAAAGCAACAAAGGTATGAAATACTTGTACATAATAAGACCTCTTTTTAAATTAACCAAGGAACGATTAGTAAGGGGTGATGGATTACCGACAATGAAAAGAGTTCAAAACAATGTGTCATATGTATATTGGGACAACCCAAACGAATTAGTAGAAAGATTAAAATTGCTTATAGCTTCTCGTGAAGCTGGTAATACAGGATTGGATAATGAAATCATGTCTGTTATTGAAGAACTGCAAGAAGCAGGATTAGTTGACAATGCTCATATATAAAACAGTTACTTTACTATTATTGTTAGTCAAGGCAGAACTTTTGATGTACAAATATATCATAAAATGAATATAGACAAATTCGGACATAATCTTCATAAACGCCTGCGTGTATCTGAAGTTTCTGAACTTAAAAATAATGCTTTGCTCCGATCAGATGAAGGACATTTCGATTTACAATCAATAAGATTAAAGGGACTTGCGGATCCATTGTCACCTGATGATGCCGTTTATAAGCTGTACGTCGATCAGCTTGTTCAGAACCTTTATCAAAAGAAGTATATAGATTCTATGTTTGATACTATAAATTCTCAAATTCATCAGTTGGCAAATCAGTTGAAATTAAACTTTTATACAAAAAAGGAAATAGACGACATTTTCAACAAATTAAACAATGGTAAAGCAGCAAGTCGTGAACGAGATACACAGATCAGCGCGAAAAAACTTTAAACGACGAGCAGTTTTATTAAAAGGAATTGATGATTTGTGGCAAGCGGATTTGATTGACTTACAAAATTTACATAAGATAAATAGAGGATATAAATACATTTTGGTTGTAATTGATGCCTTTTCAAAGTACGCATGGTGTATTCCAACAAAATCCAAAAAGAAATTAGAAATAAAAAACTCTTTCGAAAAAATTATTAAATCATCAAAACGAGTACCGATAAACTTACAGACAGACTTAGGAACAGAGTTTTATAATAATGAATTTGATGGTTATGTAAAAAAATTAAAAATAAATCATTATTCCACGTTTTCAATTAAAAAAGCATCGATTGTTGAAAGGTTAATAAAAACGCTCAAAAATAAACTTTACAAATATTTTAGTTTCATTGGAAATTATAAATGGGTTGGAAAACCTTTGGGTGATATAGTTAAATCCTATAATCTCACTATGCATCGTACAACGAAATTTAAACCTATTAATGTTAATTTTGATAATGAGTTAAAAGTAAAGAAAAACATAGAAAACGCACAATCCAATCTAAGTAATAGATCAAATAAATTTAATATAGGAGATCACGTACGCATAAGCAAGTATAAAAGTGCCTTTCATAAAGGTTATACACCGAATTGGTCGACAGAAATATTTACTGTTAAACATGTAAATCACACTCGCCCAGTTACTTACCTTATTCAAGATCAACGAAAAAATACAATACTCGGTTCATTTTACGAACAAGAACTTCAGAAAACGAAGCATCCTGATGTTTACCTCATAGAAAAGGTGATAAAAAAGAGAGGGGAAAAATTGTATGTAAAGTGGTTAGGGCTTAATGATAGCGAAAATAGCTGGATTGATAGAAATGCTATTGTATGAGTATATTTATTAACTTTACAGTATTAAAAATTTACATTATTATATTGGATATGAAAGGGAGAGGACTTTTAAACAGTGTTATTAATCACTTACCGTTTGAGCTGCACTTACCTGGCTATAATTATTGCGGACCAGGTACAAAATTGCAGAAACGGTTGCTAAGAGGTGATAAAGGAATTAATGATTTGGACAACGCATGTATGCAACACGACATTGCTTATGATAAACATTCTAATCTAACAGATCGTCACAGTGCAGATTTAGAACTTTATAAAATGGCTAAACAGAGTTTAAAGTCTAAAAATACAGGAAAAGGAGAGAAACTAGCTTCATGGTTAGTTAGCAAAGTGATGAAGTCTAAAATAAAAGCTGGTGCTGGGATAAAATCATTCAAACAATTTGTTTCAAAGATACGCAAGGGATTGAAAAATAAAAAGTCCAAAAATAAAGGCACTGCGATCGAGCAGGCATTTCTTGTAGCGAAAAAGATATTTGTAAATAACAAAAAAGTAAGAATTCCTCGTTTAATTCCGATTCCAAAATCTGGAGGTATATTACCACTAATACCTATCTTTGCTGGACTTTCTGCGTTAGGATCTTTGGCAGGAGGAGCTGCTGGGATTGCTAAAGCTGTCGGGGATTACAAATCTGCAAAGAAAAACTTAGTCAAATCAGAACGCCATAACAAAATGATGGAATCTATTGCAATAGGAAAAGGTTTACATATTAAACCGTATAAGAACGGCAAAGGATTGTGTTTAAAACATACAAAAAACTAGATAAAAGGCTACCCAGACATGCTCTCAATAATATAGATATTTTAAAGTATTCTAAAGAAATACCTCATTTTCGTGGTGTTTATATGAGAGATAGTTTGCCAAAACAACCAAAAAGAGTAGAATGTGGAATTATAAATTTAGACAGTTCTGAAAACCAAGGGACTCACTGGGTAGCCTACGTCAAGGACAACAATTATTGTGAATATTTTAATAGTTATGGTGATCTTCAACCACCGATAGAATTAATAAGGTATTTAAAACATCATGATATTTTTTATAACTATAACACTTACCAAAAGTTTAACACTGTAAATTGCGGGCATTTATGTTTAAAATATTTAAAAAAGTTTTGGAGTGTCCGTTTAAATATCTCTGTACAATAAAAACCTTACCATTCTCACGATGTCTTTCACTTTATCTATAACCGGGACCTCTTCTACCCTGATCACTAATTATTCACCAGCTTTTCAACTGAATGGTGAATATGAATGCGGATTGTTACATATGTCGACTTTTAACTCTATACCTAATATAGACTATAGAAACAATAAATTTTATTATGGTAAAAACGAAGTAATAGAAATTCCTGAAGGGTCATACGAACTCCAAGACCTTGACGATTACCTCAAAAGACACCTGCAAGGATGCACATTTTCACTGACATCTAATAATAATACGTTAAAAACGTCAATATTGTGTTCTAAAAATGTGTATTTTAATAAAGAAAACTCGATCGGTAACTTATTAGGTTTCGGTAAAGAAACTTTTCAAGCTAATATATTAACAGAGTCCCCTTTTCCTGTATCCATTCTGTCTACAACTATAGTGCGAGTTGAATGTGATATAGTGAGCGGATCATTTGTAAACGGGAAACCAAGTCATATTATTCACGAGTTTGTGCCTAATGTACCACCAGGCTATCGGATTATAGAAACACCGAAAAACGTAATTTATTTCCCTGTTACACAAATAAACTTGAGCTCTCTTAAAATAAGAATATTGGACGGAAATGATAATTTAGTTAATTTACGAGGTGAAGAGATTCAAATATATTTACATCTTTTAAAAAAATGATAGATTTCAATAAAAGCGAAGTCTTGCACGACAAACATATTAGTAATCTTTGTGCTATCAAGAAAAGAACACCTAAACCGCAATTTACAAAGCTTACAAAGGAAAATAAACAATTTTTAAGAAACATTGGATTGTTAAAATGAGTATACTTAACTTAACAGATCCTTATAGCTTTGATGAGACGATTGAAAGTTACGAATATCATTCATATAAACCCTACGTAACTAGTTTTAACTTGAACGATGAAATCCGTATAGGTACCTATTAACCAACAAGATCTTTATGTATCGCCTTCGGCGAGTACTCTCTATGTGGAAGGCACCGTTACAGTATTCAATAGAGAGACAAAAGCAAAGGTGAACAGTGTTCTTTTAACTAATAACCCTATACTACATATTATTATGTTTCAAGATATTCGATATGAACTGAATGGGATTGAAATAGATAAAATTAAAAACGCCGGAGTTACGACAACTATGAAGTCTCTTGTATCCATGAATGAACATGAATCGTTTATGTCACAGTTATGGGGTTGGAACGTTGATGGTACTAAAATTACACATGGCTCATTTTCTATATCTGTTCCTTTAAATAAGATTCTTGGTTTTGCAGAGGATTATAAGAAAATAATTATTAATTGCAAGCATGAACTTATTCTTCTAAGATCGAATAGTAATTTAAATAGCGTAAAATTGAATACAAATGAATACATAGAAAATATTACTATATCTAAAATAGTATAGCGTATGCCGCATATTAAAGTTTCTGATCGGGAAAGATTAAATTTACTCAAACATTTAGAAAAAGATCGTGCTATTCAGATAGCTTTCAGAAATTGGGATCTGTATGAGTATCCGCTTTTACCTAAAACCTCTAAACATTCTTGGTCAATCAAAACCTCATCTTAAATTGAAAAACCACGTTACGTTATAATTGGATTAAAAACGGATAGAAAAAATATGGCCAACAAAGATGTAACATGGTTTGATCATTGTCATTTGAGAGACGTCAAAGTTTTTTTAAATTCATACTATTTTCCGTATGAAAGTTTAAATGTTAGTTTTGGAGCTGAAAGGTATGCTTTATTATACGAACAGTACGCTAAATTTCAGCAGTCTTATTATAACCGTGGTCAAACTCCGCTGTTGAGTCCGCAAGATTTTAAAGATAAAGGTCCTCTTTTTGTAATCGATTGTTCACGTCAAAACGAAACCTTGAAAACAGGTTCAGTAGATGTCAGAGTTGAACTAGAGTGTGAACAGGATATTCCTGATAATACTGCGGCGTACTGTCTAATTCTGAATGATAGTATTGTAGAATACAAACCCTTAAGCAACATTACACGAAAAATATCATGATGACTGACCGTTTGTTCGTGGATCTTCAGGGATTTAAATCGTATAAAAATGAATTTATTGTTAAAGAATTTGCATACAGTACAGATGAATATACACAAGTATCTATTATATAAAATTGAAAAACCAGAACGGGATAAAAAACGAAGGAAGAAGCGAGATGGCGCCTTACAAATTTTAAGAACTTTGTTATCACGTTTCTCGAAAACAACGCACGTTACCTAAGAATAAACTATTGAAATCTATTCTCTAGACATGGGAATAGAAAAAAAACATAAAATTTACCGGTTTCGCTGCGTATTTTTTCTACAATCACGTAATGAAATCTCGATATCATTGACAATTTGAACCGTCGGCCATTATTCGGAAATGTTCGGAAACGTTCGGATCGGTCTCGCCACAGAGTCTTGCTTAATACCTTACGTTTAAGTAGACGCTTTTGGTCACTAATAATACCTTAAGCCCTTTAAGGCCGGCCGCATACATACGTTTTCCGTCTACACGAAAACGTATACGGAAAACGTATGTATGCGGCTGGCCTAAAAAATGAATTGAAGGAGTGCTCCGTCTTTTTCTCACAAGTGTAATACGGAGCTATAAGTTCCGATTTGCTATGGAAGGACTGCATGCAGGTTAAATTGGTACGTCTGGGACAGGTTTTATAGAGTCTGTCTAATGAATGATGAACCGGGCTTTTATTTGACTGGCAAGTCTGGCAACACTATTAAAATGACGTTTTGAGTGTGACAAACAAGTTGTTATTGGTGTGAGTGTGTCAAATTAAAGATTTCTTTTGGAAATTTACGGACTAAACATGCGTAAAACTATCAAAAGTGGTGTGCGACAGATACTTTTTACCATTATAAACAAATATAAAGAAAAACAAGAGAAGAGGGAAGCATTGTTGAAACAAAAAACAGAGTGTTTAGATACGGTGACCGAATTTATAGGTTAGTTCAAGGTTAGTATGGCATGTTAATTTTGATACTTATTATTTCTGTATCTTCAATCCAAAGTTTCATAGAATATATACCTTTTTCTGTTCTACCTATCTTTTGAAATTGGTATTTCTTTTCCATTAAGAAATTAAACGATGTATTCCTTTCAGATAAGCTGGACGTGGATGGTGAAAAACAAACGGTTTGAAAAATGTTCAGCAGTTGAAAGAGTTGGAGCAAAACGATTTACTATGCCAGAGTCAGACGAAGTATTTAGAAGAATTATCTTCAATGACCGGTAAATACTAAAATTATTATTGATTTTACCTAAACCCAAATGTTCTTAGAGCTGTCGGATTGTATAATGGGGTTGTAGTCACAATGTATCTGTAAATGGTGTTCTGTTTAATTCATTCCTTCTTTCTTCTTACAGATATCAGTGTTTCGACATTAAAGAGAATAAATAATGAAGGCAAAGTAAACCATGGTGTCTTCAGTACCCCAGGAAAGAAACGACCTCACAAGGCCACAGTATCCAACTTAGATAGTTTTGACATCCATGCCATCCGAAATAAAGTGAACGAATTTTCACTTCAGATGCAGATGCCTATTAGCAGTTGATGCCTATTAGAGTTGCCTATTAGAGTTGAGAGAAAGCATCGGTTTTACCCTAATAATAAATAAAATCTTTTTACTTAATGACTAATGTTATTGATGATTTTATTTACTAAAAGAGCTCACAAATGAGAAAGCATGCTGATGCAAGCATTATTATGGTGGTCTGCATTTATTTTTCATAGATAGTTTTAAAGCATCAAATACTTCATTCATAGCATTCTTTTTTCGGGTAGGTGAACAAATAGAGTCAACATCTTCAGAAAGCTTTTTATTTAAATTTAATTGTATTTTTGCCTAATTTAACACTTAAACATTATTAAATTCATCACAAATTGACCTAAACCACCTACCAGCAGTTATCTTCACTTTTCCTGTAAGTTTAAAGTTTTAACTCAAAAATTTGCACTCTATAACCTATTTCACTGAGTCATGTCACAATCGGATATGAAGACCTCTATCTCAGAGTTGGCTGATTTGTTCTCTGCCAAAATGGCTGAGTTCCAGTGTAACTTGGACAGGGCCGGGACGAGCAACACTACAGTAGCCACCATCGCTGCAGATTTTGCTAACTTCAAAGCATTTGTAGCTAAGGCGCTTTGCATCCTGCAGCAGCAAGTGGACTCCCTGGCACGGCAGACAGATCAATTGGAGATGCGTTCCCGTCATAATATGCTCCTCATTCATGGTGTGATGGAAGCCGAGGCAGAGGACACTACTGAGCATGTTGTGAGCGCACTCATGAACTACAAGCTTGAGATAGCTGCTAGTGACTTGTGTAGCTGTCATCGCACGGGCCGGCCTCGCAGTGGTAAGCTAAGGCCCATATTGATTAAGTTCCGTGATGCTGCCAGCCGGGACAAAGTGTGGTTCGGCAAGAGCTTGTTGAAGGGTTCAGGCATCACGGTGTCAGAGTTTTTGACCAGGCCACGGCACGATGCCTTCATGGCTGCTCGTGAGTGCTTCGGTATTCGTAGTTGTTGGACCCGGGACGGAGTCGTGCACATCCTTGGGGTTGACGGTGCGCGTCACCGCGTCGTCTCAGTTGCCGAGGTCAGAGCAATTCAGGTCGTGCAGCCAGTGCCGGGTGCTTCTACTCCCCTTACTGGAACCAGGGACAGTGCTCAGCCGGCGCAGCAACCGGGGAAGAAGCTCAAGAGAGTGGTAAAAAAACCCTAGCAAACCTGTGGGTGTTTGAAATCATTTTGGTCTCCTATACATGGCCGTGTTGTATGCTCTGTATTTGCGTCTTATTTTAGCTGGATTATACTTGATTTTTGTATTTATACCCGATTTTTTGCCAATAATAATTTGTTCATTTCTGTCACTCTGTTTACTTTTAATTTTTGTTCTGTCTTGAAGTGATTGCTTGTCATTTTGATTTGACAGTGACAGTTGTTTTTAACTTTTTTTGTTGTCTACTTTTGCGTTCCGTTACACATATTTTATGAGTGCTTTGTATGATGTTTTTTCATCTTTACTTATTACATTGTTTTAGTTGTAGTTTCTTGCTGCTGGTGGGTAGTGTAAACTATTCACGTTTTTATTTAACAATTCAGTATTTATATATTATTATCTATAAATATATATTTATTTAGTATTTAAGTTAAATTATATATTTATGTCATCGTTTAGCCTTGATAGTGATAACAGTAATGCCGATATGTTTCTATCTTTTTCGTCTGATACAGCCAGCGATGAGAGTTTCCACAGCCTTCCTCCTTCTTTACGGGATTTACTTGATGCTCAGTTTTCTGACGTGCCTAAAAATTTTAACATTGCCCACATTAATGCCCAAAGTATTCCTGCTCATTTTAATGATTTAATACTTACGTTCGATTTCAGTAATATTCATGCTATTCTTATTTCCGAATCCTGGTTAAAACCGTGTTTGTCTTCCACTTTTTATTCTTTACCAGGTTTTAATTTGATACGGAATGACCGTTCTGATAGAGTTGGTGGAGGGGTTGCCATTTATCTTCGTTCCCATATCCCCTTTTCTATTGTTGGTATGTCTGCACAATCTTCTTCTGGCGCCGCGGAGTATCTTTTCCTCGACATTACTTTATCTCATAATAGACTTCTTCTTGGTGTTTTTTATTCTCCCTCTCTACTCACTAATTACTTCCTTCCATTTGAGAAACTTCTTGAAGATCTTATGCCCTCTTACAATCATCACATTATAATGGGGGACTTTAATACTTGCCTCCTTAAAAATGATACTCGGTCCAAGTCCCTTAAATCTATTGTAAATGCCTGCAACCTGAGTATTCTTCCTTCTGATGCTACCCATCACTTTCCTAATTGCACCCCTTCCCTTTTAGATTTGACTTTGGTTTCTTCTCCTGCTCATGTAGCTAAGCATGGACAATACTCCGCGGATGCGTTCTCTTATCATGACTCTATCTATCTTTCTTATAAAATCCGGCCTCCGAAAGCTAAACCCAAGACTCTCCTTCAGCGCAATTTTAGTCGGGTGGATATGGATAGGCTTCGCGAAGATGCGCATAACATTGACTGGAGTGTGATTTCTGGGGTTGATTCCGTTGATGAGAAAGTTGCTCTTTTTAATTCTCTCTTGACTCAGCTTTATGATATTCACGCTCCAGTCCGGCCCATTAAAATTAAACATCTTCCTGCTCCCTGGCTCTCTGAGGACATAAGGGCTATGATCAGGAAAAAGAATTTTGCAAAATCGAAGTACAAAGCTGACCCATCTGATAGAAACAAGGCCAAGTACCATACGTTGCGTAACCGCTGTGGGACTGTTTGTCGAGACGCTCAGAGTCGCCACATTCACAAGTCAGTCAAAAACGGTGATCCTGCTAAAGTTTGGAAATTTCTTAAGTCAATAGGAGTTGGAAAATCTCAGCATAGTTCCAGTACCATTGATTTAGATCTTGATCTTCTAAATTTACATTTCTCATCTTCTGCCACGTTCAATGGCCCTGCAAAGGATATAACTTTAAATTATCTTTCAAAGCTTCCAACTCCTGACATTTCTCCTTTTTCTTTCGATAAATTTTCCGACAGTGATGTTAGGAAGAGCGTGAAATCCATTGCTTCCAATGCTGTTGGTGTCGATAGCGTTAGTCGTAATATGATCCTCCCTTTACTTGACCTCCTTGTCCCTATTATCACCAGCATTCTTAACAGTTCTGTCTCGTCCAATGTTTTCCCTTCACTGTGGAAGGATGCTGATGTTATCCCTTTGCCTAAAAAGTCCAACCCGTCCTCCTTTTCTGATTACCGGCCTATTTCCATTCTCCCTTTCCTATCTAAAGTTTTAGAGCGTCTGGTGCATCAGCAATTATCTACTTTCTTAAACAGAAACCTTCTCCTCAATTCCTTTCAATCCGGTTTCCGCCCAGGTCATAGTACGGCTACCGCTCTCGTTAAAATCTCAGACGACATTCGGATGGGATTCGATAGTAAAAAGCTGACCTTGCTGACATTGCTGGATTTTAGCAATGCGTTTAACACTGTCGATTTCGAAGTTTTGCTTGGTATTCTCCGCTCTCTTAACATATCTCCTGAGGTAATTGAATGGTTTCACAGTTATTTATTTGGTCGTCGGCAGCGAATAAAGGTGGAAGCTTCCCGATCTTCGTGGTGCAGTACGCTGGCCGGTGTACCGCAGGGCGGCGTGCTGTCTCCATTACTTTTTTCTATTTTCATTAATTCTATCACGGATAACCTTCTTTCTTCATATCATCTTTATGCCGACGATCTACAAATTTACTCTCAGGGTGCTCTTGGTGATCTCGATACTGTCATTGGGGTTGCTAACGATGATTTGGTCCGTGTATTGGAATGGAGTAATAGTTTCGGCCTCAAAGTAAACCCAGCGAAAACCCAAACTATTCTGATTGGCAGTCCAAAGTTTATTTCTCGTGTCGACTTTGATAATCTTCCATCGGTGTATTTTGATGGTGTTCGTATACCATTTTCGCACCACGTCAAAAACTTAGGTATCATTATGGACCGTACCTTTACGTGGACTCCCCAAGTAAATGAGATCAGTAGGAGGATGTTTGCGGCAGTGTGGTCTCTTAGGCGCCTGCGCAACTTTCTTCCTCTCGCGACTAAGATTGCGCTCGCTCATTCCTTACTTCTCCCTATTTTAGATTATGCAGATGTGTGCTATCTTGATGTTTCTGAGGAGCAACTTAACAAGATTGAGCGAATTCAAAATTTATGTATTCGGTTCATATTTGGGTTGCGTAAATATGACCACGTCTCTACTTTCCGTTCACAGCTCAGGTGGCTTCCAATTCGTCTTCGCCGGCACTATCACATACTTAACCTTCTATACAGCGTTCTTTTCATTCCGGCAACTCCCCACTATCTCAAGGAGCGTTTTAGTTATTTTAATTCTGTGCGTTGCTCGGAAAAATGTATCTTAACTGTTCCCTCTTCTTCCTCTAAATTTTACAATAACTCCTTTACATTTCAGGCTGTTAGGTTGTGGAACTCTCTTCCTTTGGAACTGAGACAGGCTAAATCATTTCCTATTTTTAAGAATCTTTTAAAAGAACACCTTTTGTCACTTCCTTAGTTGTTTTCCTTACCTATTTTGTATTTATATATATTTGTATTTTTTATTTATGTAGGTATATGTGTAGGAGTGAGCGGGTTAGACGAATGACCGATGATTGAGTGATTGAACGAAAGGATTAGAAAGGTTGAGAACGATGGGTGAGTGAGGGGGATAGATGACGACTACGAGAGTGATAGGACGTGTGCGCTGCAATAGCTTTAATATTTCTTAAAATTAGTTAATTTACTACCTTTTGCTTAAAATAAATTCAGTTAAATATTATTCAGTTTTATTCCTGAAACCCTGAGGCTACAAATTTGGATTTAATCCTTGATTATTGTTTCAATCATTTTCTTTTTCCCAAAATGACCATTTTCATGTACTTTCTTTATCACATAATCCTCCATACCTCTTGGCACAACTAGTTGCAAACCTTTATATAAAATTCCATCTTGGATGCTGTAGTCTAGGTAGGTTTTCTCTTTGACAACCTCTAGGATCGCCTTTAAACCATCGTCCAACTCCTGAGCCCTCTTGATTTGATTCCATAAGGCCCTTGTGATAGTGCCAATGAATGGTGATCGACTTAGTGCATCAACATGCTTCATATGTGATCCTTTTCGGTGCTCAACCTCATAATCATATTCCTGTAGGAGTAACACCCATCTGGCCACTCGTGTACTCAAATCCTTTTTTCTTAATGTCAACTCGAACGCTTGACAGTCCGTGACAATTTTAAATTTAATGCCAAACAAATAAGGCCTGAACTTTTTCACTGCTTCAATAATAGCCAGCGCTTCTAGCTCATAGCTTGTATACTTCTTTTCTGCATCACTTGTTTTGCGACTCATGTAATGTACAGGATGCAATTCACCATCTTCGGAGCAATGCTGCATCAAGACCGCAGCATATGCCACAATTGACGCATCCGTGTGCAATTCAGTCTTCAAGCATGGGTCGTAAATTCTCAACACTGGATGATTAGCTAGTCTACGCTTTAGCCCCTCAAATGCTTCTTTCTGTTCACTATCAAAAGTAAAATTCATATCTTTCTTCAGCAAATCAGTCAAGGGTCGTGCAATCAGTGCAAAACATGGAATAAACTTTCTAAAATATGAGGCCAGACCGACAAAGCTGTGAAGTTGCTTCAAAGTGGTAGGTCGAGGAAATCTCAACACTGCATCTGTCTTTTCAGGTGACGGCCTCACTGTTCCATTTTCCACCACATGACCGAGGTACTCTACTCTTCGTTGTACAAGTTGAGACTTCTTCCAGTTCACCTGTAGGCCATACTGAGATGCACGCAGCAGTACCAGCTTCAGTCGCTCAACAGCTTGTCTCTCATCCTCTGCAATTATTATGACATCATCAATAAAAATTAAAATAAATCCTTTTTCTATCAGGTCCCTGAAAATTGCATTTATGAATCTCATGAAAACCTTAGGGCACACAGACAGTCCAAATGGAGCCCTCAGAAACTCGTATTGACCATTATGCGTCACAAATGCGGTATATTTCACCGAGTCTTCATGAACGGCTAAGTGAAAGTAGCCATTCTTTAGGTCCAACGTACTAAAAACCTTCGCTTTAGCCAACTTGTCAATGTGATCGTCAATAATTGGCAAGGGATACTCATCTTTCACAATCTTTTTATTGACCTGTCTATAGTCGATACATATCCTTATACTGCCATCTTTTTTCTTCACCAACACTAACGGACTAGCATACTCGGAATGACTTACCCGAATGATGCCTTCTTCGAGCCATTGTTTTACTTGTCTATCCACTTCTTGTTGTTCTGCAAAAGCCAACCGCCGCGGTCGCTGCGCCACTGGTACATCGTCTTTTAATGTGATGCGCAACTGCACCGGGGCTTCGTGCACCTTCGCAGGCTTGTAGGTGTCCACCAGCTGCTTCACCTCATTTTGTAACGCCTGATCGCCCATGTAACCTACAACATCAGAATTAACCACACCACACATAAGATTACGTAGCCAACTCTCAAGTGACTTGACAAGTAGTACCCGACTGCCTTCCATAACAACAGTAACATTCGCTAAGAATTCCTGACCAAGAATCATAGAAAATGGCATGACATCTTTAGGTACAATATATAAAACAATGTTTTCGTAGCACTGACCGTCTATCGTAATGTTTGTTGTGAAATAACCTAACGAAAACACTCGCGTCGATCCAAGTCCAGTCAACGAAATCTCGTCCTTTATATAAACTGGAGCACTTAAAGACACGTAGCAGTCCCACGTAACTAAATTTAAATCGCTACCGGAGTCTATTAGCGCACAAACACTTTTGTTACACAAAATAACCTCTTTCATCGGCTTACGAGATGCCGGTATATAGCCGCCGCCGCCATCATTGTTGTTTATGTTCATTCCGGTCGCAACGTCGTTCAATCGGTCACCTGCTCCGCTCTCGATCTCGTTCACGTTCAACTCATTCAACTCGTTCGCTGCTAAGTTCGCTGCATAGTTGAACCCGATCCGCTCTTCTCGGTCTTCATTCGGTGAATCGTTCGTCCATTCTTTTTGTTGAACGTACATTTGCTTTGAAAATCCGCCATCTTTATTACTTGCATGAGTTTGATTTTTTCTAGGTGCAAAATTCGGCTTGCTTGTTCCCGATGTCGACGGTGATGGACAATTCGGCGCTATATGACCAAACTGATTACACCGGAAACACTTTTGCCCTCTTAGCTTGTTCGGACAATCGTTTGACACATGATTGTTTTCTCCGCAATTAAAGCACCTCTTCGTAATTACATTTTCTCTGGGCCTGTTTATCTTTGCTTCATGCTTCACAGTACCTTTAGTCTTCTCCTTAATAGCTTCGTAAATTTTCAGCTTTTCTTTTAGGTCTGCATACGTCGTAACGCCATACAGCATAATTTTGTTGATTTCTTCGTCGCGTATCCCTTCTACGATATACTTGATCGCGACATAATCTGGCATCTTTCCTCTCTTGCCTAGCTCCTTCATAATTAGCATGTAGTCTTGACATGTCTCGTCCTGTTTCTTCTTTCTAGCGCTCATCATTTCGTGTATGGTTTTTACGTCAACTGTGTCGGGGAACTCCTTACTTAGGTTAGTTTTAAGCTCCTCCCAGGTCTTGCAAATACGCTCAGCCCGTAACCACAGCGCTGCAGTGCCTGTCAATGCACGTCGCGCCAGGAGCAGCTGCTGCACCTCCGTCCAGCCAAAGACCTCGGCGTTGTCTTCAACATCCTGAATCCACCGGCTCACTGGATACGTCTTATCTTGTCCGGTAAATGTCGGGATTAGGCCTTCTGTTAGGTGTAACATCGCACCGCTACCTTGCGCCATTGACGGCCGCGCCGTCGCGTCTTCAAAATCTGCTTGCCGGCTGCCCCGTCTTGTGTCTTTCGGCATTTTCGTCGTTAAAAGGTCGTCTTCGTCGTCTGAGAGTCTTGTAACGCTGCCAAGCTTGAATTTAAAAATTCCTGTACCCGTCGTCTTTGCCACGTTCGTCGTCAACTTAAATCAGGTTGGATCCTCTCGATCCCGGACGAGCCCCCAAATTTGTAGCCTCAGGGTTTCAGGAATAAAACTGAATAATATTTAACTGAATTTATTTTAAGCAAAAGGTAGTAAATTAACTAATTTTAAGAAATATTAAAGCTATTGCAGCGCACACGTCCTATCACTCTCGTAGTCGTCATCTATCCCCCTCACTCACCCATCGTTCTCAACCTTTCTAATCCTTTCGTTCAATCACTCAATCATCGGTCATTCGTCTAACCCGCTCACTCCTACATATGTATTTATTTTAAGGATATTTATGTTTTTAAAAATTGTTTATTTCAGTTTGCACCGCCTGCCTATTCTATTGTATATTTTTAACCATCTCTTCTTTGTAAGGTTGTCTGGAAGAGATCGCTATTTAGCGATAAGACCGCCTGTTGACTCACTATGTAGTCTTTTTTTTAAATTTTCCTGTATTTCTGTTATTTGGTGTATGTGGTGTTTCAATAAAGTGTTTTGTATTGTATTGTATTGTATTGTACTTCGTGACACCCAAAGTCACCAAATAGTTCGGTATAAGTTTGGCGACTTTGGGTGTCACTATCTATTTATTTAATGCTGACTATACGGGTCAATCAACTTTTCTTTGTAGTTCGTTGCCAGGGTGGCGTTTCCTGGGTCACTCATTAAAACTATGATTTAAAAGGATATAAGTCCACTACCATTATTTTATGGCTTTTCTCCTGAGTGTGCTAGAAGTACACATTATAACATTTTTCCTAAGAAACTCTATCACTGTTGTCTCCTGGCCTCTCGAGACAAATAACAACAACAAAAAAGTTGATCCATACGTATTAAGTAATAAGACTCTTGGACTTCTATTAATAAACTGTACTTAAATATGATATCGTGTGTGGTCTTAATATGGACAATCGGACACTTGAGTGTGGTATTAGTGGATTTGAGTACCTTTAGTTTATTAATACAGGCCTTAGTATTGTGAAAAAGTACGCGGTTCCTCTTTTTTTTGCGCCCACCAAAATAAGCAAAATAAGAAAAGTATCAAATTCGTTTATTCCTACATTGATCGGTAATATCGCTTTTTCTCAGGTTCATCTTTCATTAGACAGACTCTAGCTTTGGCAGTCCGACGAGATGCGAGAGTTACGTTCTCTTCTCTGTGAACTCATCGTTTTGAAAGACATTAATACTCATAAACCTATTACAAATTCACAACAAAAAACACGGTGAAATCTATTTAAGAAAATGAAGTGAAAAAAACTGTGAAGTAAAATTTAATATTACCCAATAAAGACGTGGCTTCAACCTGGCCAAAAAATATTAAAAAAAAACATAGTTTGCTGTGATGCCTAGAATTGTAAGTATAACAACAATCAATATTATTCTTTATTTGTCTTTTGATTGATAAATTTTAATTGAGTTTTATTATTGTTTAGATCGTGAGTCAGGGGTTTGGCAAACATTGCCAAGGTTGCGGGGAGTGGATAGTAAAAACGTTTGAGTATCGGTAACACAAAAGGAACTCTCCAGACAAATATTTTCGGACACTGCTTGAATAATTAAATAACTAAATACTATTCTAATATAGTATTTAATTATTGCATAGTTTGATGTTCTCTACCTACATACCTGCCAATTTTTTTTTATTTCTTGAGATGTCACTAAAAGTGGCAATTTGAGAAATGCTCATCAAACCTACCAAGAAATGTCACTGTCACAAAAACATTTGTCAATGTCAGTATGACGGTCCAGATGGCACCAATCCGTTTTTAATAATTACATACATACATACATTAAATCACGCCTGTTTCCCAGAGGGGTAGGCAGAGACCACTTCTTTCCACCTGCTACGATCTTGACAAATCTCTTTCGCTTCTTCCACATTCATACATTACTTTTAATTATCTTACTGAAGGTGGAAAAAATAACGAAAGTCTTTGTAGTGGTGTAGATAATTAAGAGAAGATACGTCCAAATTCAAATATAGTCTCCATTTTCCACAGACACTATACAATTACATAAACGTAGGGTTTCCGTTAATTTTGTCGCCTATACTACTTTGATTCTTAGATGTTTGTTACATATCGAAATAAACATTTATATTGTTACATATGTTGTTGTTATTTTTAAAAAGGATTATAATTGTTTCGCTCTAATTAGTGAGATGGTTTGACGCCCCTTCTCCAGTTAGGATGCTACAGTCAGGATAATGTAATACGCCTTAAAAATAGCCAACACAACTAGGTTGGGGTTATTTTTTTTTCGAATTTACTTATTTTCGTTATAATAATTAATTAATAATATACGCACATCTTTAAACGATAATATTGTATCAAAACGGATACCAAATGTTATCGAGACCTGAAGTTTGCCATTGCAATATGAATATTTCTACCCAGAAATTGTAAAAAAAAATAATTACTGAGTTTCATGTGTAAATTTTAGCTATGTTTGAGTGTTGACATTTTAATAAAATAAATGTATATAAACAATTATATAATCTGAAAATATGTCATTTCGTTGCTAATCAGGGCTAATGAACATAATACAATTGTGACAAATACGTTCATATAATTCATTCACGCGGGTGGAGCCGCGGGCACGTCTAGTTTTCAATAAAACCTCCATACCCATTTTCTACTTTAACGGAAAACGAAAAAAGACAAGTGAGATGGGTAGAGAAAAACCTCGGAATTTTATGGCGTGAAGGATATGTTGATTATAGAGAATTTAAAAGAATGATTCCCAGCTACTTGGAAAACAAGAAAATATATGTAAAAGGATTAGAAAAAGTTGGTTGAATGGGTTAAAGACTTGTGTGCTAACTGTACTGTATTAGATTTAGGTGAAAAAGGTCTGCCTAATTTTCAATCTATGCATCAAAAATATTGTAAAGACCACATTACATATAATTGTTTAATTCATAAAAGCTCTTGTGCGTTAAAAAATGTTATGTGTTGTAGCATACGCTACTGTTTTCCATATAAAAACATAACCTTACATACGTCACATTTTGCGACGCTTATAATTTCGAAACTAACATGCTTTGCTAACAGTTACCTATATAGGGAGCTTGCTTACCTCTTGAACTTTAGAATTAAAGGCATTCCTGAAGCTTTTGAGCACTGAAAGTAGTAGTTTTCAGCGAAAGAAAACACACGATAAACACAGACTTTCGAGTCACTTTATGACTTATTTACAAGTCCGAAACACACGTTATGCACATCAAATTGATCGTCATGATGTATACTAGCTTTCTATTACACTTCTAACGCTCACACGAGTGTACTTTCGGTAATTCATAACACGTAGTCAGCAAATATTAAATAAGTTTCACACCGGGTACATTCTCGTTTCAAAATAATATGACAAGCTAATGTCAACGGGGTGCGTTCCGAAGTGCCAATTTAGTTGAGTGATGCCAGGTGTTAATAATTAAGATATCATTGGCCATGAAATAGCCTGTGAGCTATATCTGAGGAATAATTGTTAGAAACGTAACTAGCCGTGACCTAGACGTGCATTAGGCAAAATGGTAATTGAATCCTAGGTGCGTTTATAACATTTCGTGACGGAACGTTACGACACTTGACCGTTGGAGAGCATTTGACCCGACATGACAGTTGTCACCTAGCCTTTGACCCATAACGACGCGTCGCACATTTGCGCAGCGAATTTGACAGTTGGCGGTTTCGCCAGGGCGGCGCTCGCGCCGAACCCGCGGTCATCTCGGACTATGTCGCCCCTGTCTCCATGTTAATCCGGACGAGCAACCGCCCGATGTATTGGTTGTGAACGTTTAGTTGTTATTTATTAGGCAAGAGTGCGAGTGCAGTGTTCGCGGTACTTTGCGTAACGCCCGCGATGTTTAAGCGCTCGTAGCGCTGTTGGACAATCTCCCCGTAGGAGTAGAGTGTCGGGAAGCGCGGCTCTACTGCCGAAGTCTCCGGCGACCGCAGGTGCTGGGTGATGCCAAGCGGGGGCGACGTTCGCCCCTCGCGTAGGACGGATTCTCCGTGCCCGGCCTCTGCGGACCCCGGCGCCTTTCGTGACGCCAAGCGGCTTCACGCTTCTCCATTAGAAGGAGTCGGCGAGTTTCTTCGGTTTGCCTCGCCCTGGTAGCCTTACCAGGGTTGACGGCCCGAAGGTTTTCCTCACTGCTGTTCGAGCCAGGCTCATGGCCTGGCTGCTTATCAGCTTACCATCTCCGTGTCTCCCGGTAATCCAGCCTGAAGATCTGCTGTAAGTGCACAGACCTTTTATATTATGTTGGCCAACATCTTTTAGAGTCAGTGCGCGTCCCAAATTTCCGAACACAACGAGGCAACCGTGTCTCCTCTTGGTACAGCACCACCGCTGGTGCTTATTTAATGTAAATTACCAAACGAATTTTGCATGTTTATAAAATACATGAAGTGTATTTGACATTTGGCCTTTTCATTCACTCTCCCTTAGTTACACCAGTATAGGATTCCCCAGCAAGAGGACCCTTGACTACAAAGGTCCGATGTGATACCGCTGAATCCTGTCCGTGCATTCTTAACACACTTCTGTCGTGAACTAAGCCAATCATCATTTACTGGCCCACCACGATTATTCACGACAGAATTGGCGCCCGTAATTAAATTAAATTTTCATTTAATATTGGTATAGCTAATGGAGAGAGATTTAATTTATTATATTTGTTAAATTACATTATGTATGTAAATCTAAATTGGTAAAATTTAATATCTGCCTGTATTATTGCTGTGTGCCTGCGGGTATCCAGACAAGTGACATTTATGTATAATTTATAATTTATAATGAAATAGTTGTACTATCGAAACTTAGGATAGCAACAACGGCCTATATAATCATTATACTGCGCACCTAAGTAGGTGTTTGCAGTAAATATAATTAATTCTATTTTTATCTTCTTAACTAAGAAGAATTTATTTTGAAATTCACTTGCCTGGAACCACGCAGTTATCTTGCGAGCCGCTAACATGTCAGACGGGGATGACAAATTTGACGATTGCCCAGACAATAAGACCCTGACACCGACACCTGACTTAGACAAGTTTGAAAACATGAGACCGCGCGGGAATTTAGATACTTTTACCCCGATGCCAGGTCCATCCTCGCAGATCGACATGCCATTGCGTATAGCTCCAACGTTAGAGGCACCGCGCCTAGTAACTAAGGCAGAGACACACCTGTCTGATAGGCGCGACCAACACCAGCTCTCGTTGACAGAAAGTAACGAACGCGTAGTACATGTCTTGCGGGAAGATAATCTGAGGTCTTGGAATTTAAAGTTCACAGGTGACTCGGATGTCATTGACTTTTTCTCACGGATAGACGACTACATGCGTAGTCGCAATACTCCAGAACACAAGGTCTTAAAATGTTTACCAGATTTGTTAGGCGGCAAAGCTTTGGATTATTATAGGCAGATATGAAACGTTGCAAATCAATTTAAGTCATTTTTCACATCAATTGATAATGACTATGTTTTGGAAAAATCAATTAGAGAGCACAGACAGACACCAGGTAAACCGTTGCATTTTTACATACTTGAAATGCAAACAATGAATTCAAGGCTTGCATCCCAATTAGCGGAGAGCAGCCTTATTGAAATCATTAAGCATAACATACTACCAAGTTATGCCCACCTGTTGGCTGTCAGTGACTCTAATTATATACAAAATTTAATTTCTTTAGACAAAAGATTCGAAGCATATGCTGGTCCTCCTACCTGCAGCTCTGAATCCAAAGTTATTAGGCAAACTAAACAGGTGACTGCAGTAAACGCGCAGCACCCTAGTAAAGTTTACGAATAGCACTGTTAACGTCGCAACAGTTGTCGTATGTACTGCGCCCTTCAGGGCTATGTCTGTTTGCAGCGCAACAGAAGTAATTAAATGTACCCAAGGCTAGAACCCAAAAATATAAAAGTGCTAAATAGCACAGAATAAGAAAAGAAATGTACCGGGCGCCAGGGTCCTATGCCAGGCTAAAAAAGAAAACGGATAGCTAAAAAACAGAAATGGTAGAGTACTGGATACTTTTAATCTCAAGGCGGGCGTGGTTATAGTCTGGAGTTAAATAATTAACACTAAAATGTTTACAGGCTGTTTATTTACTAATAAATTATGTTCAGGCGGTTACACAGTAGCAAATAACCTATATACTTAGGTGGTATCCTAGCTAGAGCTTAGGTCTATAGGTTACAAAGTGATTAGGTCTTAGGTTTTTAATTAGAAGATAGGTTTGGTCGGATAGATTTGAATTGGTCGTTCACCTGGACAGTTTGAAATTAGATAAGAAAGAAAACTTACAATTTAGCGAAGATAAGGTTACTAAAGTCACACCAACTGCACCAGAGTCTAGAGGTAGAACGGGGCCGTTTCACGCCAACCACGTCCTGGCTGCAGAACTCCTGCTTCGCAGATCCGGTACCATCGGTGTGGGGCAACGTAGAGGGGGAAATCAAAGAAATTAGGACCAGAAGGGTCCGGACAAAGTACTAAACTGGGGAGACGTTAGATGAGAAGAAAGTAGAGAGATGGGGACTCAAAATAGAAAATTATAAGAGGAGGAAAAATGCACATGGGCGTTAAATCATACTTCCCTAGGTCGAGCGTTTTTTATAAAATAAATAAAGTTGCACAAAGGCGAATGCACATGGGCGTTAAATCATACTTCCCTAGGTCGAGCGTTTTCCTATAAAATAAATTGCACAAAGGCGTGAAGTCCTAATTCCCTAAAAGTAAATGCACCAAATGCATCAAATGCACCTAAAGAGGGTCCATATATAATGGAGATTGAAAGTTTAAATCCACATAGTGGGTGAGAAAGAAGCTAAGTTGGAAAAGGTAGTCAAATGGACGTAAAAAGTGAAGTTATATGGTTAAAACGGTGGTAGAAAAATGGAGTATAAGATGGAGGTACAAAAAATGGAGTCTAAAATGTGGGTAAAAATGTGGTAAAAAATGGGTGCGAGATCGCTGAAACAAGAAAAAGAACCAAAATTATAACCATTGCTTAGGCAGCAACAAGTTGCCCGCATTCGCAACATGGCGGCGTGAGAAAGTTTTTACCTAATAAATATGAAAATACGTACCACCCATTTAATCCAAATGAGCCGGGCTTTCCCATCGTCGGTTACCCGCTGGCGCTTGGTTTTAAAGGCTTACAGTAGCATCCCGACTGAAAGAAAACAATCCGTGAAAATAACGAGGTCCAAGGCATAAGAGGTCGGAAAATATTCATCGAAATCAAAAGATATTTACCGATGGTTCCTCAGCAACCGGTCATATTGTGCCACGGCACCACATCCCCGCCATATAATGGCGTTATCCCTCGTAAAAACCTTGGGATTGGCAAGATTCAACTCGCTTCAAAAAAAAACGCACTCCGCTCGTCACGGAGGCTTTTGAGAGAAAAAAAGAATAGACCAAAGAGTCTGACAGCACAATCCAAGTGTTGCCAACCCAAAATTGAAAAACTGTTCGCGACATACAAAAACAAGACGCTATTGTCCCGATCCGAACAGGCATCTGTCAAAACGAACGTGAGTCTAAGACGTCATAGAGCACTATAAAACGAACCTAGATGCAAGAAATAATCAAATCGCATCGCATGTCGCGCGAGTTTAAATAATCGCGTGACACAGTGTATACACCATTTTTCTTAGCCAGAGGCCGTGAGATCGTCGCGGATGGCGCGCTGCATGCAATACGCGGCAACGCTCCCGATTCGTTAAGCGATCTCCAATTAACTCAACGCTCTAAAAAAGCTGAAACACTGAGTGAATTGTCACCAACGCCTTGACCAAAGCTTACAAACAAAACGCGAGCCGATACAACCTGCGCCGCCGAGAGCTCCGGCTAAGCGTAGGTGATATCGTCTGGCGGCGTAATTTTGTACAGTCAAGTGCAGCGCATTTCTTCTCCGCTAAACTGGCTCCGCGATTTGTCAAATGCAAAGTTACCAAAAAGCATTCGGATGTCGTTTACGAACTACAGGAGGTAGACACTGGAAAAATAGGAAAATATCATGCCAAAGACATTATAAAAGTGCCATGAGGTGTGTATCCGCTTGTTAACAATTTTTTTTTGTACACATGTTTTTGACAAAAAATGTCAATTTTTTTTTATTTGCTTATAGCAAAAATTTATGTGTACCTGCATCACCCTAGGATCCAGGGAATGCAATTTGGACCGAAATCGGACCATTAATTTTTGAGAAAATATGAAAAACAAGTTTTTTTCATACATTTCTAAATAGCTAGCTAGCAAAAACTTGACCTCTAATTTTGCGAGGCGTAAATCCTTCTAAGGATTGAAACATAACCACCATAATAAGGTGCTTATATTTAAAGGAACTTGGCAGGCAGGCCAACCTGTCATGTTTCCATGTACATAATATAATGTACAGTATATTACATTATAGCATAGAGCATGAATATGGTATGGTAGGTAATGTACAATATAGCGTATCTTAAGTTAAATCCTATAACTTAAGTTATAAAATTTAAAGTTAAAAAATATTGTAATATTGTAGTATAGGAGCTACTCTAGCATAGACTAGGAGCCAGTCTCATATAGCATAAGAGTCATAAGATATGACACGCATGCTTGTATAGTAACATAATTTTTTGTATAAGCCTACATTTAGTAAATCTAAATAAGGAAGATTATTTGATTATACCAATTTAATGCATGTAGGTAGTCTATTAATAAAAAGAAAATTTCCCTTCTGGAAATTATTCTTTTTTTTTTTTCCTCGGTTATACCGGCTGTTCCGGTTAAGCCGTGCTTAACCTCTTTCCTAACAAAGGGGGTATTGTAGCATACGCTACTGTTTTCCATATAAAAACATAACCTTACATACGTCACATTTTGCGACGCTTATAATTTCGAAACTAACATGCTTTGCTAACAGTTACCTATATAGGGAGCTTGCTTACCTCTTGAACTTTAGAATTAAAGGCATTCCTGAAGCTTTTGAGCACTGAAAGTAGTAGTTTTCAGCGAAAGAAAACACATGATAAACACAGACTTTCGAGTCACTTTATGACTTATTTACAAGTCCGAAACACACGTTATGCACATCAAATTGATCGTCATGATGTATACTAGCTTTCTATTACACTTCTAACGCTCACACGAGTGTACTTTCGGTAATTCATAACACGTAGTCAGCAAATATTAAATAAGTTTCACACCGGGTACATTCTCGTTTCAAAATAATATGACAAGCTAATGTCAACGGGGTGCGTTCCGAAGTGCCAATTTAGTTGAGTGATGCCAGGTGTTAATAATTAAGATATCATTGGCCATGAAATAGCCTGTGAGCTATATCTGAGGAATAATTGTTAGAAACGTAACTAGCCGTGACCTAGACGTGCATTAGGCAAAATGGTAATTGAATCCTAGGTGCGTTTATAACATTTCGTGACGGAACGTTACGACACTTGACCGTTGGAGAGCATTTGACCCGACATGACAGTTGTCACCTAGCCTTTGACCCATAACGACGCGTTGCACATTTGCGCAGCGAATTTGACATTTGGCGGTTTCGCCAGGGCGGCGCTCGCGCCGAACCCGCGGTCATCTCGGACTATGTCGCCCCTGTCTCCATGTTAATCCGGACGAGCAACCGCCCGATGTATTGGTTGTGAACGTTTAGTTGTTATTTATTAGGCAAGAGTGCGAGTGCAGTGTTCGCGGTACTTTGCGTAACGCCCGCGATGTCTAAGCGCTCGTAGCGCTGTTGGACAATCTCCCCGCAGGAGTAGAGTGTCGGGAAGCGCGGCTCTACTGCCGAAGTCTCCGGCGACCGCAGGTGCTGGGTGATGCCAAGCGGGGGCGACGTTCGCCCCTCGCGTAGGACGGATTCTCCGTGCCCGGCCTCTGCGGACCCCGGCGCCTTTCGTGACGCCAAGGGGCTTCACGCTTGTCCATTAGAAGGAGTCGGCGAGTTTCTTCGGTTTGCCTCGCCCTGGTAGCCTTACCAGGGTTGACGGCCCGAAGGTTTTCCTCACTGCTGTTCGAGCCAGGCTCATGGCCTGGCTGCGTTATCAGCTTACCATCTCCGTGTCTCCCGGTAATCCAGCCTGAAGATCTGCTGTAAGTGCACAGACCTTTTATATTATGTTGGCCAACATCTTTTAGAGTCAGTGCGCGTCCCAAATTTCCGAACACAACGAGGCAACCGTGTCTCCTCTTGGTACAGCACCACCGCTGGTGCTTATTTAATGTAAATTACCAAACGAATTTTGCATGTTTATAAAATACATGAAGTGTATTTGACATTTGGCCTTTTCATTCACTCTCCCTTAGTTACACCAGTATAGGATTCCCCAGCAAGAGGACCCTTGACTACAAAGGTCCGATGTGATACCGCTGAATCCTGTCCGTGCATTCTTAACACACTTCTGTCGTGAACTAAGCCAATCATCATTTACTGGCCCACCACGATTATTCACGACAGTGTATACAAAAGTGGTACTCTGAAAATAATTTATTATTATATTCTCATTTGTAAATTCGCTCTCTGTACAACAACATAAATTATTTTATTTTGAAATAAAATCGTAATTAAGAATTTTTGGAAGTTTGATTTACAAATATTATGCCTATTTACCATTTCAATACGTTCATTAAGGTTCGGTTCTATGGGTGCGTTAGTAAATATGTGAGATTCAATTTTAGTAACTTTATTAAACATTAACATTTGAGGTTTAATCTAACGGATGTTTATAAAACACAACCTAAATAAATAAGTGAGCATTGGGAAACAGAAAAAGAGGATTAAAATAAAAGAAGAACATATACGATAAGTATTTATTCCTGAACATATATAACTAGGTATACATAGTTTGACACATAAAAGCTAAGCCCAGTCTATTTAAGAACAATAGTAAAAACTATAAAGTATATCTAGATAATTAATTTATGTCCCCAAGAAAGGGTATGAATGTTGTCCTTTAATATAACCCGTTTATCATCATTCGACGATAAGGCTACTTTATTAAGAGACTGTGTGAAAATTTCATGTTTTAACGACTTAAATACAGTGTTCCTTTTCTTTACATTTATTTTATTAAATAGTACATTTTCATAGTCCTGAAATGCAAGATCCCTTATTGCATGTTTCTTCGTACCTTTTGCTTTCTTTAACTGTTTCTCTTCTGTTTTAATGCAGTATAATTTTGACCTCAGACCTACAAAGTGGGTGATTAATTCACCACCCATTTCATCTTTAAATAACCCCGGTACCTTCTTATTTCGTTGACGTATGCCGTACACATTATTCTCATGGTAATTGCTTGTATCTAAATGTTGTTGAAAATGCAATTTTAGGTCTCTGTATAAATCATTGGTTTTTATGAAATACAAATAAGAGTCTGTATCGGTATAACACATACTCAGATTTTGACCATAAAAAGGTTTCATTTGAGAATAGTGAAAGTCATACATGTGAGACTTAGATATTTCTAAAACAGAAAATCCAATATAAATCGGTTTATCAAGAGTAATAATTTCTGGTTTCATTTGAATAGCTACTAAATTATCAGTAAAAACACTTGCACTATGAAAATTAGGTCGTGCTACTAACACTTCAGCACTAGTTTTTTTCTTAGTTTTGTTTGCAGTATCATTCCACTGATCAACTAATAGTACTTTTGTCCTATTTTCTATAGCTTCTAAGGTTTTCCCAAAAAGACTGTTATTGAAGAGTTTATATAAATTCATTAGAAATTCTGATTTTGTATTTTTTGTCAACTTTGTGTTTAATTCAATATACTCTTGTATAAACGGACTTTGTTTGAATCTTATAACTCTATGTATTTTTCTTAACTTTAAACCATGTTTCAAGCACGTTTTCAGGTGTACGTAATGAATAACATATTCATATTTATCAAAAAGGTTTGGAATAAGTTTAGAGCTTTTTGATCCGGGAGGTGTATACTTTTGAGGGCAAAATGGAATGTCATTGTGTAAATTGTGTAGGTATTCTGGATACTCTAAATCTACTTCTAATATATAACCGTAAATAGAATCATGGGGCACTTCGCAGAAATTATTTTTTTCTATTTATTATTTATTTAATAATTTAAAATCAGCATAGGGTAAATAACTACACATAGCAAAACCATACAAATTGTTACAGTCTATATAAAACAAAAACGAATCTGGAACTGAAGTGTCATAATTCAGTATGTATTTGTTATTAGCATCGTCTATGCCTGTTTGGAAATACTTTGTAAATGAAATATAATTTTCTTTATTTTTTGCTATAACTTTTAACCTACCATTCATTTCTCCTAACTGTTTAATGAACAAATGGCAGTCGTATCCAGACAAATTATGAAAGAATATGGGTATAAATTTCGGTAAACGAAATTGAAGATTACAAAACGAGTGAGCAGCACCCCTGAATCGTCCCGATAAATGACAATGATCTCTGACAGCATCATCTAATAGCAGTTTGCTGCAAAGAAAACAATATTTCTCTTCTAAAAACCGCTTTTCTTCATCCTCTGTGAGTTTCAAAGGAGCGGGGTTCTTATAAATTTCATTTATTCTAGCTATATCAATTTTCAAATAATCGAGAAATTTGGTAACACAATCACGCCCACGATAACTATACTTATATCAAACGCGTGCATACAGAACTCTAAATGACACGTATGCAAATAAACTATTAGCTTGATGAGCGCATGACCGCCCGACCAATTAAACAATATCATATTTCAAGTTCGAAACAGCGTGCATCGCTTCGATTATGAAATGATATAAGTAATATAGTTACAGACGCATTTAAATTTGAAACTTGAACGAACATTAATAAGGAGTAAATTTGAACTTAGCTTCGGTTTATAATTTAATTATTACGCTATGTAGTTGTCACAACTACGTCACACAAATTGCACATATGCAATATATTTTAATAAGGTAATCAATGAAATGAAATTTTATCGCATTGTAGACTTTACTTGGCCTGTTAAAGAAACAAATCACCCTGACTGATTTATTGAGTTGCAGGTAATTTACATTTCAAATAACTTTTTAACTTGCATCGCGTGCTAAAGATGGCGTAAATATCAAATAAAATAATATTTTCGTGTGTTTTTGGATAACTTTATTGTAAGCCATATTTTGGTAGGGGTCAAAATTAAAGTCAATGTTTGAATGTTACAATTCTAATAAAAATGCTAATAATTTTCATGTTACAGGCAAAATAGACAAAAAACAGGTTCAGTTCTGCATCGCGCTATCGAAGTTTTTTAGATTCGATCATATATATAGAACACAAAATAAGTAACCGACGTGCTCCCACCTTCTGCGACCGACCGGCGGAATGGTAGGGATGCACCAGCAACCTGTGGGTCGGCCTGATCACCCTTGCTACTAACCACTGAATTTGTTATCTTGGAAGTCCCGGTGATTCTGTGCCTATGCGGTGGTGGGCATGGATGATCCACGCCTCGGTGGGAGGCTCTAAAACCACCAACACCTTCACGTAAAATGGGGCCCTAAGACCACTGGGAACTTAACGCATCCCGGGTGGCCCGTCCTTGTTGTGGTGCTTGATCACCTCCGCAGCAAGTTGTGAAAACACCATAGTCGTCCTAAGTCGTTGCGACTGGGGCGCTATGAGGGTCCTGGACCCACAAACATGCTGAGTCTGATCAACTTAGTGTGTATGTGTGTTAAGCTTTTGTTTTTTAACATTAACTTATCATATAAAGTAAAGTAAGTTCTACGTGTTAATTTGATGAAAAATCAGTTGAATGAATCAAACATACGTGAAAACCCGATTGAGCGTTTCGAATCAAATATATGTGAAAACCCGATTGAGCGTTTCGAATCAAAATATATCCAAAAACCCGATTAGGCGTTTCGAATCAAATATATGTGAAAACCTGAATATGCGTTTCGAATCAAATATATGTGAAAACCCGATTGAGCGTTTCGAATCAAATATATGTGAAAACCTGAATGAGCGTTTCGAATCAAATATATGTGAAAACCCGATTGAGCGTTTCGAATCAAACATAGGGTACCCGAAAACCAATTGTGCGTTTCGAATCAAACATAGGGTACCCGAAAACCAATTGGGCGTTTCGAATCAAATATATGTGAAAACCCGATTGAGCGTTTCGAATCAAACATAGGGTACCCGAAAACCAATTGGGCGTTTCGAATCAAACTGATTTGAAACTCCCAATTATTACCTACTGACGTTGTCATTATGCCAAGGTTCCACAGCGAACCAAAATTTAAACTCCTGATAATACGAAAATGATAATTCGTTTATACCTCCTATTTGCTATTTGTTTTGTTGTAGGCGTTTTAAATTATGCATAGATAATTTCCCGGTTTGAGTCTATATAGGTACAAATTCGTACTCGAATTAAGTAATCTGCTAAGAAGCTAGAAAATCCGGTGTTAGCCTAGACGAACAGCGTACCTACTGATAATCCAACGGGACTAAACTCCCTACTCATAATAATGTATGAGTACATATAAATTGCGATTATGACTAGAGGGGAAAGAAATACCGAAAAAAAATTATACACATAATATAGGTACTTGCATATATACATATGCCCGCTGAGTTGGGATCAGTACAGTACGACCACTAAATTTTATGTTACGACACATTGCGAACCAATTCAAACACTGTGAAATAATGTCAACTGATGCGAACTTCCACAAAACTAAGTCAACGACTCTGGAAAAGTTAGCGGGACAAATTTATTATAAAATTGCGTGCTCTCTTTACACTCCTTCATATCAATTACGAATGCTTCAGCGCAATATAAGACCAGCAGGAAACGCTGCAGAACAGCCAGAACAGCCCGCGGGTATGCCAAACGCCGTCGAAGAACCCTACGAGCAACAACCTCAACGCACAAGTAGCCCAAAATTCAATAAAACTTCACCCGAATCAAGTCGATCAGAGGCTCAAACCAACCATAGAAACCTAACTGGTTTTTTTCGCCAATAAGTTTAATGCATTGTATCAAAATATTCGAAGTATAAAAAACAAGACTCACCTATTAGAAACAGCAACAGACGAAAACCGAAACATACATGCACTCTGCTTGTCTGAAACATGGATAACCACTTCCAAAATAGATCTACTAGCCGTTGAAGGGTATACCCTAGCATCGTATTACTGTCGACCAGACAAAGAAGGCGGGGGAGTCTGCATACTATTAAAACAAGGAACAGACTACATCGAGTGTAAGGATATTGTGACTATGTCAATAGAGACTTTATTTGAAGTAAGTGCAGTGGAAATTAGTCAAATAAATTTAATTTTAATAAATGTATACTGGCCAAACAGTACAAGGTTGCCAGACCGGTTTTTTTATAGTTTAACTAAGCTTATGCAGCACCTTCAACTTAAATATAACAAAAAAGATATTGTAATAGGGGGAGATTTCAACGTAAATGTCTTAAAACAGTCAAAAAGTACAACAACGCTGATAAATTTAATGAAGAGTTTCAATTTTCACCAAACCGTTAAGGAGCCGACAAGGGTAACCGACACTAGTGCTACATGCATAGATCTTGTATTTAAAAATTTCCTTAGAAAAAAAATTTCACTTGAGGTATATGACTATGGATTTTCAGAACATAAAGGTATACTTATTTATATCCCCTCCATCAAATTAGACCAACGAAGTACATGGACTGTAATAAAAAGAGTGTACAACGAAAAAAATTGCTTACGCTTCAAGTCTGAGTTAAATAAAATTGATTTTAATTATATACTTCATGTAGATGGTAAAGTAAATTATAAATATAATAAATTTCATGAAACTCTCGATAGTATATTAAATAAATGTATACCAAAAACTATAATAAAAATAAAAGACAAAATTAAAAAGACATGGTTGACCAAGGGTATTAGAACATCGTGTAAACATAAAAGATTACTTAAAATTTTCTTATCTCTTAACAATAATAATACTACCCTTAACATGCATTACAAACAACACGAAAAGCTATTAAAAAGAGTTGTAATAGCCTCAAAAAGGCTTCAAAATATAAAAAAGATCAATAACTCCAATAATATTGTTAAGTCAATGTGGTGTATAGTGAAACGTGAAACAAATAAAATAAATATAAAAAACAGAAATAACATAAGACTACGTATCCAAAATAAAATGATGGAAGACCCAAAAATAATCGCAAACACGTTCAATAACTATTTTTTATCAGTAGGAAATCAAATAACATCAGCGCAAGGTTGTACAAGCTCCTCATCGATTGAGAATTCCTTATACCTACAACCAGTATCTGAACCAGAAGTAAAAAAATATATTCAAAAATTAAAAAATAAACGTAGCTTTGGTTACGACGAAATGCCACCCCAATTAATAAAACAATGCGGGGAGGTATTATCAGGTCCTTTAACATATTTAATAAACCAATCACTCACCGAGGGTACTGTTCCGGACGCATTGAAAATATCGATTATCAAACCAGTACATAAAAAAGGTATTAAAACTGATTGTAACAATTACAGGCCAATAGCGCTCCTATCTACGTTCTCAAAAATCTTTGAGTCTGCTATGTCTAGGCGCCTCTACTCATTCTGCGAAAGGTTTGACATTTTCAGCGACTCTCAATACGGTTTTAGGGAAAAAAGGTCCACAACACTAGCGGCTTATACATTCGTGCGGGAAGCATTAAATATTATCAATTATAGGAAATACGCTATAGGCATCCTGCTAGACATGAGCAAAGCCTACGATCGGGTACCATATAATTTGCTTTTACAAAAATTAAACAGTGTGGGTGTAAGGGGCATCGCTCACGACTGGTTTTCTTCCTACCTTACAAATCGCGTACAGTGCGTAGAAATAGAACACTACAACTATACCACCGGAGAAATACACCAAGTCCGATCAAAAATATCGAAAGTAGAGCAATCGATTCCGCAGGGGAGTGTCCTGGGCTGCGTCCTATTCCTGATCTATATTAAGGATTTGCCTAAAATAGTAAATTGCCCATGTACCCTGTTCGCGGACGATATCTCTTTAGTCATAACGTGCCAAAATGAATTAAACTTAAACAACCAATTAGACACAATCCTAACGGAAATCGTTACATGGCTGACTGACCACAATCTACAAGTAAATTTTGAAAAGACTAAAATTATACAGTTCAAACCATATCAAAAGCGTGAAATAGCTATTAGCTACTCTTTCAGCAATATAAAATTGGAATCGGTCGCTTCAGCTACATTCTTGGGTATTAACATCGACTCGGCTCTAAACTGGAAAGACCATATAAACAAAATAAGTAGTAAACTATGTAGCTTTACTTATGCATTATATATACTAAAAAGTACAGACATGAAAACAGCTACAAGTGCATATTATGCTTACGCACACGCCTGGTTACGGTATGGTATAGTGATGTGGGGTAATAGTCCCAATGCTATTCATCTCTTCAGATTGCAGAAGCGTTGTGTGAGAATACTGGTAAATATAAATCCTATGGAAAGCTGTAAACCATACTTTATAAAACTAATTTTTTTGACCTTAATATGTATGTATGTTTTGGAGGTGTGCCTATTCGTAAAGAATAACTACAAGCTTTTCCCTCAATACTCTCGATCTGAAAAATTACGACCCAAATATAAACTTGCAACTCCCAATTCAACGCTACAAATGATACATTCGAGCCCATTTGGTATGTCAATAAAAATATATAATAAAATCCCCAAAATTATCAAAGACATTGTTGATTATAGACTATTTAAAAAAACAATAAAAACATACCTAAAAAGGAAAGCTTATTACTCATTGGAGGAGTTTTTCAATGATATGAGTGAGGAGTGGACAATTAAATATTGTGAACAAGCTGTTATTTATCTTTGTCTTTATCTTTATCCGAAGTGAATGTATGTAAATATAATACTTGCTACCTACCTAAATGAATTGTAACTATCATAATTTAAGTAGTACTAATTAAATTGCTGTGCCCTTACAGGGTTCATGTTGAACTGTATTTATTAGTTTAAGAGCTTTATACTTACATGACATGTGTGCAATAAATATATAAATAAATAAATAAATAAATATTGCATTACATCCCTCGTCCCTCTAGAAACAAGGGTAAAACCTAACAGGCCCTAAAATCTACCTACACAGAGGAAATTACAATTACTAATTGGAAAGAAGAATCCTCGTGATTATCGTATATTTTTATACTTGAATCTTATATAATTTAGTGCGTTACGTACGCTAGCCTAGGGCCAACGCGCATATTGATTTTCTAAATAATCGGTCGTCGTTTCGTTACATCTAATAATTTTAATTTAAATAATAAAAAGCACTTGCGACACTTAGTAAGTTTTACCTTTTCAAAATTATTTTGTATAATATGAAATTAAGACAATACGATTAGTACTTAAATTTGAAATAGTATTGAGTTTTGCTAAATGACATAGGTACCTAGTATTCACTGTCGTATGTAGGTAGGAACGCGTTATAATCCGCGGCAAACAGTTGAGTAGGTAGTTGCAATACCTATCTCATTCACTTTCACGCTTGACTTCCGTGCATGGTCCGTGACTTGATCTTGGCGACTCATCGACACCAGAAGATTTTTGCTTGTTGTCATCATCTGTAACGAAAACTTTTTGTTTAGGTATGTTAGGGTCAACGCCCCGCGCGATTTGCCGTAAATAATGTGCTCAAAGTGCAAATTCGCTGTCTTAAAATGACATTGACTATAATACTGCCCCCGATAGTGAAAAGGGCGCATCTAACATGAAGTCGAAATCGAGAAATTAAATGTTTTAGTTGAAAATTGAAAAAATGTATGCTGTCTCTAAACAAATAGACATAGACACTTTCCGTAAACGAAGTAGTATAGATATATACCATATTGTGAATGTGGTATAAAAATATTTTATAATTTATCAGTAATTATTTATTTATTTAAGATTTTCCTTTTCATCTTAGCAAAAAAATGTCTGGAAAATATCCGAAACTACGTTTAAAAGACGCATGTAACCATTTACGCCTTTTCAACTAAGTATAATCACAAACTTCTATCACAAATCAAACCACTCTGTTCACGGTACTTATTTATTCTTAGTAACAGCACTATAACTTATTTAACTTCAGGCACAACTTAGTTATCTTCCAGCGCTTGCACTTCGATAGCTCCGAATAGAATGTCCCGTTTTTTTCGGGTACCGCCCTTTTATACTTAATAAAACTGATCGAAGTGTCAGCGCGGAAGTCAGTAGAACATCCATTTAGTTAATTAAATTTATAATCGTAATTATTATATTTACAAAATAATCAAAACTATTTAAAAATATCACATTCGGCCATCCTACTACGTGCTACCTCTGGTGCACGTATTTATCACATTCGGAAACCAGCAACATGTCTTCCTACTAGTAACGTTTACAAAAAATTACAACTTTTTGCTTAGGTCTAAGAACTCTACCTTTTTAAACATTATAAGTATGTGTACCTAAATACTTCATTGAATCAAACACTGAAACTTAATTACAATACTTACATAATAGAAAAGTATTTGTAATAAGCTAATAAGTGACACAAGTCTTAGAATCAACTATCAATACTTTTATTTACCTAGACTTAAAAGGCTTAATGACTAACATTGGATAAGTACTCTCATACCTAATTAAACAAATTAATTAATATAAACCATTTGTAGCTTTAATTACAATGGATTCAAATGGCAAGATATACAACTAGTACTGTAAATGAATTATTCTTCCAAATTAACATTATACAAAAATAACAGTTAAGTAATCGTATTAATCATGAATGAAATTTAATGGTAAATTGCTTTGTTAACGTGGTTGGACATTTCCATTAATTTACACTTATTACATTTATTATAGGTATGTCAATGATATTGTATAAGGAATCTAAACTTTTTACATGCTAGAGAACTAAATAAAGATAACAAAATCTACGAAATTATTATATGTGCATAGTATTACTTACTTATTTAAGTAATCTAAATTTTGTACACACTAGAGAACTAAGTAACAATAACAAAATCTACGAAATTGTGTGGCGCATAGAATGCAAGCTTATTCGTTAGAGTTCATATCGTCGTGATCGGTATCCGAATTGGACTCAGATATTTCGTCTGCAATTTCTAATGCACTAACATGGATCCAAGGTCGCATTCTATCCGCCGCCACTACACTATCATAACTACGAGTTTTATTAAAACCAGGCACGTGTGTTATGTTGTACCTATCATTCCCTAAACATTTTACAATTTTAAAGGGACCTATAAATTTAGGCATCAATTTTTTACTTTTGCCGTCGTTATAATAATTCGTTTTAGTTACTTTCACTAAGTCTCCTTCTCTATACACCGGGGCAGCGTGTTTGTTACAATCGAAGTTCTGCTTTTGTTTTTGTTGAGCTTTACTAATGTTACAACTAGCTTCTTGTCTCATATCATCAATACTACTTGGGACTTCTTGAGTAGGTAAACCTTCGCCTAATTGAATTTCAAATTTGTTATTTAATTTAATGTGATTGACTTGATAACAACTCTGAAGGTGATTTCTTGGTGGTCGCGTTTATGGTGTTATTGACACTCCACTGTACCTTGCCTAATTGCCTATCCCAATCTTTCTCGTCTTTAGCAAAATTTTGTGTCGCTAATGCGGTTAAAATGGTTTGGTTAAATCGCTCAGCTTGCCCGTTCGCTCTAGGGCAAGCGACTTCATTTAAAACATGTTTCGTACCATTTTTGACACAAAAGTCTCTGAATTGCGATGATGTAAAAGCAGTACCACGATCTGATATTATACGCGTAGGAACACCAAAATCGTTAAAAAGGTTTTCTAATACTTTAATCACTGTTTTAGTTTTAGTGTCCCTGACGGGCCTAGCGAATAAATATTTCGTAAACCCATCGACAATTGTCAATATATAATTATTTCCACTACTACTGCGGACAAACGGCCCTACGTGGTCCAAGTGAAGAGTATGAAACGGTTTTGGAACCTTCTCGATAGGATATAAGTGTCCAGCTCGGGCTTTAGAAGAGGAGTCTTTATTATATGCACAATCGATGCAGGACGCAACGTATTTTTTTACGAATCGTCGTAGTCTAGGGAACCAGTATTGATTTTGAATGCTATCAACCGTTTTTGCAAATCCAAAATGGCCCATATCATCATGGTAGCGTTTGCAAACTTGCCACCTAGCATTTTTCGGAACTACTAAACGTAATTGGTCCTCCACCTTGCGATAAAGAATATGATTCTTGAGGACATAATTTTTTTTCATTTCTTTTGCTTCTTCATCTATATGTGGTTTTAAGATTTTAGTTATACGTGACAACTCAGAATCGGCTAGTTGTAACGTGTGCAGCCAGTGGTCTGTTGTAATATTAAAGACATTGTATAACTTATTAGATTCAAAAGAATCTTGTGGTGGTTCATTACCAATGATTTCTGTGCAGGGGTTCCGGCTTAAAGCGTCAACGTGGCTCATACGAAACCCAGGACGATACTCAATATTAAAATCAAATTCGCTTAATTGGAGCCACCAGCGGGCAATCCGGGGTACTAAATCTCGTTTAGTAAGCGTGGTCCTTAATGCATTGCAGTCAGTGAAAACTGTAAACTTGGTGCCTAATAAATATGTTCGAAACTTCTTTAATGAACAAACGACGGCAAGGGTCTCCAACTCGTACGAATGAAAATGTTTTTCCTCTGCCGTCGTTTGCCTACTAAAATAGGCTACAGGTTTCAAAACTCGTGGGTTATGTTGCCATTGCATCAAGATTCCACCAAATCCTAAAGAACTGGCGTCCGCATGAACCTATGTCTCTAATTTAGGGTCATAGAGCGCCAAAAGAGGACGCTCCGTAAGGCAGTTTTTCAACGTATTAAAAGCTGCGTGTTCTGCACTAGTCCACTGCCAAGGAACGTCCTTTTTTAGCAACCGAGTAAGTGGTCTAGCTAATTCACCGAATCCCTTAACGAACTTCCGAAAGTAGCTAGCGAGGCCTAAAAACTGCCGCACCTCATGAATACTTTGTGGCACAGGAAAGTCCTTAACTGCTGTGATCTTGCGTTCGCTTGGCTTAATGCCTTCAGCTGAAACTTCGTATCCTAGGTACTCAATCGTTGTGTTAAAGAAATTACACTTGGGCAAGTTTAAAGTTAAGCCTGCCTGCTTGATTAAGCTCAGAAAGTCTTCCAGGCGTTGAAACCCTTCATCTAACGTGGAACAAGGTATAAGAAGGTCATCCATGTAGGCCATAGCAGAAGTAAACCTTCGTGACCCTAAAATCTTATTTATTGTCTTTTGAAAGACGGCTGGTGCGTTTGCTAGCCCAAACGGCATCCTTTTAAACTCATAATGCCCATCTGGAGTAACAAACACAGTGAGATGACGGCTTGTCTCCGCCATTGGAACCTGGTAGTAACCGGAAGCCAGATCGAGCGTGATAAAGAATTTACTTCCACTAAGATTCGATATTTGATCCTCAATTAATGGTAGGGGATATTTGTCTTTAATAGTCTTATTATTTAATGAACGAAAGTCAACGCAAAGTCGTTGTTCGCCATTTTTCTTTTTCACTAAAATGATTGGGCTTGCGTAGTCTGATTGAGACTCTTGTATAATGTCATTTTGTAAGAGTTCTTCGATCATACTCCTAACCTTTTCTCGCTCATGGAACGACAACCGATAGGGCCGGTACGCTACTGGTGTTTTATCAAGTAAATCAATCGACATCTCAGACTTATTTGTACAACCTATTTCACTTAAATTTGTAGCAAAGCAAACTCTGTATTTTTGTAATAAATTGTAAAGCCGGTCACGGTTTACTGAATTTAATTCCGAGCCCATTCTTATATCTGCTTTATCAAGTGGTGGACAAACTATATCGTTTACTGTAAGAGTACTATTTAAGTCACTGTTTTCAAATGCCGCGTTTACTCGAGCGATTAGAGAATTTGCCTTTAAAATGACTGACGCATTAGTTAACGTGGTGACAAAGACATATCCTTTACCATTATCTATTTTATAACAACCGCGATGCAAATGGTATTCATTGCCGGGCATGGACCGAGTGCTACCTTCCGAATACACGTCACCTGAGAAGCTATTGTTTGTGCAAACTTCCACAAGACCCCCATTATCTATCCGAGTGTCACCGATAACATACAAATTTATGGTGTTGCCAGTTGTCGAGTCAGTTTTATCTTCGGGGCTATTATAAAAAAAAAGGTTCGTTTTGTCTTTTAAAACTGTAACAGATGGCAACTCCGTGTGGTTTTGACCTATGAGAACGGATGTTTGTAAATAGTCATCATCTACTGCAAACAATTCAATCTGTGTATCAATTTCGTCTATGTTAATGGTACCTGACGTCCGAAACAATGGGTTAATTGAAGAATTTCCAAATCCTTTAATAGAGGGTAGTTCATCATAACATTCTTGAAGAGAAAGCGATCGGGCATCTGAAGCTTTAATGAGGCTACAATCACTGCCAAAATCAACAAATGACTGCAAGTTTACTCCGTTAAGCGACACGTTTTTATAAAACTTGTTACTGGTTACAGCGTCGGACGAAATCTTTTGAACTTTCTTTACATTATCACTTTGATTGTCATGCGATAGTAGAGGCTTACGGCTGCAAAGGACTGAATCGTGACCAACCCTACCGCATTTCTGGCATTTGACAAGTGGTTTGGTACAGTCTAGGTACGAATGCCCCTTATCGCGACAGTTAAAGCATATCATATTGTTAGTGTTCCCTGATGCTACAGCGTTATTAATCTTACTAATAGTTGTTAAGCTATTACCGCGATAACTATCCTTCTTTCTAAATTGTCCCGAGAAATGTGGCACGGGTTCCCTTATGCGTAAGGGCTGCTGCGAGGCTAGGTACGTAAGCATTTCCTCTGGCTCCTCGCATTTTAGTGCCTGTGCCCCATTCCGTATTGAGCTATTCGTAATACCATGTATGACGCAATCTACGGCTTTACGCCCTTCTAATTCACAACGACTAAGCAACGTCAATTTGTCATAAAAATAATCCTTAAGACTTTCATCAGCTCGTGAAACCCTAGCCAGCATGTCTTCCAACAATTTTCCATAGTTAACGTCACTAGGGAAAGCTTTAGTTAACTTAGTTTGCCACTCTGACCATGAATAATTAACCGACGAAAGCGATTCGTACCATATTTTGGCTAAGCCTACTAACTTCTGCAAAGAATAGTGAATTATTTGCTTTTCGTTCCACTCGTATATAGCGGCACATTCATTCACCTTACGCAACCACCTATCAACAGTCTGATGTTTATTATTGGGGTCAAACTCCGGCACGACATTAAGCAATTGGTTAGGCATGGAAGAATGTGAACTCTTACTTGGCTCACTCCGGATCGAAGAAATGAGCTTGATGACGTCTTCAGTAGAGATTCCTTTTGATTGACGACGTCTTTTCCGGGGCCTTTCTTCGTAAGAGTCTTCGGACGTCGAGCGGCGGCGGCGGCGGCGCGACCGGCGACTGGATTGATGACTACGTGCATCGTTTTCTTCATCCCTGGAGTCCGGAGGCTTCCGTCGTCGCAGCGCTGTTGGCACGAGCCGAGGCGAGCCCCCTTCGGAACTCATTGTATTCTGAAATCAGTTTTTTTTTTTTGTACTATTTGGGACAAAATAAAATGCTGGGAATTCAAGCGAGCTTTTATTAACTTGCCAATTTAACATCCAAGAATGGTAATCAAACTTTAACAACAAATCATTACTGCAATATCTTCATGTACCATATTTCTAAATGTACCTAAATGCCTCTAATATAGTCGAACACATTTTCGTATTCTAGTCTTCTAATTGAAGCACACATACATGGCATCAATTACTACATCACTATACTTTTAGCTCACCTACATGTCATAAACATACTTCATTACACCTACATGGCATCACAATACTTCAGCACATGTACATGGCATTGACATACTACGTCACACCTACATGTCATAAACATACTAAAGCACACCTACATGGCATCACTATACTTCAGCACACCTACATGGCATTAACATACTACATCACACCTACATGTCACAAACATAGTTACTAAAGCACACCTACATACATGGCGTTTTACTTCGTGTTATTTAGTCTTTTAATTAAGTGCGTACCTAGCTTAAGTAACAATTATAACAACAATCTGTTTAACACAAAGCTGTATTAATACCTCGCCTTTTAATGGTAGCAATGGTCAGCACTAAACTTCATGTCTTGTGATCTATCCACTTAATTTAAGAACAATATTTTAGTTGCATAACTGTATTGAATGAAAAACAGTTTTGCTACTAGCAAACGAACAATGATTTAAAGATAATTAATTCCGGTGATAATCGAAAGGATCACAGGGAATTATTCAATCCCATCAACCTTATGATTAATATATATATATTTTTTAAATTTCCGTTACATTCAAAATTGAACTGGCGCTAAAATTAAACACCATTGTCTTGGGTGGACTTCAACCCACCCCTATTTTACTAGTTATCCGGGCATTAAGATAAATTTCATGTTACTTAGAATCATACTTGTTTACAAGTTATAAGGTCATCGTAATGGCTATTATATAATTGTTACAAAAATACGTAACTTTAACAATAAATATAAACTGAATAGCACATAGCAATTGTATAGCAAATAAAAACTGAGTACTCACACGGTTTTGGTTCCTTTTTTTTTTTCCTTTGGGCGTGATACGTGTCACTTCTGATTTATCACAAATCAAACCACTCTGTTCACGGTACTTATTTATTCTTAGTAACAGCACTATAACTTATTTAACTTCAGGCACAACTTAGTTATCTTCCAGCGCTTGCACTTCGATAGCTCCGAATAGAATGTCCCGTTTTTTTCGGGTACCGCCCTTTTATACTTAATAAAACTGATCGAAGTGTCAGCGCGGAAGTCAGTAGAACATCCATTTAGTTAATTAAATTTATAATCGTAATTATTATATTTACAAAATAATCAAAACTATTTAAAAATATCACACTTCTTTTTAATATACGTGCTTGATAGATAATTCTTGCTTTTCACCTAAGGTGAAAGGGCGCATTTGGACACAAGCGTCCTTTCAATATAGTAATTGATATTTTAAACAATTACTTTTACTCAAATAAAAAAGTAATATCTTCACTTTTTTTACTACTTTGACATGTATTTCAACTACTACCTGTAAAATAAACGTTTTGAAATAATAATTTGCACATTAACAAAGTTTTAAGGTACAATCAGGAAAAATAATAATGAAAAACCGTACGAAAAAATAATCGTTTAATAATAATTCGACCGACATAATTTAAATGCACGCTTACCTGCCGAAATAAAGAAAAAACAATGAGATCTTTAAAAGGGTGTTTTAAAAATAATTCACATTTTAATAGTCATGTAAGTTTGTCATTTACCTACATACCTTAAGTCTTATATTCCAAATTTTTTATCACTTTAACTGAATAATTATTCATAACATTTATATCTAAATAAAATGAGATCTTCTTTAATACTGATACTAATACAAAAACTACTATTCATAATAATATCGAAAACATTAACTTTCGAATTTAATCTAAAAAAAACTCTAACTTTCATTTTGTAATCTTAAATTCTAACAGATTCAGTCTTACAAGTTACTGTAATTTTAACTTAACTTAATGAGATCATTTTTAATCTTTGTAATCAAAAGATTCCTTTTGTACGTATTATATAAACCTAAGAACATAAACTTTCACATTAAACATAAAAAATATATCTAAAAAACAATAAAATTAAACAATATTTGCTCAATTGCATCAATACACTATGTGTCGGAAATCTTAACTTATATTGCTTAAAAAAATCACAACCATCTATATAATACTGTGATAAACAGACCCTAGTCATCGTATTCATTAATAAGATTAACGGCGTTTTTATTGACATGTAAGTTATGCCAGAAATCCCTTCTCGTTTCCGGCATTAGCGGTACCAACTTGTTTAGTATAATAATCGATTTACGCTCTTGTGTAATTCCTCTTAATTCTGTTTTAGGTATGGGTTTAGGTATAAAATAAAATAAAAATAAAAATAAAAAAGCCTTTATTTCTACCATAATTTTGTACACTATATTACAGTTGCGTGCATTATACTTATAAATAACATTATAATCAGATCAATTTATTTTTATTTTTATTTAATTGCATTTAACTTTATTATTATTATTATTATTAAAAATTAAAAATTAAATTCACATTAACTAATTAATTAATTTATATGATACTTAATAATTACTTCAAATTTAATTAATTTAATTGATTTATTATGGAAGTCGCCTCTTTGGCGTAGGCCTCCCCCAGTCTTCTCCATATACCTACTTCTGTCTTTGGCTAGTCTCGACCATATTGTTCCGCAGCGCTTTTTGAATATATCCTCCCATCGTTTCTTTGGTCGACCTCTCTTTCTCAGACCATCCCGTGGTAACCATTGTATGACTTTATTCGTCCATCTGTTGTCCTTTAATCTGCAAGTATGTCCAGCCCAGTCCCATTTCAGGTTTCTTATTCTTTCTATAATATCGGTTATTTTCGTTCTCTTTCTAATATCTTTGTTTCTTATTTTATCTGATATTTTAATTCCTAACATACTACGTTCCATTTTTCTCTGTTGTATCGTTAATTTAGTCTCATCTTTTTTGCGTAGTGCCCAAGTCTGACACCCGTATGTGATGCATGGGAGGATTGATATTTCGTACAGTTTCCTTTTAATATGAATATTGATGTCCTTGTTTTTCATAACTTCTCGTAAGCTCCAGTACTTCTTCCATGAAAGAGCAATCCTTCGGTTAATATCATTTTCGGTCTGCTCTTCGAAGGATATTATCTGTCCTAAGTATATATATTCTGAGACATATTCTATTTCTTCGTCATCTATAAATATCTTTATTTCTGTATCATTTGACATAATCTTTGTTTTTGAAATATTCATTGACAAGCCAGCTTTTTTGCTTTCTTTTACCAGATCTTTTTTGCCAATAGTAGCCAAAGTTTAACATCTCTAGGAATTAATAAAGAAACATTACTCGGAAAGCTACAAGGTTTAGATTGTAGTAAAGGTGCTGGACCTGATAACATTCCACCCATTTTTGTAGTTTCTTGCGCATCTCAACTTCTCGAACCATTGTGGTTAATTTTTAACAAATCCTTAGAGTCAGGAGTTTTTCCCACGGAATGGAAAACTGCTAAAGTAGTACCCATTCCTAAATCAGGCAACGAAAAATTAGTATCTAATTACAGACCGATTTCGATTCTGTCCTGTTTTGCCAAAATTTTTGAAGCTCTCATCTGCCCGTACATCCTAAAGCACTTAAAACCTTATCTAACTGAGCATCAGCACGGATTTGTAAGCTCTAGATCAACATCTACGAACTTAATATCGTTTACTGAGCTGCTAACTAGTGCCATTGATTCTGGCAAACAAACAGACGTCATATATACCGACTTTAGTAAAGCCTTTGACAAAGTATCTCACCCGAATTTAATGTATAAGCTTTTGGCATACGGGATTTCAGGATCGTTGTGGGAGTGGCTGCTCTCTTATCTAAGTGGAAGACGTTTCTATGTAGTAGTCAATGGCTACCAATCCACTTATTTTCCAATAACGTCCGGTGTTCCACAGGGCTCACACTTAGGCCCAATCCTCTTCAATCTATTTATTAACGATGTCACTGAATGCTTTCAATTCTCTAAAGTTTTCATGTATGCTGATGACTTAAAGTTCGCACGTACCATTACCAAATTTGAGGATATCGCCCTGCTTCAAAGTGATATTATCAAGCTTACTAGCTGGTGTAAGCATAACCTTATGCACTTGAACATTAAAAAATGTATTCACATCAAATTTACACGTAAGCACAATGTTACACAATCCAATTACTATATTGATGGTCACAAATTAGTCGAAGTCAACCACACTCGCGACCTTGGAGTGCTTTTCGATAGTAAGTTAACCTTCATCCCCCATATAGAGAATGTTGTCAAGAGAGCATCTAAGACTTTGGGCTTTGTCAATCGAAATAGCAGGTCTTTCAGGCGTAGTACAACCAAAATATTACTTTATAACAGTCTAGTGAGGAGCACGCTGGAATACTGCAGCGTAGTCTGGCGGCCACACTATGCAACTCATTCCTTACGACTGGAGCGTATCCAGAAGCGTTTTACTCGTCATTTAGCTTTTCAAGCACGAGTAATGGCTAAAAAATCGGTGTCCTACCAGCGAAAGTTGCAGCACTTCGAAATGGACTCTTTGGAAACCCGAAGAACGATCTTGGATACGTTATTTTTGTATAAATTAACCAACCACAAGATAGATTGTCCACAGTTGTTGGCGTTTTTGAATTACCGAGCTCCTTCCCGTTTTCCGCGTAATCCCATCACCCCGTTGTATCCACCACTCAGAAGAACTGTGTCAGGTAGAAACTCCCCGATATGGAGGCTTTGTAGGATAGCTAATAGTTGTAGTGACGTGGCGGATATTCACTTTGACCCACCCGGTAAAATTATAACATCTGTTTTAAAGTGCATTAAATAGCAATAAATCAAGACCGGACTAGTCTCGAGCTTCTCATTCTCATTATCGTTTCCGAGTGGGTAGGTAGTTACATGGTAGTTACATGATATTAATATGTAACCTAACATAAACTTATATATATAAAGATATCAGTATGTACTGATGTTCTTCCTAGTTTTAGTTGAATCTTTTTTTTACTGCTGTTTACTTCCATCATTGTTTCACACGTGGTGTTTACCTGTAAGTGATTGTGACATACTGCACTATGCGCTTTATGATTGTAAAATTTGAATGTAGTGATGTCAACAATTGTTGGTGAACCTTAAATAAATAAAAAAATAAAAATAATAATCTTGCAGCATCTTTTCTAGTCGTTCAGCTGTTTTTGCAAAGATCACGATATCATCGGCGAAGCGTAAATTAGTCAGGTGTTCTCCATCGACAACCAGTCCTTCGTTTTCCCAATTCAAGTTTCTGAATATCGTCTCTAGCACAGCACTGAACATTTTTGGTGAAATCGGGTCTCCTTGGCGAACACCTTTCTTTATAGGGAACATTTTTCCTTCTTGCTCTAGTTTAATTTTTGCTGAGAGTTTAGAGTATATGTTGTAAAGTAGCTCTATGTAGTTATAATCTATTCCTTGTTGAGATAGTGCTCTCCAAATTGCGCTATGTTCCAATGAGTCGAAGGCTTTCGTGAAGTCTATAAAACATAAATACAAACTACGTCCATATTCTTTCGATTTCTCTATAATCTGGGTAACCACCTGGATATGGTCCATCGTAGAGAAATGTTTGCGAAACCCTGCTTGCTCGCGAGGCTGATTTTCATCAAGTAGAGTCGAGAGTCTATTCAATATAATCTTGGAAAATATTTTGTAAACATTAGACATGAGGCTAATTGGTATATAATTTCCTAAGTCGCCCCTATCTCCTTTTTTATACAACAGGGTTATGGTAAAATTGGACCACTGTTTTGGAGTATCTTTTCTAGATAAGATGTTATTAAATAGTATCGTTAAAGGACGTTTCAAAGGTTCTAACATAGACTGTAAAAGTTCATTTGTGATTTTGTCTTCTCCGGGTGTTTTATCTGTCTTTTGTGTTCTAATTGCATACTCTACTTCTGCTTCTAATATTTTCGGTGGTTTTTCGTCATATTTTGTCATCATAGTATTTTTTTCTAATAGCGTTTCTTCTTGCGTTGTGTACAGTCGTTGGTAAAACGAAGTCGCTTCATTTAGTATTCCTAGTCTGTTCGATATGACTTTCCCGTGGTTGTTTTTTATATTTGTTGCCCATTTTGAAGTTATTTGTAGTTCTTTTTGAGCTCTCTTGATAGCACCTGCCTTTTTTATATGATATTCTAGTATATTTTTCCTATTTTGTTTCTTGCTTTTTGCCATTTCTTTGTTGATTTCTTTACTAATTTGTGTGATTTTCCTTTTTGTGTCTTTTGTTCTTTTTTCTTTATATAGTTGTCTTCTCTCTTCAAGCAAAATTTGTGTCTGTTGGTTCATGTACTCCTTCTGTTTTTCCTTTTCTAATGGTATTTGGATGAGTAGGTTATTTATTTCATTTTCAAAGTTATTGTATTGTGTTTGGATATCAGCTGAACTCGTAACTGCTTCTGTAAAGTTTTCTTCCCAGTACATACCATTTTCTCTTGTTAGGGTTGGTAAATCCTTTGTGATTTTGTTTATAGGAAATTTTCTTGCCTTGCGGTTCTGTATGTTTATTTTGCATCTTACCATTCTGTGATCTGTATTAAAGTTGAGATTTTTTATTATGTCAAAATTATGCATATCTTGGTATTTATTTGTAAGTATATAGTCGATTTCGTTATAATACAAGCCGTTTGGAGATTCCCAAGTCCATTTTTTGTTTTCTTTTATCTTGTACACAGCATTCATGACTTTTAAATTTTGTTCGAGAGCAAACTCTACCATTCTTTGTCCATGTTTCGATCTTTTCCCATGTGAGTGATGTCCAAATACAATTTCTTCGCCTTGTTTTGCTTTTCCTATTTGTGCATTAAAATCACCCATTATTATTAGGTTTTTAGTGTTTAGTGCTTCTATAGCTGTTTCTAGGGTTTCATAGAATTCTTCCAGCTCCTCTTCTTTGCATGCCTCGGTTGGGGCATATGCTTGGACTATAGACCACATATTATTGGTTGCAAGGTTTATCTCTAAAGTAGCTATTCTGTCTGAGTAGCTATGGAAACTAATTACGTTTTTTTTCAAGTGTTTTTTCACTAAAAATCCTACTCCGTAGTTGCCATTGTTCACATTGCTATGATAAATGATGAAGTTTGGATATTCTTCAATACATTCGGCTTCTCTCCTGGTTTCACAAAGTCCAAGTATATCCCATGTAATTTCCTTTAAGGAATATTCTAACTCCGTTATCCTATTGTCATTGAGCAATGTTCTAACATTTAAGCTGGCGACATATTGGTGGTAATGCTTATTTTTCTTGTTTTCATTGTTGATTTTTGGGGGGTGATGGTCGTACTCCTTCACGGGGACCAGCCGGCTTGAAGGATGTGAAGATTGGGGGGCTGCATGCTATCCAGATATGTTGTTATATTCTGTGTTGTTCCACTTCCGCGTATGGATTGTTGAGCCTCATTATTGTACTGACCATGTTCGCGCTGAGGTTTCATAAATTTTGTGATTTGACAGAATGTCTTGGGTTTTTTATTTGAGTTTTTGCTTGCAGGTCTTTGTTGGGTTTCAGTTTTAGCTTCCTCATCAGCCTGAATAGGGAATGCCGATGGAGCTCTCTTGCTGCTTTTCCTAACATCGTCTTCTTTTATTATAAGTTGGTCATAGCGTATGTATGCTATTTTTCCCTTTTCTATTTCCGTTTTTTGCTGTATTTTCAGTTGTTCTCTAATCTTCAGAATGTTTGGTGGGTATTCTTGCTTAACGTATATAGGGGTGTTCTTCAGCAAATCTTTATTTTTGAGGATTTTTATTTTTAAACCCATTGTTGTGAATGCCACGGCTACAGGTCGTATGTTGTTAACATTACTTTTGCCCATTCTTCTAACAGACTCCACTTCGAAGTCTTTTACATCTATATTTAGCTTGCTTTTTAATAAATTCGTGATTTTTTCCTGCAGTTCAAAATATGATCGCTCTCCTTCTTGAATTCCGAAAAATACTAAATTTCTCTGTGTAATATTTTTTTCTATTTCTTTTAATCTTTGTCTTTGGTCTTGTATTTCGTTCTTCATGCTATTTAGGTCACAATTCAGGGTTTGAAATTTATCGTCTGTATGTCTGTTTACATTTGTAGTTATTGTTTCCTCAAAGTTGTTGAACAATGTATCCATGTTACTAAATTTCTGTCTCATTTCTATTTGCATTTCCACTATAAGTTTTTGCAAATTATCCATTTTTGTGGTTGAGCGTTCGCAAATAAAGTAAACAGACCTATTTTCTCGCTTTCGCGACCTCTAGCGTGTGATATAGAAAGGTATTTCCTCGGTCGATGTTCATCTAATGGGGCGTCTAAGTTGTTACGCTCCCGTCCGTTAGATGGCGGTATGGTAGGTAATTTCGGGCGCCACTGATAGATGGCGCGCTTCTCGAGAACCGGCCAGCATGAACAGTTATTTATAACCTTTAGTATTCTTCGAGGTTATGTTTAATAATTTTGTAGTTCACTGTTATTTCTTGACAACTCCCTTGATATTTAGTGACAAATAAATTTTCCGCACTTATGCTCGTATCACAGTCTTGTTTTGTGCACTAAACTTGAATATTGTTAAGTAAATGTGTCAGTCACTTTTTTGTCATTAACTTGTTATGGTTTTGGATTATCACTTCGACTCCAATTACACTTTAATTTAGTCACTTTTAAACAGTTTTATGCAGTTTTCAGCCTATTTATCACACTTTTAATGATTATTTACTCGTTTTTATTACGCAGCTGACATTTACCGTGGCACGGTGGCGCCCTCTTATCGGTTTAGGTATACCAAATTTTAAATTTTTCAGTCTTAGGAAATCGAGCTCGGTTTCTTGACTTTCAAAATCATTCCTGTACGATAATGTATTGCGGCCCCTTTGAAATGTGACTTAACACATATTATGTATGTCCCACTTCTAAATATTTTAAGGTTATGGTATCAAAGTTTACGTCTTTTGAGTTGACAAGATGCACCATATACGTAAATAACCCCCAATTTTTGTTTTGCGCGGCACAATTATCTAACCAAAGTACAATATGTTTTAGGTCACGGTATTGCGTGAAAAATGCTCGGAAGCAGCTAGTTATATCTTCTTTTTTGCGACCAGAAATTCCTTTATGCCAAATGCATGCAAAAGTGTCTTTAGAGCCGTTAGACTTTTTATCTCCTAGTGGCACAAAACTCTCATTAAATAAAATGAGTCTCGGGCAGAAGATAACCACTTTAAATTCGTTCATTCGCGGTAACATTATAATCTTTTCCAAGTCTACAGAGTAATATACTGTATCACATTCTGGGTTTAAGTTATTTATCATCTGACGATTTTTATCCTCTTCGTATTTTTGTCTTGCCAATACATATTATCGTCTATGATGATTTTCAAATTTCTTGCAATCGATGCAGTTACGATGTCTGATGTCTGACACAGGGTTGTGAATCTTATATATTTCACAAATTTCACACTCTTCGTGTCCAAGTTTAGCGAAAGATATATTAAGGCTCTTAATAACTTTCCGATAATGCTCATAGGTTATATAGTCTTCTTTAGATGTTTCTTCAGTTATCCCGTTTTTCTCACAGAAGTCTTGGTACATTCCGCGAACATTTAAGTCTGATGGCAAATATCTCCTGTTTGGTGCATGCTCCCGTCTATAGTGTGAAATAGATGGATTATACGAATTAATATGAGCTATAATTTCATCGTTATTCTTTTTTTTCGGGTTTGGATTTAGACCTCGTTTATCCGTTGGGTTGAGAGTTAAATTATCTTTCAGTGCGTTTCTAACAGCCTTATCGTTTTTTTTATTAAATCCTAACGTTGTAAGAAAGAAAATCTTGCACACGTTTATCTTTTCACGATTTTCATCTAATAAGTAGTACAAAATCGATGTGCTGCGTGTGATTTTTTTATCTGTAGTATTCGTACGTCTTTTTGGGTCAGTTTGAGCTGTGTTATGTCTAATAAAATATCTTTGTTCTACCCAGGTCATAGCTCTAAAATGTTGGTTTATTTGAAGTCGGCATGCATCTGATATTTGTGATGAACATTTTTTTTTGCAAGATTCAACACAGCCTGGTTTTAAACTATACATAGAAGTAGCTTTTAATTGCTTCCTTATTGTTTTTCTTTCAGTCAAAGGTATATCATGAAATTTACGTTTGCGAATAGTCCCTTTTTTCGTAAGATGGTCCTGGTTTACACTTAAATCATTTTGATTAGTCTGCTCCGAGTGTTCCGTGCTACGTTCAAGTTCCGGTGACTCTGATATTCGAACATTAGGTGGTTGAGAATCCGGAATAATGTTACTATCAGAACTTGATTCCGAAATGTTACGTCTATTTTGCGTAAGGGGAATATAATCTCTATCACGAACTGAATCACCTAAGTCGAAATCATTGTAAGAAGGACTACAACAGTTGGAAATAGGTTTTATCGTTTGTATACTTTGTGAAATATTGTCCGAGGTTGATATATTGCTTTGTTCATTGTCTAATGTACAACACGGAATCTCAAAGGGATTTTCAAGTACAGCCATGCTTTCACTGAGACATGCTGCAAAGCTAGATTCCGGATTGTTTTCACTCGTCAAATAATCTTGAATTAACCAGTCGCTGTTAAAACCTATGTCGCACATAGACAAATCAGGTAAATCTGAAATGTTGTTCAAAAAGCTTGAATCCACATCTAGGCCGGTGCTATTTTCAACTGGTAAATTATCTAAATTTGTGAAGTTATCTTGTGCATTGACTTGATTGTCTAATGCCTTAGATAGTAACATCAAACCTCGTCCTCTTTTCATATTTGTTGTCTGTAACAATAATTAAATATTATTGTTATATGTACTTTATATTTAACAACGAAACCAAAGTTAATATTATCAGCGTGTTAAAATACGAGTACCTACTAGACGACGCAGAGCGCGCGAACATTATACCTACAAACGCTTCGGCTTGTGTTCACCGCATACGAATCTACAAAAACTAGATTTGGAGATAGGGCTCGTTAAAGTTTGCGATACTGCGAGTCATTTAAAACATTATACCATGATCTTTTTTTTTTTTTCATTTATTTAGGAATACCAACAGATGATACATTACAACTTACTAAGTATAACTTACACATAATTATAACAATTAATGTTCACCTAATTATAGGTATCCACAGCTTACATAAGAATAACATATTAAGTACAATGTGTATTGTGTTACAATTTTGACATATTTATCTGTTACCTAAGTTATTCCCTATTATTTGCGCAACAGCCCCTCAGTCCCGCGAATGTGACATATAAGTAAGCAGTTTACGTCTGAAGCTATTGGTCGTATCTTGCACAATGTCTACATCGGCAGCCCTGGACAAGCCGTTGTACAAATGAGTTGATCGAGTGAGAGGCGCATTACGCCCCAAGTTAGACTTGCTTAACGATTCTCTGAAGAGCCTGTAAGTGTTTTTCCTGGGGAGTCTACTTGGTACATAAAAAAACAATTTAGAAAGAAGTGTCGCGGAGTTGAATTTGTTGCCAATAATGGCTCTAAGAAAAGTAAGGTCTAACATTTTTCTTCTATTTGATAGAGACTGTAAACCAAAATGTTTTTCAAACGCGCGTAGTATGACTTAAAATCTTTCAATTTAAAATTTTGATAAGTAAGATGGTACATGAATTTTTTTTGAACCTTTTCTATGCGATTTTTATGAATTTCATATTGAGGAGTCCACACTTGCGTGCAATACTCTAAATTACTTCTTACAAGTGTATTGTACAAAAAGATTTTCGTTTTGTTTTGTTTGAATGAGCGCATGTTTCTCGACACAAACCCGAGCATTTTAGAGTCTGTCTAATGAAAGATGAACCTGAGAAAAAGCGGCAAATTCAAAAAATCTTCATATGGTATTACCGATCAATATAGGAATAAACGATTTTGATACTTTTCTTATTTTGTTTATTTTTGTGGGCACAAAGGAAGAGGAAACGCTTCCTTTTTCACAATACTAAGGCCCGTATTAATAAACTATAGGTACTCAAGTCTACTAATACCGCACTCAAGTGTCCGTTTATCCATATTAAGACCACACACGGTATCATATTTAAGTACAGTTTATTAGTAGAAGCCCGAGTCTTTCTACTTAATACGTATGGGTGGATCAACTTTTTTTAATGAGTGACCCAGGAAACGTCACCCTGGCACCGAACTACAAAGAAAAGTAGATTGACCCGTATAGTCAGCATTAAATAAATAGATAGTGACACCCAAAGTCGCCAAACGTGTACCGAACTATTTGGCGACTTTGGGTATCACGAAGTATTTGATGCTTTGAAACTATCTATGAAAAAAAATGCAGACCACCATAATAATGCTTGCATCAGCATGCTTTCTCATTTGTGAGCTCTTTCAGTAAATAAAATCACCAATAACAAGTCATTGAGTAAAAATATTTTATTTATTATTAGGGTAAAACCGATGCTTTCTCTCAACTCTGCTAATAGGCATCTGAGTGTAGGCACTTGCTTCTTTACAATATCAAATTCGTTCACTTTATTTCGGATGACATGGATGTCAAAACATCTAAATTGGATACTCTGGCCTTGTGAGTTCGCTTCTTTCCTGCAGTACTGAAGACACCATGGTTTACTTTGCCTTCATTCTCTTCAATGTCGAAACACTGATATCTGTAAGAAGAAAGAAGGAATGAATTAAACAGATCACAATTTACAAATATATTGTGACACGCAGTACAGCCCCATTGTACAGTCCGACAGCTCTAAGAACATTTAGGTTTAGGTGAAATCAAATTGCATCGGTGAGATTCAAATCGCAACAGTTTAAGAACAAGGAAGACAGGTATAGCCCGAACATTTTTTCCAAGAGCTCATGAAGTGTACGTAGGTACATATTAATATGTTTATGATATCTTTTAACTAAATGTATATAAACACCTCCTTAGTGTTTTACTGAAACTATGAGTGTCAGTTATATTAATCATCCGTCTATTTAATTAATTTAATAAATTTGCGATTGTTAAGAGATTCAATATGGTATAGGTACAGACAATACACCTATGTATAGGGAAAGACAATGATTTAATTAATTTTAGTATTTACCGGTCATTGATGATAATTCTTCTCAGTACTTCGTCTGACTCTGGCATAGTAAATCGTTTTGCTCCAACTCTTTCAACTGCTGAAGATTTTTCAAAACCGTTTGGTTTTCACCATCCACGTCCAGCTCATCTGAAAGGAATACATCGTTTAATTTCTTAATGGAAAAGAAATACCAATTTCAAAAGATATAGGTAGGACAGAAAAGGTATATATTCTATGAAACTTTGGATTGAAGATATAGAAATAATAAGTATCAAAATTAACATGCCATACTAACCTTGTTATAACCTATGAATTCGGTCACCGTATGTAAACACTCTATTTTTTGTTTCAACAATGCTTTCCTCTTCTCTTGTTTTTCTTTATATTTGTTTATAATGGTACAAAGGATCTGCTGCACACCACTTTTGATAGTTTTACGCATGTTTAGTACGTAAATTTCCAGAAGAAAACTTTAATTTGACAGACTCGAACCAACCACGACTTGTTTGTCAATGTCAAAACGTCATTTTAATAGTGTTGCCAGACCTGCCAGTCAAATAAAAGCCCGGTTCATCATTCATTAGACAGACTCTAAAGGCCTTGCCAATTATTTTGTCGATATGTTTGTTGAAGTTTAATTCACTATCAAAAATTACGCCCAAATCCCTGATACTATCCACTTCATGAAGAGTTTGATTATTAATTTCATAGCTAGAAGCAATAATATTTTTATTTCTAGTGAATTTTATGTGCTGACATTTATTAGCATTTAAAAACATTTTATTATCAGTGCACCATTGTGCAAGCCTGTTTAGGTCCTCTTGAAGTAAAAAGGAGTCGTTTGTCGATCGTATTGGCATTATAATCTTTAAGTCGTCGGCAAACATGAAAATATTAGAATATTTAAAACAATCTGCAATGTTGTTAATAAAGATATTAAATATAAGTGGTCCCAAATGGGAGCCTTGTGGAATGCCAGATGTGGCCATGAAGGACTCAGACTGATCGCCACTTATAACGACATAGCTAGAACGGTAATCAAGGTATGATGGAAACCAATTCAGAAGTGACCCGTGCACACCCACTTCAGCAAGGCGCTCCAGGAGAATAGTGTGATCCACACGATCGAAGGCCTTGCTGAAGTCAGTGTACACTGCATCAACCTGAATTCTACTATCCACAGATTCTATCAGGGACTCTAAAAACAAGACCAGATTACTATTTGTAGAACGACCCTGTGTAAAACCATGTTGTTGTTCTAGAAGTTGCAATTTAAGTTGAGAATATAAATACGGATATACAAGGGATTCAAAGACTTTAGGAATGACTGAGAGAATAGAGATTGGTCTGTAGTTTTCCACAGAATCCCTGGAACCGCCCTTAAATATAGGCACAATTTTAGACTCTTTCCAACGCTTAGGAAATATGCCACTATCAAGAGATTTGTTGAAAATCAGTGTTAGAGGTATGTACAAATAGTCAGCACACTTTCTTAAAAAGATAGGAGGAAGGTCATCTGGTCCGACACTTTTATTTACATCTAGATTTTTTAACCTCTTAAGAACAACTGAGTTGTTGAGATTTATCGCACCTAGAGCACCAATAGTGTTAGTATTAGTCCTAGCCGTTTCTGGGACTTTTGCAATCGAATAACTTGCACTATAAACTGACCCAAAGTTTTTGGCAAACAGTTGGCAGACATCTGCGTTAATTTTGGCTACTTGATCTCCTAATTTCATTTGACATGGCAGAGCGTCCGCGTTTCGACGTTTCTTTTTCATGTACGACCAGAATGATTTAGGATTATTATTTATTTCACTTTCAGTTTTTGATATATACTCATTATAGCACTTATGATCTTGTTATATGTAAATCAAGTATTATGTAAAATTGACTATTTTAGGAATCTTTGAACGAATAAAATCTTTTCTAAGCACGTATTTCCAAGAATATGACCAGATTATAATCAATAAACAAATTAAGAAGTAAGTATTTAAGCCTTAAATACAGTAAAACGTGAACTTACCTTTACCTACTCCTTTCCGAGCCACTCGCGCGCAGGTCCCCCACTGACTAAGTCTCGGGCGCAACTGATCGAAAATCAATAGAGTTGCCTGCCCCCTCACCCCGCTTCGCAATGCAGTACTTAGAATGAAGGGCGCTTGTGTGTAACTACGTCTTTTCAATGTAGTATTATAGCAAGAATTAAATATGCCTACATAAATCATAGACGCAAATACCACGAGCATCCTAGTGAATTAGCAAAATACACTATTGAAAAGGCGCTAGTGGTTATTTGCGTCTTTTCTACTTAGTTTTACCTGTAGATACGCCAGCGTTAACATAACGTTATCAAGCTCTTCCTTAGTTGAAAAGGCGCAAGTACTTAGATGCGTCTTTTTATTGAAGTATACTGTGATGGATTATATCTTGCGCCTTTTCTTTTACTGATCTGTTGCAAGTTTGACAAAACAAAAGGGCGCATTATACGTAGTTACGTCTTTTTTATGAAGATCACCCACATGTTTCTGAAATGCGTCTTTTTAATTAAGTTTTTGTAACAAAGTGAGTGAAGTTACGCCCTTTTTGCTTATGGTAACTTCTAATCTAGGCTACCTAGGAAAAAACTAAAAATATCATTAGGTAGGTCTTTTTCTGCTGATCACGGCAGTATAAATAACTCATTTTTGACAAAAGTGTTAGATGCGCCCTTTTTATTATCGGGGGCAGAATAGTTCGCCTTTCTCAGCGAGATTTTAGTAACATTAACAGTCGGAAAATCTTTAATTTTGTTCTTGTGATTATTAAACCTGTAAATTTTAACATAACTAATAAAAACAATAATTTCTACTTACCTTTATTCGAAACACGGTTCCCAAGCTTAAAAAAAAATTGTAATGGGAAGTCGTTCCTCAACGCTTATCATCACTATACTAAATAATTTTATGCGTGCACGCAATCGACGTAGACACTTCCAAAAAGGTGAGATGCGACTAAACGGGGATGGCCTCACTAGGGAGCACAGTATGAAGCGCGTAAATTTTTTTTGTTGTTCGGGAATTCATTCCTCAACGCTTGTCATCACTATACTCAATAATTTTATGCGTGCACGCAATCGACGTCGACACTTCCAAAAAGGTGAGATGCGACTAAGTGTGGAGGGCCTCACTAGAGAGCACAGCGTAAAGCGCTTACGCGCATGTTAACCGGTTTTAGCTGAATCAGATTCTACGGTCGAAAGCAAAAACGAAGCAAGCAAAACCAATTATAATATATTTTAGTGATTTTTGCTGATCAATATTCTTACTTGCTGAGGAATTAAGAAATGGCAAAACATATTATCGATTGGTTTGGATGTTTTTGTAGATGGCAAAATAAACGTTTTTATCTTATGGTTAACACCAAAAAACTACTATACCATGGTGTAGTATCTTATTGGAGTATTTAAATTGTTTATTATATTTATTAAATGAGGACAAAATGTTTTTCTTCTTGATAAATGGAAAAATATCGATTATAACAGGCATTTAGTAGCTTTTGCTTGTTCAATATTTAAAAATTCGCCGTTAAACTACTTTAAGCTAGAGGCTAACTCAAGAACGGAGCATCGTATTAAAAAACGGGTTTTACCAACACGTAGATATCGAAAAGTAATTTTGAACGGTATTCTAACTCGATTTTACCTAAAAGTGACTTAAGTCGGTTCTAGAAGTAAGGGGACGATATTTATGTTCTGTCGTGTTTTGTTTACGTATTTTACACTGTATTTGTCGATATTTTGTGTATTTAAGTTGTTTTCAGCTTATATTGATAAAATATGTGAAAAATGTTAGGAAATTTGAGGTTAAAACACTTGTCAAACTTGAAAATCTTGAAGTCTAGGTCATTAACCTATAGACTATGTACATTTTTTACCTTGAGGGTTGCTGTGTTTTTTAATGGTATTGTTGAAAGCACGATATTTTTATCTGTGCTTTTGGAAATACCGTTGAGATACTGTTTATTAAATTAATAAAATTTAAAGCCATTTTTTCGAAATTTATAAACACAAAATTATAAAGTTAAAAATAAAACGTAATTTGCTTTTTGCATTAAGAAAAGTTAAATTTGAAATACAAGTTTCTTCTTTACAAACTTACATTTGAGTACTTGTGTCAAATTTGACAATTGAAGGCCATATACCTACCTTTTGTATTGAAACTTTTGTTTGGCCATAGTAAATTTTGAAAAACAAATGATAATTTCACCTTACAGTAATGTTTCATGAGAGTTATAAGTAAAGAAAAGAACACATTTTGTTATTTGAAAATATTTATTAAGTATAGCAATAATTCTGTATACACAAATTGTAATAACATTTAGCTTTTGCCAACAATTCTGATTTGGAGTACTTCATACAGATACAAACATTACAAAATGTATCGGAAAACAGTTTTAGTTTTCGCTTCAAAAAAACAAGTTCATTTAAGACTGTACTTAATTAGGTGTGAAATTCCGTTAAGTAAACATTTAAAACATTAACTATTAATGTCTATCGGAAGCAGTTTTTTTTGTTTTCACAAAACAGACTTTATTCAGAAAAATTATTTACAATAACTTCAGACAAGTTACAACAGTTGATATTTTGGTAGACAAGTGTTATAGAAACAATATTAGTTTTCATAAAGCAGATTTTGAGCACTTGTTCGCAGTTGTAACACTTTACAGGCAGTCAATGGTTCAGGTTGATGAACTTGATCACAAGTGGTTGGTAGTAATTCTTTCCATTAAGTATCATTAATAATAATAATAACTTTATTCAACAAACCACTAACTAATACAGTTTTAGTAGGTAAGATAACTTAATTACTAAACACATTTTTCAACTAGCACATTTTGCTGTCAGTTGTAAGTTACATTCTAAGAGTACAATGATGTCCTTTACTCCCCGTACTAGTTAAAAACTGTATCACAGTGGAGTAAGATTCGCCATGCATACAATTTAGATATGACAAACCAGTATTGAGTGCTTGAAGTAAAACAATAATATAAAAAGTACTTAACAGTATCAATTTAAGTAAACTAAATCAGGTAAACCAATAATATAAAAGGAGCTTAATATCATTAACTTTAAATAATTGAGGGTAACACTACACAGTCATTAAATATATGATGGTTACTATTCCGTTGAGTTAAGGTTGAAAACGCGCTGCAATCACTACTTGTGCGATTATTAGCGGTAACTTAGTCGTAAACATGTAGTATATGCAAAAAATGCGGATAGTTTCATATCGGACATAGTTTATTTTAAAGGTATATGTGACTGTATGGATGTGTGTGGGTGTGTGTATGTCTGTGTCTATATATGTGTGTGTGTGTGTGTGTGTGTGTGTGTGTGTGTGTGTGTGTGTGTGTGTGTGTCTGTGTCTATATGTGTGTGTGCGCGTGTGTGTGTGTGTGTGTGTGCGTGCGTGTGTGTGTGTGTGTGTGTGTGTAATATGCCATTTACTTTATAAGTTCCTCGGTGTCTTCATAACTAACTGCACTGAGATAAATGTTTAATATTTTTTTACATTGATAGAAACTCAAGTTGCGCAACTTTACGTGCTTGCTTATGCGATTGTATAGTAAGGGGCCCAGATGATGTTGAAATTTGCGAGAAAATGCTAACTTTGATTTAGGGACGGTAAAGACCAAATCAGTTCTACGGCGTGATGAACAATGGTCGGGTTGTTTATGATGCTGCGCTAATATTGTATTTTTAATGAAAAGCTGTCTAACGGTAAGCACTTTCATGTCTTTATATAGTTGTTGCGTGGAGTATCTTAAATTTTTAAAGGACATGACTTTTAGAACGGCGCGTTGGGCACGTTCAAGTGGCAGTAATGCAGTTTTGGTAGTACCTCCCCATGCATTTATGCAGTAAGTTGTAATAGATTGACAGAGACCATAGTATATAGTAGTTAACAACTTACTATCACAAACATGTCTGAGATTTTTGAACACATAAATTAGTTTTCTAACCCTTCTTGTTAAATTAGCAATATGTTTATTCCAATTAAGGTTTTTATCTAGTTCAACGCCTAGATAACGGATAGTATCAGTTCTACCAACCGAGAGACACACGCATTCGGCCAGTTCGGAGCAGTAATGGGCTTTTAGAGTGACTGTATCAGCCGAAGGCTGGGTATTATTTCTAACACTAAATGTTATAAACTTGGTTTTAGCCGAGTTTAAAGTAAGGAAATTATTTTCGAGCCACTTAGTCACTCTATTGAAACCTTGTTGAGCAGTCTTAGCTAGCAAGTCCCACGAACTATCCTGGAAAAGCAAGACTGTGTCATCAGCAAAGGCTACGATTTGCGCATTTTCCAGCGACAGGAGACAAAGATCATTGATATATATTAAAAAAAGGGTAGGCCCAAGGACACTGCCTTGTGGCACGCCGTAAATGATATCCTCCTCATTGCTAAGAAGTTCTCCGACACTCACCGACTGTTTTCTATTTGATAAATAATTAATCAGGAGTAGGAGTGGCGGACCTCGTATACCTATACTCTCCAGTTTCTTGACAAGGATGGGAACAGAGACTGTATCGAATGCTTTTTTTAGGTCAAGAAAAATTCCGAGAGCCTTCTTATTGTTATCAATTTGGTCAACAATATATGAGGTCACATTTTTTACGGCATCTACAGTGGATCTGTGTTCTCTGAATCCAAATTGATTAACAGATAGAGTTTGGTTTTTATTTAAGTAAGTTTTAATTCTACTATTTAAGAGTTTTTCTATTACTTTAGCCAGTGATGGTAACAATGAAATCGGCCTATAATTTGAGATACAGTCTCTGTATTTGAATACCGGGATTACGACCGACTTCTTTAACGCATCCGGAAACTTTCCTTCATTAAAACAGAGATTGCAAATAGTGGCTATCGGTTTGCAAAGAACGTCAACACCCATTTTAAGAAAGTTGGACGAGATTCCGTCCCACCCAGTGGCAGCACTTGATTTTAGACTACGAATTTGTTGGCTAACTTCTAGATCATCAGTGGGCATCAAGTACATGGAATTGCATGAATACTTCGACACTCTCAATTCATCAGCACGTTGCTGCTCAAGTAAACCAGTTCTACTGATGATCTCTGTAGCCAAGTCTTTGCCAATATTAGCGAAATATTGATTAATATAATTTACATATGCTAAAGGGGTGGATTTGAAATTTAATAAGTGCGTTGTGTTATCCGTATGTTTGTTGATTTGACAGACATTTTTGATGAGTTCCCATTGTTTTTTTACGTTATTAGCATTTGCTTTGATTTGTGCTCTTTGATATGCCCTTTTAAGGTTATTGAGAATATTATTACAAGTATTACGATATCTCCGGTACGTAAGTTTTAAGATTGCATTGTTAGAATCCTTTTTAAGTTTTAAATGTAGATTATCCCTATTCCGCATGCAGCGGATCAGGCCGGGCGTGATCCACGGTTTGATATTAGTTTTCCTATGAGAATTAGTTACATATACAGTGTATTTATCCAAAGTGACAGTTAAATACGATAAAAATATATTCGTTGCTGCATTACAATTTTTATCCAGTAGTTCTTCATTCCAATTAATTTTTTCAAGTTCCTTAATTGTTTTAACATAATCTATTTTTATTTTATTTTACGTCGTGTAGTGGAGTTTTGCACTGGATCTTTTGAGAGGGATATCATAACACAAGAGTGATCAGTAGTTGTAATATCACACACAATTGTCGTTGTTGAAAGTTTGGTTTTCACAAAACAGTGATCAATACAATTATTATATCTCGTAGGTAAAGTATGTGCTGGTAGAAGACCATTAAGTGTCAGCATGTCCAGGTAATCAGATGAGCGAGAGTCCTGGTTCCCGTCCTTGATATCAATGTTCTGGTCACCCATAATTATAATATTTCGGAATATTTTAAGTTTTGTCAGTAAGCGGTTCAAACCATTTACAAAAGTATCAGTTTTTTTGAACGAAGGGGGTCGGTAAACAGACACAATAGCATACTCCAAGCCTAATGTAGTAAGTAAGCAGTTTGCCTCAAAGCATTCAGTAGGTTCGGATGTTACAAATAACGAACTGTCTTTGGTGTATACAACAATTCCATCATTCTGGTTATAATTCCGGGTACTAGCTGAGCACTGATAGTTCTGGAGTTTAGGTAATATGCTGTCATCAGATAACCAACATTCTGTTAATATAATGACTTCATAATCAATATCTAATCTTGTCAAAAGCACTTGCAGATCATCAAAATTACGATTCAGACTTCTTATATTCAACGTAAAAATGTTCAGAGTATTTTTTAACTGACCCAGGACGCCTTTACATTGCTCTGGTACTTCCAAAACCATTGACTTTCCGATTTTGACACTTACGTCAATATCATTAGATATAATTTCAAAATCAGACATGACTACGTTAAGTTATTTTGGTAATCAGCAAAAATCGAAACTCAATGGTGAAGTCGTGGTTCAGAGCACAATGTACTTTATTTACATAAATGGCTATTAAGGTGAGGTTATGTGTGAATGAGTGGTGTTGAGTATGATGTGATTTTATAAAGTGTGTTTTAAGAGTTAATGAAGTTGTGCTTATCGTACATAAGGCCAATATTAAGAAATACAAAAAAATAAGAAATGAACTTAACCTGGAATACAATTGCCGATTGTAGAAGAGTCATAATTCAAGTGTGACTGCACCGAGTGGTCCTTCCTGTTGAGCACTCGAAGAAGTCGTTTCCGTATTATTGATGAGTGATTTAGTTGCAGGAGATATTTTCAAGGATTCCACTTGTTCGATGGATTTTATTTGAATGGCGGGAGAGCCCTCCGTATACCTAACGAATACGCGCCCCATCCAAGTCCAGCAGTGTTCGTAGCCATGGTGCTTACGCAAGCCGCGTGCTAGATAATGCATTTTCCTGGCAGCTGGTGTGAGTGATTCGCTTATGAAAATCGGGGTTTTTTCACCCAGTAGGTTCAGACTTTTTGTATTAAATTTGCATGCATTGCATGTTTTGAGGATATTAAAAGGATTTGATGGAAGTTTTGTTGCTTCAATCTGTTACAAACTTGAAGTAGGATTATTCATCATAAAATATTAGCAATTTCTTCTTCTGTTTAGGGGTTTTCTACCATTTACACTTTTCTTGCTTGCTTCGCCTGATCTAATTGACTCTTTATTTCGTTCTTCGAACGTTTAGATTTTTTTGCTTGCTTTGTTGCAATTGTGCAAGTTGCCGGTGAATGTTTACCAATTGTTTTGGTATTCTGCTAACATTGTTTTCACATATACTTTCCGCTTATGAATATTTCGAGATGATGTACATCGAGTACATGTATTGTTTTGTTTAGCAGTGAAATTTTGGTTGCATTAAGAGTTCATTTTGATATCACTGCTAGTAAATTCAGGTTAAATGTTGTTGTTTTGATTTATGTTTGACACAGATTCATTATGCAAGTCGATCGAACACGGGTCGATCACAGATAAGATAATGTTACGTTTTGAGTGTCGAACATCTTTAGGGTCCGAATTGGACTTAATTTTTTTTAAGGTGGCTGCACACTTGTATAAATTTTCCGTGTGTTTAGGTTTAATAAAAACAAAACATTTTATTTTTAAATTCAGAAGTGTGCAGATTTTTTTGTGTGTAACCGGCTTTGGCTCAATAAGGACAAGTTAACATTTTGTTACTTTAGTAAGATTATTTCGTTTAGAGTGTCAAATATCGCATCAGATATTTGATCACGATTCTGATTAGAGCGTGGTGAACAGGGAACTGGCTGGCTCACTTACAACCTTCTGATAGATGATGTATGACCAAGGAAATTAAAGAATGATGTAGGAATGAAAGAAATGATTATGAAAGGAATATTAGTTACGTTTTGATCTTTAGCTCGCTTTACAACGGAGCAGTCCTTAGGGTGTTAACGAAGTTCGGATTTTTTGTTGTGATGTTTAGTTCGTTTCGTGACCCCGTAGTACTAGCTGCATTTCTGTTGGTCCTAATACCATTGCACTAGGGCTACGGAGGTTACGTTTGTTGTGTAGTTCCCCGCAAGCGCAAGTTGCATTTCCGTTGGTTAAATACCATTGCACTAGAGCTAGGGATGTTTTGGTTTACCAAACATGACAATTGGACAGAGGTTCATAGTGTTTGGGGTATTTTGGCTCAGTCAGAAATGACTGAGTGTTTTCGATTCTGTTCAGACAGACGTGTCTGTCGTATTCCGGTTTCGGACACCGAGCGTGTTCGAAACAATTCTGTCCTTAGAGTGCCTTACGCTTATGGCTTTGCCATTAGTTTGGCTCTGCCAGTGCGATGCCCAAGGAATTTTTGTGTTTCATCCTTCAAACACAAAGTGTAATGACATTAGTGTTTGAGGGGTTTGTGTTGTTGAAGTTGGAGGAGGTTTTAGGGAAGTGTTAGGAGGAGTTTTGGAGTAGTTTTAGGAATAAATTTTGGGGGGTATTTCAGTGAAGTTTAAGGAGGAGTATTTTGGAAGAAATTTTTGGAGGGAGTTTAAGAAGGATTTAATGGAGGAATTTATGGAGGAGTTTAAGGAGTTTCAAGAGGAGTTAAAGGAGTTTTGGAAGAAATTTTTGGGGGGAGTTCGAGGAAGTTTAACAAGGAATTTGAGGAGGAGTTTCAAGAGGAGTTTCAGGAGGAGTTTTGGGGGGAGTTTTGGATTTTGTTATTTTGTCGAAATTTTAGCCCGGACAAGAAGGGAATATTTTGAGGAATGCTGATCATCAGTCCTGGCTGTTGGAATTAGCTTTTACAACACAACATTGCCGTTGTGCTGGAAAAGCTAATAGGTTGATTATCAGATAAGATAGGTTTCTGTTGGAAGTTTTGATTGTAACTTGGACAGTTACAATGTTTTGGATTCATTTAGGCTTTTAGAAGTTTTCGGCGTATTTATTCAGTCTTTAGGGGATGTTGTATGGTATGAAGGTCGCTGAGGGCAGCGATCGGTTTACCTACGTTAAACCTTTCATTGGGAAGGGGGGTATTGTAACGTTGCATATCTTGCGTGAAACGGAACCTAAAGACTGGGGAAATATTTAAGGTGTTAATGGCAATACTCTTCATTACTTTTGATTGTCAAACGTCAACACCATAGTTTTGTAGGTTGGTGTTGCCGCGTTAGGGTAAATTACTTTGGATTAGAGAAATATTAAATATTTGGAATTAATCAATAAATGGAGTAAATAGTTAAATGCATTTATTAAATGAACAAAACGATTCAAAGATTTCTTTTGGCAGTAAATGTACATACAAGAATTAAACAAACACATTTCAGTCAAAAGATAATTTAATCTAGTACTTTCATGCAGGTAATATATTAATTGGGTACCTAATTACCCAGACTACCTAAATTGTATAGCTACATTCTATGCATTTTGATTGCATCTATGTTTTGACTAGCTTTCATCAAGATGTCCAAGATGAGAGCCCATTATAAAATCAGACTTAAGCTGAATGACAGCGGAGGAGCCATCCTCGATAATGTAACCAGCACCTGCTGTGGAGATATGTGTTTCAGTCATATTTCGGTGAAAGGCACTAGTAAGTAATAATTAATAACATCTTGCTGATGGAGGCATTTGTTGCAATATAATGTGCAATTCTCTGACCAAATGGTGAATTTTCAGTTATTGTTTCTCACACGCGGAGAGGAGGGAATGTCTAAGCGTCGAGATTACCAGGGGTTTTCCTTGAAGTTTTCCGGTAAGATTCATAATTTTGTCAACCTTAAAGGTCAGCCCACATGTCTCATATAGTTCTTAATCGTAGTGCTAATCAGAGCAATTTCTCTGTCTTTGACAGCTGGACTGGGTTTTTTCTAGTTTTGTCAGTAGGTCTTCTTTAGTTTCCGGATGTTTTCAGTAGGTTATTTAGTTTTCCGGATATTTTCAGTTATTTACTGATTTAAGTTTCCGTCTGCATAGTTTCTGTTTTCTGTTAGCAAGTTTAGATACATTCTGAATAATTTAGCTTCCTGATTTGCTGTTATGGTTGGATGATTTATTTTGCACTATTGCATTCAGTTATTCCGATTCAGGCTCCAACTATATTCAGGTTCAGTAAAGCTATGAAGTAGCTTATATAGACATTCAGTATTTGGCAGGAACTCTCATTAGATATGTAAGTAATAAATTCATGTTTAGGTTCCTGATCATTCAGAAAACATATAAGTAATGAAGTAGGATATAAAGGTATAAACCAACCTTTAGTAGGCGTGCCATAGGCATGAGGATTCAGTGGACCTTCACAAGCTGCTGTGAGCTGCCCGAGGATACTGTGGCTTGCGACACAGTGTGCTGGGACCGCTCCACCAGTCTGCCGACCTGGGACTACATCGAGTCGATCGTCCAGGAAGGAAGGTTTTCTTCAGATTAAGGTCTGTGGAAATCATATTTGTAATTAGAGAATTAGGATATCAATAATAGTTATTTGAACTCAAATTGGAATTGGTGGCAACTCTATAACTAGGGACTAACAAATTACTATCTAAGAATTGTGAATTATAACATAAGAACCTTTACTTGTGTAAAACGACCAGCCTTCCGCTGAGCTAAACATATTTTCTGGTAGAGTAAGAGTAATGAGCAAATTTATGTTCACAATTGATTAACATCATGTATAGAGCTGCATAGGAATAAAGACTGTGATATTTACTAATCTGTTTCATTGAGCTCCTCATCATACGTCATATAACACTCCATATCTTCAACTTATTCTACAAACTTTCTGTTTACGTTATTCCGTCTATTTCGTTTTGTCAGTTGGTAAAACAACCGGGCATTTATCAACGTGACACCACGTTAGGCAACATGCGGCCCAGGGCCGACGCAGCGCCTACCACCCGGGGAGCAAGTTTATTTATTTATTTATTTAACATGCCAACAGCACATAAACATTACAAATTGAAATAGGTACAGGTAGAGATGTATACAGTAAAAGAAAAGTTTATGCGCCAATAACAGGCACGCGCCAGCAATCATACATAAGTTGGCGGAAATGCTCCCCGAAATCCCACGTCCCACTACGGGGACGCCATCCCCTCCCCCCGAAGACAATAGCGTCTGTCTTCGGGAGGGACACCTCCAGACCCAGTTGTCGGATGCGGCCGACAACCAGGTCTGCCTCCAACGACGCCCTCCGCAGGGCCTCCTCCAGCTCACGTCCCCGCACGGCCACCATTGTATCGGCGGCATAGCAAAGGGTGGCCATGCGGGGAAGGAGCGCTCCGCGGATCACCCAGTCGTACCCGATGTTCCATAGCAGGGGTCCTAACACGGACCCCTGGGGAACACCGCACGACATCGGGTGGGTGATCCGCAGACCTCCACGATCGTAGAGCACTACCCTGTCGGTAAGGTAGTGCTCCACGATCCGCTGCAGATACCCGGGCACCCTGTGGTAGCGGAGGGCCTCACTGATGACCGGGAAGGGCAGGAAGCCAAATGCATTGGCGATGTCTAATGACACCGCCACGACCCCCTCACCCTTCTCCTCCGCGTGCCCACAGAAGTTCCGGAGGGACGAAAGCGCGTCCATGGTGGACCGCCCCTCCCGGAACCCGTACTGCCGGTCAGAGATGTTAGGTCCCACGTCCTCCAGATGTTGGACGATGCGACGTGACAAGATGCGCTAAAGCATCTTGCCCGTCTTGTCTAGTTTGAAATTTTGTGTGATGATGAATGAACGGCCTTCATCTATTTTTTAATGTTTTATTGTTTACTGTTTGTGTTGCTTTTGTCTTATGTTCAAATAATCTAAAATTCGCAGTGCTTTAGTTTTACTGTTATACTGTGTAATTTCATTAAATAAATAAATAAAAAATAAATAAAATAAATAAAATCTAGGAGGACGATGGGGCGGTGACCGGCAGGGGTATCTAACGGCCTCCCCTCCTTCCAAAGGAGGACGAGGCGCCCCTCCTTCCAGTACCTCGGGAAGCGCCCCTTCCTGATGCAATCATCAAAGAGGGTCCACAAGCGGTCCCCGAGGTACTCCGCCACAATGTGGAGGACTCTCCCCGGTACCCATCCGGTCCTGGTGCCTTCCTGCAGGACCGGAGACGGTTGACGATGCTCTCCATTTCGTCGTCCGTCAAGGGAGGGGGATCAACTGGATCAACCTCCTCAACCGTGGGGCCCACCATGCCGGGTGGCTGAAAAGCCGGCACGGCCGGGAAAAGACCCTCCACAATCCTTGTGAGGAGTTCTGGCTAAAGGGAGTCCATGGGCGGTGCGCAACACGTTTTGTTGCGCACGACTCGGTAAGGCCGACCCCACGGATCCAGCGTGGCCAAGAACTCCTCACGCGCCTCGTCCTTCCTGCGAGCTATCTCCACAGAGAGCGCGTCCTTCGCCACCTTCAGCTCTCTGTGGAGATGCTCTTCCTCCTCTGGCAGGTGTCGCCGCCACCTGCAACGGGTGTAGGCACGGCGGGCGGCATCACTGGTGGCTCGCAGGGCCGCAATCTCCTGCGACCACCAATACACCTGCCTCTTAGCGGGCAGCCTTTGGGCCCGAGGCATGGCCGCGTCGCACACCGACGTTAGTGCGACGCGAAACCGGACTGCTCTCTCCTCAACTCCCAAGGTGACCGGTGGGGGCGCACACCACGCCTCCACCATGGCTGCCTCCTCCGCCATTCCCGGGTCGAGGCGGGCCAGGGTCCACCTTGGGAAAGCCCCCTCCTCCCCCTCTCCCCCCTCGCCCTCTCAGGCTGGGCGGCGGCACCCCCGGCGAGGTGCTGACCCTCATCCGCACGTATAAGTGGTCGGAGAGGGTCTCCACCTCCTCCAGGACGAGCCAGTCCGTGATACGTGCGGCGATGCTGTAGGTCGCGAACGAAACGTCCACGATGGACCCCCCATTTCGCCGCACACACGTGTTGGCGTCGCCCCGGTTGAGCACCTCAAGCCCCATCGCCGCCACCCAGTCCTCGAGGGCCACCCCTCTCGGGTCCGTGATGGGGGAACCCCACGCCGCGCTTTTGGCGTTGAAGTCCCCCATCACCACCAATGGTGCCGGCGCTGCCCCTCCGACGACTCTCCCCAGCCCCTATTCGGGGAGAAGTACACTGCCACTAGGACAGTGTCTCCCCACTTGGCCACCGCGAAGCCCGAACCCTTGGCCATTCCCGATAGGGTGAAGTGTAGGGTGAGAGGTATAATGACAACTCAAGAGTCTGGAGAAATACTGATCTTTATTGGAATAATGTTCTGCTTATATACTATGGTTTCTAGTCATTATCTAGGCTTAGGGTTAATGGTGTGGAACTTACGATAATGCATCGTAAGCAGTTAGTAAATGTCAAGGTTTAAACTATAAACTTTATAGCATCGTTAAAGTAATGATCTGATAAGAAGTAGGTAGGTATCAGCTGTATCTATCAGCTGTTACATTGGTAAACTCAATACAAGGGGGGGGAGGTCACCCATCGCCGGCACCATAATGGCGACCGAGCCATCCGTCGCCCCGACCCAGTTGGGCTGGGGGGGGGACGAAATACGGCTCAGCCACCACCAAAACGCCAATGCCCCACTCCGCTATGACCTGCGTGAGCAGGTCTTGGGCGCGGGCGGAGTGGTTGGCGTTCGCCTGAAGGACCTCTAAATGCTGGTGTGCTGGCATTTAGAGGTCCATCTGGCTCCCTTCCTGGATGGCGGCATCCTTGTGGGGGGGGGGGGGCGGCGGCTGGCCAGCCTTGCCCCTGGTGTGTGGAGGGGCACACCTCCATCCCCCCAGTATATGGTCCGCTGGACGTCGCGCCTTGTGGCAAACGTCACAGTGAGGCGCGGCAAGGCAGGAAGCCCTCCAGTGGTCCGGCCCGCTGCACCGGTGACACCAGTTCGACCGGTTCACCGTTGAGGGGCAGAGGGCCCCGCTGTGTCCGATGCCTTGGCATCGGAAGCACCGCATGGGCCTCTGCTCCAGTGCAGTCACGCTGGCGGACGACCACCCCACCAGTAGTCGTCCAGTGTGTTGGCCACGGTCACCGGGCACTGCACGTTGGCCACGCCGGATCCGTCGAAACGGACCCGGATTGCGCCAACCTTGACCTGGGCGGGGGAGCAGGCAGTCTCCTGGGGCGTGTTGCGGGCTGTTTGCTCCACTTGCGGTGGTGCGGCAGCCTTATTCTTCTTCCTTTTCCCCTTCTTTACCGCGTCCGACCACGACATCTGGGTGGGCGGCAGTACCTCCTGCACTGCCGGCACCGCCGGGGCAAACTCGCGGATAGGAGGGGGACGGGGAGCCGCCAACGATCTTGCCGCTTTGGCCGGACGAGCGGGGCGCCCTGGCTTCGTCCCGGACGCGGATCCGCCTACGGGTCCGGATTACGAGTTGACCAACGGAAGCCTAAGCAATCCGCCGCTCAATCGACCACAGAGGTCTATCCTCCTAAGCGCCCTCCTAAGCGCCCTCTCCTCGGAGAGTAGCCGGGAGCAACTTCCTCCCCAAGTGCGCTCTTTCGAGGAGTATTTAATTCCCCGGGCCCGCGCTGGCCCAGAAAGTGGATATACCGCCACTGGCTCGGTGACCCCCCCCCCCCCATTTCCGGATATTAGCCATGGGCTGAAAGAATCTCCCATAAGGAGAAAGTCTCAGCCGATGCCCAGGGTGCACCAGCCCAGATTCTGCGTTCTCTCCGGATCGAGATCAAGAGAGAGACTGCAACACCCAGGCCAACGTGGAGGAACCCGGCCTGCACCCCAACCTTTTTTTTTAAGAGGGGAAATGCTTTACGCATACCACCGTGCCAGGGGACGGCACGGTGGTTATGTGGGACTCTCCCCCCATCCCCTCCCCCTGCGGGAAAGGGACGGGAAGCATACCCACTAAAACCCCTCTGTTTGCCTTCGGCGTCAGTGTCCACCGGGATGAGGGCACACTATTACAGCAATCTTCTACGTCCCAGTGGTGACTGGCACTACGCCCCTTCTCCTTATTACGGATTTTCCCGGCACCCGTTTTACCCACCCTACTCGCTCGCCGTACCCACGGCCGCGCCCTCTCAAACTCGTGTTGAGTGATGGGCCCTAGCCCATCACTCGAGTCTTTGTTAGGGTGCCTTCTCCTCCCTATGCGGCGGCTTCGGATGGAGTTGGAAGCACCTGCCTCCCTTAACCTCTCCGCCTCCTCCTTAAGCCCGATGACCACCTTTCAGAAGTTTTGGGCGGCATCCCAAGCTCGGTCACTCTCCACCATGGTGTTGACTATGACCGGAAGCGAGCGATCGCCGCCCACGGCAGCCACGAGCTCCCGGCGCTGTTCTGCCACGCAGGACACTCTTCCAGCGTATGCTGGGCAGTGTCCTCAAGGCAGCCGTCGCAGTGGTGACACACCGCAGTCGGCTCCCTTCCGATCCGGTGCAGGTACTTGCCGTGTTCCCTGTCCAGCCACTGCGCGAGGACTGGACGGACTGCCTCGATGGTTCTAACACCAGCACTCGGTTGATGAAGGAAGCGTTGCCATTTTTGAACAGCTGATGCTCTCTGATCCTCCCTCATAGTCTCAACTTCCTCTTTTAAGGGTGGAAACTGGTGTACGGCGATCTCATTCTCGCGCCATGTATAGACGGATGCAAGAATTTCCGCCTCCAGTTCCCACGGCAGGGAGCCAGCTAAGACGCACGCCGCTTCAAAAGACACCGTGCGGTATCCACGGGCGACTCTGATGGCCATTCTGCCGTCCATTATCTAAAAGGCGGCTAAAGGATCATACGACCTTTTTGAGTTATACATACAGGGCGACTCAGCTACTTATTAGCTATCGATCTATCTAGGTTTGGTTTCAATATCTTTTAAAACAACCGAGATACAGCCTTGAGGCTAGCGGCTAAATACAGTTTTTTTGGGGTATTACTACCAAAAAGGCGGTTATTTAACACTTACTTATCTTAAAGGCGATTAAAAGTTGATAATGACAATTTTTAAACGTAACACGTGTTACGGTACAAGACTTAAAAGCGGCTATTTTATTTTCAACAACTTAAAAGCAGCTATTGGACTTTAGCCAACTTATAGCTTAGAAACGTAATATTCAACTGCAAAAGAGGTCATAGATTAAAAAGCGGTCTATCCGTGTGTACATAAGAAATAAGCGGTTAAAATCCAATAGCCGCCTTTTTGTATGTAAATTTTATAAATTTTTATCAAAATACATACCTTAAAGGCCGTCACGGTTTTATAATCTAGCAACAAAAGTAATAAAAATAAATCTTTGCTTCATTAAATGGCGGCTATACGACATTGCCTAACTAAAAGGCGGCAACTCATTCCCCGCGCAGCAGTCCCCTTATCCTCTGTCTAGTCCGAACAACGAAGACCAAATACTGCCTCTCAGGGGAAAAAACTCGTGTATAAGCGAATTTTGGCATAGTTGTTGGGAATGATGTTTTAAACCACATACTAAATGTACTGATGGGTGGGGGTGGAGCAAACGGGTGGAGGGGGGTGTAAAGGTCAATTTTTTTAGTTTTTCTTAAATAACTCATAAATAATGGCCCATAGCAAAAAATGTTCTATGACATGAATAATCTGCATAAAATTCTCTACAAAAAACATTTTTTACATTTTTTCTCTGGGATCAATATTTAATGAGATATGTAGGGAAGAATGATTTCCGAAAGGCCATTTTCGGGTATCCATTGTAAGTCGGCTCTTACATCAAATGGGCTCGGGTTTTTTTTTGTGAGTACCTCTTATTATGAAGAATATTTATGCTGAGTATTAACATCTTAATTGTGACAGTTTTTGACTTATGATTTTTTAAGTTTTTTTTTAATGAATTGTTTTTCGGGATGTATTCAAGCACGGAATAGAAAAAACAGTGGAAGTGGAATGAGCTTCGCTTAGTATCAGACCTGTTGTCGCCAATACTCAAACTATCATAAAAACAACACGCCACCATGGAAAATGTTTTTGGTGCGGCTATCGTTTTTACATTCCAAAATAGAACAATAAGGCATGTTTCTGGATTTATTTCCTATTTTAGAAATACTTATCGAAATATTGAAATATCGAAATAAGCGATCGCGGCAAAAGTATGGAAGGTTATGCGGAACTCCGCATAACCGTGCCACACGTTACACGCCAACTTGACACTTCTACTGTTGTTTGTGTTCTGTGTATTCAAGCGATTTGCTTCAAAATTTGAAATGATGTTCTTTTTATTATTATAGATCATATAAAAAAAAGGGTCGATTTGAAAAAAAAGCCGCTCTAGTAGGTTTTGAATAGGCGGACCAATAATAAATCTAAAATCGTGTTTAAGAGCTAAACTATAATTTGATATTTTAAAATAAATGTTCATATTAAAATTAACCCCATATAAGTTTTCGCCCTCCACTCTACCACCCTAAGACAAATACCTACTTAACAACGTGTTTATTATCATAACGGTACCTACCTATAAACGATTGTAACATCGTCGAAATATCGGGCGGGACATCAAAAACCCAGACCGTGGTAACATCCCGTTCATACTAAATAGTGAAATTTCATAATAAAGTTTGTCGGCAACGTAAAAAAAGACTATTTACACAACAGTAGATGTAACCGCTTTTCGAACTGCGTTTCATCGTGTGTTTTGCTATCAATCAATACCATATTATAACAAGTAAATAATAAAAAGTTCAAGGTTATTCACAAAACTAACTTCACTACGTACCTAATTAATTACGGCACGCTCCGAGATCGATCGTTCAAGACTCGCTCGGTGCCGGCCCCGGACTGATATCCATTCTCAGAATGGACGAACGGGAAGGTTACTAAGGCGGCGCGACACGCCCAGTGCAATCCCTCAGCCGGAGTCAGTCGCCGGAGTGCATTTCCACCATGTCGCTGCCTCCAAGAAAAACGTCTGCTAAGTAAAGTTAAAATTTCTCAAAAGGCGGTTAGATCTAGCTAGTATTTACCTACTATTAAGTAAAGTTTCGTTATTGTAGCATGGTGCCCCGCTCGCTTTCGGTAGGTACATGTATTTTATATGTGCCAAAATATGCCTTATTTTACGAACTTAAAAGTCAAACCATTGCATGGGTTTATGTGTATAATAAATAAGGTTTAGTACCTACCTATACACAAAGTGAATGTTGAAACAATTCATACCTAATGTTTTCGTAAATAATGTAATATCCCTACCGATTGACACGTACGAGTACACTTACATATAAACTAAAGAAATTTACTACCATTCAAATATTACACGCTTTAATAGCTTTTCTTGTCATTAACGTATTAACTAACAATATAATAAAATCTGCGAAGTCGATTTTAACCTACTTACTTCTAATTGGCGGATTGACTTGACATTTTGCATACAGGTTATTCCGATGACAAAACAATTTTAGTAACATACTTCGATTGCAATCCATAACAAAAAAGCAGTTATTTTTATTTGTTCATCAATTAACTGCCTTTTTCTCTAGCATTTATGGTACAAAACGAATATTAGATTCCACAATATTCACTCATTTTAAACTAGAAGGCAGTTAAAGTCGTAAGGCGGTTTTATAGTCATGTCTGTTTGCACAAGATTAACTAGGCATACATAGCTAAATAGCGGCTATATCATGTAACCGCCTTTTAGTTATGTTTTTCATATAATCTTTTTTGTATTTGTACAATCTACCGTGGACAACCTAAATTACTGAGCTAAAAGGCGGCTAAACATACTTTAACTGCCATTAAGCTATGTAACGTATTTCATAAAATTTTACGGTATCATAGCTAAAAAGGAAAATCGAAGATTTCAGTTATAAAGACAAGTAAAACCATATCAAATGTATATGTAGAAAATAGAGCAAGTCTCAAATATTAGTATACAAAAAACAGTACAGGGATACCGCCCACCAGTTTTCAGAGACATGGTTTCGCATGTTTTTTGGCCATAACTCAAAATGACCCTCTTGTATTTAGCCGCCTTTTAGATAATAGACGGCAGCATTGCCCTCTGCGGACGGTGCAGAAAGGCAATTGTCCGGCTATTCAGAGCGCCATTCCACACAGGTGCCCCGTACAACGTCATTGAGCGCACAATGCCCAAGTACAGGCGCCGGCAGGCCGCTTTAGGGCCGTTGAGATTCGGCAGTAGACTGCCGAGAGCGGCCGCCGCGCGCAACAGCTTGGGCACCAACCGCCGGAAGTGCTCCTCAAACGTCCATCGGCTGTCCAGCGTGAGCCCCAAATATTTCATTTGGGGCTAGATGTTTATTCTTATTCCGCCAACGATTTGGTAGATCCCGGAGGTGGCTTGTTCCGAGGCCCGTGAAAACACAATGCCTCGGATTTGTTAAGAGCCACCTCGAGACCCAAAGCTCGAATCCGGTTCACCACTTGAGCCACTCCAGCCGTGGCGAGAATGGCGCACTCTCGGTTAGTACTGCCCCGGGCCTTCACCAGAGTATCGTCTGCGTAGCACAAGACGTTCACACCACGGAGGAGAACGCCTCGCAACACCCAGTCGTACCCAATATTCCACAGGAGCGGCCTGAGGACCGACCCCTGTGGAACACCGCAAGACACTTCATGACGGCGCCACGCCTCGCGACCCCTGTAGGAGATGGACCTACCTGAAAGGTAATCAGTGAAAATGCGCTGGAGGTAGTTTGGCACCCGATGATACCGGAGTGCCTCCCTAATGCAACTCCAGGGCAAGGTGTTAAAGGCATTGGCGATGTCTAGAGACACCGCCAAGACGACCTCGCCCTGGGCAACTGCTTCCTCCGCCATCTCCTTCACTCACAGGATTGCGTGCACGGTTGACCTGCCCACTCTAAATCCGTACTGCTTATCGTCCAAGTCCGGGCCGACTCTCCACAGATGCTTGACGAGGCGATTGGCAATAATACGCTCGAAAAGCTTCGCTACCTCGTCTAGGAGCACAATCGGCCTATACCCTGAGGGAGAATCGATCGGACGACCTTCTTTCCTCAGGAGGACAAGTGTGCCGATCTTCCACAGCTGTGGGAAATGACCTTGGGTGAAGCAGGCATCCAAAAGTCCCCTGACCCTCTCCTCGTATGCGTCCACAGCAAGCACCCATGCACGGCCAGGAATACCGTCTGGGCCCGGGGCCGTCTTCTTGGCACGCTGGCGAAGAATCGCGGCCCCAAATTCACCAGAAGATACCGGCGTTATTTCATCCGCCACGATAAAAGTCTCATTTCCTGTAGAAGGTGCCATAGATTGAGGCGTGTGTTCCTCCCTACGTGGAAAAAGAGCTCCTACCACCACCTCCACCAGCTGAGACTGGAGACTCTGCGTCAAAGGGGGTGCCCACGGCCGAAGTTTCCCTCGCACCATGCGATAGGGGCGACCCCATGGATCTTGGTTCAGAGTCTCCAACATCTCTTCTCTCGCTGCGTCTCTTGCTTCGCTTATAGCGATGCAAAGCGTGCGCTTGGCCGTCTTATATGTATCGCGCAATGTTGTCTCGGCGTTCTCGTCACGGCGTCTTCTCCGGCGTTGTCTCTGGTACTGGCGTCTGGCAGTTACGCATACAATGCGCAACTCAGCAATTTCGGCAGACCACCAGTACACCTGCCTTCTCGGTGTTTGTGGACCCTGACATGGCATGGAAGCATCGCAGACGCAAGTCATTGATTGGCGTAACGCCACAGCCTCCTCATCAACGACAATTGTGCTCTCTGGGGGCATCCATATTTCGACTAGGGAAGCCTCAATGAGAATTTCCCTGTCGAGGCGCTTGACCACCCACCGTGGGCTGTCACCAGGCAACACCACGCGTCCCGATTGAACCGGAACCGCGGAGGACACAGATATATTGAAGCGAATGTGGTAGAGGTGGTCTGACAGAGTCTCTACGTTCTCCACTACTTCCCATCCATAGACTCGGCGTGCTATCGTAGGGCTGGCAAACGACAGATCCACGATGGAACTGCCCTGTGACCGAACGCAGGTCGGTTGCGAACCCTGGTTTAAAAGAGAGAGTCCAGCCGTCAGCGCCCACTCCTCTAGTACTGCCCCCCGTGCATCAGTGGCTGGACAAACCCAGGCTGAACTTTTGGCGTTAAAGTCACCCATTACCAATACAGGATGTGGGTGATTTCTGCCGATGAGTGTCTCAACTTGGCCAAGGAGACCCTCAAACTCTGCGAGGCTTCTGCTTGGGGGACAATACACGCCGATTGTCAGAATGCCTCCCACAATGGCCGCAACGAAACCACGACCTTTTTGCACACTTTCGAGTGTCGAGGAGCCAGTAGACCTCGACACGACTAGGGCAACAAGTTCTTCCTCGTCACCTGCCCAATCATCCCTGTTGGGGATAAAATAGGGTTCTGCAATCACGGCCACCTGTGTCAACCACTCAGCCATGCTCTGTAGGAGCAGATCTTGAGCTCGTGCTGTAATGTTTATATTTTAGGCCGGATTTACTCCAAATAAAAACAAAATTAGTAATCAGGCTGGTTTATTGGGCCCCGCCCTCAAATTCTTATTTTAGGTAGGTATAAGGTACAAGTAGGTCGCTATTTGGTGATTCTGCTCAGGTTGATCGATTAAACAATCCCGGTTAAGTAAGCACAGTTAAATAAAGAAAGTCAGAGGAGTATAAATTGGAGTGGACTCAGCTGGGACAAGCCGTGCGGGTTCGCCTTTGCAGGCCAAGCCGTATTCCAAGCTTCTCCGGTGTAGAAAAGCGGCAGGTTATTAGCTAGCACGTTCAAGAAGCCCGTGCTCTGTGCCCGTAGTAAGTTCCTCCTGGAATTGGCCAGTAATGTGGTATTTTAGCTCATTCCCGGAGAACATAATTATGAGAAAAGTGGGAAACACTTTTAACTTTACGCATAAAATAATGTAAGAGCCTTCCCAAGCAAGTGCAAGAAGGGCGTAAGGTTGTAAGAGAAGGATTTAGCATGAACATGGAGCGCATGTAACATAACCTATAAAGTAGGAACACCTGTAGTAAGTATATAGCTGTTTTATTCTTACCTTTTGGAGGAAAATAACCTTGCTTAAAGGCGCCTGGTGGTTAATGTCAACTCCGGAACCATGCAAGTTGGCCCTTAGCCACAGAAAGTAATGACGGCTGTAAAAATAAACACCAATTGAGCAAATGCTTATTTAGTTACACAAATCGCGGCGTGAACCCACGATGGTGATGAGGTACTTACAGTTCTTTTTGGAAATGTCCTTGCCTACGTGTCACAAGGAAATAAATCACGCCTGGGTTAAAGGTTTATAAATATTAAAATCGTAGACTGGCTGAGACTGGAACAAAGAGCAACATATTTAAAATAAATCTTCCATTAAGCGACGACATGGTGTTCCACCGAATTATAAAATACTTACGGAAAACTGGTACTTAGTATAAAAATATTAAATTTCCTATGAGCGCGAGCGCAGAAGAGAGTAGAAAGTGGTAGATTTTTCCATTGTCATTCTGAAGCTACCAATAGCTGGAGTGTTGCCTGCATTCGCGCGGCCTCCCCTACTATGGTAAAATGTGGACATTCGGACGGTATTAAATTTGGTAAAATATTAAAACAAAGTTATAGAAAACCTATGTGATATTAGAATTGAAGAAGCTAGAAACGCAGTAAATCTTGGGTCATAACCCATGACAAGTTTCAGTGGTAAAAACCTGAAATAAAACATGATAGACAAGAAATTTACACAAACTGACAGTTGAACACTTCAAGGTTAATTACCAATAGTTTTAATTCAATTTTAAAAGCTCGTACTACGATAGAATAGAGGATAACTACCTAAATTTACCCCAATAGTCAGGTATTAACGAAATTCCACTAGCAACACTGTAACTCTTCAAGTTGGCAAGTGTCGTGAGGCTTTATTTAAGTCGCGTTCACACGTAATCCAGCAAATTTCTGGATGTAGAAATTTATATATTACACACCCCCGTAACCAGGAGAATTTTACGAGGTATGAGTAAAATTCCAGCTCGCCCTCGAGCTGAGAAATCAGAAAAAATATTAGTGAAGTCAGAATGTAAAGAATAACTGAGAAAGAAAAGTAGAATGATAACTATACTGGTAGTGCTATGTAGTAATGATAAACGTTGGGCTAGTAGAGCTACAACTGTTTGGGTAAGTTAGCCAATAGGCTAAGTATTGGTAGATAGAGGAAGAGAATTATTAGTAAGGTAATCACATCAAGCAGAAGGGGAAAAAAAAAAAATCTACTCAAAGACTTGGATACAGTTTACCGACATGACCAGGTACAATCGAAACCATTTTACGACGGTCGAGGTCGAGGAGTCACAAGTTAACGACCTGTCTGAGTCGGGATAAACCACGAAATCTATTAAAACTAATTGTATGAACGGCGAGACCAGCAGACCAACAGCTGAAACACTAAAACTAAACAGTAATTAAATCTACAACGGAAGTCAACCCAACTTAATCTAAGGACAGACGCCTACAAAAAGGGGTAGGTTTAGGTTATAGCGGCGCAGATGTAAATTATATCAAAACGACGCGATCCATAGAACCTAGAAGAGAAGTAATAGATGGAAGATCACCGATTCACAGCATTTTCAGAGTCACTAACCGCTCTCTAAGTGTTGGCTTATTTTCCTGCTGGAACGGGTCACTAACCGATCTGGGAAACTTAAATGCTACTGATAGAAGGTTGACTCCTTTCCTTCTTTACACTAAAACTAACAAAACATTTATTATTTATTTATTTATTTATTTATTTATTTATTTATTTATTTATTTCCACACTTACAACTATTTTTACAGGTACTACAACCTAAGACAATAGTGTAACTATTTTAAGCTTTAGGATCCAAATTACCTAAGGCTCTCGTAGCATATTACGAGTAGTGCCGTCTTTGTAAATTCATTCAGAGAACACGAGAAAATGTCTATTTTGTCCGCGATTAAATTGAGAGTATGCAGTGCGCGAGTGAGCGGCGCCGCGCCCAACAGGCGAGTTCGCGCGCGCGGCACGGCCAGCAGCCGCGGCTGCCGGCGCCGCCACACGTACCTGTCCGGGACACATAGGCTAATGTGACTCAATAGCTGACTGTTAATAAAGACTCCCCTAATCAGCTTAAATAACAGTGTTGCCAGATATAACTCCCTACGCACCCGCAGCTCGTTGTACCCCACCATCCCCAGCACAAATAAAGTCGGATACATTAGTGGGTAAAACGGATATACTCCATACTTCTTTAAGTATACGTACCGGATGAATTTATTTTGTATACGCTCCACCATAAGACTGTATTTAGCTTCATGCGGAGACCATATAACCGCGTTGCACTCTAATTTACTTCTGACCAAGGCATTGTACAAGACGACAATCGCTTCAACATTTGTAAAACCGTGTGCACGCCGAAGTATAAATCCTAACGTCCTATAAGCTTTCTTGCAGATGTTGACGATGTGTTCCCGAAAACTCAGCTCTGAGGTGAAATTGATTCCCAAGTCCTTAACTTCGGTCACTCTTTTTAATTTCACGGTGTCAATTTCATAGTCATGCGGGATGAAATTACGCGCTCGGGTAAAACTAATGGTGACACATTTAGATGTATTAAAATATAACTTATTTGCTTGACTCCATGACACCACTCTATCTATATCGCTCTGGAGTTTTTCACAGTCTGCTGTATTTCTAATAGGTAGGAACAATTTCAAGTCATCAGCGAAAAGTAAGCAGCCTGAATTCTTGATAACCTTAGGTAAGTCGTTAACCATTATAATAAATTCCAAAGGACCTAGGTTACTACCTTGACTTACTCCTGACTTGACTAAATAGGGCTCAGATCTATATCCCGCGTACTCGATATACTGACACCTGTCACTCATATAATTCGCGAAAAACCTTAACAGATGGGGAGTAAATCCAACGCCGGCCAGTTTTCGCAGCAGGATGTCGTTGTCGACGACATCAAATGCTTTTCGAAAATCGAAATACGCGGCGTCAACTTGCCCCCCACCATCCACCGTCGGTACAATCTGTGTTACATAGCAAAGTAGGTTGCTGGTTGTACTACATCCAGGCCGGAAGCCATGCTGAGCATCGGACAACTGGGAATCTAATTGTTTGTATATAACATTTTGCAATGCCGATTCAAAACTTAAATCCTACCTTATAAACACTAGTCCATACTCTCTGCAGGAATACATGCAATACTAAAGATATTAAATATGTATTTATTAGTTTAAGTAGTTAAGTTTAGTTAAGTTGTTTTTTTTATTTATTATTAAAGTACATATTTTGTGCTAAATTGTATGTAGTTAAGTTATAGGTATAAGTACTTGTAAGTTAATTTTATTGCTACACCCTAGTAGGGTCCATGTTTTGTACTGGCTATTTAAGACATAACAACTTGTAAATACCATGGTTGCAAGAAATAAATGAATATGAATATGAATATAAAAGCCTTTGCCGGCGTAGACAGCACAGCGATCGGCCTGTACCCCTCGACACCATCTCCGCCTCCCCCCTTCGGGACTGGAACGACCCGTGTTGTTTTCCAGACATCTGGAAATACTTCTTCTCCTAAGCACAGGTTGTATATATGCAATAGGGGTTCGGCAAGCACACCCCGACAGTCCCTAAAAATAAAAGCAGGGATGCCGTCCGGTCCGGCAGACCGTTTCGGCTTGAGTTTCGCGAGAGCCCGCCGCACGTCGGTCAGCTGCAACGCCTCCAGGTGCACGCGCGCTGACTCACCCGCATCACTGGCCCCCGCCATTGCAGCGCCGACGTCAAGCTTCGCCGGGACGGTGCTGTAAACTGACTGAAAAAACTCGGCGAACTCCTTTACGGCCTTTTCTCCATCGAGCCCTATCCCAGCTTGAATAACCTCTCTAGCGTTTCCATGTTTGGTCTTTGACTTGACATAACTCCAAAAAGCTTTCGGATCTTCCATTAAATGTCTTTGAACGCGATCCTGATACTGTGCATGAGCGGTATGGATGTTAATTTTTACCCGCGCCCTACTCCCAGCGAAGGCTGCGTAGTTTTCATCTGATTTGTTGGCCTGAAACATGAACTAATAAACCCTAAAAGGGAACTACGAGATAGGTATAGACCGCTTGCTCTCGCCTTTGTTGACGATGCAAAACAAATTTTCTATTATTGAGTTTGGGGAAAACAATTTTATTTCAGAATCGCAAGCTTCTGAAATAAAATCTGTCCACGCTATCAACCGGTTACAACCACAAAAAGATAAGAAAAAAAAAATCAATAAGTACAGTACTGTAAGAAAGGGAAACAATTCTATTTCACGCTATCCATAGGGTCCACATTTATAAATGAACTCAGGAAGGGAACTTTAAGAAAGATAAAGTTTAGTTATGTAACACCAAACCGAACTCACACGATTTACCAGTCAGTCGTACACAGTCGTACAAAGTGACGAGTGAATGTACGCTATCAAATAAAGCTTAATCGTCTAAGCCATAAGAGAGAAAGACCTTAAATCATAGGCAGGAATCGGGTCACTAACGTGAAGCATGACTGATCGACTCCTAACCTACTACAACTTAAAACTAATATCAACTGCCAGGTAGAGGCACTAACTGGAAGTCCAGGAAGAAAAATAATGAGATAAGCTGTTTAATACAACAGAATTCAAGGTATAACCGCCCAATCCTCACCGACTTTGACAAAAACAGACTCCGCCATTTCGGGGAAGCCAATGAAATCATAGATTGAGACCGGGCCACTAGCGTAGAACGTGGCTGGTCGATCCCAAGCTACTACAGTAGAAACTAAAACTACAACGGAACTCCTGCCCTCAATCCCAGACTAGGGTAGGTAGAGTTACCGAATTAGGCTAAGATGTTTAACAGTGTATCGGCGATGGTAGTACGTCATCGCCCAACAATACTGCAAGCCTTTATTCCCTTAGTCGGCTCTTACGACATCCCAGGAAGACAGGGAGTGGTGCTAAATTCGGACCCGGACACCACACGGGGTCTGCCCATCGAGCTTAAGCTTAACTCGAGGAAAGTAACAATCCAATACTAACAAGAAGGTCGACGCCACAGAAGACGACGAAGTGACCTGGAATCCCGGCCCAGGAAACACAGGTCACTGCAGCACCTCGGCATCATTTGAGTCCGCGGGGCCGTCGCTGGAAACAAATGCGACGCGGCCTACGGTGCCGCAGTATGATGTTAAAAAGAATGCAAACTCATGCAGATAGCATTAAAAAGCTCAAACTTAAAAGGTTGTTTAGTGACAATGAATGGTTAAAGTAAGGTAAGTTGTTTAATGAAACAGTAAGCCGGTAGAATTGTCAAGGATAACAAGCAAAACTTAAGGTTAAACCGCCTAAGTAAAAGGTTAACTATAATAGGGATCATAGGTAAACGAGATAAGCAAAAGGAACTCTGAACTTTGTTATTTTTAGACAAAGGTAAAATAAGAACTAGAGTAGTACGCAGTCAACGCCGGCGGCATGGCGAGCGTCGCAAGCCACGGGCCATGCGTCCGACGATCACAACTAAGGTATTATTATTATTACATACGGACTCCCGAACCGTTTTAAACGACTAGATCGTAAATAAATTATACACTAAACGTAACGTGAATGGCAATAGTATGGGAGATTACACGTTAAAAAAAATGAACCAAATTGACAAAAAAAAAAAAAACGAGTGACTCAAGAAGTTGGTTTGAAATCCTTAATGTGCCATTTGCCTAGGAGTTTCCCGTTCTGGTCCTCCAATTCATAAACGAGGCGAGAAAGCTTGCGCACAACGCGACACCGTTCGTACTTCGGGGCTAACTTGGCTGCAAAATATTTGCCGGCATTGCTTTGTTTATAAGTGCGTTTCCATACCTCGTCGCCAACATTAAACTCGATGTCGCGACGCTTATCGTTGTAGGGTTTAATATTCCGGTCATGAGCTTTCTGTAACAACGCTTTTACGGTAGGATAGATGTCTTTTAGTGCCACGATCTTGTCAAAGAAATCCCGTCTGGAAGAGAAAATGATCTCATCTACCTTACCGCCGTCATCGTAAATCGTACCATCGGGTACTGCTTCACGGCCGTGCACCAACATAAAAGGCGTGAATGAGGTGGATTCATTAACGGAAGTGTTTAAAGCAAATTGAATTTTAGAAATATTCAAATCCCAGGTTCGATGGCCAGCCTCGACGAAGCTGGAAATCGCGGTAACAATCGTTTTGTTGTATCTTTCAGCGGTATTTATTTGTGGGGTATACACGGGAGTGTAATGTAGTTGGGGTATGTTGTATTTCGCGAACAACTGCTGGACATCACCCCCTGTAAAGTATGAGGCGTTGTCCGCTATAATGGTCTGTGGAATACCGTGGAGCATAAAAACTTGATTCTCCAGACGTTGTGCGATAACTTTCCCGGTCGCTCGACGCATGGGGAACAGCATAGAATACTTAGTAAAGCAACATACCACAACGAGCAGGTAGGTGTTCAGTTGTCGTGAGGGTGGAAGAGGTCCAACGAGATCTATACTCAAGCATTGGAAAGGTCGGGAACACTCTTTCGCGCTTCCCATAAATCCGGGAGTAGCTTTCTGGCTATGCTTGTATGCCGAACAAACAGAACAGTCATTTATGTAACGTATAACATCCTGATACTGGGATGGCCAGAAGTAGCGCAGTTTTAACCGTCTGTAGGTTTTGGCGATGCCCAGATGCGCGGCGGTTGGTGTTGAGTGGTTCTCGTGCAGAATCTCGTCGCGGAAATCCGAAGGGATGACTTCTTTCCACTCGAAGTCCTTCTTAAGAGGAGTGGTCGACTTCGTATAGCGGTAGAGGCGACCACTGACAATTTGAAGATTGGGACAAGAACTGGGGTTAGCGTCGCAACGATTATAAAGGTTAAGGTACCATGGGTCGGTAATTGTATTTAAATCTACGGTAGCAACCGGCACAGACCTCGACAGAGCGTCTGGCACTATATTTTCAGAACCACGGCGGTGCTCAATGGTGAAATTGTAAGGAGACAACCGACAGCCCCACCTTTCGAGACGTCCGGTTGGATTTTTTAGGTTTAGGAACCACTTTAAGCTAGAGTGGTCTGTAATAATTTTAAATGGCTTATGGCCTTCCAGGTAAGGACGAAAATGTTCCACCACATTCACAACAGCTAGAGCCTCCCTCTCAGTTGCAGAGTAGTTGCGCTCAGGTGGGGAAAGCGAGCGACTGTAATAAGCCAGAGGGTGCTCCTCACCGTCGAGCTCCTGCGTCAGGGTCCCACCGACTCCGAAATCGGAAGCGTCACAGTGGACACTGAATGTCTTTGAGAAGTCAGGACAAGCTAGTACGGGTGCTGTGGTCATGGCAGTTTTAAGCGTGTTAAACGCGTAATCCGCTTCCGGGGACCAGTGGAAAGGAGGTGCCCCTTTACGGGATGAGGTAAGTTGGTTTAGGGGTCCGGCGATGTTACTGAAGTTTTTGATGAAACGACGATAGTATGATGCGGTGCCAAGGAAGCGTTTAACGTCCTTGCGATTAGCGGGTACGGGGAAATTAACGATGGCGTTAACTTTATCAGGATCGGAACGTAATCCGAATACATCAACAATAAAACCCAGGTATTTTAATTGGTTACGGAAAAAAATACATTTAGAAAGGTTAATAGTTAGGTTAGCAAAGCGTAATCGGTCTAGGACGGCACGTAACAAGGTAATGTGTTCCGAGAAACTCTCCGAAACCACGATAATGTCGTCCAAATAAATAAAGATGCGACCGTTGTATTCCGGACCGAAGAGAACATCCATTAAACGCTGTTGGGTTGCCGGCGCAGATGTTAGGCCGAAGCACATGACCTTGAAGTGGAATAGACCGCGTGAAGGAACGGTGAAAGCGGTTTTCTCCTTCGATTCCTGCGAATCTAGAGGAATCTGCCAGAACGCGGATTTAAGATCGAGGGAGGATAGGTACTTGGCATTCCCCAACTGGTCAAGGATCTGATTTATATAGGGAAGTGGGTAGGCGTCATGTTTGGAGATCTCATTAAGCTTTCTGCTGTCCAAGCAAAATCGAAGGGTACCGTCGGCTTTAGGGGCCATGGTTACAGGGTTATTCCATGGGCTTTTGCTAGGCTCAACCACATCCATTTCCAGCATCTCGTCGAGTTGCCGATTGAGCTCCGCCAACTTACCTGGAGACAGCATGTAGTAGCGCTGCTTAAGAGGTTTAGCGTTACCAGTATCTATGCTATGTGACAGAAGGTGAGTACGACCTAGGCCCTTTTTCTCCGATGAAATTGATTCGAATTCCTTCAAGATCTCTTCCGCCTGGAGCTGTTCATCCGGGGAAAGCGCGTCCAACCCGTGGAGGAACCGAATCTCAGAAGTAAAAGTATTTTTGTAGTCTTCGTCAGATAAAGACTGAACGTTAGTAAGTAACGACAACACATCTGGGGCAATGTCAAATGCCTGCCAAAAATTTATGCCAAACAACAGCTTGGTAGATACACCCGGTATAATATAGAATTTCACGACTGTAGTATTGTCACCTATAGTTACTGGAAGGAAAACAAAACCTGAAACAAGAGAAGTGGCCCCATTAGCCGTAACAATATGGTCCAAATCACAGGATTTATGAATGGTTACCAAATTTTCAAAATAGCTCCCCGCTTCGCCACCAATGATTGAAATTTCCGATCCCGAGTCCAGGAGGCCGGTAAAATCTAATCCGTAAATTTTTACGGTAAGATACGGACGTAGGTCTTGCCCATGAATCAGACTATTTAATTTAACCTTTGCTGTTTTTGTACGAAACAAAACATTTCCGGTCGACAACCTGGGCTGCCCTATAACGCTTGGAGTAAAATAAGCACTATCACGGCCTTTAGTTTTTTGTTCTGCGACTTTAATAGGATTTTTACGGGTATTTATTTTTAATTTACTTTCCGAAAGTTTAGGCGTATTAACAGGGTTAGGGTTGGTTAGGATCGGTTCAATGGTGTTTGTAGTGATGGTTGCAGAAAAACCCGAGGTAGGATCGTTACGGTATGATTCTGGTAGGGAAGAATTATAATAGATTTTAGTGCTGTAGTAACGGATTTTATTTTTAGGTTGTGGGGGGGTGGGACAGGAAGGTGACGTAGGAGCAGGTGTGTGAGTGGGTAAGGGTGAGGCAGAAAAATCAGTTGGGTTAATAGGGTACTTGTTAGAGGGTAAGCGGGTAGAAGTAGTAACAGTAGTAGGTTGGTAGTAATGGGCAGTAGTAGTATTATTAGTATTAGGGAGGTAGGAATAGGTAGTAGTAGTAGTAGTAGTTGTTGTTGTAGGTAGGTAGGGAGAGGTAGTAGTAGTAGGTAGGTAGGAATAGGTAGTAGTGGTAGGTAGGTAGGAATAGTTAGTAGTAGGGAGTAGGTAGGGATAGGTAGTAGTAGTAGTAGGTAGGTAGGAATAGTTAGTAGTAGGAGTTAGGTAGGGATATGTAGTAGTAGTAGGTAAGTAGGAATAGTTAGTAGTAAGGGGTAGGTAGAAGTAAGTAGTAGTAGTAGTAGTTGGTAGGTAGGAATGGGTATTAGTAATAGGTACGTAGTTATTGGTAGTTGTAGGTAGGTATGTATGGTTTTTAGGAATAGGGATAAACGTTTTATCCGAATAGGTATTAGGGTTGGTAGATTCCCTATAATTATAGTTGGGGATCGGTAGGTTCGAATCAACCATACTCTGACTCGAACGAGTTAGTTTTTTGGAGAATTCCCATTAGGTTGACAGTTGGTACAGTTCCTCGCGGTCACGTTCTCCTCACCGCAACGGTAACATACTAGTCTGGGTGGTGCCGTGCATCCTTTTAGATCGTGTCCGTTCACCCGGCAGCGTACGCAAAAGGTATCCGGTAGGTGCGTGGCTGCGACCGGTTTAGATCCTAACCTGATGGGCGTAGGTCGAGACGTTGAAGCTCCGGTTCGGTAGGCTAAGTCCGAAGCCAAGGATTTACTGGCATCCGTGATAGGCTCACAGAATAGTTTAGCGCGTTGGCTGGCAGCCTCAAGTTGGCGGCAGTAAAATTTTAATTCGTCTAGGTCTTTAATAGGTTGCAAGGCCAATTGACGGGCATAAAAGGGTCGGATATTATGTAATAGAAGATTTAGTTTTTCCGACTGTGATAAAGGGCTTTCTAGTCTAGAGAAGTAACTTTGCATTACGCTTATATATTTAACAATTCCCTCGTCAAGACCCTGCGTGCGTGCTCGTATCTCGTGTAGAAGTCGTTCATTATAGTCAATAGGTAAGAAGTCACGGAGCAGCAGCCCTTTCAGTTCCGCCCAGCTGTGGACCTGGTCACAAACACCATCAAACTACACCAGCGCATCGTCGGTGAAAAGGTCACAAGCGGAACTGAAAAGTCTGGTCTCGGCAATATCGCGCGAAACACGCACTCGTTCCAATTTGTGTAGGAAAGTCTTAACGCAGGACTTCCCGTCATAGGTAACATTTAACTTATGAACCGCGTTATGTCGGTCATAGTTACAAGTAGAAATGGTAGCCGTAGTCGTAGGAGCAGCGGCAGGTAAGGTAGGTTCGTCGGCGGATACGGCGCTTCGAAAATTTTGCAAAACGTTATCTATTTTACCAAGTTGTCGTTCCAAATCGTCTGTTAGATCTCGGTGTAATTTGGACTTGGACTCGGAATCGGAAACACAAAGGAAGACTCGTGACAGTCGATGATAAAGATGATGACCCAAAGCTTGTATCCTATTCAAGACGTTAAGTGGACAACGCTTGTCGGTGGTCGTTTGGTAAAGGTCCTTCAGGCTCGCCAGTTTATCCGCTATTGCTGCAAGTTCATCGGACTCGTCACCTTCGAAGGTAGCAATTTCGTTGGTGGGTATGTCCCTATCCAGTTTACGGATCAAATTCCGCATGTCGGAGACAGAACCTGTCGGTGAACCACCTCGCACACGGATCTCGTGCTCCAGTTCATCTTTTTGTAAAAGGTTAAAACCGATCCGCCTATCCTCCATTATGATGCGGAGAGAAAAAAAAAAAGGAAGGCAATATAACTTAAAGAAAAGCAAAAGTTAATATTTATTTATTTATTTATTATTATAATTACAATTATAGGCTTACAGTATGGACCAAGGCGCCTACAATCTTATAGATTTACACATATAGAGACATTTACAAATATTAGGTTTATAGAGAACAACAGAAACAGTGAATTTTACATAGCAATTGTTGCCAGTTGTCAGCAAACACATCGACATCTTGGATCTGCGAAACAAACTCGTTAAGGAGCATCTGCGCGCGAGTGCTAGGTGCGTTGCCGGCGCGCAGCGTGCGCGACGGCGCCACCGCGAACAACCGGCGGAGGCGGCGCCCCGCGCGCGAGTAGCGCTCCGGTACAAATAGCCGGAATTGCTCAAGGGCATCAGGGTTGTCAATTTTGTTTCTCAATAAGAGACAGTAGTGCATTAGAAGATGCATCTTGCGCCGAGAGGTTAGGGTGTCGAGCCCGACCATACCTGATACGAAAAGGGATGGGTATAGGTAAGGATAGAAGCCATATTCCTTTTTATAAAGGTATCTGGCAAACTTGCGCTGAACCCGCTCTAACAGAAGTTGGTATTTGACCTCCAGCGGATCCCAGACAATAGAGCAGTATTCTAGTCCGCTGCGCACGAATGCATTGTAGAGTATGGTTGCTACATTCTTACCAGCAAACTGAGATGCCATCCGCATTATAAATCCGAGTGTTTTGCTAGCCTTTTTTACTATCGAATCGATATGGTCGTGAAAGTTTAATTTTGCGTCCAGGTTGAGACCCAAGTCTCGAAAACTATCTACACACTCGAGAGACTCGCCCTCTAGCTGATAATTAAATTGTAATATATTTTTCGCTCTACTGAATGTAATCACTTTACATTTCTTAACATTCAACGGTAATCTGTTCAACCAGCACCAGTTCAAAACAGCGTCTATATCAAGCTGCAGTACGTAGGAAACGGTTGTGTTGTTCGGGTGTTGCCACACAAAATTGAATTAGTCCTTAAGGTTTTTTTTAAGCTTGAATTAATATTGTTTTTTTTTTTTAATTTATTTCATGTACTGATTAAAATTGTCGCTAGTGTTTGTAATGTTACCTGTTACCTGTTTACTATTACCGTACCCGTTTTACGTTTAATTTAGTTTAGTTTTTAAGTCGGGGTCTCTCTGAAAATCAGCGCCGCAGTTTCACTGTGGCACAATGCTGAGAGGGATCCTATTCAACGCCTTAATGTCTCCTTTTACTTTATATGTATACTTTACCTATTGTTTTTTTTCTGTGTGCGTTGAATAAATATTTTCTATTCTATTCTATTCTATTCTATTCAGTAAATCGCAGTCAGAGAATGAATTAACGGAAAAAAATAATTTTAAATCATCCGCGAATAGCAGGCATCGGGCGTTCGAAATAACTGAGGGGAGGTCATTTATCATGACTAAAAATTGGGTCGGTCCGAGTGTGCTACCCTGACTGACGCCAGATCTGGTGAAGTACTCCTTTGACTGGTAACCATGCAATTGCACAAACTGTCTCCTATCCTTCAGATAGCTCGCGAAAAGCTTTAATAATCCCAAAGAGAAGCCAAAACTGGAGCACTTACGTATCAGGAGATCATTGTCAACCAGATCAAATGCCTTTTGGAGATCAAAAAAGGTTACGTCAACCTGGTGGGCTTTATCCATTTGATACAGCGTATAGTCAACAAAATTACAACTGTTCGTGACCGTCGATCTGCCCGCACGGAAGCCATGCTGAACGTCACTCAGTCTTCTCGAGATAAGTGGAGTGAGCCGATTATTAATGATACTTTCGAATATCTTGCCGAATACTGACAGAATGGCAATTGGCCTAAAAGTGGTTATATCGGACGACGCTCCATCTTTGGGTACAGGCGTCACTCTTGACACTTTCCAGGCAGTTGGATAAACACCTTCCTTTAGCACCAAATTAAAAACACAAAGTAAAGGCTGCTCGAGCACCGACAAACAGTCTTTTATTAGGAATGCAGGAATACCTTCGGGGCCCGGCGAGCTGGTCGCTTTTATCTTACGAACTACACGGCGAAGTTCATCCAAGGAAATGTTATTTATACTAATGCATGTAGAGTCGTTACCGATTTCCGCGTCCCGAGCTGCCACTTCGGCATCAAGGATTGGAGAACCCGCGTGAAATACAGAGCTAAAGTGCGCAGCGAAGGCATCAACCGTATCCTGTTTTGATAAGAATTCATTATTCCGCGTATAGTTATTTATTTGCCGAGCATTGCGATTGTCCTTAATATGTTTCCAAAATACTGCAGGGTCCTGACTAATGTCTTGTTCCAGTTTATTAAGATGTCGTTTATACGCGGCGTCTCTGAGTTCTTTAACGCGTGTTCTATAGTACCGAAATAATTCTTTATTGAACAATAGCCCGTGAGATTTGAATTTCACAAGATGGAAATGCTTAGAACGAATACATTGGATTATCTCAGGTGAGTACCAATCAGGATATTTGTAACGACTTGAGCTTCCGCCAGAGCGCGTTCTCACGGGGACGCAGCGATCCAGCACATTGTTAATGTTATCATAGAGCACGTCGACAGCGCTGTCTACGCTTGTGACACTGTACAAGAACGACCAGTCTGTGTTCGCTAAATCACTATACAAAGTGATTAGGTTAGCCTTTTTGAAGTTCCAGCGGAAGCTTCTCGGAACAGTTTCACAAGCAGTGGAAGAGGCATCGGCACCCATACGGTTATAGCGCGAGAATGTTAAGTTTACCAGAAGTGGAGGGTGGTAGGCATCCATGGGCACAAAAGCCTCGTTCCATTCCTCAACTATAACACGATCAGCACTCATATTTGTCAGCACAAGATCCAAGACACCGCCATGTAGATTAGTAACATGATTGCATTGGCGTAGTTTACAAAATAGAGTAAATGAATCGAATTGAATTCGTACATGGTTACTGAAGGAATAGAGATTAAAGTCTCCTACTATTACAGTGTCTAAAGTGTCAAATTTACATATAGCGTTTTCGATAAAATCTAAAACATGCATATACTGTTGCTCACTGTAACTTGGTGGAAGATATACAACACATAATAAACACTTCACATTTTTTCCAGACAAAAATACAAATAATAACTCGTCACCATCTAACAGTCCGTCTACATCGTCTATAACTTTTACAACGTAAGAGCTTTTTATGGCTAGTAGCACACCGCCCCATCCGATATCACCGACGCGGTCCCTGCGTATAACGTCGTAACCTGGTGGAAACAACTCGCCGTTGATAACGGAGCTGTTTAGGAAGGTTTCAGTTAGTGCTATTACGTCCGGATGATAAGTTTCCACGTTTTTCCGAAACGTCGCTGTTTTGGAACGAAGGCCCCTCACGTTCTGGTAGTAGAGGCGAAGACGAAGAGGTTTTGGACGCTTCATTTTCTTTTTGGGAGCGAAAATTCCGCGAGCGATTATTTTGGTGCCAGGGTTTTATGCATATATCTTTGGCCCAATTATTAGGATCCATCACCAACTCGATTAAATTGGAAGGGACACCCAATTTGAAAGAAGCGTAATCTCCTCTGGCTTTCAAGGTCTCCACAAGTTTTCGTTGTTCAGAAGAGATCCAACATGTTCACGAATTTGATCTTCCGTTGTACCTATTTTTACATAATAAACATGGATATACTGCCGCCTGACTGCCGCTTCGAGTCGTGTAGCGCCTGGAGCCGCAGTTCCGCGGGCCACGTGTGGCAATTTCCGCCAAGGCTTTTGGACTAGGGTAAAATCGTTTTCAGCAGGGTCAGCCCGGGATTCAACTCCATCCATATCCTGTACAGGCCCATCAGCGGGTTTTACACGGGGTACAGGGACAGTAGTTAGGAGACTCTTGTTGGGTGTCGTCCGAGCTAGCAGCTGCTTGTTATGCTTTTTGACGCTAGCATCGAGACCGTCGCAGATAGTGGCGCTGAGCGTTGGGATATTTTCCATCTGATTAATTTTGCTCTCTAGAGCTGTTACACGAGCGCCCAAACTTGTGACTGACGTTTCCAGTGATGCAAACTGCTGCTTGATTGCATTGCTTATTAAATACGTCAGGCGCTCACCCATAGTATGTAGCAACTCTTCCCTAATTATGGCACGGATATTATCAAAATAGATTTCGTTCTCCTTAAATGAAATTTCAGACTCGTTCAGTAATCTTTGCTGCCGACGTATCGTAACGTTATCCCCGGAGCCCGAAATAGACTGGTTAGACTGGTTAGGGCACGATAACTCAACTAAGTCGTCACATATATTGTATCTGGGCCCGTATTATGGTCGCCTTTATCGCGGTCGATAAAGCTTCCGTCACTCTCGCACTTACATACTGGTCAGAAAGTGACAGATGTTTTGTCTACGCTTATCTACGTCGATAAACACGACCATAATCGGCCCGCTGGTCGAATTTTCCATATCGATACCTCTAACCGGAGTGTCCGAGTTACCGACCTTTGGTTGCTCGCAAATGCACAACTGGCACTTCCACGCGTCTCTACGTTCTTGCGGCATGACGTTATAAAAGCGTTTCTCCGACACATTTGCACACTGCAAGTCATACACAGCCTTACATGAAGAACACCGCAAAAACTGGCGTCCCTCGATAACGCCTAAGCACCCAGCACAAGACAAAGTTGAGTTTGACGCCATCTAGGCTACGTTTCGGTAAGCTATGCACACAGCGATTAAGCGTCTAAAGCGTATCAAGTATTTCGGCGCGCAGCGCCACGGATCCGGCAGCTAAGTTGTGAGTAGGGTGGACTTACGTGCAACAGGTCGCGAGTTCAAGTCCAGCGCCTGACCACTTTTTCTATGTTTCTTTCTTGAGCAGTCGAACCGCGAAGAAACCCGAAGATCCACCAAGCACCTCCCACACAGCAGTGTGTCTCACTCCAGCCGCCCACTGGGTGGAGTCTTCCGTAGCAGCTCCACAAGAAGAAACGAGAATCGGCTTACCAAGAATTGGCCAATCACGAATTTACTTTCCGAATATTTGAATAAAAATTGACAAATACTCAACACACGGCCGCTCACCGCCAAGGCTATGAGCTTATGATAATATACTTTGCTGAAAAATAATAATACCTATGTAATTATGATTTTGTAGGAGTAAGTTAAAATGTTTCCGTTAAACAGAAGTTAAACTTAAAAAGTTTCGCTAAAGAAAAGTCAAAGTTAAAATGATTCCATTAGAGAAAAGTTAAAGTGAAAAGGTTGCACTAAAGAAAAGTCAAAGTTAGAATGTTTCCGTTGAAGTCAGTTATTATTATAAAACTTGCCCAACAAGATAATAAAAGTGGTATGTAATAAATTTAATTGTAGGTCATCAACCAATCGTCGCACTCCTTGAAATGTTATTGTAGAATAAGTAGTTTTAAAGAGAATTGTTTAGTCAACCAATTACAGTGGCAGATTGTATCACTGTTAAAAAAATATGGTAAAAGTTTTCGTTAAAATACACCAAGTTTTCCTCTCGAGACCAGTCTTAAAATGGTATCTCACGGTTTGTATAGAGAACAGTGAGTACTTATATAATCTTAGGTAGTTATTTAATAGCTAGACAGCTTTGTTATTTAGGTACATGTATACACTTACCAGTGGGTATAAGTACAGAAATGTTATTTGCAATAGCAATCTAAGTTTTTAATAATGTTTTAGTTCAGTAGATATATTTGGTACCATTCGCTATAAAGTTTAAGAAAATAGTACCAAACAAATGCAATTGCAATTCAAGTTACCAGTACTTAAATTACAATTTCATCAGTTATGTATGAAATACTTATCACTTGCTATCCAAGCACAGCCAAAATTAAATAGAACACAGTTGGTAGTTATCAAATTCCAACAATAATTATAGTGTTAAATGGTAAAGTAATATTCTAAGCAGTATGACTTGAAATATCATTAAATTAACAAAATGTATTAGGTATGTTCACTACACTCAAAAACTTATAGAATTATATTCAGTAAAGATGAAACTGTAGGTATCTGTACTATGTTTTTTTTTTATTACTATTTATAAAAAATACTAATTGAGTTTTATTTTTTTCTTTTACAACCAATATGAAATTATGATATTTTATTTAACTTAACTAACCTTTATATCTATAACAAACACAGATTTAACAAAGCTGGGAGTGTCCCCCTTTTAACCAATAAGAATTGTAAAAGCAATTCTTAGCATTAGAAGTAAACACAATGCAGTGAACACACACAAAAAAAAAAATTCAGTATGGGTTGAGTAATCGACCAACAATTTTATAGTAAACAGAATCTTTAAAAAAAAGCTTTTAGTTCGGGCGCCATGTAATGTTTATATTTTAGGCCGGATTTACTCCAAATAAAAACAAAATTAGTAATCAGGCTGGTTTATTGGGCCCCGCCCTCAAATTCTTATTTTAGGTAGGTATAAGGTACAAGTAGGTCGCTATTTGGTGATTCTGCTCAGGTTGATCGATTAAACAATCCCGGTTAAGTAAGCACAGTTAAATAAAGAAAGTCAGAGGAGTATAAATTGGAGTGGACTCAGCTGGGACAAGCCGTGCGGGTTCGCCTTTGCAGGCCAAGCCGTATTCCAAGCTTCTCCGGTGTAGAAAAGCGGCAGGTTATTAGCTAGCACGTTCAAGAAGCCCGTGCTCTGTGCCCGTAGTAAGTTCCTCCTGGAATTGGCCAGTAATGTGGTATTTTAGCTCATTCCCGGAGAACATAATTATGAGAAAAGTGGGAAACACTTTTAACTTTACGCATAAAATAATGTAAGAGCCTTCCCAAGCAAGTGCAAGAAGGGCGTAAGGTTGTAAGAGAAGGATTTAGCATGAACATGGAGCGCATGTAACATAACCTATAAAGTAGGCACACCTGTAGTAAGTATATAGCTGTTTTATTCTTACCTTTTGGAGGAAAATAACCTTGCTTAAAGGCGCCTGGTGGTTAATGTCAACTCCGGAACCATGCAAGTTGGCCCTTAGCCACAGAAAGTAATGACGGCTGTAAAAATAAACACCAATTGAGCAAATGCTTATTTAGTTACACAAATCGCGGCGTGAACCCACGATGGTGATGAGGTACTTACAGTTCTTTTTGGAAATGTCCTTGCCTACGTGTCACAAGGAAATAAATCACGCCTGGGTTAAAGGTTTATAAATATTAAAATCGTAGACTGGCTGAGACTGGAACAAAGAGCAACATATTTAAAATAAATCTTCCATGAAGCGACGACATGGTGTTCCACAGAATTATAAAATACTTACGGAAAACTGATACTTAGTATAAAAATATTAAATTTCCTATGAGCGCGAGCGCAGAAGAGAGTAGAAAGTGGTCGATTTTTCCATTGTCATTCTGAAGCTACCAATAGCTGGAGTGTTGCCTGCATTCGCGCGGCCTCCCCTACTATGGTAAAATGTGGACATTCGGACGGTATTAAATTTGGTAAAATATTAAAACAAAGTTATAGAAAACCTATGTGATATTAGAATTGAAGAAGCTAGAAACGCAGTAAATCTTGGGTCATAACCCATGACAAGTTTCAGTGGTAAAAACCTGAAATAAAACATGATAGACAAGAAATTTACACAAACTGACAGTTGAACACTTCAAGGTTAATTACCAATAGTTTTAATTCAATTTTAAAAGCTCGTACTACGACAGAATAGAGGATAACTACCTAAATTTACCCCAATAGTCAGGTATTAACGAAATTCCACTAGCAACACTGTAACTCTTCAAGTTGGCAAGTGTCGTGAGGCTTTATTTAAGTCGCGTTCACACGTAATCCAGCAAATTTCTGGATGTAGAAATTTATATATTACAGTGCACAGTGATTAATGTTGGCTTGAAGAAGTTGTAAGGCCATTATTATTAAGAGTCTGTGATTCCGTCTCCATTGCCATCTCTACTGGTAACTGGCGTGTCGTTTGTGACTGCAGTGCAGTCTTCCTTCTGGACATTTTGGAGGCTGGTGCGGATCAGGCTCTTCCCCCCAGTTGATGGTCCGCCGGTTTTTTGGCTGCAGCGCAAATAGAACAGTGTGGTTTGGCCGAGCACTCCTTGGACTTGTGTCCAACTACTCCACAGCGAAAGCATTCCTGGCTTCTATCGACCTCCGCACTGCATTGAGCTCTAATGTGGCCCCTCTGTAGACATCTAAAACAACGCAGAGGCCTAGGCTCGAAAAGTTTCACGGAGGCCGACACCCACGACAATGTTAGGCGACCTGCTGCAGCAATCCGTTTTGCAGTTGCCACCGGGCATTCGACCCAAATGTGTCCCACGCCAAATGGGTCTTTTACAACCCCGCCGCTTCTGAGGCTATCTTTGGGACAGTTCCCTGACTCAGCAACCGCATTTAGTACCTCCTCAGCCAAGATGGAGTCATCTTAGCTAGAGATTTTGATTTCCGTCGTCTTGACCGGCCTGGAGATGCGGACTGTATCTCGGCTGAAGACTTGTTCCAGCTTCTTTGCCAGCTCGTCAGCTTGCGGGCCGCTTTCAGTGCCCATCACTTCAAACATCCGCGCTCCGAGGCGCAAACTCGAAAGCGAACCCCAGTAACGATCCTATTACCGCAGCTGACTTCGGAGGTGAGTCGTGCCGGTCTTGCAGTGGCAGTGGCAGTTTTGCGTGTAACCTGCTTTGCCTGCCTCTTATTTCCCTTTCTGAGCCCTTTCTTAACCACCTCGTTCCAGGGCAATTCCCTCGACTGGGCTGGGCTCGACTGGTCCTCGGGCTGCGACACTACTGGCTTGGGGCTCTGCTACCCTCTCATGAGGAGTTCTAACCGAGCGTTGCCCCTTCTTTTCCGGCTTGTTCTTTTTCTTTTTCGTCTTTTGCGGCTTCGGAGCTTCCGGTCCACCAGAAGTGGCATGTATCGGAGCAGCCGCCCTCCTTTGGCTTTTCTCTATAGCCTTTGTCGGGGCAGTTGATGGCCCAGGAGGGATCCCGGGGAGATCATTTGCTCGCCTGTCCGCTGCCAATGGAGAGCGAAGTCTCTTCTCAGGCAGCAACCTGTCTTGAAGGGCCTCGAACCTGGCATTAACCATCGTGCTCACCTGGCACATGATGGTGCGCACCAGTTCTTCTGTGTCAACCCTAGGTGGAGAGGCTTGAGGTGGAGGGTCCACTGCCGCCTTCTGCCGTCTCCTGTCTTCCTCCATTTTGTACTCGGAGGTCTGCCAGCTCCTTGCGTAGCCCCTCCATCTCCTCTTGCAGTTTTTTTCTTGCAGTCGTGCCGTCTCGTCTGAGACGCAGCGGACCATAAGAACCTCACATGCGTCCTTAATGTTGTCCGCTGCATCTTTAAGGACTTTGACGAATGTCCCTTTCAAATTTCGAGAACTAGTCGCCACCTTATGGATGGCGACTACACTTTCCTGGGTTGAGGCAATGAGCTCCGACTCCGCTTCGAGGTTCATCTGCTCGCGTTCGGACTCTACCAACGCCATTTTTGCCTTCGCTAGGCCTACATACTTCCCAGTTGTGGGGGGGCGGCCTCGCCCTCTTTTCGAAAGCGGCTTACTTGGCCTTCTTGGGCCAGGGCCTGCAGGCGATTCTTCATCGTCTCCGCTTTCCACTATAGGACGTTTACGCCTCCGTCCTCTGATATTCCGGATACTCGTTTCCGAGTTCCTGTCCTCTTCACTGCTGCTGTTGTCACCGGCCTCCGCTTCCGCGACCATCCCTTCCTCCAGTTCTCTCTCCTGTTGTCGCGCAATATTTTCAAATTTTCGACGATCCTCGTCACTATCGGTGTCCAAGATACAGATGCTAAGGTCGCGTTCACGGAGATCACCATCTTGGTGACCTACGAGGCGGTAATTACCCCTCCCAGAGTACGAGGGATTCTCCCTTGCGGGTACCCTCCTGGGGTAGTTTCTGTTTTGCCTCCGCCATGCGTGCTATTTCGGGCCTAGCACTGGCCGTTTGCGGTCTACCTTCCACATTCTCCCTGCAGACGCCGCGCACCTACCATCTACAGGGGGCGCACTTTCGGGGAGTATTTTATTCCCCGGGCCCGCGCTGGCCCAGAAAGTGGATATACCGCCACTGGCTCGGTGACCCCTCCCCCCCTTGCCGGATATTAGCCATGGGCTGAAAGAATCTCCCAAAGGAGAAAGTCTCAGCCGATGCCCAGGGTGCACCAGCCCAGATGCTGCGTTCTCTCCGGATCGAGATCAAGAGAGACTGCAACACCCAGGCCAACGTGGAGGAATCCGGCCTGCACCCCGCCTGCACCCCAACCTAACCTAACTTTTTTTTTTGACAGGGTGGAAAATGCTTTATGCATTTCCCCCACCATAAGAGTGGTGAGAAGGTATGTGGGACTCACCCCATCGTCCCCCCTCTCAGAGCGAGAGGGGGGAGAGGAGCGCAACCCACTAAAAACCACCCTGGCGTACCCTCCTGCCGACTTGGCAAGACGCCGTGGAACCCGCCGAAGCATTCCTCACGACGTCTACCGGCTGCCCCGGCTACTGCCAGGGCTACCCGCGCCAAAGGAGAGGGGGGCCGAGCACGCGTGACCCCCCTCCTAGACCGCCCAGTGACTAGCCTACGGCAGGCAGGGGACTCCCATCCCCCACCTGCAGTCACTAAGGGTTAAGGCGGGCGGCAAAGCGCCTCCGCCTTAATCCCTGCCGTCTGCGCCAGAGGGAATGCGCGAGAGGAGACTCCTCGCGCTCCCGCTCCGCGGCCTCCTTCTGCGAGATAACCGACTCGCAGAAGGAAGCCACAGCCTTCCAGGACCTGTCGCTGCACAGCATTGTAGAGACCACGCTGTGCAGCGAGAGGTCCCATTGCCCTATGGCCAGTGCCATGGTACCGCGCTCCAAACTCCAACGGCTGCACACCTCGAAGGTATGCTGAGCCGTGTCATCCGGATCGCCGCACTCTTGGCACTGCGGGCCAGGCTCCCTACCAATTTTGTGCAGGTAATGACCGAAACACCCATGTCCGGTCATCACCTGCACAAGCCTGTACGACGTAGCGCCGACTGCCCTATCCAACCACAGGTCCAGCGACCCCAGGATCGCCCATATAGTACGAGTACCATAGGGAGAGTCCTCGAGGTCGCTTTTCCATCTATCCCGCAGTCGGCGCTCCGTCATACGGCGCGTCTCCTCCACCTCCTCAGTGTCTGGGCGTTCACCCCTCGCCCGGGCCCTGGACCTAACTATGTAGGTCTCCGCCTGTACCTCTGCGTCCAACTCCCAGGGCGGGGTGCAGGCGAGGAGGCAGGCCGCGGCGTGGGCTACCGTCATATAGGCCCTCACAATACGGAGGGCCACCACCCGTTGTGGCCTCTGTAGCAGGGCCCTATTCCGGGCGGACAATTTGTCCGCCCAGATGGGGGCCCCGTACAGAGCCATGCTCCTTGTAACGCCGCCATATAGCCGGCGGCACAAGGAGCCCGGCCCACCCACGTTCGGCAGAAGCCGTCCCAGCGCCGACGCGGCGCCCACGATTCGGGGAGCTAGTTGGGCAAAATGCTCCCCGAAGTTCCAACGTCGGTCCAGAACAAGCCCCAAATATTTGATTTGGGGCCTGATCCAGACCGACTCCCCCCCTAGGGTGAGCGCCGCGCCCGCCGGCAGCCTCCACCCCCGCTCCCTGAAGACTATCGCCTCAGTCTTCGGGAGGGCCATCCTCAGGCCGAGCCGACCAATCCGGTTAATGGTCAGCTCGGCCGCCGCTTCCGCTCGGCACAGCATCTCCCTCATGTCGGTCCCGCGCACGGCCACCATGGTGTCATCTGCGTAGCAGATGGTGGTTGTCCGTGGGAGCAACTGATGGCCCAATCGTACCCCAGGTTCCATAAAAGTGGACCGAGCACGGAACCTTGGGGTACGCCACAGACCATCTCCGCCGACCCCCGTCGACCGTCCTTCTGCTCATAGAGCACTACCCTCTCGGTGAGGTAGTGCTCTATGACCCGCCGCAGGTAGGGAGGCACTCGGTGATAGATGAGTGCCTCCATGATCACCCCATAGGGGAGGGTGCCAAATGCGTTGGCGATGTCCAACGACACCGCCACGACACCCTCCCCTCTGCTTGACGCGTACTCACAGAAGTCCCTAAGGGACTTAGTCCTAGTTGTTACGGTTCGAAAGCTGCATTTTGTGATGGAAGCAAGCCGCTTTGCACAGTGTTAGTAGGGACCAAAATAAGCGATTTTACCCGCAGCAGCAATTTTCATTTTTCAAAAAATTCTACAACCTAAACGGCTGTACCGATTTCAATAATTAGGGTGTCAATAAAAAAAAAAATTAAAAAATGTATTGTAAAAAAAATATACCATAAAAAACAAAACATATTTGCTACCAAAAACCACTCATTTTTGTTAATTATTTATTTACATTAAAAAATGCAAGAAAATGGTATTATGTTATTAACTCGCATGATTACGCTGTTAATATTACATTTAATAAAAAAATATACATGTCAATACCATTACTATTTAGAGAGATATTCACGATTATATGCGACGGGGCGACGGGGTCATTGACCTCGAATACGCGCGCCACTTTCTGGCCAGTAATTGAAAAAAAAATGCTATTGTTACGTACGTGGGGGTAGGTAACTGATAGAAATGCACAAATACACCGATAATCAAAAGTAGACTTTAATAACGCACGCACTTAAACCGTTACAAACAATTATCGCACAATAAATTCGAATACTCAGATGATCGCTCGGGTCGCTCTTGTTCGCACTGTTCGCTTTCCAATTAAAGACTGACTAGGTACTTGCAATCGGTCCGCCTTTATAGTTCCCGTCTCCGATCATTCCAGAATGTGTTCTGGAATGATCGATGTACTTTACCCCGCCAAGGTCGTTCGAGACTATTCGTTGCTGGAATGTTCTACGCCTTTCTACATTCTATTGTTCGCGATGTCCTTGACCTTGACTCACGGGTTTGGAATATTCTGCGTATTGCTGTCTCATTTCTAATCGTGTTGTCTCTTTCTCATGCTTCTCGAAGTTTCCCAGTATCGCTGTCTCTTTCTAATCATGCTATCTCTTTCACTCTTAGTGGAAAAATTTCCATATTCTGAAAACGCTTCTAAAGCATCGAAATTCACGATTGAAGATGAGGCGCCTTATCCCATCGGCGTAACACTACCCCCTCCTAAGACATGCTCGTCCCGAGCATTATTAGTTCCGTAGTATCTTGCCAATCGGTCAACGTGGATAACCTTGCAGGGACTTCGTTGGCTTCGCTGTATCCTATATGTAACGTCGTTGATCTTAGTAACTATTTTGTACGGCCCTTCCCAATTCGGTGATAGTTTCGGGGATTTCCCTTTTCTTCGCGTGGGGTTATGCAGCCACACCAATGAACCTTCCTCGAACCTCACTTGGTTAGATTTTCGGTCACATCGTGTCTTCATCTTCTCGCTGGCTTGAAGTCCATGTTCACGAACGTGACTGTGAACATCGTCTATCCGGTTTCGCAAATCACTGGTATACTCGGTAATCGATTTCGGCGAATCTGGAGGGCGTCCAGTTAAAAGGTCTGCAGGTAAACGAAGTTCTCTTCCGAAGTTCACGTAAGCTGGGGTGACAGCCGTACTTTCGTGAGTTGCCGACCTATAAGACATCAGGAAAAGAGAATAATGCCAATCCCAATCCTTTTGGTGACTTTCAACAACCTTTGCCAAATGTCTTTCCAACGTCTGGTTGAATCTCTCGACCATTCCGTCCGATTGTGGGTGATATGGCGTTGTCCTGGTCTTATGAATTCCCATGATTCGACAAGTCTCCTGGAACACCTGGGACTCAAAGTTTCTGCCTTGATCGCTGTGAATTTCGAGAGGCACCCCAAATCGACAACACACTTCCATTTGCCGACTCCCATTTCCTGCACAATACGCCATTATGCATAACCAAACTTTCCCATTGGGCACAGTAGCTTTTTGTTTCAGTACTCATCGGAGCTACTTCACACCATTTCGGTTTAGGAACGCCTGCTTTGATCCAATCGAAAATGGGTTTGATGTTCTGGCCTTCTTGCTGCGCTTGTTGCATGACTTCACTGCTCCATTCTTCACTTACAGTATCAGTCCTCAACATTCTCACACAATCTTTGCCCTCTTGCCTTAAACAATGCTTACAGTCATCCGGACAAGGTCTTCGGGAAAGGGCGTCCGCATTGCCGTGTGATTTTCCACTGCGATGCTCAATGATGAAGTCATATTCCTGTAATTGTTCAATCCAGTGCGCTACTTGACCCTCAGGATTTTTAAACTCCAATAACCATTTTAAAGCAGCATGGTCAGTTCTGATACAAAATTTGCGCCCAAGCAAATATTTACTGAAATGCTGCAATGTCTTGACAACTGCCAGCAATTCTCTCCGAGTGACGCAGTAATTTCTCTCTGGCTTCGATAGTGACTTACTGAAGTAGAAGATTACAACTTCCTGATCTCCTCTCTTTTGTGACAAAACTCCCCCGACAGCAGTATTACTTGCGTCTGTGTCAACAATAAAATCATTCTCTGGGTCTTGGTATCCCAATATTGGAGTTTCACAAAGCCTGTGTTTGAGATCGTCAAAAGCTGCTGCGCACTGATCATTCCAGTCAAATCGTCGTTTTTCTTCCGTAAGCTGGTGCAAGGGCTTCGCTATATCTGAGAAGTTTTTCACGAAACGTCGATAGTACGAGCAAAGTCCCAAGAAGGTGCGAACTGCGATCTTGTCCTTCGGTGTCAGCCAATCCTTAACGGCGCTTATCTTCTCAGGATCGGTCTGAATACCGTCTGTTGACACCACGTGTCCCAAATAATTCACCTTACGCTTAAAAAGTGAGCATTTTTTCGGGCTGAGTTTCAGGTTCGCATCTCGCAGCTTAGCCAAAACTTGCTCCAATTTTCTAAGGTGATCGTCGAAGTCTCTCCCAACAATTATAATGTCATCCAGATATACCAGGCAAGTATCTCCCAGAAGACCAGCAAGTATTTGTTCCATCAATCTCTCAAAGGTTGCCGGTGCATTGCACAATCCAAACGGCATAACATTGAACTGCCACAGTCCCTTTCCGGTCGAGAAGGCAGTTTTCTCTTTATCGTGGTCCTTGATTTCCACTTGCCAGTAGCCACTTTTTAAATCCAACGTGGAAAACCACTTCATTCCATTTAAAGTGTCTAACGTGTCGTCGATTCTTGGCATTGGATAACAATCCTTTTTGGTTACATCATTAAGTCGGCGATAGTCAACACAAAATCTCATGGTGCCGTCCTTCTTCTTTACCAAAACTACTGGTGAACACCAAGGATTTGTTGACGGCTCAATAACTCTGTTCTTCTTCATCTCTTCAATCATGTCTTCCACTTCCTTTTCGCAAGCTACTGGAACTCGCCGAGGACGTTGTCGGATAGGCATGATTCCGCTAGTGTCGATCTCATGCTGTACAACTCCAGTTCTTCCAATATCACCGTCGTGCGCAGAGAAAACATTGCTGTAACGCAGCAGTAAATTATGCGCCTTCAGGAGTTCTTCCTTGGTGAGATTGTTTTTGCAACCATCCAATAATCCTGTAATGTCCACTCCGGTACTTGCAGGTTGTCCGCTTCCATTCGATCCCTGGCAACTTCGTATCCAAGAAATTTTCGCAAGTCCCTATAAGGGTTCCTTTACTAAGGGCGTATGTAGTGTCGCTTAGATTTAGGATCCGGATAAACGCAGCAGATGACGTTGTCACAACCGTCCGAGCTGTTATCCATGGTTGACTACCGTCAATTTTTTCTACTAAGACGCAGCGATGAGATCCTCGTCCTGCATAGTGTGGTAAGTTCACAGGAACTAGGGCTTGCGATCTTGGTTGAAGAAAGGTCCTTCTTTCGCAGTAGACTTGTCCACTTACACCACCTTCAATAGGGACTTCATCTACTCCGAATTTCAGGACTCCACCTTTCAAGTCGATTTTGCAGCCATGTTTTCTCATAAAATCCAATAAAATAATGCAATCGTCGATGATGTTAGCAACGATGACTTTGTGCCAGTAGTTCTTTTCCCCAATTTGCACCGCCACTCCTTGCTCCCCCAGGACGGAAATGTACTGGCCGGTAGCCGTTTGCAGCTGAAGATGCTTGGGTCGGACTAAATGATCTCTGGTTAAATGTTTCAGTAGCCGAGAACTGATCACAGTCCGAGAAGCTCCGGTGTCGATAGTAAGGTGACATGGTATTCCACCAATTTGTCCTTTTACGACCAGACTGTTCCCATCATTCACCTGTGAGATCATAACTGGGACATTTTGACCACCAGCCAGCACTCGTCCCTTAGTCCTGGCTTTTACTCGTTTTCCTGATGCGGCTCTACTGCATCAGAGCCTGCGGGCCTCTCCGTTCGGCCTACATCTCGTTGTGTTCTCTTTCTTTTTGGGCAACTTGATTGTAAGTGCCCGCGTTCTCCACACCAATAACACCTTGGTCCAAACTCACGGCGAGGAGCAGTCGGCTCCCTGGCCGAAACTTCTCGCACCCTAAAAGGCCTCGAGTCCTGGCGTACAGCTTCTACTTCCAAGGCGTGGGCAACTGCATCCTTCAGGCTTCCATGATGTCCTAGTCGCACAGCAGCTCGGACTTCTAAATCACGAATTCCGTCAATGAAGGCCTGTACTAGCATGCTGTCCACCAATGAGCCTGATACAGTTTGATACGCCTTTCTGACCAGCTTTTCTATTTCCAGACCCCACTGTTGTAATGACTCGTTACGTCCCTGGGTTCGGTCTTTTAGCTGAGCTCTAAAGACGTGCTCGAGATAGCTGTCACCATAACATGCCTCCAAAGCTTCAAGAAGGCGGTCGTATGTCCTGTCTTTTCCCAGCGCTTCCAAAATTGTGAGGGCTTCATCTCGTAGCGCCAAGGTTAACGCCGTCCTCGCCTGGTCTTTGTTCCATCCATTCGCCTGGGAAACGGACTCGAATTGGAGTTTATAGGCCGTCCATGATGAGGTTCCATCAAATTGTGGAACTTTGAATCTTCCAACTGCCGGGATGGATGTCTCAGGTCCACAGGTACCGTTAACCACTTTTATTTCTAGCTTTTTCACTTCGTTTCTTATGGTCTGGAGGCGATTTTCGTGGTCCTCGACTTTTTCCTTGAAGTCATAGAGGCGATTTTCAACCTTTTCATCGACTCCCTGGAGACGGTTCTCGAACTTAATGTCCATGTCAATAAGTTAACCTTGAACCTCAGTCATTTCCTTCTTCCATTTGGAAGTGGCCTCTCGAACCTCTAGGAGAATTCTCGATTGTTCCTCTTGGGATTTCTCCTGACTGAGTATCTCATTCCGGAGGCTTCTAGATTGTTCGTTTTGGGCCCTGGATTGTTCTTGAATAACCCTCGATTTTTCCTTCAACAGGACAAAGATCGCGTTGAGGTCGATTTCCGGCTTAGCTGACGCTGCTGTAGTAGCCGGTGCGGTAGCGGTGGACGTACCGGCGGCAGCTGCAGTTTGGCTCCGGGTTTTGACCCCCTCCTGCTCTTGATCTTGCGGAGTTGCTGGCATTTTCTATCCCGCTTCTGACACCAAATGTTACGAACGTGGGGGTAGGTAACTGATAGAAATGCACAAATACACCGATAATCAAAAGTAGACTTTAATAACGCAAGCACTTAAACCGTTACAAACAATTATCGCACAATAAATTCGAATACTCAGATGATCGCTCGGGTCGCGCTTGTTCGCAATGTTCGCTTTCCAATTAAAGACTGACTAGGTACTTGCAATCGGGTCCGCCTTTATAGTTCCCGTCTCCGATCATTTCAGAATGCGTTCTGGAATGATCGATGTACTTTACCCCGCCAAGGTCGTTCGAGACTATTCGTTGCTGGAATGTTCTACGCCTTTCTACATTCTATTGTTCGCGATGTCCTTGACCTTGACTCACGGGTCTGGAATATTCTGCGTATTGCTGTCTCATTTCTAATCGTGTTGTCTCTTTCTCATGCTTCTCGAAGTTTCTCAGTATCGCTGTTTCTTTCTAATCATGCTATCTCTTTCACTCTTAGTGGAAAAATTGCCATATTCTGAAAACGTTTCTAAAGCATCGAAATTCCCGATTGAAGATGAGGCACCTTATCCCATCGGTGTAAAAATATTTTGACAGTATCAAAAGATTAAAATTGACGTCTAAGATACTTCCAATCATGGTGCATGCTAATTACTGATCATATTATTGACGAAATAGGTAAATTTGTTGTTGTTTTTGTTAGATTCTTTCAAAGAATGTGTATTGGTTAAGTAGTTTTTAAAATATCAGTAGGTATATAATACTGATATTTTAAAAACTATTAATACTGTGAAACCTTCCAAGTTTAAAGAAAATCAAGATAATAGTAAATAATCGGAATTATTTACTATCAACTTGATTTTCTTTAAAAATAATAATGTTTCGCTATGCTTTTTCAAGGGTGGCATTTTGACCCTAGAATTGCGTTACCGTTGTTAATTCAGTCTTATTTATATACGATTTCGAGCATTTTATGATTTTAATGGCGAGCAAATTTATTTTCACTTGCATCCATGTTTGCCCATACCCATTATCTGCTAAACTATAGCTGTTATGCGTTATTGTTATATTAATTTATACTCCTTCTTACCTTACCTTAGTAAGGCCCATAATTATGTGAGGCTGCTTGGCCTGGTGGCCAAGAACAACACTAAGGACATGCAAGGACTCTCTAACTAAGGTGCAGAGGGTGGCCTGCATGGCTATAACAGGGGCGTTCAGAACGACGCCGACGGCGGCAATGGAGGTCCTACTAAACCTCCCACCGCTGCATATCGCCATACAGTCTGAGGCGTGTAAGTCACTACAGAGCTAGAAAGAAACTGGCCTGTGGAACGACGTAGCGCCTATAAACAGACACACAAAAATGGCACACAATGTTGTTGTTGTTCTTGACAGAATACTGACGATGGGTGGCGATAAAATGCAACCCAAGTATGTATTCCGGAGGAACTTCAATGTCCACATTCCGACGAGGGATGAATGGAAAAATGGGTTGCACCTATCAGAGGAAGACAACGCGATATGATACACGGACGGTTCTTAAATGTGCTCCGGTACGGTGGTGGGTATTCACGCCAAAGACTAGGTATAACAATAGCATAAGCATGGGCAACAACGCAACGGTCTTCCAGGCGATGCGATAATTGCCTGCACGCAGGAGAATATTGGCAAGCCTCCACATGAGAGAACTATCTAAGTATATTCTAAGCGACAGCCAAGCGGCACTTAAGGCGCTTACAGTGCCAAAAGTAGACTCGAAACTAGTCTACAATGGAGTCCAAGCCTTAAACAGGCTTGGCAGGCACAATAAAGTGAAACTGATGTGGATTCCAGCACACGAAGGCTTTCCCGGAAATGAAGCCGCGGACGAGCTAGCAAGGGAAGGGTCCAAGGGCGCATACGTCGGACCTGAACCATTTGTCGCACCCTCACTGGGCACCATAAAAGCAGCCCTGAACAATAACGCCCTAGAATATCACTAAAAAGGGTGGAAAACTACGGTAGGCTTAGGGCATGCAAAGCTCTCATAGTAAGAGTTGACCAGAGCTGGACCAAAAAACTTTGGAAACTCAGCAGAAGACAACTCTGATATATTATCGGAGTGTTTACCGGGCACTTTGGGATTGAACATCTCCTAGCAAAGATGGGCTTTTATGACAACACAGATTGTAGAATGTGCGGCGAAGAGGTGGAGACAATGAAACACTTACTGTGTGAATGTGATGCTCTCGCCGGAGTAACAATGAAAATCCTCAGTTTTGGCTACCCAGAACCGAACGATTTCAAGGCACTGCCATTGCACTCCACTATCCGCTTTTTGGAAGGGGTGGAGGCTGCACTGGATTAAGCGCTTAAAGAGGGGTAACTACACAAAATATCCCATAAGGTCGAAGTGTATCCGTAAGGACCCCACCAACAAGATAAGATAAGACAAGATAAGATACTCCTTCTTAAACAACAACACCATAAAAGCTACAGTTTAGCAGATAATGGGTATGGGCAAACATGGACGCAAGTGAAAGTAAGTTTGCCCGCCATGAAAATCATAAATTGCTTGAAATCGTATATAAATAAAACTGAATTAACAACCTTGAAATGAAAAAGCATAGTGAAACATTATAATTTTTAAAGAAAATCAAGATAATAAAAAATAATCGGGCAAACTTGCACTGTTTCACGGTATTAGAAGAGATGTTTAAAACTACTGATATTTTAAAAACTACTTAACCGATACACATTCTTTAACGGAATCTAACAAAAAAACAACAACAAATTTGCCTATTTCGTCAATAATATGATCAGTAATTAGCATGCACCATGATTGAAAGTATCCTAGATGTAAATTTTTAAGCTTTTGATATTGTCAAGGTATATTTTTTTTTTATTACTGGCCAGAATTGGGGTGGCGCGCGTATTCGAGGTCAATGACCCCGTCGCCCTCTAGCATATAATCGTAAATATCTCTCTAAATATTAAAAAAATTGACATGTAGTTTTTTTTTTAAATGTGATATTAACAGCGTAATCATGCGAGTTAATAATATAATACCCTTTTCTTGCATTTTTCATCAAAAATGAGGGGTTTTTGGTAGCAAATACGTTTTGTTTTTTATGGTATATTTTTTTTACAATACATTTTTTAATTATCTTACGATTGACACCATAATTATTGAAATCGGTACAGCCGTTTAGGTTGTAGAATTTTTTGAAAAATGAAAAATTGAAGCGGCGCCATCTGTGTTCCTAAGGGGTGAAAGTTTTGCTGCTGCGGGTGAAATCGCTTATTTTGGTACCTACTATGTATGTACAAAGCGGCTTGCTTCCATCACGAAATGCAGCTTGAGGCCAAAAATTCGCCATAACAACTATGACTAACTTCAGTGCGTCGAGCGTGGACCGCCCCTCTCTGAACCCGAATTGTCTCTCAGAGACATTCGGGCCGGCGGTCTCTAGGTGCTGCTGAATCCTAGAGGCCAGGATTCTCTCCAACATCTTCCCGACCTCATTCAGCAGCACTATGGGGCGATAGGCAGAAGGACTGTCCGGGGGTCGACCCTCTTTCCGGAGGAGGCAAAGCCTCCCTTCCTTCCACACCCTCGGAAACCGTCCCTCCATCAGGCAGTCGTCCATCAACTGCCTGAGTCGGTCCCCGAGATGTTTTAGGGCGATGGGAAGTACCCGGCCCGGTACTCCGTCGAGCCCCGGAGCTTTCTTGCAGCCTCGGAGCCGGTCCACCGCCCTCTCGAACTCGTCATCGCTTACCGGAGCGATGGCGAGCTCGAGTGGGTTCTCCAAGTCCCCCGGTGGCTCGGTCATCACCGGGGGAGTTATCGAGGGAGCTGCCGGAAACAGCCCCTCGATGACCCTCCTCAGGAGGGGGGGCTCTAGGGAGTCAATGGGGGGAGCGGTGCGCATTTTGTTGCGCACCACCCTGTACGGCCGCCCCCACGGATCCCTGTCCAGCGTGGCCAAGAATGAGGCGTGCGCCTCATCTTTGGCCTTTGCAATGGACAGGACGAGGGCCCCCTTGGCTTCTTTAAGGGCCCGGTAGAGCCCCTCCTCCTCCTCGTCGGTGTGCCGCCTGCGCCTACAATGTTGGTAGGCGCGGCGGGCACCGTTACTGGTGCTCCGCAGGGCCGCAATTTCTGCGGACCACCAGTACACCTTCCTCCGGGCGAAGAGTCGCTTCGTCCGGGGCATGGCCGCTCCGCAAACGGCCTGAAGCGTCGAGCGGAACCGGCGCGCCCTCTCCTCCACTCCCAAGGCGGCGGGTGGGGCAGCACACCAAGCCTCCACCATCACCGCCTCGTCCGCCCTGGCCCTGTCCAGGTGGGCCAGGGACCACTTAGGGAACTCCTCCCCTCCCCCTCTACGCCCCCCCCCCCCTGGGATGGGTGGCGGCTGGCCTCCTCCTGTGGAGACCCTCAATCTGATATAGAGATGGTCAGAGAGGGTCTCCACGTCTTCCAGGACGCGCCAATCTGTGAGGCAGGGGTCGCGAACGTGACGTCCACGATGGACCCCCCCTGCCGCCGCACGCAGGTGTTGGCGCTGCCCTGGTTCTTGGCGTTAAGGTCGCCCAGGACAATTACTTGGCGCGGGGCCGACCTCCTCACGACCTCTTCCAAAACCCCTAGGAACACCTCGAAAGCGGCCAGCGGCCTATTGGGGGAGAAGTACACCGCAACTAGTACGGTGTCGCTCCCCCATTTGGCCGCCACAAACCCTAGGCCGCTCTCGATCCTCACCAGGGGGGGACCGTTGCCGACCCAATTGGGTAGGGGAGGGACGAAATATGGTTCCGCGACCACCGCAACGTCGATCGACCACTCCGCCATAACGTGCATGAGCAAGTCTTGTGCTCTGGCGGAGTAGTTGACGTTGACCTGCAGGAGCTCTAAGTGGTGTACTGGCATTTAGAGCTCCATTCGGGTCTCCTCGGGGGCCCGGCCAGCGGCGGTCACTGCGGGGGCATCTGCATTCGGGACGGGGGGCGGGGACGCTGTGGTCTCGTGTCCCTCCCTTTGGTTACGGGAGGGAAACAATTCCTCCCCCCCAGCATGTGGTTGGCCGGGAGTTCGGCCTGGTGGCACACGGCACACCACGCCTTCTCCCAGCACTCGCCCATTCTGTGCCCCTCCCTACTGCACCGAAAGCAGTAATTGCTCCGGTCTACCTCCGAGGGGCACAGCTCTCGCGCATGGCCGACGCCGTAACAGCGGTAGCACCTCATTGGTGCCCGCCCCACCGTCGTGACCCTGGCAGAAGCCCAGCCCACCAGGATCCTTCCGGCCCTTGTTAGGGCCACCGCGGCCTGCACGGGGCACTGGATCAAGACTGATCCAGTGCCATTGTAGAGGGAGCGAACGGCTCCCACCCTCACCTGTCCCGGCAGGCATGGGCCCGCTAAGGCGACGGCCTGCGCTACCGACTCTTTTGTGGCCGACTCGTCCAGGCCGGCGATCTGGATGCCGGCCATTTTTACGGGGCGGCTCACGTCGGCGACGTCGCCGACTAACCCCTGCAGCTTAGTTGCAAGGGTGTCAGCGACCTTGTGGCCTTCCTCCCCGGGAACCTCGATGACCCGGGACCCCGTCATTGAGGTCCTGACCCGCACATGCTGCAAGCCTACCTCACTGAGGCTAAGGCCGTTAATAGCCTTAGCCATGGTGGCTTGCAGGGTGGTAGAAGCCCCCTTCTTGAGGGAAACCACCACCGCCGCCGTCTTAAGGACGGACAGCTTGGCGGGTCTGGGCCCGTTTGCCGCCTTCCCGGTCTTCTTGCTTGGGGGAGGGGGTGAGGCCTTGGCCTTGTCTTTTCCCTTCTTCCGGACCACCTCCGACCACGACATCTGCGCGGGTGGAGGTGGCATTCGGCCCGAGGGGCCGGGGTAGTCTTGGCGGCCTTGGCGGACTTCCTAGCAGCCGGAACAGGAGCAGGGGCGGGGGCCGCAGCCTTCTTGGCCACCTTGGCCTTCGGCCGCCCATCTCCAAGTCTGGCCCTTGGAACCGACTCGGGAGCTTCCACCGGGGCCGAGGGTGGCGGGGCCGGCCCTGCTTCTTTCCGCTGAGGGGGGGCTGATATGGCAGGCTTGTTGGCCCGCCTTTCATGCGCCAACGGGGGGCGAAGGATGGGCTCCGCCGGGAGGCGCCTGCTCACCTCCTCGATCCAGTCATTGACCATCTTCCCGAGGCTGAGGAACAGGTCCCGTTTCATAGCCTCGATGGCCTCGGTCAGTTCGGCCGTGCCGAACTGTAGGGCAGCAGCAGCGGGTGTGGCTGGGACCTCTCGCTCACTGAAGGCGGTGCGGAGCACCTTCAGTTCCGCCGAGTTGAGAGCGAGTTGCTCTCGCATCTTTTTATTATCCGCTTTCAGGATGCGGATCTCCTCTTTCTCGGACCTGGTGGCCTCGACCTCATCCATCGCGATCAAGATTGACCGGCAGGCCCGGTTCATCTCCCCGCGGATGGACCCTTTGATCCTCCATAATCTCCTTCACCGCCACCCGGACAGCCTCTGTGTGGTCGGTGTAATAGCCACCCTCCAGACCAGCCACGGGTATGTGCGAAGTAGAGCACAAGCGCAGCCCCTCTTTTCCTTCCTTAGGGCTGCGGTCTCTGGGTGTCGAAAGGCCGGAGCCGCCGTTTGACGCCGGAAGGCTACCCCCTTTCTTTTTCCCCGCCTTTTTTTTCTTCCCCCGCTGGGCACCAGGCGGGTCCTCAGGAGCCAAAAGGGATCTGATGGCCACATCCACCTCCGCCAGATCATTTTCCAGGTCCTGGGACCCAAGACGGTGAGTCAACACCCAGGGCACAAAAGCCCGCACTTTTGGCCCGTCGGGCAGTATTAATTTTCGGCTTGTTATAAGCGCCGGTAAATGCCTCACCTTCGTCCTCGAAAGGTCTTTTAGCGGGCCTCGGGGCGTCGTTCTCCAGCCTCTCAACCTCGGCAACCTCGCCGGTCAGGTCAACCTCCTCAATCAGCTCCTCTAACAGTTCTCTTTCCTTCATTCTTGCCATTTCCTGCAAGTTCCTTTCGGTGTCCAGTGTATCGCGATTTTCGTTGTTGAGGAAGTCGCCATCTTGGCGAACTCCCTCCTCCCTGCCCTGTACCATCTGTTTGTTGTTTTTTTTTTACATTCTCCATTTTAAGTCCCACGAAATAGGCCGACATAAAAGTCCGCCCCCAGGTGACGCCCATCCTGAGGGTAAGGCTAAAGACTACAGAGGTCGCCTGGTATCTGTAGGTTTTTACGACTTTGCTGTCGGGTTTTATAGAGTTTTCCATCTCGCGGGCCGGCCAGTAAAGGCAAGCCCTCCGTTCTAGTGTCTCTCGACTACTCCATAACGCCGCCAGATGAGGATTGTTGAAGAGAGACACTAGAGTACGGGGTACTAGAGGAGTCGACGTGCCCCCTCTAGTTTTGGGTGGTTAGTGCTCGACGGCATTGTAAGTGCACGCCGAGCCCACCCAGTGTGACGGTGACGAAGCAGCTTTTCAACCGAAAAGCCACTCGTCACCTTCCCCCACACCCCTGCCGGATATTCGCCATGGGCTGAAAGAATCCCCCATAAGGAGAAAGTCTCAGCCAATGCCCAGGGTGCACCAGCCTAGATGCTTCGTTCTCTCCGGATCGAGATCAAGAGAGACTGCAACACCCAGGCCAACGTGGAGGAATCCGGCCCGCACCCCAACCTAACCTAACCTAACTAAACCTAACCTCACCTAACTTATTAATAATGTTACTTGCACCTTTACAACACAATATTTAAAAAAAATGGAGTTTTATCTCTTAAATGCACAAAATTAAATAAAAAACACTACCTCTCGTTGATAACCTAATATTTAAAAAAAAAACACTTCACGGCCGACTTCACCAATAATTAAACTGTCTGTTAAATTGGTTGGTGAACTCGGCTCTTAGGGAAAAAAAACTAACGCCAGCCGGGCTATGCCAAAAGCATAAGAGTAACATTTACGTATAAATATATACTTTTTTCTGCGTCTGTCTGTTGCTCGGAGTGGACGTGTGTTTGGTTATTTGTTGGATTTTATTTGGTGTATTTTTGCGTTCTAAAGTTTTCGGAAGTCCCCGTTTGTGAATTTATCGGTACCTCCTTGTCTATCTTGGGAATATTTGAATTTAACCCGTCGGCCATATTTATTTGTGTCGGACCTTTCACTCAAACGCGTGTGCAGTGCTAGTGACAGTAGTATAATATTGGGCATTCTGGCCCACCTCGTTCGATCGGGCGAAAATTTCGCCCTCCTCACTCGTGTGATCCAAATGCCCAATATTATTTTGTGGATTTCAAAATTTGGGTTTGCGCAAAATGAAATTCATGCATGCATTCTGTCCCACCTTTTTCGATATCGAGCGATATTTGTGGATTTCAAAATTTGGGTTTGCGCAAAATTAAATAATCGCGCTAACGTGCGCGTTTCGCGACATGTAACGGAAATTGGGTTTGTGCTTAAAGTAAAACGATTATCTCTCGCGTTAACATGCGTATTTAACAAATAACAAGTCGTAACGTAAATTGGGTTTGCGCAAAATGAAATTCATGCATGCATTCTGTTCCACCTTTTTCGATATCGAGCGATATTTGTGGATTTCAAAATTTGGGTTTGCGCAAAATGAAATAATCGCGCTTACGTGCGCGTTTCGCAACATGTAACGGAAATTGGGTTTGTGTTTAAAATAAAACGATTATCTCTCGCGTTAACATGCGTATCTAACAAATAACACGTCGTAACGTAAATTGGGTTTGCGCAAAATGAACTGATCGCGTTAACGTGCGCGTTCGCAACGGGAATTATTAGCTAAAAACAATCGCATCAAAATTGTTATATATATGTGAAAACGTAGTCGTGATTTCCCTTAATTGGAATAAGTCTTTCATGCAAGTAAAACGTACCTATGCATCGCTTGAGAAATTTTGAAAAAATATGAAGTTTGTAAAACAAAATCAGAGCTTGCAGTTGGATGTTGTTTTTTCAGCTCGCAATAAGCCTTGTGTACGTCATGGTGAACTTTTACCTTACAATATTCGCAGTATAATTTGTGGACCTTCTAATTGCGGAAAAACTAATTTAATGGTTGGTCTTTTACTTCATGAACAAGGGTTACGGTACCAAAATGTTTATGTTTACTCAAAAACCCTTTTCCAACCTATGTATCGATTTTTAGAAGAAGTATTAGCGTTAGTTCCCATGGTTAAATTTCAAAAATATTGTGAAAGTGAAGAAATACTTAGCTCAAACGAAGCTAACTATAACTCAATCATGATATTTGATGATGTGGCTTGTGAAAACATTATTAGGATTACTTTGCAATGGGAAGACATAAAAATATTGATAGCTTTTATTTAAATCAAACGTACAGTAAAGTACCAAAACAATTAATAAGGGATAATGCTAATTTAATAATTCTTTTTAAGCAAGATGATGTTAATTTACGTCATGTTTATGATGAGCACGTTGGAACCGATATGTCATGGTCACAGTTTCGTGAAATTTGCGCTAAAATATGGAACGCACCTTTCAGCTACTTGGTTATAAACAAGGATTGTAACAAAAATTCTGGATGTTATAGAATGGGGTTTGATACATTCATTATTGTAGATTAATATACTTAAGTACATACTTATTGAATAGTATTCGAATAATCGTTTATTATATTAAATGAATCCAAAGAGAACGGACATGAGCTCGAAAGTCGAGAAAGTTAATGAAGATAAAGTGCTAAGGGAAAAGATACTTCGGTCAGCCGAAGCAGTAAAAAAGAAGGTTAAACTTATTCGCGATGTAAAAACAAACAATGATATGATTCTGGAATCTGTTTAAAAACCAATTACAGAACCGCTTGATGATATAGTTAAAGTTAAAAATGAGACTAATTACTTCAATACTAATGATGATGATGATGATGATTTTAGATATGTCTAAGGCATTCGACTTTGTAAACCACTCCATACTATTTAGCAAACTTTACCACTATGGAATAAGAGGTAAGGCGCTTGAGTGGATACAAAGTTATTTAAGGAACAGATTGCAATGTACAGAAATTAGCAAAATAGTTCAAACCCGAAATGTCCTTCTAAAGCAATCTCATCAGTCAGAATACAAAGTCATTAACACCGGTATTCCGCAGGGTAGTATACTTGGGCCATTACTTTTTGTTTTGTATGTAAATGATCTGCCACATACTATTATTCACAAATGTATTATGTTCGCGGACGATACCACACTTGTTTTAAAATGTAACAATAAGGACACTTTTGAGCTGGATATCAACAAAACCCTCAAAGACATTATAAATTGGATGGAACTAAATGATTTAAACATTAATTTATCAAAAACCAAATTCATGCAATACGTCTCATATAATTCTTGTGCTATGACTCTTAATGTAACTTATGAAGGTATTACATAGATGAGGTAGATACATTTAATTTCTTAGGAGTGACCTTCAATAAACACTTAAACTGGAAGGAGCACATAGACCAAGTGTGTAATAGATTGAATCGGTTTATATTTGCTCTAAGAAGACTGAAGCAAGTTGTGTCCACGAAGGCAGCTTTAACGGCTTACCACGGTTATGTTTCATCGGTATTAGGTTATGGACTGCTGCTATGGGGTAACTCAGTGGATGTTGGCAGAGTTTTCCGCATACAAAAAAAATGTGTTCGCGTTATTTGTAATTCTTGGTCGGTTGACAGCTGCAAACCATTATTTAAACAATTAGATTTATTGCCCTTAGCTTGTATGTACATCAGGGAGGTGTGCGTTTTTGTCAAAACAAACCCCGAGTATTTCAAAAAGCGCAGTGAGGCTATCCAGAGGCAGGCTAGGCCCAAAGTCATGAATCAGTTATACAAGCCCCCTGCACGCAAGGACATATACAAAAGAAACGCATACAATATGTGTATAGTTATTTTTAATAATTTACCTGATGACATTAAACTTCTTCCTAATAATACTTTTAAACACTATCTGACAAAGTGGCTTCTGAATCACTGTTTTTACACTGTAAATGAGTTTTTGACATGTGAATTGAATTGAAATATAATTATTAATTAAATATAGTAATCTAGCATAAAAATATGTTAATGTTATAGCAAAGCTGATTAGGGTTATTATAAAAATTTGCATACCTATGTGTTGGTGAATACAATGTACAAATTAAAATGTAAGACCTATTTAAAGACTGTATTTTCGCAAATAAATGATTGATTGATTGATTGATGATTTTGATGACGGATTGCAATGGGGAAAGTTAGTAAAAAGAATTAAATATAGCCCAAGTGAAGAAAAGAAGGAATCTATAACTGATCAAACGGTTGTGAGGAATTTTTCTCAATCTAGCCTTGTTAATAAAAATGATGAGGATGAGACATCAAAAGATAATGAAAGTGATGTAAGCGATGAAGTGGAAAGTGAACATTTTAATGATCAGGATTCTTCAAATAATATTTCATTTAAGACGAATGATTCTTACGCTTCTCCTCGTGACGATCCTAAATTTCAAAAGCAATATATTACCAACTTAAATATACCTTTTGGTATTCGAACGGAACGGGACAAGCTAATGTTGGGAACCTGTCCGGTATACACTACAAATGACAAAAAACTGAAAGTAAATGGTCATACTTACTATTTAACGCCAGGTTTATTCGAACTGCTATATAAGAAAGTACCGGATTTAGATATTGTAACTGAGGGTGATAGATGTAATTATAAAACCTTAATATTAGAAACTAATGCACATAGAACAGAGTTTAATCCTAATAAACCAATAAAAAGCAACAAAGGCATGAAATATTTATATGTAATAAGACCTCTTTTTAAATGAGCTAAAGAACGTTCAGTAAGTGGCGAAGGATTACCGACGATGAAAAATGTTAAAAAAACATGTGTCATATGTATATTGGGATAACCCAAACGAATTAGTAGAAAGGTTAAAATTACTTATAGCTTCTCGTGATGCTGGTAATACAGGATTGGACACTGAAATCATATCTATTATTGAAGAACTACAAGAAGCGGGATTAATGAACAATGTTAATATATAAAGCAGTTACTTTACTATTATCGTTAGTCGAAGCAGAACTTTTGGCGTAAAAATATATCATAAAATGAACATAGATAAATTTGGTCACCATGTTCATAAACGTTTACGTGTAGCAGGTGTATCTGAAGTCAACGAACTTAAAAGTCAGGCTTTGCTTCGTTCAGAAGACGGAGATTTTGATTTACAATCACTGAGATTTTCCTTTGTCGGCTGATGATGCAGTAAATAAGGAGTACGTCGATCAGCTCGTTCAGAACATTTATGACAAGAAATATCTAGATTCTTTAATCAAAGTTATAAATTCTCAAATTCATCAGCTTGCAACTCAGTTGAAATTGAACTTTTATACAAAAAACGAGGTAGATAACATTGTAAAACAATTAAGCAATGGCAAAAGAACAAGCAGTGAACGAGATCCACAGATCAGCTCGTAAAAACTTTAAGCGACGAGCAGTTGTTTTAAAAGGCATTCACGATTTGTGGCAAGCAGATTTGATTGACTTACAAAAATTCCATAAAATAAATAAAGGAAATAAATATATTTTAGTTGTCATTGATGCATTTTCAAAGTACGCGTGGTGTATTCCAACAAAATCGAAAACTAGACAAGAAGTTAAAAATGCATTTCAACAAATTATAAAGTCAGCAATCCAAATTCCTAGAAACTTGCAGACAGACTTTGGAAAAGAATTTTACAATAGTGAATTTGATTGTTATTTAAAATCTTTAGGAATAAATCATTATTCAACTTATTCAATTAAAAAGGCATCAATTGTTGAAAGGTTAATAAAGACGCTTAAAAACAAACTGTACAAATATTTTAGTTTAATTGGAAATTATAAATGGGTTGGAAAACCTTTAGATGATATAGTCAAATCTTATAATGAAACTTTTCATAGTACAACAAAATTTAGACCAAATGATGTTAATTTTGAGAATGAATCGGAAGTAAAGAACAATATTAAGAAACGTCAACAAAATCTACATCATAAATTAAATAAATTCAATGTGGGACATCGTGTACGTATAAGCAAGTATAAAAGCGCTTTCCATAAAAGTTATACGCCTAATTGGTCAACAGAGCTATTTACTATTAAACAAGTCAGTAACACTCAACCGTTTACGTATCATATAGAAGATCAGCGAGGAAACACTATTCTGGGCACATTTTACGAACAAGAACTTCAAAAAACTAAGTACCCGGACGTTTATCTCATTGAAAAGGTGATCAAAAAAAAAGGGAAGAAATTATACGTTAAGTGGTTAGGACTTAATGATAGTGAGAACAGCTGGATTAATAGAAGTGCCATTGTATGAATATATTTATATAGTTACTCGCACAAAAAAAATGTCATTAACATATAGGATATGAAAGGAAGAGCACTTTTAAACAGTGTAATTAATCACTTGCCTTTTGAATTACACTTACCTGGTTACAATTATTGCGGACCAGGCACTAAATTGCATAAACGGTTATTAGGAGGTGATAAAGGAGTTAATGAATTGGATGACGCGTGCATGAAACACGATATAGCTTATGATAAACATTCTAACCTAACAGATCGACACCGCGCAGATTTAGAACTTTATAAAATGGCTAAACAGAGGTTGAAGTCGAAAAGTGCTGGAAAAGGAGAAAAACTTGCTTCATGGTTAGTTAGCAAAGTGATGAAATATAAAATGAAAGCTGGTGCAGGCATAAAATCATTTAAAGCTTTGGTTACAAAGATGCGGAAGGAACTGAAAAGAAACAAATCAAAAGATAAAGGCACTACAATCACCCGAGCTCTTGCGCTCGCAAAGAAAGTATTTACTAGAAACAGTAAAATTCATATTCCGCGTTTAATAACGATTCCGAAAACTGGCGGTATATTACCACTGATACCTATTTTTGGCTGGAGGAGCTGCTGGGATAGCTAAAGCTGTTGGTGATTACAAAGCTGCAAAGAAAAACTTAACCGAATCACAACGTCACAACAAAATGATGGAATCTATTGCATTAGGTAAAGGATTGCACATTAAACCGTACAGAAATGGAAATGGATTGTGTTTAGAATACAAAAAAAACTAGTCGACAGGCTTCCCAGACGTGCTCTCACTAATATAGATATTTTAAAACACTCTTTAGATATTCCTCATTTCCGTGGCGTTTATATGAGAGATAATTTGCCAAAGCGTTCGAATAGAGTAGAAAGCGCAATTATTAATTTAGATAGTTCTGAAAACCAAGGGACTCACTGGGTAGCCTATGTCAAAGATAATAATTACTGTAAATATTTCGATAGTTACGGCGATCTTCAGCCTCCAATAGAATTAATAAAGTATTTAAAAAATAAAATTATTTCATACAACTATGTCACTTATCAAAAGTTTAATACTGTAAATTGCGGTCATTTATGTTTGAAATATTTAAAACAATTCTGGAGTAACCGTTTAAATATCTCTGTTCAATAAAAACCATATCATTCATACGATCTCTTTCACTTTGTCCATAACTGGAACCTCTTCTACCCTGATCATAAATCATTCACCAGCTTTTCAACTAAATGGTGAATATGAATGCGGGTTACTATATTTTTCGACTTTTAACTCTATACCTAATATAGACTATAGAAATAATATGTTTTATTATGGCCAAAATGAAGTAGTTGAAATTCCTGAAGGGTCATACGAACTTCAAGACCTCGACGATTACCTGAAAAGACATCTGAAAGGATGTTCATTTTCACTGACATGTAATAATAATACGTTAAAGACATCTATATTGTGTTCTAAAAATGTGTATTTTAATAAAGAAAATTCGATTGGTAAATTACTACGTTTCGGTCAAGAAACTATTCAAGCTAATATATTAACAGAGTCTCCTTTTCCTGTGTCCATTCTCTCTACAACTATAGTGCGAGTTGAATGTGACATTGTGAGTGGTTCATTTATTAACGGAAAACCAAGTCATATTATTCACGAGTTTGTGCCTAATGTACCACCAGGCTATCGGATTATAGAAACACCTAAAAACGTTATTTATTTTCCCCTTAATCAAAACAGTTTAAGCTCTTTAAAGTTAAGAATATTCGATATAAACGATAACTTAATCAATTTACGCGGTGAAGAGATCCAGATATATTTGCATCTCAGGGCCCGTATTATAGTCGCCTTTATCGCGGTGGATAAAGCTTCCGTCACTCTCGCACTTACATACTGGTCAGAAAGTGACAGATGTTTTATCTACGCTTATAAACACTACCATAATCGGCCCACAGGAAAAGATGATAGATTCCAATAAAAGATTAGTTTCGCGCAGCACAATTATTAGTACGCATTGTGCTGTCAAGAAAAGAACACCTAAAAATCAGCTTACGAGGCTTTCCAAGGCAAATAAAGAATTTCTTAAAACTATTGGTTTATTAAAATGAGTACTAATGTTAGTTTCGCCGCTGAAAAATTCGCTATATTATACGATCAGTATGCTAAATTCCAACAGTCGTATTATAACCGCAGTCAAGCGCCGTTGCTAAGTCCGCAAGAATTTAAGGATAAAGCACCTCTGTTTGTTATCGACTGCTCTCGGCAAAACGAAACCTTAAAAACGGGTTCAATAGATGTGAGAGTTGAAGAAGTGTGAACAGGACATACCCGGTAATACTGCGGCTTACTGTCTTATTTTGAATGATAGCATTGTAGAATACAAACCGTTGACCAATATTACCTGAAGGATATCATGAGCTCAGACTGCTTGTTTGTAGATCTCCAGGGGTTTAAATCATTTACAAATGAATTTATTCTTAAAGAATTTGCGTATAGTACAAATGAATACACGCAAGTATTTTTAATAAAACCTCCGTATGCATTTTTTACTTTATCGGAAAAAGAAAAAAGTAATGTTATATGGATAGAGAAAAACCTCGGTATCTTATGGCGTGAAGGATTCATTGATTATAGAGAGTTTAAAAGAATAATTTATGTTCACTTAGAAAATAAGAAAATATTTGTAAAAGGGTTAGAAAAAATTAAATGGGTTAAAGATTTGTGTGATAATTGTACTGTAAAAAAGGCCTTCCTAATTTTCAATCAATGCATCAAAAATATTGTAAAAACAGCGGCACATATAATTTATAATTCATAAAAAAACTTGTGCGTTAAAAAATGTATTATGCATTAAAAAATGGTACTTTGAAAATAATTTAGAATTGTATTCTCATATCTGATTTCAAAATAAATGATATTATTGACAAACATATTTTTTATTTCACCTATTCAAAGAGAATTATCAATTACCGAAAAGTTTTTCCACTAAATTGAATTAATATCGCTGTCAGTCGAGATGAAGAAAAACGTGCCGGTAAAAAAAAAAACTCTTAAGGTCACTTGCAGCTTTTTCTTACTATACGTACTGTTTGCGCATAGAAGAAGATAAACAACTGGATGTTTACAATAATTTATTTACCATATCAAACGTTAGGTTGCTTGGTAGCTAGATATTTATATGTTTCTCCAGGACACGCGACGTGTGGTTCTGCTGGTGGTTAGATAGAGAAGAGGGCGCTGGTGGTGGTCGGCGTCATCTCCCAGCTTCCCGAAGGCTCCCGCTATTGGTCCGCGGCGCGGCTCATGTGATTGGTTGGCGTCTCGCGCATGCGTGAATCGACATATGTGTAAATCCGCGAGCCGGCGAGCCGTCTCTTGGAAGCGCCGTCAGATGGCGCGAACACGTACTATTACTGTTAAATCTAGTTTAAAAGTTATATCGAAATTTAAAAAAGCTGCAAGGGGCCATTAATAACTGCAAAATGAAACAACAAGCTATTTTCATTATATTTATTTACTTACTATGTTAATTACAACAAAATATAATAATATATAATTAATATATAATATATATATATAATTGAAATATGGGTTTAATGCCTGAAAATAAAACTTTATTATTATTATTATTATTATTAAAATTAAAGTAAAACTACAAACTAGCACTGTATCCACTCAGTTTTTTTGAAATGTTATTTATCACACTTTCGGCATGATCTATAACTTCATCGTAATTATCGTCCGCCAAATATTGAGCACTCAACATCACTTTGTCTTCATCATCACTTTGTCTTCATCATCACTTTGTTCAGGTCAATTATCTGTATTTTTAGTAGTCTCGTACCTTTCCCTGCTTTATTATTTATTATAAATGATGGCAGACGGTCGTGACCACTTCTTTTAAAAACTTTATTGGAAAAATTTCGTTTTGATCTTTTTTCTTTATTTTTTTTCTGGATTCCGCTATTAAGTTTCTTCACCAGCTCGCTGTCTTCTTCTTCTTCCACTAGGAATTCCTCCAATGGATCCTGAGCATATTGCGAAAATAGGAAAGTGTCTTGTGTTCCTTCCATATTCTGAAACAAGATAAATCAAAATAAATATTTTTAGCACATGCTTGCTATTAGTAGACAAAAAAATAAAAATATAACATTTACATAAATAGATCCAGTATAACTTGAATAAATTGTTAATATATAAATATATCAAATGTTTACTTACCACACCGGGGCTGAGGATATGAAGCTCGTAACAACTTGTAAAAACTTGTAACTTCGTTTTGAAGATAGACTGATGTTTGGCTGAGTATTATATGAGCCTTTATTTATAACGATTAGAATTCATGAATCAAAAAAATTACACAACAATTGACGAACAATTTCAGTCTGTATCGTATAACGCGGTCATAGCTGACTCGACAAGGCGTCAGCAGCTAACATGCTTATTTTAACATTTCATTTTAAGTAAGTATTTTTATCGGCTAGTTAGAAAGACAATAAATTTTAGAACACCGGTATTTTTTATTTTCACGCAAACTTTGATTATCGTTGAAGAAAATCTATTTTTAACATTTAACTGTCTTTCTTTCTTTAGCTAATAAATTCACTTAATTAAAAAAAGAAATATAAATCATTTTAATGAATAGGTTTGTATTTTACTCATATAAACTAAAGTTCATTCATTTCACAAATAGCTCACTAATTAGTTTGGAGTTAAATAAAAAAATACAAAAAAACATACACTTCTTGTGAAATGGAGAACCAATTATTTATGAGTAATTAGGAAATTAAAAATCCAAACAAAAATTGCACTAGGCATATGTACGTTTATTCAAATAGCAGTACTAATAGGTATTTACATAACATATAATCATAAATTGTTTCTTAATACTAACATATTACTTATTTTAATGATATACATTTCTGGTAAAGTTGTAGATTTACAATTCAATTTATTAAACGAGATTTGAATACATTCGCTTATAATGTATAAAAACTATAATATCGATCTATGACCCCATGCTTTAGTTGAAATTTTGTCTTTTAATGTAAGTCGCTTATCGTCTTTACTGGATAACGCAATTTTGTTAACAGTTTGCGTAAAGATTTCATGTTTAATAGATTTAAATAAAAATTTTTTTTCCTAATTACCGTATTCTTGAACAGAACATCCTTATAGTCATCTAATGTTAATTCTCGGACACCAGGCTTTTTTACTCCTTTTGCTTTTTTGAGTAATGAATTTTCGCTTTTAGTGGAATTTTCGCTTTTTTGCAGAGTAGTGGAATTGATACATGTGACTCTTAGACAGCTCGAGTATCGCGAATCCTATGTATATCGGTTTATCTAAGACAACTCTCTCCGGTTTCATTTGAACAGCGACTAAATTATCCGAAAATATCGTGGCGCTGTGAAAATTTGGTCGTGCTATTAATTTACTTGCTGTTACAAACTTCTTTGTAGAGTTTCTCTCATCACTCCACTGATTTACTAACTTAACATCTACACGTCGTTCACTATCCTCGAGAGTCTTGCCAAAAACAGCGTTATTTTTTAATTTAAAAAGATTCTGTTGAAAAGGAGTTTTTGCATTTTTTCTTAGTTCTGTATTTAAATCTATATATTTTTTCAAAAAGGGGCTTTGTCGGAAGGTGATTACCCGATGAATTTTATTAAGAGTCAAACCATTACGCAAGCACGTTGTTAAATGTACATAATGAATGACGTACTCATATTTATTATACAAATTTGGGAATAATTACGAATTTTTCCCTCCTGGTGGTACAAATTTTTGTGCACAGAAGGGATAATCGTTATGCAAATGATGTAACTCTTTAGGGTAAACTAAGTCGACCTCAAGAATAAATCCAAATTCTGCATCGTCTGAAATTGACATAAAGTCTAATTGCTCTATTTCCTCAGAATCTAAAAAGCGAAAATCAGATATGGGTAATGAATGACTCATACTATATCCGTATAAGTTGTTACAATCAATGTATACAAGAAACGAGTCGGGTTTACTGTCATAATAAGTTTTCACATATTTATTATTAGCAAGAGCATGTCTGGTAGAGCACATACAAATTCCGCCTCGAATGCCTTTTTGAATAAGACGAATGATTTCTAAATCAGATATCAACTCTAATTTTACACCAGTTTTCAATAACATCGCGTCAAATGACAAACTCGGCACGGTTAAATAGAATGCGGGATCTAATTCATAACGAATCTTAAAAAAAATTCGAAAATTTTCAAATATGTCTGACAAAAGCAAAACGTCAGTTTTAATATAGAGATCTGTATATTCACCCATGTAATAAATATTAAATATTACCAATATAAAGAATTTAACAATGGTTTCATCATAAGCGCCCTCTGCAGGCTAAGTACTGAACTAATTTATTAGCTTAATGAATGCATACACTTTCATATAGGTTGCAAATGGTTTCGATTAATTCCGATAGATTAAGCAAAATATTCGTTATTCTACGCCACCTATGTTCATTTGCGTGAAATCATCACAATAATAGCGAGCGTCCATGGCTGAAATGTGATCGCGGATCTCATACCGCACGGTCTTCGAGTTCTAATTACAATTACGCAAAACATTGTATGTCGCATTCGATTATATTTTTAGCTAAGCTTAATTTTGCACACAATAAAACTGATTTTACATCAATATGTTAAAGTGAGATATGTTTTTTTAGAAATTTATTAATATATAACGTTCCTATAGATGGCATTACAATAGCATTAACATTAACTGGAGCACATTTATGCATAGTTTTCTTGCGTTTTGGTTTTACAAACCAAAAATCAGTTGAACTAACGAATTGTTTATAAAACATCTTATAGTTTCGTAATTTAAATGATGATAAGACTGGTTTTATACATCCGAAAACCAGTTAAAACCTACATCACGCTATTGAAGTTTTTATACTCAGTTGATATATATAGTAAGAACTTTACCAAATGCATAAGTGTCTTAGTACTCCTTGTGACCTACCGGCTTGGTAGTGCTAAGTCCCAGCTTGTCAATCTCGATGCTCGATTTGATCACCCTTGCACTGAGTATTGCTGAACTTATCTCGAATATTTGGAAGGGATTCTGTTACTATGCGGTGGTAGATAACGGATGAACTCGTCCCTGGTGAAGGATGCAAACCCACCATGTACACAAAAGCGGTCATACGACCACCGGGAACTAAGCGTCCTGGGTGACCCGATCTTGTCTGTGGAGCCTGATCACCTTCACGACAAGTTGTACAAACGCCTCTGCGCTCCGGCCAAGTGCGAGGTGTTTAAGCTTTTGCATTTTACGAAATCAACTAATATTCTTAGTTTAACTTGGACTTTAAGAATGTATAAAATCTATACCACCATTTTACGCAAACCGGTAATCTATCACTTTACAGAAAATCGATTCATCGAATATCTGTTCCCAGAACACTATTCGCAGAATGTCGTTATGACTTAGGAATCATTCATCGAACTTCAGTTGATCGCTGTTACATTTCTTCTAAGACATATTCGAAACAATTTATGATGAAAAGTTGTTCGACTATTTGAAAATCGATGAATTTAAAATTATGTGTATAGAAAATAAAACGTAATTACATTCGTGGAATAGTTTTCGTCGATATGAAATTCAATGACAGGAATTTCGATAAAATGATAGACACCCACGCAAACCCAAGTTTTGAAATCCACAAATAATGTCAGGCATTTGGATCATACGAGTGGGGAGGGCGAATTCGCTCGATATCGAAAAAGGTGGAACAGAATGCATGCATGAATTTCATTTTGCGCAAACCCAATTTACGTTACGACTTGTTATTTGTTAAATACGCATGTTAACGCGAGAGATAATCGTTTTACTTTAAGCACAAACCCAATTTCCGTTACATGTCGCGAAACGCGCACGTTAGCGCGATTATTTAATTTTGCGCAAACCCAAATTTTGAAATCCACAAATATCGCTCGATATCGAAAAAGGTGGGACGGAATGCATGCATGAATTTCATTCTGCGCAAACCCAAATTTTGAAATCCACAAAATAATATTGGGCATTTGGATCACAGGAGTGAGGAGGGCGAAATTTTCGCCCGATCGAACGAGGTGGGCCAGAATGCCCAATATTATACTACTAGTGACGTATCGTGAGTGCAAATTTTCAAGTTTCATATTTTTGCTTTATTTGGCTGGGTTCGAACTCACGGCCCCGCGGCGATCATCGCTTTGCAGCCGGCCCTTCGACCGCTGAGCCACGGTGCAGTGAGCCTCTGCGCTCGAAATTACTGTACGGATTCAGTGTGGTTACTTCGTTTAAGTTTGAACCTTATTATTGTGACGTTAAGAGCGGCATTTATAACGACCACTTTGAAGAATGTTGTGCAGTGTTTGTAATCAAATCATAGATCCCGCTACGGTGTTAAAATGCTCGGGATGTGTGGGAGTCTATCATTATCAATGCTTGCATATTTCTTCAGAGCAGTACACGGAGAACATTTCTAGGCTTAAAGAAACATGGCTATGCTCATTTTGCTCATCAGTGAATAGTCGTCGCAGGAGAAATGACGTAACGCCGCCGGTTCAACTCAATACAACCGCGGTGATCCTGGACGACTCGGCTATGTCCTGCGATGGCGCTCTTAACGAGTCAAGGCTGGTGGGGGCTGCTGATGTCAGTGAGGTATTGACAACACCTCCGAACGTATACCGACCATCTACATTTACATCTAATAACGGCTCGTTAAGGTCATCGGATCATGGTGAGATACTTAACACCATTTTATCTAGGGTCTCAGAACTTCAAAACCAGTTTTTATCCATCCAGGCAATTAGAGCTGATGTTAATCAAGTTAGGTCCGATATTAATGAGATGAAGACCAACCTTAGTTCGAGTTTCGACGAAATGGTAAATCATATTACTGTAGTCGAGTCTCGAGTTGACGCTCTGGAGCAGTGCAAGACTGAATTGAGCGAAGTGAAGACGATGGTAAATGACGTAATGGCGGATCTGAGACGTAACGATCAGTGGGTTCGGCGATCGAATATTCAGATAAACGGAATCCCAGAAACGAATGGAGAGAACCTATTTAGTGTCTTGAACTCGTTGGCGGGATTGAGTGGATATTCTCTCAATATTGGCTCGGACATTGACTTCGTGACTCGCGTCGCTGTCAAAAACGACAGGGACACCAAGAAGCCGAAGCCTATCATCGTGAAATTCCTAGCACGCTACAAGAAGGACGATTTCATGTCGTCTCTACGCAAATTAAAGACTCTAAAGGCATCTGATTTGGGTTTTCCTAATAATGATCACCTCTCAGCTTTTAACAAGCATCTTCTAAGAGAGGCACAGCTTAGGAAAGCCCAACATCAGTACAAGTATTGTTGGGTTCGAAATTGTACTGTGAAAGTTCGAAAAACGGACACATCCCCTATTCTTTATATAACATCAGAGAAATGTTTAAACAAGATCACATAAGAACTAAAATACATTCATTATCACTGTATTTCTTCTTTTACATAATTTATATTTGTACTAATTCTGTTGACTTATTACTTTATTGCAGATTCATAAACGAATTTTATCATAATTTTGTTACAATTTTCAAGTGTCATGTTGTTCTATACTACTTTTTTAACAAATCGGATATAAACTTATTTTTTTTGGATAGTTCTATCTTATCGCTATACTTCATTAAGATGCGGACAAGACTTATTCTTTTTTTAACAGTATACATAACTATTTGGGTGGCCGCTTTTTACAACATTTGAATTTCCCTGACTTTTCCCGGTTTTCCAGGCAATTCTTCAAGTTTTTCCCTGACCAAAATAAGAGTCTAAAAAAGAAGCGTTTCCTTCATAAAAGGGTCAATCAACTTTTTTACCCGCACATTTTTGTCTGTTGCTCACCGTTTAGATTTTATAAAATAAAAAAACTGGGGCCCGACTTATTGTTAGTGAATTTATTTTTACATAGTAGTAATATTTTCATAAAAATTCACATTATAAGTTATAATCTATTGTTTAAAATGTATAGAATAAAAACAGGTCAAGTGCGATTCCAACTCGCGCACTGAGGGTTCCGTACCTATGTAGGATAATATGGTTGGAAAACGCAAAAGAAAATACTCATTTTGTTATGAACTTTATTTTCTATGCAATAAGGTCCATTTTGACTAGCCTAAATTTTAATACAGATTTTTAAGGATTTTTGTCATTTTTTCCAAAACTTTAAGATGTAGCAACTTCATTTTATTTTTCGCGTAAAATATAAATTATTATCTTTAAATCAGTTTTTTATCCGATTTTTTGTCCCATAAACTTTGGAGAAAAGGGAAAATATGATCTTGGCTGTAAATCACAAATGATTATAAAAAATAGTTTTGAAATTTGCAGTTTGAGTTCTTTCATAAAACACCCCGTTTGCTATAATCAAATCACTGTAATTTAACAACCCCTTTTTAAAAAATTAGAAAAATAATTTCATTTTGTTTTACACAAAACAGATGCGGGCAAGCAAGTTATACAACTATGCCGAAGGACATCATCTTTTTTGGTCCAAATATGAAAGTGTCGACCAAAAAGAAAGAATGCTATATTTTATTATAACTTGTCCACCTGAAAATTTATTATTATGGCACCAAAGCTGTAGTACCAATATTCATGGTTTTATGAGGACCTTGCGAAGAGTTCAATCTTAGTTTAATTAATTAAATAAATAATATATATGCAGGCGTATCTTCGTTTAATTCAATGATAAATAATCACCATCGTCTGGAACAACAATAATATTCCCAAGCCATAACTGAGGGTGTTATTTCTGGAAAATGTATCGCATGGCTACTTTGCACTAATACCATACAATGCACATGATATATGTAGATGATTTCTTTGTTTATTTATAAAAAACCCCAAATAGACGCAATACATGATTCTCATGTCAAAAATAGGTTTGAAGCCACCGTATCTTACCAAAATAAGTTTAAATGTCAAGTTATGGTAGAACAATTCATTTGTTTTTAATTTTTATTAGTTTAATTAACCGAAACAAAGAATTTCAAAACTAAAATGAAACCAAGGTCATTGACCCTACCACTTTAGTGCCATGACAATATTTGCTCAAATAGTCAAGTTCTTACATAATATAGCATTAGTTCTCTTTAGCCGGCACTTATATATTTGGACCAAAAATGTATGAAACCTGTATGATGTCCTTTCAAGTTGATAGCTTCTACAGTTTCAGAGGAAAACTGCTGTGACATACCGACAGACAGACAGGCACCGAAGTCTCACCATAAGGGTTTCTTTTTACCATTTTGGTACGAAATCCTAAAAGTGTGGTATTTAACTCAGTTGAAAATTCAGTAGGTATATTTAGGTATCATAAATATCCGCGGACAGTAACTCAGTAGACACTCAGGTATTATCATATTCTACACGATACATAAATAAAAGACAAGTGACATTGATTAACATCAATTTCACACCACCGAGAATTTTAAAGTCCCTGAATCTTTGTACCTAATTTGTTTTTTTAAGTCCCCCCTTTGCTACACCCCAACCAAATTTTTCCCTGACCTTTATTAAATTTCCCTGACATTTCCCTGACTTTTCCCTGACCCGCTAAATTCCCTGACTTTTCCCGGTTTTCCCGGTTTTCCAGAAAGTGGCCACCCTGTATTATCAATACCAATGACCATGTCAATGTTAGTTAGTATTTATTGTCAGAATGCACGTGGTTTACGCACTAAAACTAGCGATTTCTTTCGTAATGTCCTAAATTATGACTATGACATTGTTTGCATAACAGAAACTTGGTTATTAGACGGCATCAACGACTCTGAACTATTCGACGCGCGCTATAACGTGTTCAGAACTGATCGTAACTATGTACAAATGGATGTTACCAGAGGAGGCGGAACTCTTATAGCCGTGCGCCGCGGGATCGGGGTGGACACGCGCTACTCGCACCCGGTCGTAGCGCTGCCGGACGCGGACATCACGTGTGTCGACATACCTCTGTCACAGGGTCGAACATTTAGAGTATTTACCTGCTATTTCCCTCAAAATAAATATCAGGAAGACTCGCAAGCAACATTTTTTGAGTTTTTGTCAGTTTTAAAAATTAATTTTCCTGATAACGATTTTCTTGTTTTGGGCGATTTTAATATTGGGGAAGCTATTTGGTTACCAGCCGATGGCAACTCACAAAATTTCAAGCTGGACAACCCGTTCTTTAATGCACTCACTACCCAATTATCAGCGTTTATACAGTTTACTAATTGGAAGCAATTCAACAATATTCCTAATAAAAATAACCGACAATTAGATTTAGTGCTGTCGAATTTGCATTGTAATTTAACCAATGTTAACCCTTTAGTCCCTATTGATCCTCATCACCCAGTCTTTTGTATATCGACTGAAATTGGTTTGACTGAGCATCATTTACATCCAGCCCCGCGATTAATTCGTCGTTTCTTCGCAGCTGACTACGACTTAATAAACTCAAAACTTGAGCAGGTTGACTGGGAATCACAATTAGCAACACACCATATCGAAATTGCGGCTGATAATTTTTATAAAATAATAAATAGTATAATTAATGAGCATATTCCTTCAAAACTAAGTGGTAGCAGTGATAATAAATTTCCTGCGTGGTACTCTCGTTCTTTAATAAAATAAATAAAGAAAAAAACCCGTTTCCACAAACGGTGGAAAATGTATGGCCGGATATCTGACTACAATATGTTTTCGAATTTACGTGCCATCATAAAAAAAAAGAAATTTCTTGCTATAACCTTTACATTGCACGAACCGAGAATAATATTCGAATTAATTCAAAATCCTTCTGGTCATTCATTAAATCAAAAACAAAAAATAGTGTTTTACCCGATACACTCTTTTTAGGCGACAAAAGAGCGTCAAATGGACAAAATATGGCCAACCTTTTTAATAGCTTCTTTCAGTCTGTTTTCGTACCTGATGATATTTTGCCTCCAAATCCAAATACGGATATTCAATTGGTACCGGGTAACTGTTTTGCTAACAATGTCATTGGGAATGTAAACATAACACCATATTTAGTTGCCAAATATCTTAAGACATTGAATGAATCGAAAGGATCTGAGCCTGATGGTATTCATCCGATTTTTTTGAAAAGATGCAGTGAAACCTTGGCTTTACCAATATGCATTTTATTTAATATTTCTTTATCTTCCGGTATTATGCCTAAATCCTGGAAACGTTCTCTCGTAGTCATTGGGACTACGAGAGAACGTTTTAAAAGTGGCAATAAACATAATGTGGAAAATTATCGAGGAATATCAAAGATCTCTACCATACCTAAAACATTTGAAAAGATTATTTACGATTCTTTATATTCCGTTATTAGGCCATTATTAATCACCCAGCAACACGGTTTTATTAACAAGCGTTCTATAGATTCTAACCTTTGTGTATTATTAGATTATGTTTTGAGTGCAATGGATAGGGGGTTTCAGGTTGACGCAGTTTATACAGATTTCTCCAAAGCCTTCGACAAAATTTCACACAGTATACTAGTTAGTAAGTTGGGGACATTTGGGATACACGGTGACCTGTTGAGATGGCTAACATCATACTTACGCGAAAGAACGCAAGCGGTTTCTGTTAAAGGATATACATCTAGTTTTGTTCCCATTACATCAGGCGTCCCGCAGGGATCTCATTTGGGCCCTCTTTTATTTAATATATTTATCAACGACATTATTAATTGTTTTCTTAAGTCCAATGTTTTATTATATGCAGACGACACCAAAATTTTTACTCTCATTAAAAGCCAAGAAGATTGTGTTAAATTGCAATCCGATTTAAATAGACTAGGTTTATACTGTATCCAAAATAATCTGCACCTCAATGTAGAAAAATGCTGTACCATCTCTTTTTCAAGAAAACGTTCACCAATAACTAATGACTACTATATTAACAATCAAATTGTCAAGCGTGTTACTGAGGTTAAGGATTTAGGGGTTCTCATCGACAGTGAAGTACATCTAGCATCTCATATAAGTAAAATTGCCTCTAAAGCTTATAAAATGCTTGAGTTCATTTTTCGGCAAGGCAAAGATTTTAAAAACCCTAACACCTTAATTTTACTATATAATTCCTACGTCCGTTCACATCTAGAATATGCTTCCATTGTTTGGAGTCCTTATTATGCGATACACTGTAAAACCATATAAAATATTCAGAATAAATTTATCAAACGAATGCAACATAAATTTAAAACATTTACAGGTTACCGTGTTGAAAGTCTGCAATTTCGTAGGGAAATCAAAGATCTCTCGTTCTTACATAAATTACTGCACAACACCATTGATTCCCCTAATCTTCTTAGCAAATTATCTTTCCGCTGTCCGAACTTTAGAACTCGTTCCACCAATTTGTTCGCTGTTCCATCTTACCGTACAAATTATGCTAGAAATACATATATTATATAGCGAGAGCGTGCACAATTTACAACAAGAAATACTCAAATATTGATCTTTTCAACAAGCGTATCAATCAGTTTGTGTCTGCAATAAGAAAAGAACATCTAGAACATCAACAGAACAAAAAGTCATAAATTTAAAACAAACATAGTATGTAAGTGAAGTAATAATAAGTAAGTTATTAACAATGAATTAATGGTATAGGAAATTATATTATACTATTTATTAAAATAGTTAATTTAGACTTTCATTAGATATAATAAATGTATTATTCTTTCATTATTATAGGAGTAAAAAACATAGTTAAAAAAAAGGAACATTTGTAAAGTTACCTTATCCTCGTACCTACATTTATGCAATGTTATTGTTATTTTAACTGTCTCACTAGAGCAAATTTGTTAGCTATAAGTGGAAACTGTTTTGGCTAGTGTACTAACTTAATATTGTATTTTCTATTTGTAAAATTACTGCTGTTTGTTTCCCTTGAATAAATAAATAAATAAATAAATAATAATTTATTTGCCTATACCTATATTAATTTATTTACCTATATGAATTGATTTACCTACACACTATGTATAAAAAAAAGCATTTTTAGTATTTGTTTTTATAGCGGCAGCAGAAATACATCATCTGTGAAAATTTCAACTGACTAGCTATCACGATTCATGAGATACCGCCTGATGACAAACAGGCAGACAGATAGACAGACAGACGGACAGTGGAGTTTTAGTAATAGCCTAGGGTCCCGTTTTTACCACAGATCACAGAAACAAGGGAGATATGTCATAAGCGCAAATTCGTACCAGACCCGGTGTCGCCACTTTTAAACATGTGTTCGTCTTACGCTTACGATCTATTAACTACTACTAAAACAACCTCCCCATAATTGGTTATAGCTTACGAACTAAAAACGCTTTAACCTAGTTTTGATAGTAGCTTTATATTAAGATATCAAGGTTGAAAAATGCTGAAAGATCGTTTTTTTTCCATCGTAGTTCAGTCACTGAACGTAAGGTAGCGCTTACTCGTCACTTAGTTGCCATCTATGCAACGAGTAATTAATTAATTCCTCAGCGCTAGATGGCGCTAAGATAGTAGTCCTTATATTCAGCAGATTAAGGACTACGCTTACAGCGACATCTAGTGATCCGTTTTTCAAGAGGTGTGTGTCTCTTTCCTGCAGTTCACTTAGGAATGCCACCAGTAATGTTTCAAAATATATCGATAACCATATAAAACTTGTTTTCACTGTTAATATAGGTACTATTAAATTTTCAGGCAATATTGACTATTATTTTTATTTTACTACTAGGTTAATACAATTACATCATTTAAACTTAATACATTAATCTTTGCATAGAATAATATTTTATTAGCAAGAATACGGTTTACATTGATACAAAAGTTTTTGAAATTGGTAATCATACCTATATTAAAACGTAACATAAAATGCGTGCATTTCTGTGGTAAATTTGCTGGAGTTGTTAAAGATTTTAATGTATTTATTTTACTTGATTACTTAGTACATAAAAGTGTAAACTGTAAGCTTGGATATTACGATGTTGATACAATTACACTTATAAAATGGGTTTGGTTGAGTATCACGTCACGAGATCTCGGTTTGGGACGAACCAGTAGTTTGTCGTACTTACTTGTTTATGTAAACTTTATTTTATAAACGGTACAAATAACTTAAAACAGAAAAATAGACTTAATACTTTGGGGCATTCTCTACCAGTCAACCTTTAGCCTTGAACCTTTTTAGGGTTCCGTACCGGTTCCGTACCTCAAAAGGGAAAAACGGAACCCTTATAAGATCACTTTGTTTTAGGGTTCTGTACCGGTTCCGTACCTCAAAAGGGAAAAACGGAACCCTTATAAGATCACTTTGTTGTCCGTCCGTCTGTCCGTCTGTCCGTCTGTCAAGACCCTTTATCTCGAGAACGCGTGGAGGTATCGTATTGAAATTTAAACCATATACTCAAATCTACAGTCCCTTGAAGCTGGGAAAAAATCAAATTTCTACATTTACGTAAAAAAAAGATACGGCCGTTTATGTCGCAAAAAACGTGTATTTCGACACTCTCGAGGGAATCAAAATGTATAGGGTATTTCCCGTTGACCTAGAACTATGAAATTTGGCAAGTAACACCGTCTTTTACTGCAAGTATAGGGAAAAATCTGAAATCTGTACATTTTTAACCAAATCACAAAAAAACAGGGTTTTTATGCAAGGAACGGCGTACAGTGCGACAAGAGCCCGATCTAGGTGGATAATATTATTTGACGCTAAATTTAAGATCAAAACTCAACACATTGAAGCTAGAAATATCAATATTTATAAAAAGTTGAAAAACAAGCTATTTTTAACGAAAAAACTTAATATCCAGTATAATTTGATCTCCCTGTACGCTGATTTCCCCTAAAATGTGAGGTCAGCTTAAACTGGTTTTTGTATGACGTTGTAAAAAGGGCGTTATTTGCTCCAATTTTCAAATTTATATTATTTTAAGTTGTATAGTAAATTTAAGGCCTTCACCATTCAGCCAATTAACACGCTATACGGAGTTTTTTTTTTGGCGGTGTCTGATACGTCAGTCGCAGAGAGTTAAAAATCTGTGTTGAAATTTAGGCTAATCAAAATGGACCTTATTGCATTGATAATAAAGTACATAACAAAATGAAGAAAGTACTATTGCGTTTTCCAACCATATTATCTTACATTAGGAACCCTCGGTGCGCGAGTCCGGTTCGCACTTGACCGGTTTTTTTTTAAATGATCTCTTAGTTATTGTCCCAGTGAGTCGGCGCGGGCTGACGATCAGCGCTGTGTGCAAGCACAACTCACTACCGAGCCCCTTGCCTTTGTCGTTGGTTAATTTATTTTTATCTTATTTGTATTTTTATCTAAAATCCAATCAATGGATTAATTCTGCAATACAGTTGAACCGAATCCAGATTTTAGTAAGTATTTACGTACGTCATTCAGAGTATGTTTTTACAGTGTAACTTTATGTAACGTTCGTTATATTATAACGTAAATTTAATTTTATATAACTTGAAAATTAGTTACATTATTTTCCTTGTGTTTGTAATGTATAATTTTCGGGCGTGAATTAACGCATCAGCGATACACAATTTATTCCATTTCGTGTCAAGTTGTTATGTTGGTATCCTAAATTAATCTTATAATCTATGGTCAATTCAGCTACCAGTAGACCTGTATCAAAAAAACTACTGAATCTGTGTCATATGCACCCGGTGTTGCTAGGGGCATATTTCACTCTCCTCGTTTGTAAGTAAACCCAGGTCACTGTATTAGTATTATTTTAAATAATTATTTCCAAAATTGTTTATGTAGTCCAGTTTTAGTCTTGTTTTTAATGCCTCAGTCGTTTCAGGGTTCCAGTTTATTTTAATGTCAGACGAAAACCCGAGTTTGCTGCCTTCAAGTAACTATCAACTAGTATCTGTACTCATTTTGACGTTTAGTTTTTACCCCGATATTATTTATTTCATTATTATTACAAAGTAATTGCACAGTATAACAGTAAAAAAACCAAGGCACTGTGAAATTATAGACACCAACAAATACCGAATATTGCAATAAATAACAATAAAATAGAATAGAAATTTCATATTAAAGAACTGACGACACACGCACATCCATACTCTCGCAGTACCTCACACAATCATCTCGCAGTGCAGCCCATCCGCTAGCAAACACATCCCGCTCAGGGGCATATGCGAGGAGCCCGTTTAAAAGGTGCAAGGCACGGACCAAAGGAGAATTCCTGCGAAACACAGTACGAGACGCCGGAACCGCCAGCAAATGGCGAACACGAGGCCGAAAATCGATTCTAGTCCGTAAAGGAACCGATAGACGCAGAAGTTGTGCTGCCAATTCAACACACCCAGGCTCCCCCCGCAGGATTTCGGTGGTTAGGATGAGAAGCCGGAAGTTACGCCTGACCTCCAGAGAGTTGAAGCCCGAAGCCCCTAGGAGAAACTTCGTAGGGTATAGAAAAGGGTAGTAACCAAACATTTTCTTATACAAAAACCGTAAGAATACTTTTTGAACTCTTTCCAGAAGCAACACGTAAGTTGCCTCGTAGGGGTTCCAAATAGCAGAGGCCGCTTCAAGTTTACTTCGGACCAGAGCCGTGTACAGAAGCTTTATGGCTCTGGAGTCACGATCCCTAGCGTTTCTTAAAACAAAACCCAACCTTTTGTGGCTGTTTAGAGCCAACGCGTTCATCTGCTCATGAAAGTTTAGATGAGAGTCTAGGATGACGCCGAGATCCCGAATGGAGTTGACGCGAACTATTGACTCGGAACCTAAAAAGTAGTCATGATGCAGTGGATCGCGAGCTCTACTAAAACTCATGACCGCACATTTTGCTACATTAAAAGCAAGTCTATTGTTGCAACTCCACTGACAAATACTGTCGATGTCATTTTGAAGTGAAGCACAATCAGAGATTCCCTGTACGCCATAAAGTAACTTTAAGTCATCGGCATAGAGTAAGCACCTGGCCGACCGAAGAACTGAAATCAGGTCATTGGTTAATAAGCCAAAAAGGAGCGGAACCAGTATGGAACCCTGGCTGACACCCGAACGAGTCGGATACGCCCTCGAGACAAAGTGTCCATGTTGCACATATTGTTTCCGGCCGCGCAGATAACTGGCAAAAAACTGGAGCAGTTTAGGGGAAAATCCGATATTGCACAACTTGCTCAACAACACATCATTATCTACGCGGTCGAATGCTTTTTTAAAGTCGAAGTACAACACGTCGACCTGTATTCCAGCATCCAAATGGTCCGAAATTGAATCCACCAGAGTAAGGAGGTTCGTTTCAACAGAGCGCTTAGGCCTAAAGCCATGCTGGGAATCACAGAGGAACGGCTGGATTTGAAAAGCTATTTGTCTATTCATGATGGACTCGAACAGCTTGGGAATGGATGAAAGAATGGCAATAGGTCTATAGTCCTCGACCCGGGACGAATTATTAGTCTTAGGAATAGGTCGCACTCGCGTAATTTTCCATTCTTTAGGGTATTCCCCCGTGCGCACAGCTAAATTAAAAATATGATGCAAGGGAGGGATAAGCCACTCTTTGCAACCCTTCAGAATAAATGCCGGAATGTTGTCGGGACCAGGGGAGCTTCTAGGTTTCAAGAGACGTATGGAAGATTCAACATCAAGTAGAGAAATGTGGTCAACATGGATATAGTTGGCATCATGCGTCCGGTCTTCATGAATAACCCTTCTGAAATCCAGATGAGGCTCGTTTGGCAAAAATACAGAAGAGAAGAAATCAGCAAAAGCCTGAGCTGCGATATGTGGAGATTTACAACATTGGAAAGTGGTATTGATCTAGATATCGATTTCGGCAGGTGATCACCGGGGTCGTTCTTTTCTTATAAGCCAGCAAGCTAGCTACATGTAATTTTATTACATATTGGAGAATTATATACCATCCCTTGTAAGTGTTTCGACGTTTGGCTTGAAGTGTCTAGTGAATTATTATTGTGTATCGTATTGGTTTTGACCACGCATTCTTATATTCCAGTTCCAGTTACCGACAGTCCACGTAGTATTTCTACATATTATAACTTGAATAATAATCTACGTGGTAATAATCACAGCAACGGTAAGTGTTTATAACCCTTTCGCTCTTCAGAGCCGTGTTGTGTGTCGAGTGTTACCTAAAAGTCATGTCCATATTTCAGCATTTATTAAATACCAGCGGAGTACGCTAAAGGACACTTGTGCAACATCCTGCCACGTTTCCCACGGACCTTTCGGCGTTCCGGAGTCGACATTGTTCAGCGCAGACCGTAAGCAAGGCCATAATCCTCCAAAAGGTCAGTTGCTCTACTTATTTTACAAGTTTTGAGTTTATAACTTGGGTGCCACGTCACGTCTGTCTCATACATCTCTTCTCTTGCTAAACATATCCAGCTAAACCTCCTTGGAACAAGCACTGTTAACTATGTAAATTATTCTGCAATGATTTATGGTGTTTTTTTAAATTTACTCTGCGTTTGGATACATAATGCCTTCCTGCATTGGCTATGAACCATGAGGCTGTCTCTTTATGCCTAGCGAACTGCTGAGTCATCTTCTAAATCTTCATCCCACCTTTTCTTTACTGTGTTCTTAAATTAACCCTCTCAACTTATCAATTAACTTCCGCATTGCCTGCGTATGGGTCGCTTACACCTACTCCCGGACCATTCCAGGAGGTGCTTTGTATGGGCCTAGTCGTAGGCCACGCCAGTTCATCCGGCGAGGTGTCAACGTGCGAGCGTAGCGTAACGTCCAAATTTAACGTCTTAACAAGACCTATTACCTACTAGCGTCATCGACCAAACGACAACAATACCCTAAATTATTTAAACAATTTTTATACAATTATCTAAAATAAAGTTGTATTTTTTCGGTGGGATAGGCGTCGTGAGCATTGGGCTGCTACCTATCTAGGAGAAGGAAAACTCCGAATTCAAACCCGGCGGGATAGGCGTCGTTAGCATTGGGCTGCTACCTATCTAGGAGAAGGAAAACTCCGAATTCAAACCCGGCGGGATAGGCGTCGTTAGCATTGGGCTGCTGCCTATCTAGGAGAAGGAAAACTCTGAATTCAAACCCGACCCTGCAGTATGGACCATGCTAGCACTATTTCAACGGATTTTACCCCAGGAGGGTACTGGCAATGCCAGAGAATCCCTCCCCAGGCCTAGCCTGGGCAGCCCTTTGTACTCTGGGGGGGGCAAAATAGTGAAAGGATGTTCAGATCCCTCCGGGGATCGGAACGGTGGCGATGCCGTTTGCCACGCGTCACGCCGTGTTCGAAGGGGGATTGGCAAAAAGCGGGCCGCAGAAAGCCGCCTTGCTACGATGAATGTTTGTGGAGGAATGGAACATAAATTAGATGAGGTATGTATGATGATGAAAGAGAGAAAAATAGATATTCTATGTGTGACTGAGACGAAGAAAAAAGGGGTGAGTACGTCCACACACGGAACCTTGACGGCATTGTGGTCCGGGGTTCCGGTATCCGAGCACGGTCGTCAGGGAGTTGGTATCGTACTCACAGAGCGAATGGCTGAATGTATGCAAGAGCATGAATGTGTGAGCCCAAGACTTCTCTGGGTGAGACTCAAGGTAGGTATCACCCGTTTATTCGTAATTGGGGCTTATGCCCCCGATACCAATAAATCGAAAAAAGAGCGGGAGAAGTTTTGGGAAAGTCTGCATGAGGTTTCAACAAAATGCAAGGAGAATGAAAGGATTATTTTATTAGGCGATTTTAATGGTTGGACAGGCGTGCAAAGGGATGGTTATGAATCGGTACTAGGAAAGTATGGTGATGAGCGAGTGAACGAGAATGGCATATGCCTTCTCAATGTATGTTTGGCTAAGAATCTCTGCGTGACAAACACTTTGTTTGATCACAAAGAGATTCATCAGTATACGTGGAGACGTCAGAATGAGAAGTCTATGATAGACTTGATAATTGTGGATGAACGTTTGCGTAACAAAGTCGTAGATACCAGAGCATTTCGGGGGGTTAGCGTAGGTTCAGATCACTACTTAGTGGTAACACGAGTAAGGGGTCTGTTCACACGTTGGCGCCATCGTGTTCCCGTACCGACAACTGCGTTAGAGAGGATAAAAGTAGAAAAATTGAATGATCAAGTTATAAAAGATGAGTACGTAAGGAAGCTGAAAGATTGTTTTGAATGTGTTAATAAGATGAATGACAGTGAAGTTGAGAATGATATAAATAATGTATGGGAGATTATGAAGAATGGAATGGTTAAATCGGCCATTGAAGTATGCGGTGTAGTAAAGAGAAGAAAGAGCAAGAATGAACGTCCGGAATGGTGGGATAGAGAGGTAAATGATGCAGTGAAAGAAAAGAAAAAGTGTTGGTTGGATTTTATAGCTGTAGAGTCAGCACAAGATCTAAGCAACAGAAAGAAAGAAGAGTATAATAGATCAAAGAAAAGAGTGAAAGAAGTTGTAGCTAGAAAGAAAGATTTACTGAATGAAAAGTATGATAGGAGTTTCTCTGACAACTTCTGGTCGAATATTAAACTCTTTTGGAGCTTGATAAAATCGGCTCGGGGGAAATCAGAGAAAACTAAATTAAGCGCGGTGAGGGATGAGTGTGGAGACTTGATATGTGCGGAAGAAAAAATGCTTGATAGATGGAAAAGTTATTTTGAAAGTTTGTTTGAATGCAAAGATGTTCCTCTTGAGCCAGAAAACATGAGTAAGGATGCAAGTAGCGAAGATGAAAGTGTGATTAACATGAGTGAAATCGTGAAAGCTTTAAAAAGTATGAAAGCGGGAAAGTCGGCAGGTTGTGATAGAGTGTCGATAGAAATGCTGAGGAGAGGGGATGGCGTAGTGGGTAGTCTATTGTACCGCCTTTTCAATGCATGTTGGAGTAGCGGCCGAGTCCCAGAAGATTGGGTCAAAGCCGTTATCGTCCCTCTGTATAAAGGAAAGGGGTCACAGCAAGACTGCAAAAACTACCGCGGTATCAGCCTCCTTAGTGTTGTCGGCAAAGTATATGCGAAGATTTTAATTGAAAGGGTATTGAATGTTACGAATGACAAAATCTGGGATGTACAAGCGGGATTTCGAAAGGGAATGGGATGTACGGATCAGGTCTTTTCACTACGGTCTATCACAGAAAAGTTCTTGGCTGTCAACCAAAAGGTTTTCTGTGCTTTTGTGGACCTGGAAAAGGCCTATGATAGGGTAGATAGAAAGGAGTTGTGGAAGGTGCAGTCTATGTATGGAGTGAGCAGCAACCTGGTGCAGGCTTTGAGGTCCCTTTATGAGGGCTCCAGAGCCTGTGTCAGGATCAATGGGGCATACTCTGCCTGGTTTAATATCTCTCGAGGTGTTAGACAGGGGTGTGTTGCCTCACCATGGCTGTTCAATCTATTCATGGACAGTTGTATGCGAGATTTTAAAGAGTATGATAAGGGTTTGCGTATGCAAGAGTTGCTAATCAAATGCCTCTTATATGCCGATGATCAAGTTATACTTGCTCCATCGGTACTTGAGTTGCAGGAGATGGTGACAATGATGAATGAGGGATTTAAGCAAAAGGGGATGAAAGTAAATGTTGCCAAGACCAAGGTCATGGTGATAGAGAAGGACGAGGAGATGACAGAGTGCGTAATAAATATAAATGGTGAATTAGTAGAGCAAGTGAGTGAATTTGTGTACCTGGGAAGTATGTTTACAAGAGATGGTAAGTGTGAAAAGGATGTCGAGAGGAGGGTGAATGCGGGAAATCAAATAAATGGGGCCCTGTACTCTTTTGTGAGCAGAAAGGGCGTTTCACAAAAAGCCAGACTGGCTGTTCACAATGGAGTGCTAGCCCCTACACTGATGTATGGTAGTGAATGTTGGGTGTGGCAGGACAAGCATGAAAGTCGTATAAATGCAGTTGAAATGCGCTCTTTGCGTAGTATGTGTGGTGTGAAACTGACTGATAGAGTAAGAAATGAAGAAGTCAGAGAGAAATGTGGACTAAAAGAAGATGTAGTGATTAAGATTAAAAAGGGCATGCTTCGATGGTTCGGTCATTTGGAAAGGATGGATGAAAGAAGATTGATGAAAGAGATATACAGAGCTAAAGTGAGTGGAAGGGTCGGAAGGGGCCGCCCCAGGCGTATTTTTTTCGAATCAAATCGGAGAAATACTGGAAAAGGGCCGAATTTTAAGTACCCGAAACCGACGTGCGTGCATGACTCGATGTATGAATGTGGAAGAAGCGAAAGAGATTTGTCAAGATCGTAGCAGGTGGAAAGAAGTGGTCTCTGCCTACCCCTCTGGGAAACAGGCGTGATTTAATGTATGTATGTATGTAAGTTGTATTTTTAAATTTTTGGTTTACTTTATTGATACCCAGTTAGGGGAAAAATAACAGTATTTCAATGGCGCCCGAACAGTTGTTGTTGTTTAACTAATTCCCTTTTTTAGAAGGAAATAGTGGTTGATGAAGCTAGGTAGTGTTTAAGTGGTTGGATATTGTGTATATTTTACCCTGTTATATCTTATCCTGATAATTGTGTTAAACTGTCGGCAATAGTGGTACTATTATTAATCTAATATCTGAGTATAACTGTGTAGAACTGTGTTTATAACTTTAGTTGTTATATTTAAATCTAGGAAGGTAATTATTATTTGTGATTGGTCGACTACTTTTCTCTAACATTACGACGTGCGTGGTTCAACGATATCGCTACACAACTATTATTCCAGGTGGTAGGACCTTTATGCACGGTCCGCCCGGGTCATTACCACAGTCTCACCAAATAATCCCACTAATAATCAGCAGTGCTTGCACTGTGTTGTTTCAGTGTGGATGGTGAGATTTCCGGTTATTATAACTTGCATAAGAGGCATTCCACCTAAAGCCTCAAGGTTTTTTTTTCCAGTTTTTTTACCTTTATTACCTTAACTTCAACAAACTTTAACTTCAATTAACTTTTACTTCAATGAACTTTAACTTCAACTGGCTCTAACTTCAACAACCTTTTATTTTGGAATTCCTCACCTCAACTTCAATATTTCTTAACTTTTTATAACAAATTAAATTAACCAACAAATTCAAGTACTCAGTGGTTCGCTACCATAAATAATTATAACCATAGTATATTCTTAATTAATTTGAAAACATATTGCTGTTCGCTGTCACTGACTGTAATAATTAAATTTATTTCTCTCACGTTACTTAAATAATATTTTTAAAATGTCAAATTCTACATTGGAGGAACGTCCAATTGCATTTAACTTATTGAAAAAAACCGGTCAAGTGCGAGTCGGACTCGCGCACCGAGGGTTCTGTATTGAAGATAATATGCTTGCTAACCGCAAAAGAAAATACTTACTCATTTTGTTATAAGCTTTATTTTCCAGGCAATAAGGTCGATTTTGACTAGCCTAAATTTTAATACAGATTTTCTTAGTTTTTTTGTTATTTCTCAAAAACTGTAAATAATGAACACTTTATTTTATTTTTCCCAGAAAATATAAGTAATTATCTATACGTCAGGATTTTTTTCAGAATTTTTGATTACTAAACTTCGGAGATAAGGGGGGGGGGAACGGTCATTTTTTGTACATTTTTAACTATAACTCAAAAAGTATATCACAGAAATTTAAAAAAAAAATAGTTTTGAAATGTGCAGATTAAGACCTTTCATATGACATCCCATTTGCTATAATCGAACCACTTTCATTTTTGAACCCCCCATTCTAGACCCCTTTTCAATTAGAAAAGTTGCTGAGAAAACCTGCTGTGACATACAGACAGACAGACAACGAAGTCTCACCATAAGGGTTCCTTTTGTACCATTTTAGTACGGAACCCTAAAAAGATGAACTTGAGTATGAGGTAAAAGTACGACATGGCGTCCCGCTTGCTACTGCCATGCACCTGCGGTGTCAGGTTAGAAAATTAAATACCGAGATACCAACTGATGAGGTCGCGGATTACGAGGGCGACGTCACTGAGGAGCTTCAACTTATCGCATCTAAAATAGAGGAGCTAAATGTTTTATTGCAAACTTCGGTACAACGCTACACTTCTTTAAAGGTTCTGAACCAAGCAAGCAGCTGCCCATCCCCTCTATCACCGTCTGACACGCCTATTGCCTTCCGAATCGGAATCCACGAGGCACCTCGAACTAACCGAGCAGTTGGATAAGTTACTTTTGCGTTTGGATAATATTTTAGATAATTTCAAAAGTGCATTGACCCCGGACATTAACCCCTAGGCCACTGCACCTACTTCACCTTCACCTACTGCAGCACCAGCCTGCGCAGCCACGCGCTATAGTGCGGTACACAAATTGGACCTAAAATATGATGGTAGGTCCTGCATTAAGGCGTTCCTGCGAAGGTTGGAGCAGGTACGTGCCTCTCGAGAGATTTCAGACGTAGCGACCTCATGGTTTGACGGAATTTGTGATCAGGTCCATTGCTGGACGGACCTTAAAAAACTCTTGCTCCGTGACTATTTACCAGTTGATTACAATGAACGCCTTTTGGTTGAAATTAGGTCAAGGACGCAAGGGCTTGATGAATCTATAATTAATTACGTCAGTGTCATGCTCAATTATTACTCACGCTTGGAAAATCCACTGTCTGAGCATGAGAAACTTAGTATATTACTACAAAATATAAGGCCTTTTTATTCAAAACAACTAGCTTTATTTCCAATAAAATCTATTAACGGACTTAAAGACCATTGTCGACAACTTGAGGCGGCAGCTCAACGCGCCGAACGTTTCGCAGAACCCAATAGGGATATAAGTAAGTCACTGGCTCACGACTTAGTTTACAAACCAGCCACTTCAAAAAATGTTTCCTCGGTAGGCACTCCTGTTGACTTCTGCGTGCGTTGCCGCGTAGATGGTCATACTCTTAGGTATTGCAGCGCAGCCCCCAGGCTGATCTGCTACCGCTGTGGTGAGAATAAACAGCTAATACTTGTCCTAAATGTGCCTCCGGGCAAAATAAAGCAAAAAAGTAATGGTTCCGAGTCAGGGTATGGTTGACCCGGATCTAACTAAACCTAAAATAAAATACAAAACTAGATATTTTTTTCCAACAACTACAAATAAAAATAACACGTATACTACCCTCCCCTCCCTAAGCCTAATAAACCTTGCGACTATTCGAGACTGGGCAGCTAACTACGGGCTAAAAATCAACGCGAAAAAATCGCAAGCAATTGTTATCGGTAGTCCACATTTTACCGCAAAGTTGTCTGACATTGTGTGTCCGAATTTGGTATTCGACGGTACTATCATTCCTTTTTCAACCACTGTCAAAAATTTGGGTCTCACAATGGATCAGACGCTTTCCTGGTCGGCTCATGTTTCTGAAGTTAGTCGTAAACTCTTTATATCTCTCCATTCTCTTAGGCGCCTGCAGAATTTTCTACCCCTTCGCACCAAGATTACTCTTGCGCAATCTCTTCTTCTCCCTTTATTCGACTATGGTGACATCGCATATATTGACGCAACTGAAGAGCTGCTCAATAAGCTGGAACGGCTTCAGACCGTGTGCATTCGGTACATATTTGGCTTGCGGAAATTTTACCATGTGTCTGATTTCCGTACTCAGCTAAAATGGTTGCCCATTAGGTCGCGTAGAAATGTCCATATCCTGTCGTTGCTATTTAATATCCTTTTCAATCCTCAATCCCCTCCTTACCTTGTCGAACGGTTCTCTTTCTTATCTACCGGCTCCCAGAACCGCTTACGCTCGAGTGCCAACCTACTCCTTGCTTTTCCTGCTAGCAAATCCAAATGTTATTCTAAATCCTTCTCGGTACATTCTGTTCGTTTATGGAATAGTCTTCCAACTGACATCAGGCAATCACAATCTGTTGCTTCACTTAGATCTAGGCTTAAGAAATACTGGCTTGACTCTTGTTCCTGATCTAAGACTGTATGTCCTTTCTACCTTTCATACGTATATTATATATATATTTTATATTTATTTATTTAATTATGTATTTATTTATATTTATACAAGTATATTCATTTATTTATTATTTATTTATTTGCTATTATTATTTTAGTCTTCTGTATCTTTAATTGTTGTACGTTTAGCCATCCGTTGTTTTTATTAATATCCCAATCGCCCAAAGGTTAACTGGAAGAGATCCCTTAAAGGGATAAGTTCGCCTTTGTACATACCTTTTGTGTTTCTGTTTCTTTTTGATTTGTTATTTTCTGTTTGTACAATAAAGAGTTTACATACATACATACATACTACCTTAAATAAAAACCATACCACATCGGAGAACACTAACAATGGTAACCATTTAAAATACCCAGTAATAACTTCTACTATTAACACTAATAAGCATACTTACCCAGCTACGACTAGTTCGATTTACACCCAAACCCCAATCCCCTCCCTTCCCGCTGTTGTAAATAACAATCCCATTCCGGCCGCTTCTTTTCCATCCTTCCTCCAGGAATGGAAATCCTTCACCAATAACACATCCCAACTAATACCACTAATTACCATACGTCCCCGCTTACTAACGCTTGCCCACTTACTAAATGCATGCTCCACTCCAATCCCGCTACCATAAATCCCACTTATAACCTTCCCCAATACCACATCCCAATTAATACCACTAATAACCCCGTGTCCCCGCTTACTAACGCTTACTCACCAGCTAACACCACATCCCACCCCAATCCCGCTGCTACTTCCCTAGAACAATGTACCCCTATTTACCCAAATAATGAAACTTACCCGAATAATAAAATTACCCAACGAACAATTTACACCCAAATACGTTTGCTTACCCAATCCCTATATATTACAACCATAATAATGCTATTTACCCAAATAATCAAATTTACCCAACGGAAAAATCAACCCAAATTGCATCTGTATACCCAAAGTCAACTGTTAATAACTATCAATCGTCTGTAAGCTCACATAATGAAACTTACCCAACCAATAAGATTTACCCAACGGTAAATTCCAACTTAAATACGTCCCCTGATTTAAACCCAAAGAGATATAACTATAATAACGAAATTTACCCAAATAATGAAAGTTACCCAATGGAAAAACCAGTCCCGAAACTAATTTCGCAACATTCTAACACTACTTCACTACAAGTTCTTAAACCCAATAACACTGTCCGTTACCTACCAGTTAAAATTAAATTAAATAGTACGATAAATAAAAAACAATCACCACCTAGGTCTGCTTGCAATACCGCCCATCGAATAAGGCAGTTCAAGACGAATGGCGGTCCTGGTTGTCGACAATAAGGTCATTCTTTGAAAGCAACGATGCTGTTTTAAAATTTAGTAGTTTAGTCAATGGTCATGATTTGCGTCCTTACCTTAAAGTTAAAATTTACGATGTAACCTATACCGGCCTCCTGGATTCTGGTTCGGAACTATCGATTATTGGTGGTGATACACAAAAGTACTTTGAGAACTTAATTACTATTCATAAATCAAACGATGTGAGTCGCATAGTGATAGCGAACGGTTCGTCTTCACCTATATCGGGCTATGTGTTCTTACCAGTCACCGTTAGTGATACAACAGCAATAGTTGAATTTTATGTTATACCGGAGGTACCAACAAAACTTTTATTCGGCATTAACTTTTGGAAAGCGTTTAATATAGCTACTGACGTATTATCATTATTGGGTAACGATTGTTTATTGTCAGACGAAGATCATATTAATACCCATAATTCTGAGGTGAGATTTTTACAAGTATTAGATTCCTTATCGTACGAAGACCAACTTCAAGCAGAGAATATTCTCAAGGAATTTAAAACCATTTCCTCTGAAGAGAAAGGTTTAGGGAGGACTCATCAGCCTACCCATACTATCGACACGGGTGACGCGAGACCTATAAAACAGCGCTTTTATATGCTATCTCCTTCTAAGCTTGCTGAGTTGAACAGGCAGCTCGATGAAATGCTTGAACTGGATGTTATCGAACCAAGTAGTAGCCCATGGAATAATCCGGTAACTATGGCACCTAAAGCAGATGGTTCCCTGCGATTCTGCTTAGACAGCAGAATCCCCCCCCCCCCCTTTACCTTTACCTTTAATTAACCAGATACTTGACCAACTCGAAAATGTCGAATTTTTATCATCGTTAGACTTAAAATCAGCCTTCTGGCAAATAGGTCTTGATTCACAGGCATCCAAGGAGAAGACCGCCTTTACAGTTCCTGCTCGTGGCTTATTCCATTTCAAAGTCATCTGCTTCGGCCTAATTTCCGCGCCGGCGACGCAGCAACGCCTGATGGACATCCTATTTGGTCCGGAGTACAGTGGTCGTATCTTTATTTACCTAGATGACATCATAATAGTTTCCGAGACGTTCACTGAGCATCTTACCTTATTACGTACAGTACTGGAACGTCTTCGCTACGCTAACCTTACTATAAATTTATCAAAATGTAATTTTCTCTCGTAGGCAACTTAAATATTTGTTGAGTTGTTATATATTGTTGAACATTTTAGGCCGTATCTCGAAGGGGACCGTCAATTTAAAATAATAACGGACCATTCGAGTTTAAAATGGTTCCTTAACCTTAAAAATCCTACAGGACGACTCGAGAGATGGGGTTGTCGTCTTTCTCCTTCTAACTTCGTAGTCGAGCACCGTCGTGGTTCGGAAAATGTCGTGCCGGACGCCTTATCAAGAGCAGTTGCGGTACACCTAATCGATACCAGCACCATTGCGGATGCGTGGTACTTAAACCTATATAAGAAATGTGAGGCCAATCCAGGGTCGGTGCCTAATTTTCAATTGAAAGACAGTCGCCTGTATCGGTATACAAAAATTAAAAATATCTTAATATCCGAATCCGAATGGAAGGAGGTTATCCCTATGGAATTCCGCGATGAGATAATGCACGCTAATCATTCGGTTCCTACAGCAGCACATCTGGGTACGGCGAAAACTTATAAAAGGCTGAAACTCCGCTACTTCTGGCCAGGCATGTACCAAGATGTTGTTCGGTTTGTCGCTAATTGTACTGCGTGTGCAGCGTATAAGCACAGTCAACATCCGACCCCAGGTTTCATGGGAAGCGCGAAGCTTTGCTGTCGTCCGTTTCAGTGCCTAAGTCTGGACTTAGTCGGACCCTAACCACCTTCAAGACAATTTAATACGTACCTATTTGTGGTCGTTTGTTGCTTTACCAAGTACTGTATGCTGTTTCCAATGCGCCGCGCAACCGGAAAGGTGATTTCTCAGAGGTTGGAAAACCATGTATTTATGGTCCACGGCATTCCGCAAACCATCATTGCGGACAATGCCTCCTATTTTACTGGCGGTGACGTTCAGAAGTTATTTGCCAACTACAACATTCCTCAATTAAACTACTCCCCAGTTTATTGTCTCCAAGTTAACACCGTAGAACGTTATAATAAAACTGTGGTGACTGCGATCTCTACGTTCGTTTGTACTGATCCCCACTCAGCTGGCATATGTATATATGCAAGTATATATGTGTATTAATTTTTTCGGTATTTCTTTCCCCTCTAGTCATAATTGCAATTTATATCTACTCATACATCATTATGAGTAGGGAGTTTAGTCCCGTTGAATTAACAGTAGGTACGTTGTTCGTCTAAGCTAACACTGGATTTTCTAGGTTCTTAGTAGATAACTTAATTCGAGTACGAATTTGTACCTATATAAACTCAAACTGGGAAATTATCTATGCATAATTTAAAACGCCTACAACAAAACAAATAGCAAATAGAAGGTATAAACGAATTATCATTTTCGTATTATCAGGAGTTTAAATTTTGGTTCGCTGTGGAACCTTGGCATAATGACAACGTCACATGATGAGATAGGAAATTACGTAGGAATTATTCGTTGGTATTGTATGAAAGGGTTCTATGTGGGTTGATGTTTGAAGTTCATGACCGAGTTTGAGATATATAGATAGTTTTGGGGAGATCAAATACCAATATGAATAACTAAAAGGATATTATGGTGTATAAAGAAGCTAACAGTATGAATCATATCATTACCGCAGTTAATGCTAATTAATTTTAGTCAGAACATTGTAGGGTAGATTGATTAGTGAGGGTACTTGTTCGATTAGCGTTGGGAACATGGATATGCTTCGACATTTATTTCTTTTATAGTTGTTTATTACTATGGTTTGGATTGAATTAATTTATATCATTTTAAAAGTATGAAAAGTCGAGTAACTACTTAAGGGAGAAACATTCAATACGAATGTGCAATTTTGGATGCGTAACGGAGCATCTGGGGTCAATACAGTGAGTGATCGAATCAACTTTATATTTCTTGAAGGCAATAGAATAGTACATTTAACACTTTCTTTGCCAGGATCTCTGATTTTCATACAAAATGGACGCACCTAGTAGGGTGGCGGCAGTTAAAGTGGCTTACACTTAATAAATTAACATTTTCATACCTTAAGTATTTCACTCGATGAAATCAGGTTCTTCGTTTTTATATTCTTTGTGAAGTTCGGAATAAAGTAGATAACGATGGAAATTCATATTTGGAATGAGAGATTGTTGAGAGCAAATAGAGGCTCGGTAAATCATTTTATTGTCAGATCTGAAACATCACAATAATAAAATAGAAATATTTACGGATGCTAGGCATCGATAAGTATCTTTAATTAAATAGAACCAACCAGAATTACAAGATAATTTTCGATAAACGAGATAGAAAGCCAAACGCCCGCCTTTAATATCAACGAATTTGTCTGTGTTTATGGTCACAGATAATTATGGTCTAGTCCAATAGAAATACAGATAATGTAATCTACACTACTGTGCAAGTTATAAAGCGAAACATTCACGGATCTGCAATATATTAACGATATAGTTTTATATCAAGTAATTGGAGTGTGAATTCATACATTTGTTAGCGTCTGAATTTGACCCTATAGTCTAGCAACATTGGTTTTGCGATCTTAAAGAAAGAAAGAAAGAAAGAAAATCATTTATTCGTGACAAACATAAGCAAGAACAGATAAAAACGTACAAAAAGAAAATAGCCACGAAATGGTCCCAACTCAGCGTAATGCTGGCTTTAAAGTCAGCGCTGGTCTTCCGGTGGGACCATCAGGTGAAACCACGGAAGGTTACACACACATAATTATTTGTAAACAAAACATAATTAATAACATGAGAAAAAGGTAAAAATAAAAAAATAAAAAAATAATAAACGTAAAACTCATAGATTAGGAAAACCTTCCATGCCCGTCCTTATATGGCGGAATGGGCAACAGTCCCTTAGCCCTATGGAGCAAACAAAGAAAACAGACATGACCTATTTTATACAATCTATGGAATAATGGTATGGTGGGTGGGGTTTGTTTTGTTTTACTGTTTTAAGTAAACTCATAAACGAATCGACCATGAAAATAATAATAATAAAATCCAAATACAAACTGACCGTGCCGTGCTCAACTTTAGTATGACTTTAGTGAAGTACGTGGTTTTCGGAGTAGGCAACAGTGGTAAGTTAAATAAATGGATTTCTTACACAAATACTAATGTATGTACCTATACACTAAGGTCGTCCTGACTTATCCAGTTTATCCTATAAACCGTGGGTGGGAGCATGGTGGGAGACGATATGAAAACCCCGGAAAAAATGCATGCCGCCGAGCCGCGTGCGACAGCAAAAAACTGTCACTTACTTATTAATTCCGTTTCTTAATACATTTGAAAGAGTGAATAATGTTTTATAGGTACAGGAAATTTACTACAGATTGCGACGAAGTGAGGTGTAACAATGCTTAGACACCACGACATAGTTTGTTTCACGCTGTTTTACTGATTAAGAAAGAGATAGACGTTTAACAATCTTAGAATATAGAGAGCTTTAGACGCAATACAGTATTAGGAATTAAGACGGCTTAACTGTTAGTTCAAGTCATGACTAATTATCAATAAGATAGTTCGAGTTGACATATTATTTAGGAAACACTAGGATTAGGATGCATATCCTGGGGTAGGGATAATTTTGTTTGTAATATTATGCCATTTGATGTAATTTTAATAGTCGCTTGTTTGATAAAATGAATTATTTGTTCAATTTACTAAAATATTTGCAAATACTTTTGACTTTATTTAATTGAGAAAAGCAAAGGTAATTGGATTAATAATTCACCCGTTAAAGGTGTGATGATTTAGTGGCAATGTGTCGGCTCTTGGCTTGATTCTAGGTGCCCATGCGTGCATGGGTGATGGCACGGGCTATTCCGAGTGATTGGACTAGGTCGTTTCGCTGTGAACGTGGGTTCCATGAAAATCTCTACTTGAAGTGCTAGATCGAGTAGGAATGCTTACCTGGTGGACTGGAGACTCTTGGAGGCACTCTCACATGTAGTTCGTTGTGGAGATGAGACGATACATCATACCAGGGCTGTGGAAATGAGGCTCGAGATGGCTACCTTTATGTGTTCAGAAAACCTTGTCCTTGTATTATGCTTCTGAATTTAGAAACTTTTAAGTGGAGATTAAGTAAATTTAGTTTAGTGCGACTTTTATTGTAGTATGGGAAAAAGGATATGCCATGTCAATTTGAGATTTAGATACAGACAAGATTGTTAATTCTTAGAATAGGAAGAACTATAGACGCATGTTAAATTTGGTTGGAGAATTAACATGACATTTTAGGTAACACTAGGATTAGGATGCATATCCTGGGGTAGGGATAATTTTGTTTGTAATATTATGCCATTTGATGTAATTTTACTAGTCGCTTGTTTGATAAAATGAATTATTTGTTCAATTTACTAAAATATTTGCAAATACTTTTGACTTTATTTAATTGAGAAAAGCAAAGGTAATTGGATTAATAATTCACCCGTTAAAGGTGTGATGATTTAGTGGCAATGTGTCGGCTCTTGGCTTGATTCTAGGTGCCCATGCGTGCATGGGTGATGGCACGGGCTATTCCGAGTGATTGGACTAGGTCGTTTCGCTGTGAACGTGGGTTCCATGAAAATCTCTACTTGAAGTGCTAGATCGAGTAGGAATGCTTACATGGTGAACTGGAGACTCTTGGAGGCACTCTCACATGTAGTTCGTTGTGGAGATGAGACGATACATCATACCAGGGCTGTGGAAATGAGGCTCGAGATGGCTACCTTTAGGTGTTCAGAAAACCTTGTCCTTGTATTATGCTTCTGAATTTAGAAACTTTTAAGTGGAGATTAAGTAAATTTAGTTTAGTGCGACTTTTATTGTAGTATGGGAAAAAGGATATGCCATGTCAATTTGAGATTTAGATACAGACAAGATTGTTAATTCTTAGAATAGGAAGAACTATAGACGCATGTTAAATTTGGTTGGAGAATTAACATGACATTTTAGGTAACACTAGGATTAGGATGCATATCCTGGGGTAGGGTTAATTTTGTTTGTAATATTATGCCATTTGATGCAATTTGACTAGTCGCTTGTTTGATAAAATGAATTATTTGTTCAATTTACTAAAATATATGCAGATACTTTTGACTTTATTTAATTGAGAAAAGCAAATGTAATTGGATTAATAATTCACCCGTTAAAGCGGTGTGACGATTTAGTGGCAATGTGTCGGCTCTTGGCTTGATTCTAGGTGCCCATGCGTGCATGGGTGATAGCACGGGTTATTCCGAGTGATTGGACTAGGTCGTTTTGCTGTGAACGTGGGTTCCATGAAAATTCCCGTATCTTCTAGTGGCAAGGATACCAGGGTTTCACCTTGGAGACTCGGGTTCGATTCCCGGTGCGGGAATACCGAAAGTCTCTACTTAAGGTGGCTTTTAAGTGGAGATTAAGTAAATTTAGTTTAGCGCGACTTTTATTGTAGTATGGGAAAAAGGATATGCCGTGTCCATATGACACTTAGACACAGAAAGTAATAGGCATCAAAAGGGTTAATTACTGTTTGGTTTGAGACCTAACATGCCATTTAGGAAACACTAGTTTTAGATTGCTTATCCCGGGGTAGGATAAATTATTGTAATGTGCTATTGAAGCATCATTTACAAGTCGCTTGTTTGTTTAAATAATGGAAAATCTCTCCTTGAAGGTAGCCTTGAGTAGAGATTCCCGTATCTTCTAGTGGCAAGGATACCAGGGTTTCACCTTGGAGACTCGGGTTCGATTCCCGGTGCGGGAATACCGAAAGTCTCTCCTTAAGGTGGCTTTTAAGTGGAGATTAATTAAATTTAGTCTAATGCGACTTTTATTGTAGTATGGGGAAAAGGATATGCCGTGTCAATATGACACTTAGACACAGAAAGTAATAGGAATCAAAAGGGTTAATTACTGTTTGGTTTGAGACCTAACATGCCATTTAGGAAACACTAGTTTTAGATTGCTTATCCCGGGGTAGGATAAATTATTGTAATGTGCTATTGAAGCATCATTTACAAGTCGCTTGTTTGTTTAAATAATGGAAAATCTCTCCTTGAAGGTAGCTTTGAGTAGAGATTCCCGTATCTTCTAGTGGCAAGGATACCAGGGTTTCACCTTGGAGACTCGGGTTCGATTCCCGGTGCGGGAATACCGAAAGTCTCTATTTAAGGTGGCTTTTAAGAGGAGATTAAGTAAATTTAGTTAGCGCGACTTTTATTGTAGTATGGGGAAAAGGATATGCCGTGTCAATATGAGACTTAGACGAAAGTATTAGGAATCAAAAGGGTTTTACTGTTTGGTTTGAGATCTGACATGTCATTTAGGAAACAATAGATTTAGATTGCTTATCCCGGGGTAGGATTAATTATTGTAATTTGCTATTGGAGCATCATTTACAAGTCGCTTGTTTGTTTAAATAATGGAAAATCTCTCCTTGAAGGTAGCTTTGAGTAGAGATTCCCGTATCTTCTAGTGGCAAGGATACCAGGGTTTCACCTTGGAGACTCGGGTTCGATTCCCGGTGCGGGAATACCGAAAGTCTCTATTTAAGGTGGCTTTTAAGTGGAGATTAATTAAATTTAGTCTAATGCGACTTTTATTGTAGTATGGGGAAAAGGATATGCCGTGTCAATATGACACTTAGACACAGAAAGTAATAGGTAGGAATCAAAAGGGTTAATTACTGTTTGGTTTGAGACCTAACATGCCATTTAGGAAACACTAGTTTTAGATTGCTTATCCCGGGGTAGGATAAATTATTGTAATGTGCTATTGAAGCATCATTTACAAGTCGCTTGTTTGTTTAAATAATGGAAAATCTCTCCTTGAAGGTAGCCTTGAGTAGAGATTCCCGTATCTTCTAGTGGCAAGGATACCAGGGTTTCACCTTGGAGACTCGGGTTCGATTCCCGGTGCGGGAATACCGAAAGTCTCTCCTTAAGGTGGCTTTTAAGTGGAGATTAAGTAAATTTAGTCTAATGCGACTTTTATTGGGGTATTTTGGGTAAAATCTTCCTTGGGTTGACCCAACCGACAAACACTGACAATAAAGACAGTTTAACTGGGGAATAGCAACTTTTGCTTTTGGTGGAGCGATGCCCAGGTCTGGTGACGAGTCGCACAGAGACGTGCGGATGCCTAAGTTGAGGCGTGGAGGGGCACGTCTCTCTCTCTTCAATCTTTTTGAAGAGGGACCAGTAGGGATTCTGGTATAGCGGTTACTAATAAATTTGCATTATATCTTTCATTATAATCGAAATTAGGAGTATTAGTGAATTTAGGTAGCTTAGGGTTATAAATTTAGATAGGTATAGGATGTTTTAACTGTTGAAACGTAGTTACACATGAAACTGTTTATTATACAAACTAGAAAGCTGGTTGAAAGTAGTGCTTTCGTTGAGTGAAACTTGGATTAAACTATCTAGAGGTTTTGGTTAGACAACGTCAATTGAATGTCCGGCTTAGGTATTTAGATATGGATTTACAACACTAATGTCGAAAGTTGCCAATAACTTGACTGATGTTTAGAACGTTAATAGCTGACTAAATGTGTGAATTTACAATCGATTAACATTTAACACCGAATGATGAAATTAATACTATAAGGGCGCTATAGGTAACTTCTCGCGGTACGATATAGTTAGGAAGGTTATGTTATGAGAATTATAATAAGTTAAATATTATTTAAGCTAATTAGATAATAGGTTCATAAATAAAGACCCCAAAATGTTTATTAATCATTAAATCTATGTAGTTAATGTTCTTTAGAGTACCTATCCAGCACACTCGAGTATTCCTTAAAAGAATCAGTTACGAACGGGTACAACTTAGGGTCCTAACTTTATTAAAACTAGATGATCACGCTGGCCAATTATTTGTTTATATGTTCTATTTATATATTTATTTATCTCTTTTCCGTTTATTTTTGGGTGGGGTAGAGTACGTTTCATTACACGTTGCATCGGATCATCGTACGTGAGATGTTAATATTAGGATCCAGTTTGCACTTAATACCTCTGTAAACGAGTCTACCTCGTTCACTCTATTCCTACTAGTTCACGGACGTGAAGCTGTTCCTGATGGTACTATCTACAATGACTCTGAAGCGGTATAGGAGATCATCTTCGCTTCCAGACGCGATTATAATAAATAAATAAAAGGTGCTAAAAGAAACTTATCCAACCGTCAGAGAGTTATTGCAGAAAGCCTACGATCGTAACATCAAGTATTACAATGAGAAGCGACGTAACATAGAATTCAATGTAGGGGATGAAGTGTGGAAACGTATATACAAGCAGAGCAACGCTGGGAGATATTGCGCTGCAAAGCTGGCCCCTAAATATGAAAAGTGCCGTGTGATACGGAAGGTGTCCCGCTTGGTATACGAACTGGAGGATGAAAATGGAAAGCGATTGGGAAAATGGCACATAAAAGACTGTAAGCCAGTTTCTATCAATGCTACCTAATGTTACAATTTAACTCAATTAACACAAAAACCCCCGGACCGTAAGGTAAATTTATGGATCGATAACAACTGTCCTGGGCGTTGGATTACACATGGAATGATTACTGAATGGAAAGTTTTTTTTGTGCGGAGATTTGCGGGCACGTTTTTTTTTTACTACTTCTCGTAGCGTAATTAATTCTTCCTGGACCCCATCCAGCAGGAATAAGCCTACACCGGTGCGGATTGTGACACATTAAGGAAGCCTATACAATTTATTTCAGAGCGGGTGGTGACTCTACAATAACTGCGATATGGGACGCATCTTCTCTCTTCTACTTACTTACTAACTCTTTCCTTCTATTATTTTGATCTTTTGAGTAGCTTTCCCGACCAGCACCATCTTAGGCCTAAATAAGCCTTTTCACTGATGCGGATCGTGACATCTAATAAAGCCTACACGTACCGATACTGAGCGGGTAGTGACTCAGATACCTGGATGATTTCTTCGTCGTTTTATACCTTACAATACTTTGTTGGATTCTTATCCTTCTTGCCAAAACGGTTTACCTAGCGCGTTTTTTTCAATTCCTTTTTTTTTAAGGTCATCTAGTAACTGATAACTGCTAGTTTTAGTTACTATTCTACTGCAGTTACCGTAGGCCTCGACGCAGTTGTTTCCAGCGTCGGCCGCGCGGACTCAATTGATGCCAAGGTGTGATTCTGGGCCGGGAGTCCTCGTCAAATTGTTCGGGTGTACCTTCGTTAAGGGATTCACCTGATTTTATTGTTGTAGTTATGAGTGTACTCAGCTCGAGGGCGAGCTGGAATTTTCCTCTTTCAGTTCCTTTCTTCGTAAAATTCTCCTGGTTGAGGGGGTATGTAGTGTAACAAGGGAGATATGTCTCAAGCGCAAATTCGTACGAGACCCGGTGTCGCCACTTTTAAACATGTGTGCGTCTTACGCTTACGATCTATTAACTACTACTAAAACAACCTCCCCATAATTGGTTATAGCTTACGAACTAAAAACGCTTTAACCTAGTTTTGATAGTAGCTTTATATTAAGATAGCAAGGTTGAAAAATGCTGAAAGATCGTTTTTTTTCCATCGTAGTTCAGTCACTGAACGTAAGGTAGCGCTTACTCGTCACTTAGTTGCCATCTATGCAACGAGTAATTAATTAATTCCTCAGCGCTAGATGGCGCTAAGATAGTAGTCCTTATATTCAGCAGATTAAGGACTACGCTTACAGCGACATCTAGTGATCCGTTTTTCAAGAGGTGTGTGTCTCTTTCCTGCAGTTCACTTAGGAATGCCACCAGAAATGTTTCAAAATATATCGATAACCATATAAAACTTGTTTTCACTGTTAATTTAGGTACTATTCAATTTTCAGGCAATATTGACTATTATTTTTATTTTACTACTAGGTAGGTTAATACAATTACATCATTTAAACTTAATACATTAATGTTTGCATAGAATAATATTTTATTAGCAAGAATACGGTTTACATTGATACAAAAGTTTTTGAAATTGGTAATCATACCTATATTAAAACGTAACATAAAATGCGTGCATTTCTGTGGTAAATTTGCTGGAGCTGTTAAAGATTTTTCATGTATTTATTTTACTTGATTACTTAGTACATTAAAAGTGTAAACTGTAAGCTTGGATATTATTTATTTATTTATTTATCGTATGGCTTACAAATTACACTTATGTATCATAGCTTGAATTTACACTTCCTAAGGTATTCTGCTGCTTCGCTCGTAAGGGTTTTAAAGTCTTCTATCCCCCCTCGGTATTTTGTTAGGGGGCACTCCAGTATGATATGACGGACTGTCTGTTTCGGGTGTCCACATTCTCATGTCCCACTTTCACTCCAGCCCCACTTCTTTCGAAGGTGGACACAGTGGCCAACTCCTGTCCTGAGACGGTTGAGCAAGCACCAAACACGGCGCGACTCCTGAAACCCAGAGGGGCGAGCGTGTGGATTCAGTTCGAACATGTCAGTCGGCTCAGTGGAGGCCGTCCATTCCGCGATCCAGGCGGTGTTTTAATTCCACTCCAGTTGATGTTGGTGCGACAGTAGCGCTGGCGAATTACGGGACTTCAGTCTCGCGGCCTTAAACGTGGCCAAGTCCATATTGATGGGCAGATCAGGTCTTTCACAGGCCTTACCGGTTTCTCGCCGGAGGTGTTGCATGCGGCGAAGGTGGGGCGGAGCAATGCCACTCAAGGCCGGCAGCCAGTGTACAGGAGTTGGTCTCATGCAGCTCGTAATCAAGCGCATTGTGTGGTTGAGCTGCGTGTCGACAACAGTAGTATGCGCGCTGTTCAGCCAAGTTGTGGCGCAGTACTCCGCCCATGAGTATCTATACAAGCGCCAGAGCAGACGACCTCAAGCAGCCAGCCGAAGCCCCCCAGGTTGTTCCAGTCAGCTTCTGCAATATGTTATTTCTGGACCTTAGTTTAGCCGCAACGTTGTTAAGATGGGTCTTGTAGGTGAGGCTCCGGTCCAGGGTAACACCCAGGTATTTAGGGTACGGATTATGTGACAGGATGGCATCCCTAAAGGTGACCTTAAGTTTTTCATTTGCCAGCCGGTTGTTGAGGTGGAAACAGCATACTTCGGTCTTCGAGGTACTTGGGCATAGGCGCCAGCGGGCAAAGTAGTCATCCATGGTGGCTAAGTCCTGTTGCAGTGCTAGTTCCGCTGAGCTGACTTTCCGGTCTTGCGATACCAGTGCCAGATCGTCAGCATATGCAAATTTCCGTGAGGCAGTCGCGGGGGTGTCGTGGGTACATAGATTGAATAGCAAGGGAGCCAGTACTGACCCCTGCGGCAAGCCATTGTTTAGGACTCTACTTCCACTGGCCCTGCCGCCGAGGAACACCTGAAAAGGCCGGTTTGTAAAGGCGTCCTCAATCACTTTGTAGATCTTTATACAGGGGATCACATGAAGCAGTTTAAATAGCAGGCCCTGGCGCCAGACAGTATCGTATGCAGCAGTTAGGTCCACGAAAGCTGCTGCTACTTATAAAATGGGTTTGGTTGAGTATCACGTCACGAGATCTCAGTTTGGGACGAACCAGTAGTTTGTCGTACTTACTTGTTTATGTAAACTTTATTTTATAAACGGTACAAATAACTTAAAACAGAAAAATAGACTTAATACTTTGGGGCATTCTCTTCCAGTCAACCTTTAGCCTTGAACCTTTTTTTTTAATGATCTCTTAGTTATTGTCCCAGTGAGTCGGCGCGGGCTGACGATCAGCGCTGTGTGCAAGCACAACTCACTACCGAGCCCCTTGCCTTTGTCGTTGGTTAATTTATTTTTATCTTATTTGTATTTTTATCTAAAATCCAATCAATGGATTAATTCTGCAATACAGTTGAACCGAATCCAGATTTTAGTAAGTATTTACGTACGTCATTCAGACTATGTTTTTACAGTGTAAACTTTATATAATGTTCGTTATATTATAACGTAAATTTAATTTTATATAACTTGAAAATTAGTTAAATTATTTTCTTTGTGTTTGTAATGTATAATTTTCGGGCGTGAATTAACGCATCAGCGATACACAATTTATTCCATTTCTTGTCAAGTTGTTATGTTGGTATCCTAAATTAATCTTATAATCTATGGTCAATTCAACTACCAGTGGACCTGTATCAAAAAAACTACTGAATCTGTGGCATATGCACCCGGTGTTGCTAGGGGCATATTTCACTCTCCTCGTTTGTAAGTAAACCCAGGTCACTGTATTAGTATTATTTTAAATAATTATTTCCAAAATTGTTTATGTAGTCCAGTTTTAGTCTTCTTTTTAATGCCTCAGTCGTTTCAGGGTTCCAGCTTATTTTAATGTCAGACGAAAACCCGAGTTTGCTGCCTTCAAGTAACTATCAACTAGTATCTGTACTCGTTTTGACGTTTAGTTTTTACCCCGATATGTGGAGATTTACAACATTAGAAAGTGGTATTGATCTAGATAGCGATTTCGGCAGGTGTTCACCGGGGTCGTTCTTTTCTTATAAGCCAGCGAGCTAGCTACATGTAATTTTATTACATATTGGAGAATTACATACCATCCCTTGTAAGTGTTTCGACGTTTGGCTGGAAGTGTTGTAACGCTTGCTTTGTTCTGGTCGGGTTTAAATGTAGTTATAACCCGGGCTAGCTCAATCAAGGTTCACAGAATATGTATATTACTTGCTACGCTTTGCAGCGAGACTAAAAGTTATACGAAAAGGAAATGTAAATGAAACTCAGCTGTCAGTGGTGTGTGGTTCTTTAATGCACTTCTCCTTAGGAGCTAAAATTACTTTCCTTCTACACCATGTCAGACAGAGAGACAGGGTCGTGTATTTCGATTCGAGTCTTGGTAAAGTTAACGCAAATCAGTTAGCGTTATATACTGAAGTTTGAACACTATCGTTGACACAGAACTTACAGGAGGGCCGCTCAAACCTTCACCGTCTGACCACTTGAGGGTTTCCCTGCGGGCTGGTGGGCAGATGGACTTGCCTCGACGGCACCTACCGACTGTCTCCGAAGTGTTAAAAGAAGCGAAGCTTCCCGAGCTTCTTAAGTTGACTGTTCCTTTATGGACGTTGTCTTGTTTATGATGATAAGGATATAATGGTAGTTAATTACTACTATCCTTATTATTAAAATTATCAAATTTATCCAAATTATCCCACACCAAATTACCAATACACAAGAGCTTTAGCAGGCGTTCCCTAAGACTCTGGTTAAAAATACCTATCCGGGATTGAAAGGGGTTTTAGACACTTACCCGAAGAATCCGGATATTATTCCGTTCCCAATCCCAATAGAAAAAGTGACAAAGCCTGTCCATGCATGTGTCGTGACTGAAAGAAAATCATGTCTTTTAATATCAAACACGACAAAACTGGTAAAAAACCAGGAAGACTCTTTCGCCACTCACCTGTGTTGCTGTAGTATGCGAGCCTCAGAGATTTTCTGGTATCACAACCATATAAAACTAAATCTTAATCCTGCAAAGAAGCACGAGGGTTAGATTTTACCAAATTTCATTTTGACTTCAATCTCACTAAAAGTGGCAGCTCCAAAACGGACTTAAAATTACTCATGGAGGACGGAACTCCTCCGATCGTCTCCGATTATTTTTCCTAACTAAGTTTGTGTCGCCGGCCATCGTAAGCGCTTTACCATGACTGACAGGTTGTTGAGAAACGTCAAAACTAATAACTGTCACCCTTAGGCTGTTCCAGTTCCCCTTAAAACCGTCACTACAGAGTATTGTCAGATTTTGGTAGTTTCACGCGCACTCGAACAAATGTCGCCAAAACGTTCCGTTACAGTGTCTAGTGAATTATTATTGTGTATCGTATTGGTTTTGACCACGCATTCTTATATTCCAGTTCCAGTTACCGTAGTATTTCTACATATTATAACTTGAATAATAATCTACGTGGCAATAATAGTGTTTATAACCCTTTCGCTCTTCAGAACCGTGTTGTGTGTCGAGTGTTACCTAAAAGTCATGTCCATATTTCAACATTTATTAAATACCAGCGGAGTACGCTAAGGGACACTTGTGCAACATCCTGCCACGTTTCCCACGGACCTTTCGGCGTTCCGGAGTCGACATTGGTCAGCGCAGACCGTAAGCAAGGCCATAATCCTCCAAAAGGTCAGTTGCTCTACTTATTTTACTAATTTTGAGGTTATAACTTGTGTGCCACGTCACGTCTGTCTCATACATCTCTTCTCTTGCTAAAAATATCCAGCTAAACCTCCTTGGAACAAGCACTGTTAACTATGTAAATTATTCTGCAATGATTTATGGTGTTTTCTTAAATTTACTCTGCGTTTGGATACATAATGCCTTCCTGCATTGGCTATGAACCATGAGGCTGTCTCTTTATGCCTAGCGAACTGCTGAGTCATCTTCTAAATCTTCATCCCACCTTTTCTTTACTGTGTTCTTAAATTAACCCTCTCAACCTATCAATTAACTTCCGCATTGCCTGCGTATGGGTCGCTTACACCTACTCCCGGACCATTCCAGGAGGTGCTTTGTACGGGCCTAGTCGTAGGCCACGCCAGTTCATCCGGCGCGGTGTCAACGTGCGAGCGCAGCCGCTCGAACAGGGACAACTCTGCTCGACCACACCTGCAGCTAAGCGATTTAACATCTTGATTTAGCGTCCAAATTTAACGTCTTACCAAGACCTATTACCTACTAGCGTCATCGACCAAACGACAACCATACCCTAAATTATTTAAACAAGTTTTACACAATTATCTAAAATAAAGTTGTATTTTTAAATTATTGGTTTACTTTATTGATACCCAGTTAGGGGAAAAATAACAGTATTTCAGCGTTCAGTATTTTAGGCGTGCGATAATCATAATCATAATCATAATCATATTTATTCATAAATGTTATATTACATGTCAGCTTATTTGTATAATCGTATAAAATAAATTCTTACTTAAAAGAAAAATAATAGTAATAGGTAATAAAATTTCCACAATTTTGTATACTTAATAATAATGTAATTAGTCAATATGAGCATCTTAAAAATTGTGATAATTTAATAATATAATTATAAAATGTGGGTATTGAGATATAAGTATTACGGCCATTATTTGTGTGTAAATGTCAGGAACTCATTAAAATTGTAAAAAGTGTGCTCGAGAAGCCAAACTTTGAGTTTTCTCTTAAAAGAGTTCAGGGAGGGTGCCGAGGTGATTGTATCGGAGAGCTGGTTGAAGACCGTCGGGCCCACGACGTGGGTGACTTTGTCGGACTTCGCGAGTCGCCGCTGCACCGGCAGGAGTCTGTTCGGATCGCGCAATAAGCGAGCCGAGATATCGCCACGCTTTTTATAACTGTCGAGGTGAACATACACGTATATTGCTACTTGCAGGATTACTATGGACGGTAACGTCAGTATACCAAGTTCTTTAAAAAAAGGTTTCGCTGACGTGTATTGGTTCACCTGTACAATAGATCGCACAGCCCTTTTTTGAGCACGAAAAGCGCGCTGCCACTCAGCAGCGCGGCCCCACAGTTCCGCGCCATATTGCAGGAGCGAGTGCAAGGTTGCGAATTGATTATTTTTGATTATTATTGACGGTTGCGATATGATGATAAATAACTTGAACTTTTAACACGTTTCATTCCATTGATCGCTGTGGACTTCACATCCTTACGCTCAGAAATCCATACGAACCTTAAATATTCATTTAAAAATAGAAATATTGCCTTAAAACAAAATTTGCCGGTGGTATGCTATGCCCCTTGACTTAAAATCAACATTTGAACTTCGATTTTTGCAAACTTTTACCCTACAAACAGTCATTTTACCATTTAAACGGAGCTCGTATATTAAGATAAAGATAAAGATAAAGAGACATTTATTCACAACAATACAAGATTACATTAAGTAGATACAAAAAGAATAAGACGGAGAAATTGTTGCGATATTGACAGCGATCAACGGGTGACTAAGGCAACGCTTGACGCGCTTTCTACCGATATGGTCATTCTGACCATATCGAGGTGTCACGAACCACGCCCCCATAACATATCTCCCTTGTTTCTGTGATCTGAGGTTTTTACCCTTTGGGTACGGAACCCTTAAAAGGAAAAACATCATAAAAATAACTTTTAATCAAAACCTAAACTCAATCTAACTACCCCGAATTTAATAATTTGAAAAAAGTAACAGGAGAGCTCCGGTGCACGTCTGGGTAGTGATTCTCTCAAAAGCAAAGGTGAGCGAATGCAGGAGTGAATGTCCAAGCGGCGAGTTTAAGTAGTCCCGTCAGAGCGAGCAAAACACATTTTAGCGCGTGCATTCTCAATTAGGCAGCCTTATACGTTCGAGAAGCCATGCTGCCAAATTGAATACACGCGCTGAAATGTTTTTTGTTCGTTTTGATGGAACTACAACATTCACTCCTGCGTTTGCACACCTTTGCTTTTGATAGCCCAGCGCTGCAGCGGCCCGGGCGCCCGGCGCACCGTTTCGATAGTACAGATTTGGGTTGCGCGTAATTTTGAAACTGCCATATCTCCTACAGTATTTATTTAATCAATATAGTGTAAGGACCATTTTTATCTGCATTAAATGCCCAAGATAAAAATGGTTAGTGTGAGTTAGGAGATAGACATATGCCATCGCGGACTTTTCTTTAGGTTTTTTGGAGAACTACATTTCTTCAGTATATTATTTTGATAAATCTCTTAAGGTTTAGCCAGCGTAAGCTATGTAAGCGCCCGAAAATGTATTTTTTGACTACTTGGTAAGTTTTCTCAACTTTATTAAAACATAATTAGATTAAAACGTGCATATAAACCTTCCCCTTGAATCACTCTATCTATTCAAAAAAACCGCATCAAAATCCGTTGCGTAGTTTTAAAGATCTAAGCAAACATAGGGACAGACAGAAAGACAGACAGCGGGAAGCGACTTTGTTTTATACTATGTAGTGATGAAGTGCGGATCTCCGAGTTTTTAACTTACTGCCAAGCAGCAGTGTTCGCATTATTGTGTTCCGGGGCAGGAAGGATAAGATAACCGGTGAAATAACTAGCGTACAGGTATTTCAACTTAGTCATCTGCTCATCAGGGATGGTAATGCAGTTGCAGGTCTCAGGTCTCGCTTATTTCACAGGTGACCTGCCTTCTCCATTTCATAACAAAAACCGGTCACGTGTGTCACCTAAGTCATTTGTATAAAAAATAACTAACCTAGTCTTTTTGGTGGAAGCAGGTTACTTTGCATAAACAGCTTTATTATAATTTCTGTTAATCACGTTAAAAAAAAAAAAAAGTCGTGTAGCATAAGTTTTAGTGAACTATTTTCCGTAAGTGAACGTAATAATTATATTAATTATCACTTTATTTTCAATTGATAGAATTCTTATAGGTTTTCCTGTAATGTACAATGAACTATATTTCTTATTTTTTTCTGTATGTTAGGCTCAGTAGTTTTGGACATCAGGGGGAATGGTCAATTATTCTTTCATGAATAAAATTAATACTATTTATTTTACTATAATAACAAATATATACTTGAGATCCTAATAAAGAGCCTTTTCATTTGATATATATGCATTTCATTGCATGCTTGAGAAAAAGTACATTATTGCCTAGGCAGGAAAGTAGGCAATTGCGGGCCAAGTACTGGTTTAAAATACGAAGCCCGCAAATATAGTGCTTTTCTCAAAAATCGCAAGAAAAAATCACTTGAATTCATTTTTTGAATTGCATACAAATAGATTTTTTTTTGTTTATGACAGGGAAGTTGCTATTCCAGACACATATAAAAAAGTTATGTTTCGAATTAAATATGGATGTATAAGACTGGTGCCCTCATTTTATTATGACCCTTTTCACTTTTTAAAAAGTTTAAAACTAGATAATAATGAAATTTGTATGCAAGTTTGCAGGCTTGTGTAGCGAGCACGCAATGTTTTTTTAGGGTTCCGTACCAAAATGGTACAAAAGGAACCCTTATGGTGAGACTTCGTTGTCTGTCTGTCTGTCTGTCTGTCTGTATGTCACAGCAGGTTTTCTCAGCAACTACAAATGCTATCAACTTGAAATTTGGCATAGTTATACAACTTGCTTGCCCGCATCTATTTGTAGTAAAAAAAATATGAAAAGGGGCCTAGAATGGGGGATTCAAAAATGAAAGTGGTTCGATTATAGCAAATGGGGTGTCATATGAAAGGTCTTAATCTGCACATTTCAAAACTATTTTTTTGAAAATTTTCTGTGATGTACTTTTTGATTTATAGCCAAAAATGTACAAAAAATGACCGTTCCCCCCCTTATCTCCGAAGTTTATTAATCAAAAATTCTGAAAAAAATCCTGACGTATAGATAATTACTTATATTTTCTAAAATTACATTATAATAATAGGTAATTATTAATTAGTTTAAATAACAAAATACACATTATGAATTATAGTAGTCATCTAGTGAATAAAATGCTTGCACAGTAAGCCATTTTTTCAATTTATTATAAAATACAACATTGCTATCGGTATTTTTTATTTCGTCGGGTTGTTTATTATAGATATTATAGACTGAAATATAGTTTGCTGGGCAAAGGCCTCTCCTTCGGTGAAAAACTCATTAATAGGCAAAAATAAACAAGGCTTGAATATTAACAAACAAAAGATTATGGTGATGAACAAAGCCAATTTACAGGAGTCCTCCTAAAAGGGAACCAGTTTTTTATACGGTCAGACCATGGGGGCGAGCGTTCTTTATGGAACTTTTTGTTTTCTTGTGATCCCTCTTGATAAGATCAGCAGCGCGCTCGGCTATCATTATAGAAATCGGGCCCGTCGTGGCAGTAGGTATCGAGGGCATAATACTGTCATCCACCACGCGCAGTTTCGAAGTCTTATACACGTTGAGGTCGTAATCAACAACTTTGCCAATCGCACACGAGCCAGCTGGGTGAAACCCTGTTGTACCTAACATTCTAACATAGCAATGCCAATATTTTTCGCTTTGGTATTTCAACGAGTCACAAGCCGGTATAGGAGGCCTAACAAAGCTACCGCCAATTTTAACAAAATGCGTGGAGTTTTCCACTTGAACGAGCCGCTGCAAAGAGGCCGCATGCGTAGCTAAATCTGCAGCATTGTTGAAGTAACCAGTTTTAATGAGTGGTGGAACCGTGGGATCCATACTTTGCAACGTCACTGAACCTCGGGACTCAGGCTTAGTAAAGAACGAAAGAACAAGCATTTTCTCTCTGGTAGGTTGTGTAAGGAGCCAAGCTAGCGAAACTGGAATATTCCAGTTGAAATTTACAATGAGGTAAAAGAAAATGGGGGAAAGAGCACCAAAAATAGCGGCCACGAATGTAATGTTTGGCTGTTTTTGACCTACAGAAAAACTACCACCCATAATAGGAGTAGGAAAAGAAGTCAAGCTACCCAACGTCAAAAGTGTGTCAAGTGCTGTTGCAATATTATTTTCCCCACTAATCACAAGAGGAGCTATAATATGATCTTGTAAATCTTTTCTAACAGGCAAATTGGCTTTAACTTCAATACCAAGATTACTTATATCTTCCTGGGGTCCGATTCCAAACAGCATCAGTAACTGCGCAGAATTATACGTACCAGCAGAGAGAATAACCTCCACATCGGCATATAAGTTCATTTTGCAGTTCTCAGTACTAACCGTCACTCCAATGGCTTCTAAATTATTGTTACGCCGATGGGATAAGGCGTCTCATCTTTAATCGTGAATTTCGATGCTTTAGAAGCGTTTACAGTATATGGCAATTTTCCACTAAGAGTGAAAGAGATAGCATGATTAGAAAGAGACAGCGATACTGAGAACCTTCGAGAAGCATGTGAAAAAGATAACACGATTGGAAATGAGACAGCAATACGCAGAATATTCCAGACCCGTGAGTCAAGGTCAAGGACATCGCGAACAATACAAGGTAGAAAGGCGTAGAACATTCCAGCAACGAATAGTCTCGAACGACCTTGGCGGGGCATAGTTCATCGATCATTCCAGAACGCATTCTGGAATGATCGGAGACGGGAACTATAAAGGCGGACCGATTGCAAGTACCTAGTCAGTCTTTAATTGGGAAGCGAACAGTGCGAACAAGAGCGACCCGAGCGATCATCTGAGTATTCGAATTTATTGTGCGATAATTGTTTGTAACGGTTTAAGTGAGTGCGTTATTAAAGTCTACTTTTGATTATCGGTGTATTTGTGCATTTCTATCAGTTACCTACCCCCACGTACGTAACATTTGGTGTCAGAAGTGGGATAGAAAATGCCAGCAACTCCGCAAGATCAAGAGCAGGAGGGGGTCAAAACCCGGAGCCAAACTGCAGCTGACGACTCTGCAGCTGCCGCCGGTACGTCCACCGCTACAACACCGGCTACTACAGCTGCGTCACCTAAGCCGGAAATCGACCTTAACGCGATCTTTGTCCTGTTGAAGGAACAGTCGAGAGTTATTCAAGAACAATCCAGGGCCCAAAAGGAACAATCCAGAGCACAAGAGGAACGTATTAAAGCCCAAGAGGAACAATCTAGGGTTATCCATGATGAACTACGTGGACAAAAGAAATCTCAAGAGGAACAATCTAGAATTCTCCGAGAGGTACGGGAGGCCGCTTCGGAATGGAAAAAGGAAATGACGGAGGTTCAAGAAAAACTGGATGATGTCAAGATAAAAGTTGAACACCACGAAAATCGCCTCCAGACCATTAGAAACGAAGTGAAAAAGCTAGAAATCAAAGTGGTCAACGGTACCTGTGGACCTGAGACATCCATCCCGGTAGCTGGAAGATTCAAGGTACCTCCTTTTGATGGAACTTCATCATGGACGGCCTATAAACTCCAATTTGAGTCAGTTTCCCAGGCAAATGGCTGGAATAAAGACCAGGCGAAGACGGCTCTAACTTTTGCACTACGAGACGAAGCCCTTACCGTGCTGGAAGCTCTGGGAGAGAATAAGATATATAATAAGACGCCTTCTTGAAGCTTTGGAGGCACGTTACGGGGACAGTCATCTAGAGCATGTATTCAGAGCTCAACTGAAGGATCGAGCCCAGGGACGTAGTGAGTGAACAGTGAGCCCTCGAAATAGAAAAATTGGTCAGAAAAACGTACCAAAGTGCTTCGGCTTCATTTGTGGACAGCATGCTAGTACAGGCCTTCATTGACGGAATCCGTGATTTGGAAGTCAGAGCTGCTGTGCGACTGGGACATCATGGTAGCGTGAAGGATGCAGTTGCACACGCCTTGGAAGTAGAAGCTGTACGCCAGGACTCGAGGCCTTTTAGGGTGCGAGAAGTTTCGTCCAGGGAGCCGACTGCTCCTCGCCGTGAATTTAGGCCGAGGTGTTATTGGTGTGGAGAACGCGGGCACTTACAATCTAGTTGCCCAAAACGAAATAGAACACAACGAGATGCAGCAGGCCCAACGGAGAGGCCCGCAGGCTCTGATGCAGTAGAGCCGCGTCAGGGAAACGAGTAGAAGCCAGGACTATGGGACGAGTGCTGGCTAGTGGTCAAAATGTCCCAGTTATGATCTCACAGGTGAATGATGGGAAAAGTCTGGTCGTCAAAGGAAAAATTGGTGGAATACCATGTCACCTGACTATCGACACCGGAGCTTCTCGGACTGTGGTCAGTTCTCGGCTACTGAAACATTTAACCAGAGATCATCTAGTCCGACCCAAGCATCTTCAGCTGCAAACGGCTACCGGCCAGTACATTTCCGTCCTGGGGGAGCAAGGAGTGGCGGTGCAAATTGGGGAAAAGAACTACTGGCACAAAGTCATCGTTGCTAACATAATCGACGATTGCATTATTGGATTAGATTTTATGAGAAGACATGGCTGCAAAATCGACTTGAAAGGTGGAGTCCTGAAATTCGGAGTTGATGAAGTCCCTATGGAAGGTGGCGTAAGTGGACAAGTCTACTGCGCAAGAAGGACCCTTTTTCAACCATGATCGCAAGCCCTAGTTCCTGTAAAACTACCAACCTATGCAGGACGAGGATCTCATCGCTGCGTCTTAGTAGAACAAATTGACGGTAGTAAACCGTGGATAACAGCTCGCACGGTTGTGACAACGTCATCTGCTGCGTTTATAAGGATCCTAAATCTAAGCGACACTACATACTCCCTTAGTAAAGGAACCCTTATCGGGACTTGCGACGAAATTTCTTGGATACGAAGTTGCCAGGGATCGAATGGAAGCAGACAACCTGCAAGTACAGGAGTGGACATTACAGGATTATTGGATGGTTGCAAAAACAATCTCACCAAGGAAGAACTCCTGAAGGCGCGTAATTTACTGCTGCGTTACAGCAATGTTTTCTCGGCGCACGACGGTGATATTGGAAGAACTGGAGTTGTACAACATGAGATCGACACTGGTGGAATCATGCCTATCCAACAACGTCCTCGGCGAGTTCCAGTAGCTCGCGAAAAGGAAGTGGAAGACATGATTGAAGAGATGAAGAAGAACAGAGTTATTGAGCCGTCAACAAGTCCTTGGTGTTCACCGGTAGTTTTGGTAAAGAAGAAGGACGGCACCATGAGATTTTGTGTTGCCTATCGCCGACTTAATGAGGTAACCAGAAAGAATTGTTATCCACTGCCACGAATCGACGACACGTTAGACACTTTCAATGGAATGAAATGGTTTTCCACATTGGACTTAAAAAGTGGCTACTGGCAAGTGGAAATTAAGGACCAGGATAAGAAGAAAACGGCCTTCTCGACCGGAAAGGGACTATGGCAGTTCAATGTTATGCCGTTTGGATTGTGTAATTGATGGAACAAATACTTGCTGGTCTTCTGGGAGATACTTGCCTGGTATATCTGGATGACATTATAATAGTTGGGAGAGACTTCGACGATCACCTTGGAAAATTGGAGCAAGTTTTGGCTAAGCTGCGAGATGCGAACCTGAAACTGAGCCCGAAAAAATGCTCACTTTTCAATCGTAAGGTGAATTATTTGGGACACGTGGTGTCAACAGACGGTATTCAGACCGATCCTGAGAAGATAAGCGCCGTTAAGGATTGGCCGACACCGAAGGACAAGACCGCAGTTCGTGCCTTCTTGGGACTTTGCTCGTACTATCGACGTTTCGTGAAAAACTTCTTAGATATAGCGAAGCCCTTGCACCAGCTTACGGAAGAAAAACGACGATTTGACTGGAATGATCAGTGCGCAGCAGCTTTTGATGATCTCAAACACAGGTTTTGTGAAACTCCAATATTGGGATACCCAGACCCTGAGAGTGATTTTATTGTTGACACAGACGCAAGTAACACAAGTATCGGAGGAGTTTTGTCACAAAAAAAAAGGAGATCAGGAAGTTGTAATCGCCTATTTTAGTAAGTCACTATCGAAGCCAGAGAGAAATTACTGCGTCACTCGGAGAGAATTGCTGGCAGTTGTCAAGACATTGCAGCATTTCAGTAAATATTTGGTTGGGCACAAATTTCGTATCAGAACTGACCATGCCGCTTTAAAATGGTTATTGGAGTTTAAAAATCCTGAGGGTCAAGTAGCGCGCTGGATTGAACAATTACAGGAATATGACTTCATCATTGAACATCGCAATGGAAAATCACACGGAAACGCGGACGCCCTTTCCCGAAGACCTTGTCCGGATGACTGCAAGCATTGTTTAAGGCAAGAGGGCAAAGATTGCGTGAGAATGTTGAGAACTGATACTGTAATTGAAGAATGGAGCAATGAAGTCATGCAACAAGCGCAGCAAGAAGACCAGGACATTAAACCCATTTTAGATTGGATCAAAGCAGGCGTTCCCAAACCGAAATGGTGTGAAGTAGCTCCGATGAGTACAGAAACAAAAGCTACTGGGCCCAATGGGATAGTTTGATTATGCATAATGGCGTACTGTGCAGGAAATGGGAGTCGGCGAATGGAAAGGATGCTCACCTACAGGTGGTTGTTCCAAGAAAAAGAGTAAGTGATGTTTTGAGATCCTTCCATGACGGCATTTCCGGTGGGCACCTTGGAGTGAAGAGGACCTTAATGAAAATTCGGCAACGCTTCTACTGGATTCACTGTCGTCAGGATATGGAAGACTGGTGCAGGAAGTGTACAAACTGCTCTTCAGTCAAAGGGCCGCAAACACGCAGTAGAGGAACGCTCAAGTTGTACAATATTGGAGCTCCTTGGGAAAGGATTGCTTTAGACGTTGCAGGCCCGTTTCCGACATCCGACTCGGGAAACAAGTACATCCTCGTTATAATGGATTACTTCACCAAATGGCCTGAAGCATTTGCCATCCCTAACCAAGAAGCAGTCACTGTAGCGGAGAAATTAGTGCTGGAAGTGTGTTGTCGATTTGGGGTGCCTCTCGAAATTCACAGTGATCAAGGCAGAAACTATGAGTCTCAGGTGTTCCAGGAGACTTGCCGAATCATGGGAATTCATAAGACCAGGACAACGCCATATCACCCACAATCGGACGGAATGGTCGAGAGATTCAACCAGACGTTACAAGGTAGAAAGGCGTAGCATTCCAGCAACGAAAGCCAAGCTCTTCAAATGCGTGGATCATAATGTCGTCCTTTTTAGGGTTATCCGTCCGTTCCGTCCGTCCGTCCGTCCGTCCGTCCGTCCGTCCGTCCGTCCGTCCGTCCGTCCGTCCGTCCGTCCGTCCGTCCGTCCGTCCGTCCGTCCGTCCGTCCGTCCGTCCGTCCGTCCGTCCGTCCGTCCGTCCGTCCGTCCGTCTGTCTGTCTGTCTGTCTGTCTGTCTGTCTGTCTGTCTGTCTGTCTGTCTGTCTGTCTGTCTGTCTGATAAATAAAGTGTTCATTCAAAATCTGTATTAAGATTTAGGCTAGTCAAAATCGACCTTATTACCTGGAAAATAAAGCTTATAACAAAATGAGTATTTTCTTTTGCGGTTACCAAGCATATTATCTTCAATACGGAACCCTCGGTGCGCGAGTCCGACTCGCACATGACCGGTTTTTTTTAAATATGTCTGTGACGATATGGCTCTTAACGCTAAGTGGTCGCTTATCGCTATGAAACTCGGCTGTGTCACCATTCAAAATTGATAAATCGAACATGTTTTCCGCTTTCTTGAATTATTTCAGCACTGTTTCCCAGTCCCATCCTTCGGCTCCCTCGTTCACCCACTGTTCATAGTCCATCTTAGAGCCTCTGAAAATAAAATAAAATCATTTAAAAGTTATTATCTAAAACCAGACTGGCGACTAGTAAGACACACTATAATAATTTATATTATAACCCATCAATCGCACACGTTCTTCAAAAATCATAATTATGAGTGTGTATTATAACTAGGCGCATAACGCACTAATATAAAAGTCATTTTTTATAATATTTAAAAACATAACGTATGTATAATAACGCGGATTATAACACTGAAAAAATCCAAAGCGTAAAAAGTAACAAGAAAAAATGACTTTATTCTGACAAATAAAGATCAATATACCGATAGCGAATATTAGCGAGCTATAATTGCTTCAAATCGGAAACTAAAATATTTTCGTGTTTATTTATTTCATACACAATCTTAAACGTATGATTACGGTAAAACGGGGTAATAAGGAACAAAGAGGTAAATAGGAACACAACCTAAAATGAAGCATAACTTGTTACTAACAAGAATAAGTATAAAATGAAAATAACGTTACGTTCTATTGACGCTATTTCAGTCTTATAATTAGTAACATAATTATGCTTCATTTTAGGTTGTGTCCCTATTTACCCCATAGTTCCTATTTACTTCGTTTTACGGTAATGGTTTTTGGTTTAATATGTATATAAAAAAATATTTTCCCCCCTTTAACACGTTTTGACTCAAAAAATAGTATAATAGTAACTTGAAAAGAAGTGTAGGAACAAGTCGACGGAGCTTCTATTCCGCGTAGTTATGGCGCTTCGCACCTTGACGCAAGTCTAACCTACTCCGCTGAGGGCACCCTGGAACACAGCAGGGGCCTTCCAGCTCAGGACCTTTTACTTACCCCCCCCCCGATAGACCCCCCGATCCATCACCCGCAGGCCCCCGTTACGGTGGCATGCGGTTGACGTAAGCGACGCAAGTCTAACCTAACCTAACCAATAAGTAAAGGTGAGATTGACCTAATTTAGCATATTGGTTTACATGACCTTGATTTAATAATATAATGATTTATAAGTAGTTATATTACCTGATCATTATTGCAAATGTTTTTATTATTATACTTAATTTATAATATTTATATCAAATGGCATTATTCCATATTAATGTTATACAAAAGGTTGTTATGCTAAATGAGTGTTCTATTATGTGACTGACGTTATGCTACAAAAAAATAAACATTTTGTTTTTATGCTGGACGTTTGTTATCGATGTCGATTGGATTGAAGCGCACCCAGTTAAAAATTAATTAAAAAAGCTGTTAATGTCTAAAGAATACTATAGGGTCGCGGACCATCAAACAAATAAAAATGTTTCAATCTCCTGCATGATTCTCGTTTCTAGAGAAGATTTGCTGAACAAATCACATTCAGTTTTTTTCCATACATTCAATCACAAGCATCTGCAATAAATGTTCACGCCTTTGTGTTGAACCTCTTGGAAAACCTGACCAGAAAAAATATAATTATTTATCAGTTTATCACAGATAACTTAAGAGAAATGGTCTTATTAATATAATAATTTAATCATACGAATTATAGTTTGTTTATTCAATAATATTGATATTGATAGAAACTTCTGCTGACACATCCTGTAGATATCAAACTGTATTCAATATAGACTTCATATTGAGTGTTATCAGGCGCTGATTTTTGATTTTTGATTAATCCTAAGTGAGTCAGTCAGTAAATAAACAAATAAATATTAGGGGGCAATGTCACACCAATTAATCTAGCCCCAAACTAAGCCCTAGGCTTGTACTATGGATAATAGAAAACGATATAAATACTTATAACGAGAAATATATCTATTGCACATCGACCTTTGGAAAGAGAGAATCGGCTAATTTCGGCTTCGTAGAGCGTTATCTCTGTCGCACACTACTTTTATAACGTTTGCTAGTCGTGGTTCAGATGCGATAGAGTGCGGTTGCGTTCAGTCCAAAATACATATATAGAGTTGTTAAAAACCAAAATTTTAAATCACTTAAAGTTGTACGAAGGCATCTATATGAAAAAAGGGAAACCTTTACGAGGCCAATAACGCGAAGTTATCTACAATGTTTATACCTGAATATTTTGTAACCGAAGCCGACATAATAAAAAACCGGTCAAGTGCGAGTCGGACTCGCGCACCGAGGGTTCCGTATTGAAGATAATACTCATTTTGTTATAAGCTTTATTTTCCAGGCAATAAGGTCGATTTTGACTAGCCTAAATTTTAATACAGATTTTCTTGGTTTTTTTGTTATTTCTCAAAAACTGTGTAGTGCTGTTAGGCGATGGGTTTGCAACCTGTCACTAATACACTGGATAACATCTTAGCCTGGTTGTGCAAAATGTGATCACAGAATTATCAACAAGTTTTTGGAGTTGTTGGTGAGGTTGTGGCTCTGCCTACCCCACTCTGGAAATGAAGGCGTGAGTTTATGTATGTATGTCTCAAAAACTGCAAATAATGAACACTTTATTTTATAACGAAAGAAGAACGGGAGAAGTTTTGGGAAAGTCTGCATGAGGTTTCAACAAAATGCAAGGAGAATGAAAGGATTATTTTATTAGGCGATTTTAATGGTTGGACAGGCGTGCAAAGGGATGGTTATGAATTGGTACTAGGGAAGTATGGTGATGAGCGAGTGAACGAGAATGGCAAATGCCTTCTCAATGTATGTTTAGCTAAGAATCTCTGCGTGACAAACACTTTGTTTGATCACAAAGAGATTCATCAGTATACGTGGAGACGTCAGAATTAAAAGTCTATGATAGACTTGATGATTGTGGATGAACGTTTGCGTAACAAAGTCGTAGATACCAGAGCATTTCGGGGGGTTAGCGTGGGATCAGATCACTTCTTAGTGGTAACACGAGTAAGGGGTCTGTTCACACGTTGGCGCCATCGTGTTCCCGTACCGACAACTGCGTTAGAGAGGATAAAAGTAGAAAAACTGAATGATCAAGTTATAAAAGATGAGTACGTAAGGAAGCTGAAAGATTGTTTTGAATGTGTTAATAAGATGAATGACGGTGAAGTTGAGAATAATATAAATGATGTATGGGAGATTATGAAGAATGGAGTGGTTAAATCGGCCATTGAAGTATGCGGTGTAGTAAAGAGAAGAAAGAGCAAGAATGAACGTCCGGAATGGTGGGATAGAGAGGTAAATGATGCAGTAAAAGAAAAGAAAAAGTGTTGGTTGGATTTTATAGCTGTAGAGTCAGCACAAGATCTAAGCAACAGAAAGAAAGAAGAGTATAATAGATCAAAGAAAAGAGTGAAAGAAGTTGTAGCTAGAAAGAAAGATTTACTGAATGAAAAGTATGATAGGAGTTTCTCTGACAACTTCTGGTCGAATATTAAACTCTTTTGGAGCTTGATAAAATCAGCTCGGGGGAAATCAGAGAAAACTAAATTAAGCGCGGTGAGGGATGAGTGTGGAGACTTGATATGTGCGGAAGAAAAAATGCTTGATAGATGGAAAAGTTATTTTGAAAGTTTGTTTGAATGCAAAGATGTTCCTCTTGAGCCAGAAAACATGAGTAAGGATGCAAGTAGCGAAGATGAAAGTGTGATTAACATGAGTGAAATCGTGAAAGCTTTAAAAAGTATGAAAGCGGGAAAGTCGGCAGGTTGTGATAGAGTGTCGATAGAAATGCTGAGGAGAGGGGATGGCGAAGTGGGTAGTCTATTGTACCGCCTTTTCAATGCATGTTGGAGTAGCGGCCGAGTCCCGGAAGATTGGGTCAAGGCTGTTATCGTCCCTCTGTATAAAGGAAAGGGGTCACAGCAAGACTGCAAAAACTACCGCGGTATCAGCCTCCTTAGTATTGTCGGCAAAGTATATGGGAAGATTTTAATTGAAAGGGTATTGAATGTTACGAATGACAAAATCTGGGATGTACAAGCGGGATTTTGAAAGGGAATGGGATGTACGGATCAGGTCTTTTCACTACGGTCTATCACAGAAAAGTTCTTGGCTGTCAACCAAAAGGTTTTCTGTGCTTTTGTGGACCTGGAAAAGGCCTTTGATAGGGTAGATAGAAAGGAGTTGTGGAAGGTGCTGTCTATGTATGGAGTGAGCAGCAACCTGGTGCAGGCTTTGAAGTCCCTTTATGACGGCTCCAGAGCCTGTGTCAGGATCAATGGGGCATACTCGGCCTGGTTTAATATCTCCAGAGGTGTTAGACAGGGCTGTGTTGCCTCACCATGGCTGTTCAATCTATTCATGGACAGTTGTATGCGAGATTTGAAAGAGTGTGATAAGGGTTTGGGTTTGCAAGAGTTGCTAATCAAATGCCTCTTATATGCCGATGATCAAGTTATACTTGCTCCATCGGTACTTGAGTTGCAGGAGATGGTGACAATGATGAATGAGGGATTTAAGCAAAAGGCGAATCAAATCGGAGAAATAATGGAAAAGGGCTTAATTTTAAGTACCCGAAACCGACGTGCGTGCATGACTCGATGTATGAATGTGGAAGAAGCGAAAGAGATTTGTCAAGATCGTAGCAGGTGGAAAGAAGTGGTCTCTGCCTACCCCTCTGGGAAACAGGCGTGATTTAATGTATGTATGTATGTTTATTTTATTTTTCCTAGAAAATATAAGTAAATATCTATACGTCAGGATTTTTATCAGAATTTTTGATTAATAAACTTCGGAGATAAAGCGAGGGGAACGGTCATTTTTTGTACATTTTTGGCTATAAATCAATCAAAAAGTACATCACAGAAAATTTTCAAAAAAATAGTTTTTAAATGTGCAGATTAACACCTTTCATATGACACCCCATTTGCTATAATCGAACCACTTTCATTTTTGAACCTCCATTCTAGACCCCTTTTCAATTATTAATAAAATTTATTTCATATTTTTTTTACTACAAATAGATGCGGGCAAGTAAGTTGTACAACTATGCCAAATTTCAAGTTGATAGCATTTGTAGTTGCTGAGAAAACCTGCTGTGACATACAGACAGACAGACAACGAAGTCTCACCATAAGGGTTCCTTTTGTACCATTTTGGTACGGAACCCTAAAAAATGAGAATAATAATGTAAGAAATCTGTACACAATGTCACTAATAGACTAGTGATACATACGGCTGATAGTGACAGTCATAATTAACCTCAATGAGAGGACGGATAGTGAAATGGAAGGATTTGAGATTTTTACTGATTTAAACATATTTTTTATTATTTTGCATATTTTATTATTCCTCAACCTTAAAACATAAATAATTATATTTAGAAATTACATATTATATTCCAATGCTTCTATTTTCTTAACGTCTCCCTACTTCGTATTTCGTCAGTCGTCAGATAAATATTCAATTAAGTTGCATACCTACCTAATTGTCAAATATAAGAACCTCCTCTTTTTTAGAAGTTGGTTAGACAAGTATTTTATTTTGTTTAATATTTGTATTAATTTCGTCGGTGTTGAAAAGGAGTAAATGATATTTAAGAAGTAGTTTTACAGCTCTATATAGTTCACGCGGGAATCAAAACAAAACAACAACAAAGTACTTTTCACAACACTGCTCGGAAATATGGCCATAGATGGTCTTGTTTGGGGTCACAAAATGTCACTTATAAGGACACACCAAGAATGTTTTTGTCGGCATGTTTGCTGATTGGTCGAGAACATTGTTGTCCAACTTTAAGATAATTATAATATAAATATTATAAATTTTTGTGTCATAACTCCTTAAAATGAAAAATTTGAATCGACCAATCAAACACACCATTTTGTGTCGTAAAATATTAGGTGTATTTTTGCTAAAAGATACACAGACTAAAATCTATGTCACTGCTTTTTTTAACTGTAATTCAAACTTGGCCCCTAATCTCGAAGCACTAAAGATGAAATTACATGGGAGATATGGCGAAACAAATACAATTTTATATGGAGTTGACATCTTCATCTGTAATGTATGATAATTATAATATAAATATTATAAATTTTTGTGTCATAACTCCTTAAAATGAAAAATTTGAATCGACCAATCAAACACACCATTTTGTGTCGTAAAATATTAGGTGTATTTTTGCTAAAAGATACACAGACTAAAATCTATGTCACTGCTTTTTTTAACTGTAATTCAAACTTGGCCCCTAATCTCGAAGCACTAAAGATGAAATTACATGGGAGATATGGCGAAACAAATACAATTTTATATGGAGTTGACATCTTCATCTGTAATGTTAGTTTATTAAGGGTATCATTTAACCGATCAGCAAGATATTCTTATTTTGGTGAACAGAAAAATGTATTTGGTCAGCCAAAATAGCTAGTTGGTAAGCAACTTATGCTTAGCAAACATTTTTAAATCTGTCTGCAATTAATGATACTGAACTGCTCTAAATTATTTTGGTCAGCAAATTAAATATTTGAGCTGCATTGAGCGACCCACAATTAATCAAATTTTGGTAAGCAATCAGTAGGTAAGCAAAATATTTCATTTTGTTCATCAAAAAAAGGGGGCAAATTTACTGCCGTGCCGGCAACGCACATATACCGGTTAGGGTGTAGCAGAGGGTAACCACTGAAAAAAGATATAGAATGTTTTTGACCAAAAGTGTAAAAATTAAATTATTAAAAAAAAACCGTACTGAAATAAAAAATCAACTGAAAAGCGAAAAACAAGCTCAATTATTTATAGAAAATTGTAAGGGCAATGTATTTATTGATATATTGATTTTTTATTGCAGCCGGGTATTTTTTTTTTTAATAATTTAATTTATTTCACTCTTTTAAGTTTTTATTAATAAAATAGTGGTTTAATTAATTATTACTTAGCGATATATGAGCTCTGGAGCTCGATTTTTAGGGTTCCGTACCAAAATGGTACAAAAGGTACCCTTATGGTGAGACTTCGTTGTCTGTCTGTCTGTCCGTCTGTATGTATGTCACAGCAGGTTTTCTCAGCAACTAAAAATGCTATCAACTTGAAATTTGGCATCGTTGTACAACTTGCTTGCCCGCATCTATTTGTAGTAAAAAAAAAATGAAATTAATTTTATTAATAATTGAAAAGGGGTCTAGAATGGGGGGTTCAAAAATGAAAGTGGTTCGGTTATAGCAAATGGGGTGTCATATGAAAGGTCTTAATCTGCACATTTCAAAACTATTTTTTTGAAAATTTTCTGTGATGTACTTTTTGATTTATAGCCAAAAATTTACAAAAAATGACCGTTCCCCCCCTTATCTCCGAAGTTTATTAATCAAAAGTTCTGAAAAAAATCCTGACGTATAGATAATTACTAATATTTTCTGGGAAAAATAAAATAAAGTGTTCATTATTTACAGTTTTTGAGAAATAACAAAAAAACGAAGAAAATCTGTATTAAAATTTAGGCTAGTCAAAATCGACCTTATTGCCTGGAAAATAAAGCTTATAACAAAATGAGTATTTTCTTTTGCGGTTACCAAGCATATTATCTTCAATACGGAACCCTCGGTGCGCGAGTCCGACTCGCACTTGACCGGTTTTTTTAATGTCGCGAAGCTACAATTGACAAATTACAAGCGAAACTCTTTCTAGCAAAAGGAGTTTACTAGTTAACATTTACGTATTTTTTGACTTTCCTGTCAAAATTGTAGTATCAAAGTGTTATAATGTATATATATTTGGAATGGGCTATTTAATAGTTTTCATTTGGTACCCATATTGTTATAATAATATATTTTTTTTATTGCCCTTCCATATTTTTTTTCGCGGACGCCATATTGAAATATTATATACCCTATGTCACTTCGGCAATTAAGACGAATCGAATGACACCTCGTATGTTAAAATCCGTCAAGCCGTTTAGGCTGCAGAACGTGCCCAGAAATAGACATACATACATACATACATACATACATACCTACATACATACATACATACATACGATCGAAAAACATAACCCTCCTTCTGACGCAGTCGGGTAAAAAACATTATATTCCAGGTCACCGTCTCCGTAAGGTAAGCACTTCGTTTGCGGGGAACTGTATACGTTTTTACAACAAGATACCATCTGATATCGTCAATATGCCGTTCAATAAATTTAAGTCTCACATCAAGCGCTGCTTGTTGGGTAGGGCATATTACACTGTAAATGACTTCATTAGTGACCAAGATGTCTTTAAGTAGTATCTACGATAGTTACAATATTTGTACCTTGATTAACATAGCCTTTAAGCAAACTGCGTATTCAAGCACTAAATTTTATGTTCACTGTCTGTATTTTTTTTTTTTAACTTTACTAGTTCTTGTGTGTATAAGACGCTTTTAAATGAGAACACACTGTGATGTTTCTCGCCGGACAGCTGTTTCACACAATATTACCTTTATGTTGGTTGTCCGGCAGCATGAGCATGACATGCTCGCTTAAAGGTCTTTGCTTACGGCGGCGTCGTTGATCGGGTCGCCACTTTCCCGAACACATGGTTGAGAGAGGCGATGGCTGAGATACGCGTCATACTCGTGAACGGGTGCTGTTTGTGGGGTCCGGTCTGTTCACGTTTGCAAGGACTTTTTGTTAAATTAAGCATTCTACCTAGTTATGGCTTTTGACGTAGAGACCTCGTCGTGTTGTTCTCATAGTCTTTATTATTAGTTTAAGGTTTATTGACCTTACATTTGTAATAATTTTATTTTTGCTAGTTTTAAGAATTTATTGTTTATTACTTTATTACCTTATTATTACTTAATGTAACTTACTTTTAAGTATTATTTTGTTATTATTATTGAAAAAATGACCTTCTGCTGGAGTTTCTTGCGGCGCTTCTTCTCCGCAATGATGGTCTTGTCCGAAGCGCTGGTAGATTCACTCATGTTACCGACGTGTAAAAGAGCCCTCATGTGGCCTATTTACTGAATAAATATTTTGAATTTTGAATTTTTATGTTTTTTTTTTGTATTTTACTTTCTATAAGCTAGCTTTTAGTGTACTTTTTTACTGAATTGTACAATTTGTACAGCATCTTGGTGGCTGTAAAATATTGTTTGAAATAAATAAATAAATAATAAATAAACGATATGATGATGATGACGACGACGACGACGACGACGACGACGACGACGACGACGACGACGACGACGACGACGACGACGACGACGACGACGACGACGACGACGACGACGACGACGACGACGACGACGACGACGACGACGACGACGACGACGATGACGACGAGGACAACGATGGCGACGGCGACGGCGATGGCGATGGCGATGGCGATGGCGATGGCGATAGCGATGTCAATGATGGTGATGGTGATAGTGATGGTGATGACGATGACGATGACGATGATGATGGTGATGGTGATGGTGATGGTGATGGTGATGGTGATGGTGATGGTGATGGTGATGGTGATGGTGATGGTGATGGTGATGATGATGATGATGGTGATGATGATGATGATGGTGATGACGATGATGATGGAAATTTACAAATTTAACAGAGTCGACGCGGATCTCCTATTTCTGGGTTGTTCTGGCCCTCCGGGCCTGATATAAGAACGAACCTAACCTAACCTACCTCATATTTATGACACAAATTTTGGTTAATCTAGGGTGAGATTGTGATTTCTAAATTTGTGTCACAAAACTTAACTTGTAATTACTACTTACTAGCCTCAAAAATACCAATGCTTGGGTGCTCGCGTCACATGGTCTGATTTCGCTCCGCCCACAAAAACGAACACTGCTGATTTTTCAAACTAAACGCAATGCACTTATTTATATAGATAACCATTATTTAATATGCACACCTCTCAAATAAACTGCTTACAGACATGTTTTCTCTGCTGACCAATTGTAAAATCTTGCTGCCCAAATAATTATTTTGCAGCTCGACTGTTTATTAGGCAGACTGAAATTGATTAAAATGTTACCCGTTTATAAATTATTTGCTGAACAAAGAGTTGTAGCCCGATTTTTATTTATTGCCACCCAAATCTTCTTATGCTGCCCAAATGAGTTAATTGCTTATTTTTTTTGCTGATCAATTTTTATAACGGCTGATAATTTAATTACTTACATACATACATACATAAACTCACGCCTTCATTCCCAGAGTGGGGTAGGCAGAGCCACAAACTCACCAACAACTCCAAAAACTTGTTGATAATTCTGTGCTGCACAACCAGGCTAAGATGTTATCCAGTGTATTAGTGACAGGTTGCAAACCCATCGCCTAACAGCACTACACAGCCTTAAGTCCCTTAGTCGTCTCTTACGACATCCAATGGAAGACATGGAGTGGCAACATTCTAAACCCGGCACCACACGGGCATTTAATTACTTCCCGTTTATTAATCTCGAGTGCCACGAGAATAGGGGTCCAGATTAAAAAAAAGTTATCTATGGTAAAATTGGCGGTATACAGCTTCTACCTTTGAAAAACCGACGCCAATAGACTAACACATTGAGTTTTGAATATGAATTTTTATTTTATTTCCTTTCAGTAGTTGTGAAAAGCACTATGACTGCCTCGGTAGAAAGTGCAATTTATGGACTCGTACACTAGAAGGCCTCAATAACGTTTCGGCCCTCTATATGACTCGTCCAAAAATTGCGTACTTTCTATCCTCTGCAACAATGTACTATAGTTCTAAATTCAAATTCTAATAAACGACAAATGTAATAATTGACGGATATGGAAATTAGCATTCGTTTGTATTCGGAAAAACGATGATTGCTGATGTGCAATATTTACCGCCGGGCACTGTAACTTTTGAACTAATTGACGTAAAAACTTCAACATTGCCATGTAAATTGGGTTTATGCAGAACTTTTAGTATCATAAACTTTACACCATTGCATGATATAGGTACATAGTTAGAGGGAATTTAAATAAGCGTGAAATTTTTCCTGTAAAGCTTGGTACGGCAGTACCGCTCTATTTTGGCGGTTGCTCTACCGTGCCCCTACACCATACATTTAAAAGTTATTTCACTAAAATTAACAACGAAATAGATGCCACTCAGTTGTGTGTTACTGCTGTGCTATCGGTGCTTTATATTCCTATTCTGATTCCGGTCGGAAATATCAAAGATAAAGATACTTACCTTTCATATATAAGGTGATCTAATGATGAACATCTACCCAACATCTTGCCCCTAGTGAGCGCCACTTTTTTTGAGTTCAGTGCTTGGGAAGAGTAACCGTCATCTTCCGAGTAGTAGTCCCAATCCCATGGTGTATGAGCGAGGAACGGCCATGCTCCATGAAGCTTTAATAAAAAATAATAACTGTTAATGTAGCTGTAAGTATTATTAATATAAGTTCATCTTCAAAAAATTAGTACTAAGTATAGAAGATATATTAAGTCCAACATATTAATGATATTTATCTACTAAGTCAAGGATTCATTGCTTTAAGTTAGTAAATTTCTAGATATCAATAATAATCAATATCACAAAAGAAGATTTATGATATGTTTATAATGGTCATTAACTGAGTTAAAAAAAAGCTGGTTCTCAGTTTGACCTGTATGCAAGTATGTATGTTTGTCCGCGATTATCTCGCGTTTGGCTGAACCGATTTTAATGCAGTTTTCAGAAAAGTTATTTGTGACACTTAAGAGAAGGTTTTAGTATTTTAACCGACTTAAAAAAGGAGATTCTCAGTTTGAACTTTTACAGAGTTGTCTGATTTTAAAAAATATTTTTGATTTTTGATTTGTTTTACTTTTTGTATATGCCCAATAGTTTGAGTTTCGATGCATTAATGGTTAAAGTATAATTTCATTTTGATTTGTAATTTGCTTTACCAAATTACATTTAAACATGTGAGTTGCGTATATTTTTGTAATAGCCTTTTAATATTCTTCATTTTGATATCTTATTGGATTCATTTGATAAAAGATTTTTTTCGAACGACACATTATGGCACCTAAAATCCGCGAAAAACATTACCCTTCTTGGCAGTCCGGTAAAAACATCTAATACGAAGGCATGCGTACATAAATATACTAATACGTATTTAGACAGTAGTTATTTGTACAGTCAACCAATTTGATTTCTAAGCCACTTTGGACTATGTTAAAGTGACGTTGACAACCAAACGTTACAGACTTCTTATGATTTGGTTTACAACGTCACATTGACAAAGTCAATAGTGGCCTAGGAATCAAATTGGTTGACTGTACAACAAGAGAGCATAGTTGGTTTTTGCTGCGAGTGTTGATTTTTGAATCCTGAGCAAGCGAACGAACGTGTTCTGGGTTAGAACCGCGCAGCGAGGGAGTCAAAGAAACGAGAAGAACTTTGGTCTCGTGTTGTACATACAACTTTTCACCAAATCTGCGAGAACGTAATACCTAAAAGTAAAAAATAATACACGATAAAAATTTAACCACATGTATATTTACCCACCCAGCCCCCCAACCATTTTATATTGACCCAGCGCTGATCTCAGCATTTTTTTATTTATTAAAAAGTTTCTTTATCTTTCGTTCGCAAGAACTTGCCTTTTTGAGGCGCTGAGGTGAAAAATATATTATATCTCTAACCGTTGAGGAGTACTTTGGTGGGACAGGGTTTCATTTTGCCGATTGTACAATATTGTATGGGTTTTTTTTACTACAACCTGAATTAAACTATACACCACCTCATTGTCGACTAATGTCTACAGCTATTGATGAATGATATATGAACTGAAACTGACCAACTACTTTGCTCTGTGCCGGCCAGGGGGTGTTCAAGAAGGCACTCACGAGCATTACGAGCTCAAGCAGCACCTTGATAAGTGATCCAACCGTCACCTCAGGCGTCAGATACCCGAGCGCCCCGGTATTCACCTCCGACAAATGCCCCGGGTTGCCTGCACATAATAAATATCTTTGTTTTAATTAAATATGGGCTATCATTTTAAGTTAAATTATGCATGGTAATGTTATATAAAAACCAAAGGGTGACGAAGGCGAATAAAAAAAATCACAATGTCATACAAATAAATCTAGTCCCAAAGTAAGATCTAGGCTTGTATTATGGGTATAGTTAGAAAATAGAAGCTTTGTCAAATGCGTAATGGATTCTGTTTACCCTAAAAGAGGTACACGAATACTTTAAAAATCTAAGTTCGAAGTTACGTTAGCTTCATTCCTGTAATAGTTAGGGAGCTGGCGAGCATTCCGGTATATGATTTGCACATGTTTCACATCGAGGTGGATTGCAAATTTTAGATCAGTACGAATTGATTTGGTCCAGTCAATTAAGGTCCTATGTCGCTGCGTTTTCGCGTTACAGCGGATTGAAGTTGCTTAAAAAAACAGGGGTATTCAATAATTTGCACATGTACGCCTCTGGAGACACATGGTTACAATCATCTTGGAAATGAAGAACATCGAAGAGGCAGACATTTAGGGCTCTGCATTATCATGGGACGGAGTTGTAAAAATTTTAAAAAAAAGCTCTATTATAAGTCATTTGCACACGGTTCTCATTGCGCCCATTCGATTCATTATGACTCCCTCGATACGAAAAAACATTTGGCAGACACTTTGCTCACTGATTTTTATACCTGCGGGGACGCAGTCAACAGACAGAACCCAAATATTTCTGACGCGTTTTGAAAATCGTTCCTATAGATTATAATAAAAATTTTTTTTTTTTCAATAATATTCAATAGGCGTAGAATTTTGTACTTGTAGATTGAGAGTTGGGTTGAAAAAAAAATTTCAAATGATCTGCCTTTGGAATATCAGAGGCCTGAAAGTCTGCGTCATCGATTTTCTTGGTTTTCATAAGGAATCCAAACATCAATCAAAGAGGCAGACATTTGCGCATATTATATTATAGGCAGGCACAACTTTTTTTTTACATTTTTGAAGCGCTGTTAATAGACAACGCAGAGGCAAAATGCTGGCAAACTATTTTTTCGTGGTTCTTCTAAATGTTTTTAATCGAACAATTCAATTCAAGTCTGCCAGGTGTGCACTTCATATACCTACCTACATAGCTACAGTTTTTAAAATCATAAAAATTACTAAAAAATTTAATACTATAACAGTTAGAGCCCTGGATGTCTGTCTCTTCGATTTTTTGTAAGTATTTAAAGGTTATCGCTATTAATCATGTCTGCCACGTGTGCTGATTATATCGAAATATTGCTCGCTAACTATAAATTGTCATTCTAGACTAAATCAAGAGAAAGGGATGGAGGTAACATAACTTCAAACTTCGATTTTCAAAGTGCCCTACTTTGAAAATCGAAGTTTTAAGCTACGTAAGCTCTTGTCTTATTATAATTTAACAACGTTATGGTTAAAAGTATTAAAACAAGTGTTATTTATGGTTCCCTGCCTTTTGGTCGAAATTATGTTTGGCCGAATGTATCTTTTCCCAACCTTTTCATTTGCCAACCCGCTTTTTTCTGTAACTGTAAATATTTCAGGATTTTTATAAAACTAACCAAACTTAATTTACAATTATAAGGTTCTGCACGATGGTACTGAAATAAATCGATACCGTTACCGTTACCGTTATTTATGCATTAAAATTTTATTACTAAAATTAATCAATGCAATTATTTAATTGGTTTGATGACTGTCAATTTTAGTATTGTTAGTGCACCTTCACAAAATATACCTGACATCTTCGATTGTCCCGAAAATTATTCAAATTCAAAGTTCATGATTAGTTCACCAAAACTCACCTGTTACGGCGTCAGTCGCGAACGACCCCGAGCCGCCGAAGAAGGTGGTCACAGCCGTTGCGAGCTCAAGCAGCAGCTTGGCTAGTGCCCCGACCGTCACTTCGGGCGCCAAGTACCCGAGTGCCCCGGAATACAACTCCGTCAGATGCTCCATAATGACTGCACATATATCGGTAAATCGTCTCACTCAGAAATACATTTAAAGAAATTATAGTACATTACTGCAAAGACCAGTAAGTGAGCCTCCCTGGACAAGTATGAGGTAATACATACGAGTCCAGGATGGCTCTTACAGGTACAGAAGTCAATCACATGTATGTACTTCACTTTTCATACCTACGCTCGGCGGTCGCTCTAGGGTTGTCCTATGGCTTAATTATACACAAAAAACTATCGGGCACTCGTTTCTAGTTTTTTGATTTATTGTTGAGAATGAAACGGGAAGAATTGAAATATAAATTAATAATAACTAAAATATTTTAATTTTAATGTCATTGTTATAGGAGTAAGTATTATTACAAATTTGAGTATCTAAAATCCCTAATAACTTCTAAACGGATTACCCTAGTTACACAATTTCCATTGTCCTATCCGTTTTAGACCTAAACCTATCAAATATGACTAAAAACAACACAATGTGTAGACACAAACAAAAAAACATGTTTTCAACTTACGTAAGGTGGCGTGAATTTACCCTTACAACCTTACAAAAATTTAGTTACTTACTACGTTTATGCTGATTCAAAATAGGAAACCATTATATAAATCGATCTTACATCGTTTAATTTTGAATTTAAATAACCGTTCACTGAACAATTATTATAACTTTCTTATTGTTGCTCCATTATTGCACAAAAAGTTCACAGACGCGTCTCTCAAGCGGATGGCACTCGCGCTCGCACTGGTCCCAACCGGTCCGAGATACCGTGTCCGTGAGCAGTGTCTATGTGTGCGTTTGCTCGAGTGCATTTGTATGTATTTAGATTGTAGATTGATTTCTGTACCTATCTATTTTGTGGTATGGGTGCTCTTACCAAATCATGCGTGATATTACCAATTTTATGATTCGGGGGTCCATTTAGTAAGTATAGAACTCTAGCATTGTCATTTTCACTAGAGTTATGTATTGACGGGCCAAAACTAAACTACCTAAAACTAAGTCAACTTGCCAAAACTACAAATATGCTAAATATGGAAAATAAATGATAAATATGGAAAATATTTTAAATTAAAGTACCTCTACATAATAATATCGAATTTAAAAGGAAAACTATCACGACTTAGGAGATTTGATTTGTTCTTGAGATAGAGGCGACTATTATAGGAACTTAATAGTACCTAGATTGTACAACAAGTGCATAAAACGCACCATTTTACGCGAAACGTTTATCCATCCAAGTGAGCTCGCGAGCGAGGATGGATATAAAGTCGAGTGTTAAATGGGTTTGATGGACGAGTTGTACACTCTACTTTTCACTTCGATTGCAAGGAAATGACACAGCAACATAACAATTTCAAGTTGTAACACAAAGATATTACATTGACAAAATAAGTATGGTTCCTGCCAATAAACTTTTTTTTTATATTTTTTTTCATTATGTACGTGACACCTGACTTAGATGGTTATATACTGCTCAGTTATAAAAATAATTTGTTTTTTATATCTATGATTACTTATTGTCATGCTTTAAATACATCGATTTACTCAAATATAAAAATAATAATGAGAATAAATGCGACGAAATAAAAAAAACTGGTCACGTGCGAGTCGGACTCGCGCACCGAGGGTTCCGTATTGCAGATAATATGCTTGGTGACCGCAAAAGAAAATACTCATTTTGTTATAAGCTTTATTTTCCAGGCAATAAGGTCGATTTTGACTAGCCTAAATTTTAATACAGATTTTCTTAGTTTTTTTGTTATTTCTCAAAAACTGTAAATAATGAACACTTTATTTCATTTTTCCCAGAAAATATAAGTAATTATCTATACGTCAGGTTTTTTTTCAGAATTTTTGATTAATAAACTTCGGAGATAAGGGGGGGGGGAACGGTCATTTTTTGTACATTTTTGGCTATAAATCAAAAAGTTCATCACAGAAAATTTTCAAAAAAATAGTTTTGAAATGTGCAGATTAAGACCTTTCATATGACACCCCATTTGCTATAATTGAACCACTTTCATTTTTGAACCCCCCATTCTAGACCCCTTTTCAATTATTAATAGAATTAATTTCATATTTTTTTTACTACCTACAAATAGATGCGGGCAAGCAAGTTTTACAACTATGCCAAATTTCAAGTTGATAGCATTTGTAGTTGCTGAGAAAACCTGCTGTGACATACAGACAGACAGACAGACAGACAACGAAGTCTCACCATAAGGGTTCCTTTTGTACCATTTTGGTACGGAACCCTAAAAATTATAAGTTTATTTCATGAAGTTTTATTGTGTACTTTGGCTGTTGATATCCTTGCCTTGATCTTAGAATACTAACGAAACGAAATAAAATAAAGTGGTAATTTTATAAAGTTAAAGTTGTGCGTGTGGCTGTTGGACCGATTGCCTTGGTCTTCGACGAAGATTTTACTTTATGCTCTAGTGCATAAAATGCGATTTTATACAGCCTATACCCAGCATAAAGAAGGACTTTACGAGCATGAGAAGCGAAAAGTGTTTATACCCATACAAAATTTCATCAGCAAATAAGAAGTTGTTAGTATCCCAAACCAAAAATACAAAGTGTTTAGAAGCCAAAATCGTAGTACATAAAAAAAAATGTAACAACAAATCTATGTGGCGAATAATAAACAGAGAGACGAATAAAAAATCCGAACAAGTGCCATTCGTTGCATAAAGGTCCTGTTTTTTTGTGATTTATTTAAAAACTAGCTTTTGCCCGCGACCTCGTCCGCGTAGAACTCGTTTATCGCAGTTAAGTGTTTTAAGTAATAGTCTTTGATTATTTACTCTCTAGATAGAGTGTGGCCCTGTAATCACTACGACGGGAACAGGCCAGTTTTTGTATGCTTGTGTGCGAGACTGCTTTGTCTGACACTCGCAAAACGTCATTCTATTTATCTCTGTGGGCGTACATAGAGATGCCAGCTAAAGACATATTTCCCATTTTACTGGAAAAACTGATCTTGTTAAGGTTTAGTTGTTATGAGGTGTTTGAAAAACTAAAAAGATATCAATTCAAATTGGAATGGTTGCCTTTAATGTTTTCGATTGACAAAATACACTCACCGGCAAAATTTGCGGAACAAAATAAAAGTAAGATATTTTGAAAAAGTTATTTTATGCCCGAATAAAATGTTTTAAGTAATTTGTTTTTTATAAAAAAAAAACAGATAAGACGTCATTAATTAAGATTCGGCCCTTATCCAGTATTTAAAAAAAAAAGTTGTATTTTGTGAAACAAAACTATTACGTTCTAAATTAAGACTTTTCATTAATGTTTTGCTAAATATGCCGTGCGATTGCGAGTGCGTTAGGCAATAGGCCAGCTGACCCCATGTCAAATTTCCAGTTTGTAATATATTTTTATCAATTTCCACTATTCACGACTTTCACTTGGCAGTTTTCTATTATCAAGTGAACATATCCAAACTTAACTTCCATACTTCGATGCTCATACCCCTAGGGAATTTCGAAAACTAGCAATACCAACAATAATGCCAAGAGGGAATCGTAATAATTAGACATATTTAACTGATTGATTTTTGAAAGAAATACTATGAATTCTGAATTATTTATGGGTGGTAGGTGACTTTGCTGGTTGATTTAATACGTCCTTTGTAATTTCGAAACACTTTAATAACGCAACTCGTCATTTTAGTGCTTTTTTAGCGAAATAAATTCCAACATGTAACACGACCGTATCCCTTGACAACACAATTGACACTAAGGAGCGGAAAGCTACTTATAGGCTAACAGTTAGCTGATAAAAATTTCGACGCATTCATGTCATCAAACTTCTATCTAGAGAGTAAATAATCAAAGGTAATAGTTAACATCCTCCCAGGCCAGGATGATCTTTTATGTAATATTGAGCTCCACATTTAAATTGAAATTGAATTAGATAACGTCATCTATGTTAATACATTTTTGTATACCTACAATATTTTTTGTTTTGCCATCTTTCGCTAGATCATGAAGATTTGGTGGGCTGGATACTCGTGAGCATGCTATATGCAGTTGCCCATGAGACAAACAGTTTGCTTCAAAATGTACGCCTGCTACTTATACTGTTTGTCGTTGCGCTTTGCTTATGGTCATGGCAATAGCTGTTTTTAGAGCACTCTTTTAAAGTTAAATGGTAAATCTATCGGAATTATAGGAATGCGGAGAATAAAAACATTTTCTCCTTTAGCAATTCCAGACATCATTATTGCCCTTAGGCCGACCTTACACCTGTAACCTATTGCTGTGTCTATGACATTGTCTTTTTAGAGATACTCGTACGCCTTCTTCGTGATATTTTTAGGGTCCCGTACCAAAATGGTAAAAAAGGAACCCTTATGGTGAGACTTTGTTGTCTGTCTGTCTGGCATGTCTGTGAAGTGTTAATTATTCACAGTTTTTGAGACATATCAAAAAAACTTTAAAAATCTGTATTAAAATTTAGGCCAGTCAAAATGGACCTTATTTCATAGAAAATAAAGTTCATAACAGTAGTATAATATTGGGCATTCTGGCCCACCTCGTTCGATCGGGCGAAAATTTCGCCCTCCTCACTCGTGTGATCCAAATGCCCAATATTATTTTGTGGATTTCAAAATTTGGGTTTGCGCAAAATGAAATAATCGCGCTAACGTGCGCGTTTCGCAACATGTAACGGAAATTGGGTTTGTGCTTAAAATAAAACGATTATCTCTCGCGTTAACATACGTATTTAACAAATAACACGTCGTAACGTAAATTGGGTTTGCCCAAAATGAAATGATCGCGTTAACGTGCGCGTTTGCAACGGGAATTATTAGCTAAAAACAGTCACATCAAAATTGTTATATATATGTGAAAACCTAGTCGTGATTTCCCTTAATTGGAATAAGTCTTTCATGCAAGTAAAACGTACCTATACATCGCTTGAGAAATTTTGAAGAAATATGAAGTTTGTAAAACAAAATCAGAGCTTGCAGTTGGATCTTGTTTTTTCAGCTCGCAATAAGCCTTGTGTACGTCATGGTGAACTTTTACCTTACAATATTCGCAGTATAATTTGCGGTCCTTCTAATTGCGGAAAAACTAATTAAATGGTTGGTCTTTTACTTCATGAACAAGGGTTACGGTACCAAAATGTTTATGTTTACTCAAAACCCTTTTCCAACCTATGTATCGATTTTTAGAAGAAGTATTAGCGTTAGTTCCAACGGTTAAATATCAAAAATATTGTGAAAATGAAGAAATACTTAGCCCAAACGAAGCCAACTATAACTCAATCATGATATTTGATGATGTGGCTTGTGAAAACCAAAACAACATAAGGGATTACTTTGCAATGGGAAGACATAAAAATATTAATAGCTTTTATTTAAATCAAACGTACAGTAAAGTACCAAAACAATTAATAAGGGATAATGCTAATTTAATAATTCTTTTTAAGCAAGATGATGTTAATTTACGTCATGTTTATGATGAGCACGTTGGAACCGATATGTCATGGTTACAGTTTCGTGAAATTTGCGCTAAAATATGGAACGCACCTTTCAGCTACTTGGTTATAAACAAGGATTGTAACAGAAATTCTGGATGTTATAGAATGGGGTTTGATACATTCATTATTGTAGATTAATATACTTAAGTACATACTTAGTGAATAGTATTCGAATAATCGTTTATTATATTAAATGAATCCAAAGAGAACGGACATGAGCTCGAAAGTCGAGAAAGTTAATGAAGATAAAGTGCTAAAGGAAAAGATACTCCGGTCAGCCGAAGCAGTTAAAAAGAAGGTAAAACTTATTCGCGATGTAAAAACAAAGAATGATATGATTCTGGAATCTGTTTTAAAACCAATTACAGAACCGCTTAATGAAATAGTTAAAGTTAAAAATGAGAATAATTACTTCAATACTAATGATGATGATTTTGATGACGGATTGCAATGGGGAAAGTTAGTAAAAAGAATTAAATATAGCCCAAGTGAAGAAAAGAAGGAATCTATAACTGATCAAACGGTTGTGAGGAATTTTTCTCAATCTAGCCTTGTTAATAAAAATGATGAGGATGAGACATCAAAAGATAATGAAAGTGATGTAAGCGATGAAGTGGAAAGTGAACATTTTAATGATCAGGATTCTTCAAATAATATTTCATTTAAGACGAATGATTCTTACGCTTCTCCTCGTGACGATCCTAAATTTCAAAAGCAATATATTACCAACTTAAATATACCTTTTGGTATTCGAACGGAACGGGACAAGCTAATGTTGGGAACCTGTCCGGTATACACTACAAATGACAAAAAACTGAAAGTAAATGGTCATACTTACTATTTAACGCCAGGTTTATTCGAACTGCTATATAAGAAAGTACCGGATTTAGATATTGTAACTGAGGATGATAGATGTAATTATAAAACCTTATTATTAGAAACTAATGCACATAGAAGAGAGTTTAATCCTAATAAACCAATAAAAAGCAACAAAGGCATGAAATATTTATATGTAATAAGACCTCTTTTTAAATTAGCTAAAGAACGTTCAGTAAGTGGTGAAGGATTACCGACGATGAAAAATGTTAAAAACGATGTGTCATATGTATATTAGGATAACCCAAACGAATTAGTAGAAAGGTTAAAATTACATATAGCTTCTCGTGATGCTGGTAATACAGGATTCGATAATGAAATCATATCTATTATTGAAGAACTACAAGAAGCGGGATTAATGAACAATGTTAATATATAAAGCAGTTACTTTACTATTATCGTTAGTCGAAGCAGAACTTTTGGCGTAAAAATCTATATATATAAAAGGCTAAACTGACTGACTGACATATCAACGCACAGCCGAAACTACTGTACATAGAAACTTGAAATTTGGTACATGGGTTCCTTTCATGATGTAAGTGAGCACTAAGAAAGGATTTTTCGAAAATCGACCCCCAACGGGAAGAAATGGGGGGGAGTAGCGGGAAACTAATTCTACGCGTACGAAGTCGCGGGCGTCGTCTAGTATATCATAAAATGAACATAGATAAATTTGGTCACCATGTTCATGAACGTTTACGTGTAGCAGGTGTATCTGAAGTCAACGAACTTAAAAGTCAGGCTTTGCTTCGTTCAGAAGACGGAGATTTTGATTTACGATCACTGAGATTAAAAGGTGTTGCTCATCCTTTGTCGGCTGATGATGCAGTAAATAAGGAGTACGTCGATCAGCTCGTTCAGAACATTTATGACAAGAAGTATCTAGATTCTTTAATCAAAGTTATAAATTCTCAAATTCATCAGCTTGCAACTCAGTTGAAATTGAACTTTTATACAAAAAACGAGGTAGATAACATTGTAAAACAATTAAACAATGGCAAAAGAACAAGTAGTGAACGAGATCCACAGATCAGCTCGTAAAAACTTTAAGCGACGAGCAGTTGTTTTAAAAGGCATTCACGATTTGTGGCAAGCAGATTTGATTGACTTACAAAAATTCCATAAAATAAATAAAGGAAATAAATATATTTTAGTTGTCATTGATGCATTTTCAAAGTACGCGTGGTGTATTCCAACAAAATCGAAAACTAGACAAGAAGTTAAAAATGCATTTCAACAAATTATAAAGTCAGCAATCCAAATTCCTAGAAACTTGCAGACAGACTTTGGAAAAGAATTTTACAATAGTGAATTTGATTGTTATTTAAAATCTTTAGGAATAAATCATTATTCAACTTATTCAATTAAAAAGGCATCAATTGTTGAAAGGTTAATAAAGACGCTTAAAAACAAACTGTACAAATATTTTAGTTTAATTGGAAATTATAAATGGGTTAGAAAACCTTTAGATGATATAGTCAAATCTTATAATGAAACTTTTCATAGTACAACAAAATTTAGACCAAATGATGTTAATTTTGAGAATGAATCGGAAGTAAAGAACAATATTAAGAAACGTCAACAAAATCTACATCATAAATTAAATAAATTCAATGTGGGAGATCGTGTACGTATAAGCAAGTATAAAAGCGCTTTCCATAAAAGTTATACGCCTAATTGGTCAACAGAGCTATTTACTATTAAACAAGTCAGTAACACTCAACTGTTTACGTACCATATAGAAGATCAGCGAGGAAACAATATTCTGGGCACATTTTACGAACAAGAACTTCAAAAAACTAAGTACCCGGACGTTTATCTCATTGAAAAAGTGGTCAAAAAAAAAGGGAAGAAATTATACGTTAAGTGGTTAGGACTTAATGATAGTGAGAACAGCTGGATTAATAGAAGTGCCATTGTATGAATTATATAATATATATAATATTTATATAGTTACTCGCACAAAAAATGTCATTAACATATAGGATATGAAAGGAAGAGGACTTTTAAACAGTGTAATTAATCACTTGCCTTTTGAATTACACTTACCTGGTTACAATTATTGCGGACCAGGCACTAAATTGCATAAACGGTTATTAAGAGGTGATAAAGGAGTTAATGAATTGGATAACGCGTGCATGAAACACGATATAGCTTATGATAAACATTCTAACCTAACAGATCGACACCGCGCAGATTTAGAACTTTATAAAATGGCTAAACAGAGGTTGAAGTCGAAAAGTGCTGGAAAAGGAGAAAAACTTGCTTCATGGTTAGTTAGCAAAGTGATGAAATCTAAAATGAAAGCTGGTGCAGGCATAAAATCATTTAAAGGTTTGGTTACAAAGATGCGGAAGGAACTGAAAAGAAACAAATCAAAAGATAAAGGCAATACAATCACCCGAGCTCTTGCGCTCGCAAAGAAAGTATTTACTAGAAACAGTAAAATTCATATTCCGCGTTTAATACCGATTCCGAAAACTGGCGGTATATTACCACTGATACCTATTTTTGCGGGACTTTCTGCGTTGGGATCATTGGCTGAAGGAGCTGCTGGGATAGCTAAAGCTGTTGGTGATTACAAAGCTGCAAAGAAAAACTTAACCGAATCACAACGTCACAACAAAATGATGGAATCTATTGAATTAGGTAAAGGATTGCACATTAAACCGTACAGAAATGGAAATGGATTGTGTTTAGAATACAAAAAAAACTAGTCGACAGGCTTCCCAGACGTGCTCTCACTAATATAGATATTTTAAAACATTCTTCAGATATTCCTCATTTCCGTGGCGTTTATATGAGAGATAATTTGCCAAAGCGTTCGAATAGAGTAGAGTGCGCAATTATTAATTTAGATAGTTCTGAAAACCAAGGGACTCACTGGGTAGCCTATGTCAAAGATAATAATTACTGTGAATATTTCGATAGTTACGGTGATCTTCAGCCTCCAATAGAATTAATAAAGTATTTAAAAAATAAAATTATTTCATACAACTATGTCACTTATCAAAAGTTTAATACTGTAAATTGCGGTCATTTATGTTTGAAATATTTAAAACAATTTTGGAGTAACCGTTTAAATATCTCTGTTCAATAAAAACCATATCATTCACACGATGTCTTTCACTTTGTCCATAACTGGAACGTCTTCTACCCTGATCACAAATCATTCACCAGCTTTTCAACTAAATGGTGAATATGAATGCGGGTTACTATATTTTTCGACTTTTAACTCTATACCTAATATAGACTATAGAAATAAAATGTTTTATTGTGGCCAAAATGAAGTAGTTGAAATTCCTGAAGGGTCATACGAACTTCAAGACCTCGACGATTACCTGAAAAGACATCTGAAAGGATGTTCATTTTCACTGACATGTAATAATAATACGTTAAAGACGTCTATATTGTGTTCTAAAAATGTGTATTTTAATAAAGAAAATTCGATTGGTAACTTACTAGGTTTCGGTCAAGAAACTATTCAAGCTAATATATTAACAGAGTCTCCTTTTCCTGTGTCCATTCTCTCTACAACTATAGTGCGAGTTGAATGTGACATTGTGAGTGGTTCATTTATTAACGGAAAACCAAGTCATATTATTCACGAGTTTGTGCCTAATGTACCACCAGGCTATCGGATTATAGAAACACCTAAAAACGTTATTTATTTTCCTCTTAATCAAAACAGTTTAAGCTCTTTAAAGTTAAGAATATTGGATATAAACGATAACTTAATCAATTTACGCGGTGAAGAGATCCAGGTATATTTGCATCTCAGGAAAAGATGATAGATTTCAATAAAAGATTAGTTTCGCGCAGTACAATTATTAGTACGCATTGTGCTGTCAAGAAAATAACACCTAAAAATCAGCTTACGAGGCTTTCCAAGGAAAATAAAGAATTTCTTAAAACTATTGGTTTATTAAAATGAGTATTCTAAACTTAACAGAAACTTTCGGCTACGATAACACAATAGAAAGTTTTGAATTCCATTCCTACAAACCTTACGTAACAAGTTTCAATTTTAATGATGAAATCCGTATACCAATAAACCAACAAGATCTATACGTGTTACCTTCTGAGAGTGCCTTATACATAGAGGGAAACATGGTGTACTGATCACCACTCAGCGGGCATATGTATATATGCAAGTACAGGGTGTCCGGCGGCAGATTTACATTTTAGAACTTGATTTTACAAAAAGTAATAAATGGTGCGGGGGAGTGGGGGGCATCATTAGAATCACCGATCGTGCGGATTTGTTAGACACGATGTCGCAGTGGTCAGGAGAGCTTCGCTCGTTCGCTGTCGAAGCGTTTTTTCAGGGTGACGATTTCTGTATTATTGCACGTTGTTGGTTTTGTTCGCACTATAAAATTCGCCGCTTAAGTGATGAACCAACTGTTAATTTGATTCGGACTTGGTTAGAGAGGTTTCGCGCAACTGGTTTGGCCAGGAATTCCTCCCGACCCGGACTTTGTCGCTCGTCAAGGACGCGAGAAAGTGTGGAAATGGTGGAAAAAAGCTTACGTGAAAATACGCGATTTTCAATACGGAAGCGCGCAGTCCATGAAATTTTAAAAAAGTATTCAAAATTCGATCATTTTAAAATTCAAATTGTGCAACAGTTGAAAGATAATGATTTCACTACACGGAAAAAAAACTGTGATGTTATGTTAGCGAAGTTGCGAACTGTTAATTCAATTTTTGGAGTGATGAGGCCCATTTTCATTTGAATGGGCACGTAAATAAGCAGAACTGCCGTTATTGGGCGTCGGGAACTCAGAATCCACGACAGAAACACCAAAAACCACTGCATTGTCCTCGGGTTACTGTTTGGTGCGCTTTGTCTTCTAACGGAATTATTGGGCCATTTTTCTTTGAAAATGACCGAGGCCAGGCAGTTAATGTGAACAGTGAGAATTTTGGGCGAATGATCATGGACTTTTTTTTACCAAAACTGCGAGGTCACCCGTCGTACTCGTCACACACATGGTTCCAACAAGATGGCGCGACCCCACATACGGCCAGAACTTCCATGTGTTTGGTTCGTGAAGCTTTCCCCAAAAAAGTTATCAGTCGCTATGGGGACATCCTGTGGCCTCCAAGGTCGCCTAATTTAAGTCCTATGGATTTCTTTTTATAGGGCTTCCTCAAGGGAAAAGTTTATGGCAAAAATCCGCAAACGATTGAAGATTTAAAAGAAAATATTCGTTGGGAAATCGGTGCGATCGACCCAAACCTACTAAACCGTGTGGCGCAAAACACTAGGCTCCGTTTCGAGCAGTGTTGGCAGCTCGATGGATGACATTTGGACGACATCATCTTAAAAAAGTGAAATCCGCATTAATTATCTGCATTTCAAGACATAAATTAAAACGATATGAAAATAGTTTTTTTTTTATTAAACTTTAAAAACATAAATCTGCCGTCGGACACCCTGTATATATGTGTATTAATTTTTTCGGTATTTCTTTCCCCTCTAGTCATAATCGCAACTTATATCTACTCGTACATCATTATGAGTAGGGAATTTAGTCCCGTTGAATTAACAGTAGGTACGTTGTTCGTCTAAGCTAACACTGGATTTTCTAGGTTCTTAGTAGATTACTTAATTCGAGTACAAATTTGTATCTATATAAACTCAAACTGGGAAATTATTTATGCTTAATTTATAACGCCTACAACAAAACAAATAGCAAATAGGAGGCATAAACGAATTATCATTCTCGTATTATCAGGAGTTTAATTTTGGTTCGCTGTGGAACCTTGGCATAATGACAGCGTCGCATGATGAGATAGGAAATTACGTAGGAATTATTCATTGATATTGTATGAAAGGGTTCTATGTGGGTTGTTGTTTGAAGTTCATGACCGAATTTGAGATATATAGATAGTTTTGGGGAGGTCAAATACCAATATGAATAACTAAAAGGATATTATGGTGTATAAAGAAGCTAACAGTATGAATCATATCAATACCGCAGTTAATGCTAATTAATTTTAGTGAGAACATGTAGGGTAGATTGATTAGTGAGGGTACTTGTTCGATTAGCGTTGGTAACATGGATATGCTTCGACATTTATTTCTTTTATAGTTGTTTATTACTATGTTTTGGATTGAATTAATTTATATCATTTTAAAAGTATGAATAGTCGAGTAACTACTTAAGGGTGAAACATTCAATACGAATGTGCAATTTTGGTTGCATAACGGAGCATCTGGGGGCAATTGTTATAAAGTTGACACACAAACATCTATAATGTAGAAAGCTTAAATGAATAATGTTGTTAATCTATAGCATTCGAAACATAAATACGTTTATGAATTCTAGTTTAATTGCTATTTTAATATCAAAATTAACAGAGTCGACGGAACTCCGCTACCGCGGAGCTCCTATTTCTGAGTGTTTAGGCCTTTCGGGCCGGCTAAAGAACTAGAATGACCTAAATTTATCTCATAATAAATATGACACTATTTTTCTTTGAATTTTATTCGTTATATAGTTTGACCTTATTATTATAAATGCTATATATTTAAATTGTAGAAATTTTGAACTTGTAGCATTTGATTTTGGTTGTTTTGCTGCATAACCAATCAGAGATAATATTAAATTAGATAAATTACCTACATATAAACTTATTTCACCTCTTACTTTTTAAGATTATTTGATTATCATTTGTCTGTCTATTAGGATCAGATTGAACTACAAATTTAAACTAGGTAAATGGAAAATCAACACAATAAGAGGAAGAATTTTGGTTTAGACTTGGGTTGTTTTAAGAGGTAATGGAAGAGGTTATTTAAAAGATCAAAATAACTGTTTTAATTAATTAATTTGTATGGAGAATTTGTTTGGGCTAGTCCATACTGTGTTTTCGTTGTTGGTCTAGAGCGACCATTTTATAAAGAATTATCGAGTCGTTATTGCGAAATACCTCGTTATTACTTATATGAAAACTCGTTATTGCGGGTGTTAAAATCGTTATTGCGCATAAGGAGCCATATTGCTTTGTATGAAAATCCGTTATTACGGGAGGGTCAACATTACTGGTCGTGGCTTTGGAAGAAGAAATGACAGGGGTATAAATAGGGAAACGGGGAAGACTCTGGGCTTTTCTGAACGAGACTGAACGAGGGACGGAGCGCTGCCCAAAAGTAGTCCAAAGATTAATTTAGTAATTTAGTGTTTGGATGGAGAATCGGAATCCAATTGGTGAGTATAAATCCTAACCCGTAGGACGTTAAATTTATATAACGTGACTTTAAGAATACATCAGCGTATTCTCGTCTCCCCCCTGTCGTGGTCAGGACACCTTTAACACCTGGTTTACCAGGCTGCGTGCTGAGTCCGGTTCGCAGGCGACGGGGTTATCCTATATTAATGCATGTAATTTGATCCCAACACCTACATACAAGCGTGTGGCTATTGCAGCCATGTGGTAGTCTACATGTTTGGCTAACGCCGAAAGGCGGTGTGTGATCTTCAAGCGGATCCACCAGTGACCTTCGGGTTATTGAAATGCTTGTCCTTTCGCCGCTACGGTACACGTGAAAGGGGCCACAGGTTGGCACATGCGGCAAGGCTGTCCTGTCATGGGGATTCCAACAGACCTCTGTCCAAGAACGGAAGCGTGTACCTCAATGCCGGGAGGGTCCCCCTTCCATATCCTTTATCCTATTCTTGAACCGGCACCGACTGTAGGAACCTGGTTCAGGCAGATAGGGAGTCATTAGGCACGGGTAGGCAGGGTGTGCATGCAGCTTTATAATTGTATTTCAACACCGAATGTAGGAGTCTGCTTCAGACTGATAGGGTTTCTTTAGGCATGGGTAGGTAGACTGTGTTTATTTCAACATCCAGTGATAAATGGAAAAATAGGATGTGCATGAAACTTATTACAGTACGTTCAGTTCTTAATAGTGCTCGGCTTATAATAAAAATCACATTAACGTTTGCAATTGAATATATATTTGATTGCCAAGTGCTATTGAGAATTTGGAAATATTGTACTTAATTTATTTGTTTATTTGTTGAAACTATTTTGTTTCATGATGTGTTTATTTGCTGTGTTTTGCTATTTATTTCATGATGTGTTTATTTGCTGTGTTTTGCTATTTATTTCATGATGTGTTTATTTGCTGAATTTTGCTATTTATTTCATGTGTATTTTCCTCTGTTTTACTATTTATTCAAATAAATAAATAAAAATAAAATTCAGGATGTGTCTTATTTTTTGTACATTGTAGTTAAAGGGTAATTATGCACGAATTCACATTGTAAAAATTGATATAAATTATTTAATATGTTTTAAAATTCATAAATTTTGAGATGTTTTGATGAGGTTGAATAAGTTAGGACCTGCAATGCAAGTTAAGTCATACTATCCAACTTGCTTAAAATATTCAAACCTATGTAGTCAGGATAGGTATTAAAAGAATTCAAAACTAATTTGTTCCTTAAAATTTACTCTGTTAACTTGTAAATTGTTAAATTTAAATTCGTGCATAAATCCTATAACTTTTCAGGAAATTTTACTTGTGTAGCAGGCAGGCAGGTAAGTGTCTATTTTGATTTAATAATCCCGTTCGGGATTAATAAACTTTATCTTATATAAAACCCTTTTATAAGCATTCTTTATCTTAAACGGTATCTCAATTAAGTTACGACTTTTAAATTTTATCTATAGCCTTAATCTAGGTCAAATTTTATTGTTGAAGTATCAGCGGAGAGGTATTTGTGGTTTGTTATAGGTACAAAGAGATATTGGAGGTAAAACTCAACTGAAGCTTCTATTTTATGGATACCTATCCCAAAATAAGACAAAGAATGCTCAGGGAATTTATCTATGTGACTTTTAATATACAGGTACCATAACTATTTACACAATGAAACCCTATAACCTAACTATTTGTTCGTTCAATACATCATTGACTATAATAAATTAAAATAAAAGATAGGTAAATAAAAGCACACCTTAAAGATTCAGTAAATTCAGCAAATGTTGAAATTATTATGGTGGGTTGACGATGATTCTTCTAGATTGTTAATATAGCTACATTGATAATAGTTTATCAGTGGTGATCAGTGCTTTTAGCAAGTTAATAGTACCCTGAAATAAAACAATATTAGTTAACGCTTTGTTATATTATGGGGTAACACTACATAGGTATATGTCTTTTGACATGCAGGTACCATAACTATTATACATTAAAACTCTATAACTTAACAATAAATACAATAATTTGTTCATTACGTTACTGTTTATAATGAAATTAAAATAAAAGGTTAGGTAATTAAAAAGCACACCTTTAGGATTCAATAAATTCAGCAAATGTTGAAATTATTATGGTGAGGTGGCATCAACGCCACTTTCAAGATTGTTAATAATACTGCATTGCTCATCAGCGGTGCTCAATGCTTTTAGCAAGCTAGTAGTATCCTGAAATAAATATAATTTTATCACCTTACATTACATAGGATTGCTAAGCTTGATACAAAGATGTTGGTCTATAATTTATGAATGTTAGAGATATTAAACAGGACTATAAACATAGAATAGCTTACAGTACCTTGCAATTACGGTTTATTTATTTATTTAGTACAGTGAGTGATCGAATCTACTTTGTATTTCTTGTAGGCAATAGAATAGTACATTTAACACTTTCTTTGCCAGGATCTCTGATTTTCATACAAAATGGACGCGCCTAGCAGGTTGGCGGCAGTTAGTGGCTTACACTTGATAAATTAACATTTTCATACCTTAAGTATTTCACTCGAGGAGATTTAATCAGGTTCTTCGGTTTTATATTCTTTGTGAAGTTCGGAATAAAGTAGATAACGATGGAAATTTATATTTGGAATGAGAGATTGTTGAGAGCAAATAGAGGCTTGGTAAATCATTTTATTGTTAGATCTGAAACATCACAATAATAAAATAGAAATATTTACGGATGCTAGGCATCGATAAGTATCTTTAATTAAATAGAACCAACCAGAATTACAAGATAATTTTTGATAAACGAGATAGAAAGCCAAACGCCCGCCTTTAATATCAACGAATTTGTCTGTGTTTATGGTCACAGATAATTATGGTCTAGTCCAATAGAAATACAGATAATGTAGATTACACTACTGTGCAAGTTATAAAGCGAAACGTTCACGGTCCTGCAATATATTAAGGAAATAGTTTTATAACCATTTAAATCAAGTACCTATTTAGAGTGAATTCATACATTTAATAGTGTCTGAACTTTGACGCAATAGTCTTGCAACAATGTTTCTGTGATCGTAGACACCACGACATAGTTTGTTTCACGCTGTTTTACCTACTGGTTAAGAAAGAGAGAGACATTTAGCAATCTTAGAATTGAGAGAGCTATAGACACCTATTCAGTATTAGGAATTAAGAAGGTTTTACTGTTTGTATGAGTCTTGACTAATTATCAATAAGATAGTTCGAGTTGACATATTATTTAGGAAACACTAGGATTAGGATGCATATCCCGGGGTAAGGTTAATTTTGTTGTAATATTATGCCATTTGAAGCAATTTTACTAGTCGCTTGTTTGATAAAATGAATTATTTGTTCAATTTACTAAAATATTTGCAAATACTTTTGACTTTATTTAATTGAGAAAAGCAAAGGTAATTGGATTAATAATTCACCCGTTAAAGGTGTGACGATTTAGTGGCAATGTGTCGGCTCTTGGCTTGATTCTAGGTGCCCATGCGTGCATGGGTGATAGCACGGGCTATTCCGAGTGATTGGACTAGGTCGTTTCGCTGTGAACGTGGGTTCCATGAAAATCTCTTCTTGAAGTGCTAGATCGAGTAGGAATGCTTACCTGGTGGACTGCAGACTCTTGGAGGCACTCTCACATGTAGTACGTTGTGGAGATGAGACGTTACATCATACCAGGGCTGTGGAAATGAGGCTCGAGATGGCTACCTTTATGTCTTCAGAAAACCTTGTCCTCGTATTATGCTTCTGAATTTAGAAACTTGAAGTGGAGATTATGTAAATTTAGTTTAGTGCGACTTTTATTGTAGTATGGGAAAAAGGATATGCCATGGCAATATGAGACTTAGATACAGACAAGATTGTTAATTCTTAGGATAAGAAGAACTATAGACGCATGTTAAGTTTGGTTGGAGAATTAACATGACATTTTAGGAAACACTAGGATTAGGATGCATATCCTGGGGTAGGGTTAATTTTGTTTGTAATATTATGCCATTTGATGCAATTTTACTAGTCGCTTGTTTGATAAAATGAATTATTTGTTTAATTTACTAAAATATTTGCAAATACTTTTGACTTTATTTAATTGAGAAAAGCAAAGGTAATTGGATTAATAATTCACCCGTTAAAGGTGTGACGATTTAGTGGCAATGTGTCGGCTCTTGGCTTGATTCTAGGTGCCCATGCGTGCATGGGTGATAACACGGGTTATTCCGAGTGATTGGACTAGGTCGTTTCGCTGTGAACGTGGGTTCCATGAAAATCTCTCCTTGAAGATAGCCTTGAGTAGAGATTCCCGTATCTTCTAGTGGCAAGGATACCAGGGTTTCACCCTGGAGACTCGGGTTCGTTTCCCGGTGCGGGAATACCGAAAGTCTCTCCTTAAGGTGGCTTTTAAGTGGAGATTAAGTAAATTTAGTTTAGCGCGACTTTTATTGTAGTATGGGGAAAAGGATATGCCGTGTCAATATGACACTTAGACACAGAAAGTAATAGGAATCAAAAGGGTTAATTACTGTTTGGTTTGAGACCTAACATGCCATTTAGGAAACACAAGTTTTAGATTGCTTATCCCGGGGTAGGATAAATTATTGTAATGTGCTATTGAAGCATCATTTACAAGTCGCTTGTTTGTTTAAATAATGGAAAATCTCTCCTTGAAGGTAGCCTTGAGTAGAGATTCCCGTATCTTCTAGTGGCAAGGATACCAGGGTTTCACCCTGGAGACTCGGGTTCGTTTCCCGGTGCGGGAATACCGAAAGTCTCTCCTTAAGGTGGCTTTTAAGTGGAGATTAAGTAAATTTAGTTTAGCGCGACTTTTATTGTAGTATGGGGAAAAGGATATGCCGTGTCAATATGACACTTAGACACAGAAAGTAATAGGAATCAAAAGGGTTAATTACTGTTTGGTTTGAGACCTAACATGCCATTTAGGAAACACTAGTTTTAGATTGCTTATCCCGGGGTAGGATAAATTATTGTAATGTGCTATTGAAGCATCATTTACAAGTCGCTTGTTTGTTTAAATAATGGAAAATCTCTCCTTGAAGGTATCCTTGAGTAGAGATTCCCATATCTTCTAGTGGCAAGGATACCAGGGTTGCACCTTGGAGACTCGGGTTCGATTCCCGGTGCGGGAATACCGAAAATCTCTCCTTAAGGTGGCTTTTAAGTGGAGATTAAGTAAATTTAGTCTAATGCGACTTTTATTGGGGTATTTTGGGTAAAATCTTCCTTGGGTTGACCCAACCGACAAACACTGACAATAAAGACAGTTTAATTGGGGAATAGCAACTTTTGCTTTTGGTGGAGCGATGCTCAGGTCTGGTGACGAGTCGCACAGAGACGTGCGGATGCCTAAGTTGAGGCGTGGAGGGGCACGTCTCTCTCTCTTCAATCTTTTTGAAGAGGGACCAGTAGGGATTCTGATATAGCGGTTACTAATAAATTTGCATTATATCTTTCATTATAATCGAAATTAGGAGTATTAGTGAATTTAGATAGCTTAGGGTTATACATTTAGATAGTTATAGGAAGTTTTAACTGTTGAAACCTAATTACACATGAAACTGTTTATTATTCAAACTAGAAAGCTGGTTGAAATTAGTGCTTTCGTTAGGTGAAACTTGGATTAAACTATCTAGAGGTTTTGGTTAGACAACGTCAATTGAATGTCCGGCTTAGGTATTTAGATATGGATTTACAACACTAATGTCGAAAGTTGCCAATAACTTGACTGATGATTAGAACGTTAATAGCTGACTAAATGTGTGAATTTACAATCGATTAACATTTAACACCGAATGATGAAATTAATACTTGTAGCATACGCTACTGTTTTCCATATAAAAACATAACCTTACATACGTCACATTTTGCGACGCTTATAATTTCGAAACTAACATGCTTTGCTAACAGTTACCTATATAGGGAGCTTGCTTACCTCTTGAACTTTAGAATTAAAGGCATTCCTGAAGCTTTTGAGCACTGAAAGTAGTAGTTTTCAGCGAAAGAAAACACATGATAAACACAAACTTTCGAGTCACTTTATGACTTATTTACAAGTCCGAAACATACGTTATGCACATCAAATTGATCGTCATGATGTATTCTAGCTTTCTATTACACTTCTAACGCCCACACGAGCGTACTTTCGGTAATTCATAACACGTAGTCAGCAAATATTAAATAAGTTTCACACCGGGTACATTATCGTTTCAAAATAATATGACAAGCGAATGTCAACGGGGTGCGTTCCGAAGTGCCAATTTAGTTGAGTGATGCCAGGTGTTAATAATTAAGATATCATTGGACATGAAATAGCCTGTAAGCTATATCTGAGGAATAATTGTTAGAAACGTAACTAGCCGTGACCTAGACGTGCATTAGGTAAAATAGTAATTGAATCCTAGGTGCGTTTATAACATTTCGTGACGGAACGTTACGACACTTGACCGTTGGAGAGCATTTGACCCGACATGACAGTTGTCACCTAGCCTTCGACCCATAACGACGCGTCGCACATTTGCGCAGCGAATTTGACAGTTGGCGGTTTCGCCAGGGCGGCGCTCGCGCCGAACCCGCGGTCATCTCGAACCATGTCGCCCCTGTCTCCATGTTAATCCGGACGAGCAAACGCCCGATGTATTGGTTGTGAAACTTGTGAACGTTTAGTTGTTATTCATTAGGCAAGAGTGCGAGTGCAGTGTTTGCGGTACTTTGCGTAACGCCCGCGATGTTTAAGCGCTCGTCGCGCTGTCGAACTATCTCCCCGTAGGAGTAGAGTGTCGGGAAGCGCGGCTCTACTGCCGAAGCCTCTGCGGGCCCCGGCGCCTTTCGTGACGCCAAGGGGCTTCACGCTTCTCCATTAAAAGGAGCCGGCGAGTTTCTTCGGTTTGCCTCGCCCTGGTAGCCTTACCAGGGCTGACGGCCCGAAGGTTTTCCTCACTGCTGTTCGAGCCAGGCTCATGGCCTGGCTGCGTTATCAGCTTACCATCTCCGTGTCTCCCGGTAATCCAGCCTGAAGATCTGCTGTAAGTGCACAGACCTTTTATATTATGTTGGCCAACATCTTTTAGAGTCAGTGCGCGTCCCAAATTTCCGAACACAACGAGGCAACCGTGTCTCCTCTTGGTACAGCACCACCGCTGGTGCTTATCTAATGTAAATCGCCATGTATGTTTTGCATGTTCATATAATACATGAAGTTTATTTAACGTTTGGCCTTTTCATTCACTCTCCCTTAGTTACACCAGTATAGGATTCCCCAGCAAGAGGACCCTTGACTACAAAGGTCCGATGTGATACCGCTGAATCCTGTCCGTGCATTCTTAACACACTTCTGTCGTGAACTAAGCCAACCATTATTTACTGGCCGAGTACTATTATTCACGACATACTATAAGGGCGCTAGAGGTAACTTCTCGCGGTAAGATATAGTTAGGAAGGTTATGTTATGAGAATTATATTAAGTTAAATATTATTTAAGCTAATTAGATAATAGGTTCATAAATAAAGACCCCAAAATGTTTATTAATCATTAAATCTATGTAGTTAATGTTCTTTAAAGTACCTATCCAGCACACTCGAGTATTCCTTAAAAGAATCAGTTACGAACGGGTACAACTTAGGGTCCTAACTTTATTAAAACTAGATGATCACGCTGGCCAATTATTTGTTTATATGTTCTATTTATTTATTTATTTATCTCTTTTCCGTTTATTTTTGGGTGGGGTAGAGTACGTTTCATTACAATGGTAGTAGTTAACAGAGAAACAAAACTACCGGTGGCCAGTGTTCAGTTTACTAATAACCCTATACTTCATTTGTTTCAAGATATTCGATATGAGCTTAATGGAATCGAAATAGACAAAATTAAAAATGCTGGAGTTACAACTACTATGAAATCTCTCTTATCTCTAAATGAACATGAATCGAGAATGTCAAAGTCATGGGGTTGGGATGTTAATGGTACAAAAGTTACGCATGGGTCGTTTTCTGTATGCATTCCTTTAAACAAGATTCTTGGCTTTGCAGAGGATTACAATAAAATAGTTATAAACTGTAAGTATGAACTTATTCTTTTGAGATCCAATACTAATTTAAATAGCGTAACATTAAATACAAATGAATATATAGATAACATTACGATATCTAAAATAGTATGGCGTATGCCACATATAAAAGTTTCTGATCGGGAAAGGTTAAATTTAAGAAGGTGCTTGGAAAAAGATCGTGCTATTCAGGTAGCATTTAGAAACTGGGATCTTTATGAGTATCCACTTTTACCGAAAACATCAAAACATTCCAGGGCAATCAAAATTTCATCTCAAATTGAAAAGCCACGATATGTTGTTATCGGATTAAAAACAGATAGAAAAAATATGACTAACAAAGATATGACACACTTTGATCATTGTCATTTAAGAGATGTAAAGGTTTTTTTAAATTCAAGCTATTTTCCGTATGAAAGTTCTAATGTTAGTTTCGCAGCTGAAAAATTCGCTATATTATACGATCAGTATGCTAAATTCCAACAGTCGTATTATAACCGCAGTCAAGCGCCGTTGCTAAGTCCGCAAGAATTTAAGGATAAAGCACCTCTGTTTGTTATCGACTGCTCTCGGCAAAACGAAACCTTAAAAACGGGTTCAATAGATGTGAGAGTTGAATTAGAGTGTGAACAGGACATACCCGGTAATACTGCGGCTTACTGTCTTATTTTGAATGATAGCATTGTAGAATACAAATTACAAACCGTTTACCAATATTACCCGAAGGATATCATGAGCTCAGACTGCTTGTTTGTAGATCTCCAGGGGTTTAAATCATTTACAAATGAATTTATTCTTAAAGAATTTGCGTATAGTACAAATGAATACACGCAAGTATTTTTAATAAAACCCCCGTATGCATTTTTTACTTTATCGGAAAAAGAAAAAAGTAATGTTATATGGATAGAGAAAAACCTCGGTATCTTATGGCGTGAAGGATTCATTGATTATAGAGAGTTTAAAAGAATGATTTATGTTCACTTAGAAAATAAGAAAATATTTGTAAAAGGGTTAGAAAAAATTAAATGGGTTAAAGATTTGTGTGGTAATTGTACTGTAATAGACTTGGGTGAAAAAGGCCTTCCTAATTTTCAATCAATGCATCAAAAATATTGTTAAAACAGCGGCACATATAATTGTTTAATTCATAAAAAAACTTGTGCGTTAAAAAATGTATTATGCATTAAAAAATGTTACTTTGAAAATAATTTAGAACTGTATTCTCATATCTGATTTCAAAATAAATGATATTATTTACAAACATATTTTTTATTTCACCTATTCAAAGAGAATTATCAATTACCGAAAAGTTTTTCCACTAAATTGAATTAATATCGCTGTCAGTCGAGATGAAGAAAAACGTGTCGGTAAAAAAAAAAAAACTCTTAAGGTCACTTGCAGCTTTTTCTTAGTCCAGTAATGTTAAAATATATGATAGGTACTATTACTGTTAAATCTAGTTTAAAAGTTATGTCGAAATTTAAAAAAGCTGTAAGGGACCATTAATAACTGCAAAATGAAACAACAAGTTATTTTCATTATATTTATTTACTTACTATGTTAATTACAACAAAATTAAAGTAAAACTACAAACTAGCACTGTATCCACTCAGTTTTTTTGAAATCTTATGTATCACACTTTCGGCATGATCTATAACTTCATCGTAATTATCGTCCGCCAAATATTGAGCACTCAACATCACTTTGTCTTCATCATCACTGTCTTTGTTCAGGTCAATTATCTGTATTTTTAGTAGTCTCGTACCTTTCCCTGCTTTATTATTTATTATAAATGATGGCAGACGGTCGTGACCACTTCTTTTAAAAACTTTATTGGAAAAGTTTCGTTTTGATCTTTTTTCTTTATTTTTTTTCTGGATTCCGCTTTTAAGTTTCTTCACCAGCTCGCTGTCTTCTTCTTCTTCCACTAGGAATTCCTCCAATGGATCCTGAGCATATTGCGAAAATAGGAAAGTGTCTTGTGTTCCTTCCATATTCTGAAACAAGATAAATCAAAATAAATATTTTTAGCATATGGTTGCTATTTGTAGACAAAAAAATAAAAATAAAAATGCAAGACGATAACATTTACATAAATAGATCGAGTCTAACTTGAATAAATTGTTAATATATAAATATATCAAATGTTTGCTTACCACACCGGGGCTGAGGATATGAAGCTCGTAACAACTTGTAAAAACTTGTAACTTCGTTCTGAAGATAGACTGATGTTTGGCTGAGTATTATATGAGCCTTTATTTATAACGATTAGAATTCATGAATCGACAAAATTACACAACAATTGACGAACAATTTCAGTCAGTATCGTATAACGCGGTCATAGCTGACTCGACAAGGCGATAGCAGCTAACCTGCTGATTGAGAAACATGCTAATTTTAATATTTCATTTTAAGTAAGTATTTTAATCGGCTAGTTAGAAAGACAATAAATTTTAGAATACCGGTATTTTTAATTTTCACGCAAACTTTGATTATCATTGAAGAAAATCTATTTTTAACATTTAACAGTCTTTCTTTCTTTAGCTAATAAATTCACTTAATTAAAAAAAGAAATATGAATCATTTTAATGAATAGGTTTGTATTTTACTCATATAAATTAAAGTTCATTCATTTCACAAATAGCTCACTAATTAGTTTGGAGTTAAATAAAAAAATAAAAATAAACATACACCTCTTGTGAAATGGAGAACAAATTATTTATGAGTAATTAGGAAATTAAAAATCCAAACACAAATTGCACTAGGCATATGTACGTTTATTCAAATAGCAGTACTAATAGGTATTTACATAACTATAATCATAAATTGTTTCTTAATACTAACATACTACTAATTTTAACGGTATACATTTCTGGTAAAGTTGTAGATTTACAATTCAATTTATTTAACGAGATTTGAATACATTCGCTTATAATTTATAAAAACTACAATATCGATCTATGACCCCATGCTTTAGTTGAAATTTTGTCTTTTAATATAAGTCGCTTATCGTCTTTACTGGATAACGCAATTTTGTTAACAGTTTGCGTAAAGATTTCATGTTTAATAGATTTAAATAATATATATTTTTTCCTAATAACCGTATTCTTGAACAGAACATCCTTATAGTCATCTAATGTTAATTCTCGGACACCAGGCTTTTTTACTCCTTTTGCTTTTTTGAGCAATGAATTTTCGCTTTTGATACAATACAACTTGGAACGTAGCCCTACAAACTCAGTGATAAGCTCGCCCCCTAACTCGTTTTTAAATAATCCCGGAACCTTTTTATTTATCAAGGGTATCTGAAACTCATTTGATTTGTTATAATTACTTGTATCAAAATAATGTATAAACTGATTTTTCAAATCGTCGTAAAAGTCAGTGGTTTTAATATTATAAATGAAACTGTCAGTATCTGTATAACAGAGAGAAACACTTTCATTATAATAAGGTTTTATTACAGAGTAGTGGAATTGATACATGTGACTCTTAGAAAGCTCGAGTATCGCGAATCCTATGTATATCGGTTTATCTAAGACAACTCTCTCCGGTTTCATTTGAACAGCGACTAAATTATCCGAAAATATCGTGGCGCTGTGAAAATTTGGTCGTGCTATTAATTTACTTGCTGTTACAAACTTCTTTGTAGAGTTTCTCTCATCACTCCACTGATTTACTAACTTAACATCTACACGTCGTTCACTATCCTCGAGAGTCTTGCCAAAAACAGCGTTATTTTTTAATTTAAAAAGATTCTGTTGAAATGGAGTTTTTGCATTTTTTCTTAGTTCTGTATTTAAATCTATATATTTTTTCAAAAAGGGGCTTTGTCGGAAGGTGATTACCCGATGAATTTTATTAAGAGTCAAACCATTACGCAAGCACGTTTTTAAACGTACATAATGAATGACGTTCTCATATTTATCATACAAATTTGGGATTAATTTCGAATTTTTCCCTCCTGGAGGTACAAATTTTTGTGCACAGAAGGGATAATCGTTATGCAAATGATGTAACTCTTTAGGGTAAACTAAGTCGACCTCAAGAATAAATCCAAATTCTGCATCGTCTGAAATTGACATAAAGTCTAATTGCTCTATTTCCTCAGAATCTAGAAAGCGAAAATCAGATATGGGTAATGAATGACTCATACTATATCCGTATAAGTTGTTACAATCAATGTATACAAGAAACGAGTCGGGTTTACTGTCATCATAAGATTTCATATATTTATTATTAGCAAGAGCATGTCTGGTAGAGCACATGCAAATTCCGCCTCGAATGCCTTTTTGAATAAGACGAATGATTTCTAAATCAGATATCAACTCTAACTTTACACCAGTTTTCAATAACATCGCGTCAAATGACAAACTCGGCACGGTTAAATAGAATGCAGGATCTAATTCATAATGAATCTTACAAATTTTTAGAAAATTTTCAAATATGTCTGACAAAAGCAAAACGTCAGTTTTAATATAGAGATCTGTATATTCACCCATGTTTCTTATTTGAAATGTGTCCCATACACGTTGAGCGTGCTCATAGTCAGAGTCTGTAATTTGTTCCGTAGAAAGCGAGTTATAAAACGAACTCTTTTCAGGTAGCTCAATTTCTGTAAATTTATCCCAGCCGGTCATATAATCGTAAGAATATACTCCTTTGCGTAGTAATAAATTAAACTCTTCTAATCGAGGATAAAAGTTACTTAAGTGGAAAAACTCTGATCTACATAAACCCTTAGCTAACTCTTCTAAACTAGCACCTAGAAATTTTAATGAGTCTACAAACCGTATTTGCACATACTGATCATTAGATAACCTTAAAAATTTTGTAAATGAAATATAGTTTTCTTTATTTTTAGGTATTACTTTTATAGGTCCAGAACATTTACCCAGTTCTTTGATAAATAAATGACAGTCGTATCCAGACAAATTGTGGAAAAATATAGGAATAAGTTTAGGCACTCGAAAACGTAAGTTACAGTATTGATGGGCCGCTCCGCGATAAAACCCTGTTAAATGACAGTGATCTCTAACTTTATCACCAAACAAAGGGGTTTTGCAAATGTGACAATTTTTTGCATTTTTGTATGCCAAAGCATGTTCATCGTCAAAAATCATAGGAACCTCTTTATTTAAGATCTCATGTATTTCATTTACATGTCTGTACAAGTACTCTAAAAACTTGGATACGCAATCGGGTCCGCGATACTGAATAAAACGATTCAGACTTCCGTCATAAGAACAAACTATGTAATACGCAAAAGCTGCAGGCTTATGAATTTGTTTATTTGAGGTGAAGCTAATCGATGGTGCTTGCTCGCAACCCTGGTAAGGTTCAAGAATAGTTTCAAAGTCAGCGTACACTACAAATGATACGTCTTGTTTACGATCGAAATTTTTAAATTGCAGATATGTACCTTTATCTGGAAGTACAGTAGCAATTCCACTACAAACATGCATATCATATTTTGTATTCTGATACAAAAAATATGAGACAGTCTTCGCAAAAATAAAGTTTACCATGATGCTTAGTAATTTGAGAACGTACAAGACGCGACAAGTCACGAATCAAAAAATAATGCGAGTTATTACCGCGCTCGATTAAAAGTAAATTGATCCTATGTTTCCTTTTGTACTCGGACCTGTAAAGAGGTCCTACAACAGTTCGATTGTTTTTTAAAGAATACACATTAATACTGATATCAATATTATCGGATTAAAATGTTTTAATATCAGCAAAGGTGACAGGGAAACTCATATTATCAGTTTTTAAAACAGTCTTAAAATAGGGATACGACGATGTACGCTCACTATGATGTGAGGACGGGTAAATGGCGGCAACAACGCACCAGAGAAAACAATAGTCATCGTTATTGCGAATGTTTATGCAAGCCTTTTTATGTTTTATTAATTTAGGCAAATCCACGTAAGATGACGCTTTTAATGGATCAAATTTATTGACATTTATTTCTAAATACAAATTTGATAAAAATGTCCAACCAGAATCGCGGTCTTCAAATTCCTCTACCTTTTTTCTTATAGTTATAAAGAATTTTTGAAAGAGCTTCTCCAAATCATAATTTTGATGCACAGAAAAAAATTTTGTTGCGAAAGACTTAATTTCTTGCCTGTCATCTTTGAATAAAAGAAAATTGCAAAAGTATTCGAAATTAACTTTAAGGCTCACTTGTTTTTGAAGCGCATTTTGTAAAATTCTTAAAAATTTGCATTTCAAAGAGTTCAAAAATACGTCAGGTAAACAAGTTTTAAAATCATCAGTAGCAATTATCCTATATGACGATATGCGACCTTTAAAAGCTGAGGAAATTTGATAAACCTCATCGTTTAGTTCTACAACGGAATTATTTTTATGTTTATTACTTTTTAAGTGACCCACCCACTGTTTTCTTTCTACTCTGATGGAGCACTCTGAGCAAAAAGGCATATTTATGTAAGTTTATTCAGATTACAACACAATAAAAATAATAAGAGCAAACAGACATTTTACGCAAACGTTAAAATAATACTGAATTACTTGTTGTTAGAGTAAAATTTAACGTCAGCCTCTACAAAAAGTTCTTGAAGTCGTTGAACAAATTTTTGCAACGAGTTCCACTGTGGTGTTTCACTGTTGATTTGAGCCTTAACTGCAAGAAGGGCTTTCTTCCAACGCTGATCGGGCAACTCACCGCGAATGTCTTCGGTGTGAGACACCTTCAGCTCCACGAAGAAGTCTCCCTTCAGAACGCATGCTCGTTTCGTTGCTCCTGTCGGCAGTCGGTTTATTATAGACGAGTCGAGCGCATTTGAAGAAACAGAGGGTTTCGGCGTAATATTAAAATCTTCCGGGAATATACCAAACAAATCATAAGGGTTATGGTTTCCTTTTATCTTCGATGCGGCAGAACTGTAAAAAACAATTACATGAGTACAACCACCTTGATGTTAAAAGGTTTACTAGAAGGGTTACTAGAAGTACCTTTTAAAAAGATGATGAATAAGATAGTAAAAACAAATACCTGGTTGATGATGATTTTCGTTTCTTAATGGTTTTTTTCGATTTGAAATTATCTTGGCTTACGCTGTCCTCTGAATCAGATCTAAAACAGGATATATGGATAATTATTAATCGTTTTTGTTTAAAAACATACATTAACAGTGAAAACAAGTCAGAAATATACCTATTAGCTGCACTTCTTTTTTGTTTTCCAAATTTTGAGGTGACACGGGGGTCACGTTAGCAGCAACGATGCTTTCAAATTCGGTATCAGACCTATAAATAATAAATAATTGATATAATTAAATCACTGAAACATTTTAAAGTTATTTGGGAAAAAAGTGTACTTACTCACATTTTAACAGTAGCGAGATGAAACAGCAGGAGGTGGTAATGCACTGGGGGGTGATTCTGTCAAAAGCAGAAGTGATCGAACGCAGAGGCGATCACACATCACATCGCCTTCACATTGCCTGTCATTTCTGACATTGACAATTGACTTTTGCTGTCATATTAGTAAAATGACGTTTGAAACCTAAGGCTTGTCGCAAATGCCCTAAACTAGCCCTTATTTATATACTTACTAAAGAGTTTTAAAATTACGTATGTAGCATTTTCCGGTAGTTTAGTAATAAAATGACCTAATACATAACGATTTTACCGACGGCAGTACCTAATCATGTTTTAATTTCCAACTAATTATTGCGTATTCTACACCGAACACGGTAATAGCGATACTAGCGCTCACAGACGTAAGCGGAACTTTTTGTCCCTACTATCACGCATTTCTTAACTTTCTCAATTCGTTCACTCGTTCGACAACGAGATCACATTAAATGTCAAATTGAAAGGCTCCTATTTTAGAGGTGAGTTGATTTAGGGTGCGGTTTCCCTAAACAGAAGCAAAGGTGAAGAGAGAAATCAACCAATCAGAACCTGCGTTACGTGTTGTTTTCACTCTTTCACTCAGCATTGTTTGAGTGGAAACGTACCCTGACTTCTCAGACGAAAGATGGCCGCCATCTAAAATAATGGCTGTGTAAATGTGAGTGAAGTGAATTTATTGATTTTGCCTATGAGGAAAGTGTGAAAGATGTGTTACAAGTGATGGTGGTGAAATATTATTTTTGTGTATTTACGTTTGTTTACTGTTGCTACTGGAAGAAGGGACATAGTTGAGAAATATTATAGCAGGTAATTTTTTTCTTATTTGGGTAATAAACTCATTCATTATTTGACTGAGCTAACCTTAGTAGAGGTTTAAAACAATATAATTTTGTCACGAGTTGGTTTACCGATTGCTTGTTGCTTTCGTACCTAGCCTTTAACTGTTTTGCGAGGCTAATCTAACAAGTTCACAAATTGATGTTTCTACTTTTTTATTAAACGTAATTGTTACGAAAAAAACATACCTGAAGCTTACATTATTTATTTGGTATTTATTTTACCAGTAGGACCATCATCAGATGATCTCCCCCACATGTTATTACTGGGTTGTAATTGAATTTGCATTATGCGTCCTTACTAAATTTTATTGTAACAACTCTTCATTCATTCACTTCATTGTTACAATGAATACCTTATTGATAAATACAAGGGTAAATAGGATGACAAGCTATTACATTCCAAATTATGAATCTCATACATACCACACGTCAGAAGAATTAAAATGAACCTATTGCCTGTGAAATCTCTGGTTATTCTTGGTGGTATGGAAATGTATGTTAGTAAGTGGCTGAAATAAAAATATGACAATCTTATACAAATTGATTATAGTCATAAAATAATCTTTAGGTTTGTTTGTACTCTGGCTACTAGACAACATACGTATTTATATTAATATTATATTTATACTAGCTGTCCGCGCCCGGCGCCGCCCGGGAGTATTTTTTTTCATCCAATACTTAAGAAATATACTTTTTAGTCCTATTCTCAGACCTACTGAATATACAGACAAAATTTCATAAGAATTGGTCAAGCCGTTTCAGAGTAGTTTTGTTACAAACATTGTGACACGATAATTTTATATACTTATTAGAGAGATAGGTATGTACCAAAATGAAAATTAAATATCCATGACTCAAAATAGGTCATTCATACAATATGTGTTCTTACCGGGAATGGAACCTGGACTGCTAGTTTCATAGGTAAAACACTATTTACAAAATAGTTAGTAGGTATCCGTGTAATTAAGAAATTCCTACACTATATTTAGCCTTAATGTTGAAATAGAAGCCTTCATTCCAAATTAAGTACCCATAACTTCACCCGATTTCACTCAAATTTTGGCATACAGTGTGTAAATGGTATACGGGCGTTCCTTTTAACTGTGGTAAGAATAGCCCCTAATGAGCAAATTTAGGCAGCTTTTGTTAAAAGTAAATAAAAAAAATTAACCATACAAAATAATTTAACACGCAATGTATAACAAAAAAAGCAATTAATTAAAAACGCAATTAATGATGTTTCAAAGTTATGACAGATGGAATAAGATGTACATTGCGGGTCGATGGTATGTTCAAAAATTAATAACGGTGTATACGTTAGCGTAATCAAAATTATTCTTTCTGTTTATGATTATTAGAGTCTTAATCTATGTCCATTTTTAATAAATGCCCGTATACCATTTACACACTGTATAAAGACTCACTTGCTACTTTTAAAAACAATTACTTATGTAAATAAAAATATTACACATGGAGGTACCATAGAAGTAGTATGAGGGGTGATCAATAAGTTTTTAGAATCGGTATAAAAAATGGGAGATATGTAAATCATTATATTTTAATTGGAATATGCACACTTTCTATATTTGCAAACATTTATTAAAATAATTTAAATGTTTTATTTTACCTCTATAAAAATATTTTTTTCTTTTGGAGGTCAAATTTTGTACCTTCACTAGATCATCATCAGCTTGTGATTTTTGTGGTTTTTGTTTCATCAGTTTTTTTCTTTTAAATCCATAATTATATGGCAGAATAATGTTACATAATTCTCCTAGGTTATTTGATAATTGCTAAAAGCTAATATCACAGTATTTATTTGTAGGCCTCAATCATCCCGGAAAAAGCCGAAAAAGCCACCTTACATTTTGGTGACCGAGCTGGAAATAAAAAAGTCCAGTGCAAACAATTTGTTTATCCTTTAAATCATGAGGGCATCAGGACTTTCTCCACACCGCTCCAAATAGGTAATTACAAAACTAACTCTTATTTTTACCGTCTTATAAAGTTATTTATACAGATGTTTTTTGTTTAGCTATCACAGAAAAACAAATTAATAATGTAAATTATTGTTTTCTCTTATTTAACGTTTGTTAGTGCCATGGTATAATCCACATTAAAATAATATTATTATGGTTCATAACAATTCTAAAAACTTATTGATCACATAATTTAATCATTATGATTTTGGTAACAATGCATTTCCCTATAGTCACTAATGATAATGCCATGTACAATTATATCATTATAGTGTGGTTAGCAGAATAAGTACACATAAGCAAGCTACATTTTTTTATAAGATTGTATGTTAACTTCATATATAATTTTACTTCATAAATAGCTATTAAATTAGGCCCTCATTTTAAACTGCCTTCTTTGCAAAAGTGTAGTATAATTATAGACTTATTAGTTATTAATCATTTCATTAGACAAAATGATCCATAAAATAATCAGATATTGTTAATAAATGCCTCATAAGTATGCCCAGATATCCCATTGATATGAATATATTCTAATAGCTCATAGAACAAGTGCAAGTGATATCGACATCTTCAGTAACTTGTTGCAAGTCTTTAGGACCAAGTAGGGAGCTATCTAATATAATTGAATAATTTGTTACCTAGCTACCTTAATTTAATCGTACAAAGGTTAGTTAGCTTAATAGCGCTAATTAAATTGTATAAATAGTAGGAGTGCTGAATACATTTGCTCCGGTATCGCACACAGAATTAAAATGATTAATTGTTAATTGTGTAATTATAACAAATAATCAGATATAACTATACTAGAAAATCTAATTTAAGACTCAAACATTGTTGGTGTCGCAAAGCCCAATTGAACATTTCAGATATACCTAGCCAACCTTTTTGCATTGATAATCAAATTGTTGAAAATATTATGTAGACTAACAATTTCAATATCAAAACTTACCTATATAACAATAGGGAATATGCATTCAATGTTTTTTCTACCCGATATTCAAAAACATTAAAATATCTCAAAACAAATATTTTCTGATATAGTGTGTGTTTAATCATTAAATGGCGGGTGTGTGTGTGTTAAATGGCGATTTTTTATCAGCTAAAACAAAATGACTGGCCAAATTCGGATTCCTTATACTTAATTTATTCTTGATTCAAACTTTACCAAGTGTTAGTGCGAAGTTCATACATTTGCTACTTGCGACTTAACAGCAAATGTATGAACTTCGCACTTGCACTTGGTAAAAAGAAGAATGTAACTAAGTTTCTTTTCTCGAACCGGTAGTAGCTTCTGACACACACACACACTTTTGGTCTTTTATTTTGTCGAATAGCTAAACACATGTACTATTTAAATTGCTAACGTTGTTTAAAAGATAAGATAAAAGATAAAAGTCATTTATTCAGTAAGTAGGCCGCACGGGCACCTTTACACGTCAGGAGTCTACCAGCGCTTCCCAAGAGGAGACCACTGCCGAGAAGAAACGCCGCAAGAAACTCAGCAGTCAGTCATTTTTTTAACCATATTTCCTATTACAATGATACAACTTAGTCTAGTATTATATAAAGCTATAAATATTAATTTAAATATAATATCAAATATCATGCGTAGATCAGCAGGAAAACATGGCAAAATATTAGGAGAGATATAGACGAAGAAAAAGGCAAAAACAAAAAAATTAATAATAAACAAAGTTTCGACATGTTTTCCTACATCAACAGTGTCCCCTAGACAAGATAAAGGTTTTAAATTTGAACAAATTATTATTGACTAATTTTCGAGTTTAGGCCATGCATTTTTGTCTGCTAGATAATCCTCGACCCTATAATACGCTTTAGACATTAACGACTTTTTCAAGTAATTTTTAAGTGCTGAAAAGGGTAACTTTAAAACTACGTCAGGTAGTTTATTATAGAAATGAATGCATTGACCAACAAATGATTTATATACTTTACGTACGCGAAATTTTCTAATAGCAATTTTATTTTTATTTCTTGTATTTAAATTATGTATATCAGAATTTTTGGTGAAAGAATCTAAATTTTTAATAACATAAATAATATTCTCATAAATAAATTGAGATGCTACAGTTAAGATATTAATTTCTTTAAATAGTTCTCTTAAGGAGTCACGAGAATTTAAGTTATAAATAGAACGAATGGCCCTTTTTTGTAAAACAAATATAGTTTGTATTTCAGCTGCCTTACCCCAAACCAGAATACCATACGACATGACACTATGGAAATAACTATAATAAACTAAGCGAGCTGTTTCAACATTAGTTAGCTGTCTAATTTTCCTAACGGCATAAGCTGCCGAACTTAGTTTACCTGCCAGTACAGCTATATGGGGACCCCATTGCAAATTTTTATCTATTGTTATGCCTAGAAAAACTGCCTTATCTACCATTTGCAGACACTCGTCATTTATAAAAATACTAGAATCTACCGGTTTAACATTAGGCAAAGCGAACCTAACACATTTAGTTTTCTTAGCATTTAGTAGTAAATTGTTACTAGTAAACCAATTAAGTACTTTAACTAGTATGGCGTTTATCATACTGTAGTCTACGGACTTTCTATCTACCTTGAAAATTAATGAAGTATCATCAGCAAAAAGCACAATATCACAAAGTTTATCTACTGTTGGTGGTAAGTCATTTATATAAACGAGAAATAGAAAAGGACCTAAAATGGAGCCTTGAGGCACACCTAGTTTCACTGTAGCTCCAATTGATTGCGTTTTGTTTACAACCACTGTTTGAGTTCTGTCACTTAGATAAGAAGACATAAGACTTAAAGCTTTATTGGACAATCCATAGTGTTTTAATTTTAAAATAAGGGTCGAATGATCCACGCAATCAAAAGCTTTGGAAAGATCACAAAATATTCCTACCGCATCACAAGATTTCTCCCAACTGTTATATATGTATTTAATGAGAACAGATGCCGCATCAATTGTTGATCGACCTCTGGTAAACCCAAACTGGTTACTATTAAGTAGTTTATTTCTATTAAAGTGACCTAACATATCATTCAGCATTAGTTTCTCAAAGACTTTACTTAAAACCGGTAGTATGGAAATGGGACGGAAGTTCGTTATATCACTCATGTCGCCCGATTTAAAAAGAGGTATGACTTTACTATATTTCATGAGATCTGGAAAGGTCCCCTCTGATATGCAATTATTGTAAATTAATGCTAGGTGGGGTGCAATTACATCTATGATATGAAAAACTACTTTAACTGATGTGCCCCACAAATCCTCAGTCTTTTTTAAACTAAGCGATTTAAATACCTTGACTATTGAATCTGAATTTACAGGGCTGAATTCAAAGTTTATATTACATTTACTGACATTAGTGCAAAGTAATGATTTAGCTTCAACCGCGGATGATTTAAGACATTTTGTAGTATTGCTGGCTATGTTGGAAAAATAATCTTCGAATGCTAAGGCAACGTCTTTATTTGATGTGATTTGTTTGTTACCTGTGTTTATGGTGACTTGATTATCACGAGTTTTTGATTTTCCCGTTTCTCTATTTATAATATTCCATACAGTTTTTACTTTATTGTCAGATGATTTGAGTTTAAGACTAAGAAAATTTGCCTTAGCAGTTAAACAAGCTTGCTTAAAGGTCCTTGAATAATTTTTAACATAATTTAGGAAGTCAGCGTTCTTATTGTCTTCCCTCTCTCTATACAGCTCATAAAGCCTATTTCTACTCTTATGAATGCCTGCAGTAGCCCATTCACTAAACTTGGTTTTTGACTTCGAAATAGTTTTCATATTAAAATTATTATTAAATTGATCTAGAATTACGCCAAATAAGTCTTTATAAATACTATTACTCTCATTGTGTAAGAAAGGTAACACAGAAAGGTTACTTTGAACTTTATTTTTAAATAATTCCAAACGTTTACTAGTTATAGGTCGGTATGTTATTGTCTGCGGTTTTTGATAAAAATCATTGACGAAAGATGCCTTCTGACCACTATGGTCCGAATTAAAACAATTGAATATTTCTTTATCCAAACATTCGCAATTACAAAAAATATTATCTAAGCAGGTTGCACTACTAACACCTATCCGTGTTGGTTCAAAGAACAGATTACCTAAATTAAAAGATTTAAATAAACTTAGTAACCTAGTGGTATTATTTGATGTTTCGAGTAAGTTAATATTAAAATCTCCACAAACTATAATATGCTTCTGGCTATTACATGCTAATTTTAACACATGTTCCATTGTAGATTCAAATGTGCTAAAATCAGCCAATGGTGGCCTGTAAACACATATTATTATATAACTTTCTAGTTCTGCACATGAAATTTCTACAATCCTTTCTATCGATAGCTTTACAATATCCTTTCTTTCTTTAGATTTAAGAGTACTTTTAACAATTATAAAAGAGCCACCATGAATGGCACATTTTCTGGCAAAATAACTAACTAATTTAAAATTTAGAAAATCAAAAATTAATTGGTCTTGTCGAAGCCAATGTTCAGTAACGCACATAATTTGTATGTTTTCATTATCTAAGAACAACCCTATTTCTAGTTCTTTGCTGGAAAAACCTTGAATATTTTGGTGGATTAAATTTATACTCAAGGGTGTTTCCGCTGTCCTATACTTTAGTTTAAATCATGAGGCAAGGCATTATTGCCAATATTTGCTTGCTGGGGCTGGGTTCTACTGTATCTATTTGGTTCTATATTAAAAGCTAATAGGTCAACCAAGGTCAAGATATATTTCCTTGGCAAATGAATTTTTCCTGATGTTAGGGTGAGGCGCTTAATAAATTTGTTTAAATCAAAGAAATGATAGTTTTTATTACAGCAAATAGCGTTATACATAATAGAATTAAAGTGTGCTATTCTATTATTATGACTAAATGGCATACTTTCTGAGTATGGTAGCGCACACAGTATAATTTTACCTATGCCACGACCTTCAATAGTGTTTAGTGTTGACATTAATTTATCTACACTTGACTTATCCACACTAAAACTATTTCCTACCAAAATTACTAAAGTGGTGGACCTGTCAAAACTTCCTTTTAAAAGTAAATCACTTAATTGTAAAAGAGTTGCATTGTGGTAACAGTAATTTGTAACCTTTTGTTTCAATTTGTTATTTAACATTAAACCTAGTCCAGATCCAAGTTGGTCAGAATAAACAATAGTTTTATTCCTACTTATAATTTGTCTAGGGGACTCCTTTGAAGTATCAAGAGCCATATCTGGCTGAATCACAACAGTTGGTGAATCTCGTAATCTATCTGAATTACCATAACCACAGTTAATTAAAGAGTTAAAACGCTCTTCATTCAATCTACTTTCTTCTACCAATTGAGTGAAAGCCAGGATATGCTCCTTGACTTCCTTCTGAGCAGTTACATACTTTAAAGAAGTAACTTCAAGCTGGTCCTTTAACTTACTTATCTCCGCATCGAGTTTTTGAATATTTAAATCATATGCTATCCTATTGGAATCTAACTTTTCATTGCAATGGCTCACCCTATCTTTCATTATTGATAATTCTAATTTCATTGTCGAATAGTTTTTTATACATTTTTGGCTTCTGATTAATTTTTGTGTACGCCTAATATAATTATTAATTTTGACATATTTCTTCAATTTATTATTGCTACTAAAAAATACTAACTTCTTACTGTCCTTATCGTTATTCCCTACCAGCTCTTGGTACAGGTTCTGCGTTGTTAAACTATCATAACACTGGCGTTCTTTCCTTAAATAATTTAATTCTTCATTAGCTGCGCCAAGTTCTTCCTCCAGGTTTGTGATGCGCCTTAATGCCACTTCATGGGTAGAAGCGCACTGGTTGAAGGTATCAATCACAGACTGCAACTGAACCAAGTTATCTTGAGCGTCTGATAACTTGTAGTCATACTCCACTAGATCGCTTCTCAACACCGTGTTCTTGTCCATCAGTTTCTTCAGTTCGTCCTCACTGTCATCCCTTTCCCTCATTAACTGGTCATTCAAGGTCCTAGCTTCCTGCAGCTGTTTCAAGGTGGCCTTGAGTTGAATTTCTTGCTGACGTGCAGTGGCCTTGCGAGATTTCATGTTCGAGGCGCTCATTGTCTCACAGTAACTCCACAAACGCACTGAAAGATATAAAACAACTGAGTACAACTGAGTAACTTGAGCAAAGGAAGATTGTTGGTAATTATAACAAGGATGCGAGTGAATAGATGTTAGTGAACAGTGTATCGTGTACGGCAATGTCTGTGGCGAATGTGATATGTCTCAACTTTGCTTCCACTATCCGTCAAGCAAAGAGAGTTCTCACCGTGCCAGTGTTTTGTGTTTGACGTCGCTCACGGCTTCAACAGTGAGCAATGAGAAGTATGAACATGAACAGTGTTACAAATAAACGAAAAAAGTGTAAGTAAGAATTAAAAATAAAATACTCCCCAGGTTTTCTTGATGAATTTGAAAACGTCCGTTGACGGTTGACAGGCGCAGTCGCAAGCGGCCCGATTTACTGTTTAGTAATGTTTATATCGAGACTTCGTTGTTATAATTCCACGAAAAACACTGTTATCTACAGTCTACAATGCTACTGAGGTCAATTACTTAATTTTTGATAAAAAAATCCTTTAATAAAATACGGAGATACAATTTGACGTCTATCAGCTGTCAGTGTTACCACAGATCCATCATTTACAACTATTGTTTATTTAATTTATCGTATCAAATGTTATTAAAACCTGAAGTATTACAAGTGCAATAACAGTTTTGCTACCAAAAATCTTCTATGGTTAAATATTTAACATGGCATCTTGTATTTGTGTAAGCAACTTGAATTAACTTGTTTATTTAAATCGAAGGTTTAAAACTACCAATAAATAAACAATCTTGTGCGGTCTTTGAAAAGTGGAAATATACTTTTTTTATTTTATAGTGGCAACCCATTTACCGCATTGAGAGGATCCAGAAAAAATTCTTATCACATCTAAATTACAAGTTCAGGAGACCTAACCTAACCTACACTGATAACTGCCAAGAGTACAGCTTACTTACGCTTGAAGAGAGACGTAAATTGGCTGACATGACCCTACTTTTCGATATCATTAGAGATCGCATTGATTGTCCTGAATTACTATCTAGCCTATCGCTACGTGCTCCAAGGCGTCGCACCAGACATACCACCCTGTTTCATGTTCCCTCTCACTCAACCAACTATGGTGCCAATGCAGTGCTATCACGCATCCCTCGTCTGTATAACACGGAGTTTAACACTACTGATCCTTTTTTAGGATCCAAACACAAATTTAAAAAAGATGTTTTTAAAGTATTATTGAAACAAAAAACGAAATAGAATAGAATAGAATAGAAATAATTTAATTTAATCAACACTTTAAATGAGTTTATGGCAAAAAAAAAAACCTGACAAAGCATTTTTGATAGGTTGTAATCTAACAATATCTTTAAACGAGCAATTCTTGTATATGAATGTGTGTGTGTGTTGTGTACATAATATGTATATGCATGTGTGTATGTGTATGTGAATAAATATATATATATATATATAGGAAACGGCTCCAACTATTTTCATGAAATTTAGTATGGGGGGGTTTCGGAGGCGATAAATCGAACTAGCTAGCTATGTAGGTTTCATTTTCGGGAAACAACGTTTTACCAACAAAACAAGTGCCATACGCAAAGTTCAGTCAAACAGGTACTATTTGTTTGTTTAGTGAGTTTCTGACAGTCAAAAAACTTGAGACAACATTTTACTGGTAGGTAACTGAGTTGTAAGATTTGAATCGCACTTACTGATAAACACGGGATACGAAACGAAACTTACATTAAATGTAATTAAGAATTTAGATGTTTTAATCTTCATCATCTTAATATCAAATGTTTAGATGTTTTTTTTTATATTTTCATAAGTTTAATCTAAATAGCTTGGTACTGATTCGTTTTTACTTTATTTCGTTTTAAAATTATATGAAATCTAAAAGAACATTCCAATTTAATTAAATATGTACTATTTGTGGGCAGGTACAGGTAAATGAATTACTAAGCGACATTATTATTCTCCATTCTTCTGGGCTTGCGTGCAAAGCAAAGCATGCACATTACTAAAAAAAAAACCTTCATATCTTGTTTGTTTTAAGCATTTTTCATGAGTTTACATTTTTGCTATGATTGTGTACTCTTTAATTAAGTAACTGATGGATAACTGTCATTAGCCTTCTTTTATGTAACAAATACTATGTAATAAGTATATTTACGGCTGTTGTTGTCCTGAATACCAATAAATAAAATAAAATAAAATAAATAAACCCACGTTGGTCTTTAATTAGATTTTCGAGTATAATTGTGTTATCATTTCAGAGCAAATTTTTTAAATGTAGACACATGTAAGTAAATGGATATTGGAAGACAATTTCACTCAAATTGAATTATTATAATCCCAAAATTAGCTTTAGTACTAGAGAAACTAAATTCTGATACTCACTCATAAAAATCCACATGCGGTGGTCCCGGGACTGCTAACCTTTTTAGGCAAGGATTTTAAATTATAGCTTAAACAATATTTTGATATTTGATGTTGACATGTCACATACAGACATTATATGTATTGTTACCAGGGTGGATACTGGATCACTCAATGTATGAATACATTTTTTTTTGCTTCAACCGTATTCAGCTACTTAGAAAAAGTTTTTAAACCTACTTTACAATTATAATAATATATAAAATATAAAAGAGGTACAGTCAAGTTCATAAATATGTGTACACATTAGTACCTTGTTACTTTAATTGAAGTGACAATTCATATTATGGCAGTTTTAAGATGCCATTAAATAGACAAGGTACTAAAGTGTACAAATATTTATGAACTCGACTGTACATGAATATTTTGTACTGCCCCAAACTCACGGAACTTTAAACAAATGGCTTAATTCCCTATTTTGTAAAAGTTCCGTTAGCTTGATATAGTACTAAATATTTCTGTATCTCTTTTATATTTTATATATTATTATGGATGTAAGGTAGGTGTAACAAGTTTCTCATATTAGCAAAAGAGGATTAAAGCAAAAAAATACGTTTTCATACCTTAAAGGTTGACTTCCATGGGTAGCGGCTGATGCGACAGACGCGTGCGGCTGACTTGCGCGATTGTAGCGCGCGTCTCGCGACAGTAGTAAGCACTATGAAAACGTTTGGCACCGCTTTCTCTTTTCGTGATTTTCGTGATTCTAGTCGCCTGAAAGAAAACAAGTCAAATTGCGAATATCAAACGGGACAAATAGTGAATGTGTCCAATAAAGAATGAGATCAATTTCTAAAGAGGCCAAATAAGAAAAAAAAACGAACTTAGAATAAGACCAAAGACGATAGCACGAATAACGAATGAGACTAAAAAAGAGATAGACTATCACCGATCATGACCAAAAAATATGAAGACTAATAACGGAATGACCCGGAATAAGAAAAAGACAAACAACGAATATGACCAAAGACGACAAAGACTTCCACCGAAAGTGACGAATGAAGAATGGATGACGAAAGCAGAATGAGACGAATTAAGAACTTGACAAAAAACGAATGGGACGACCCAAGACGATACCGATTATTTATTCCATATTTTTCATACGACAGTCGGCAGGTATTATGTCATAAGTTGTGTTGTCTTGTCTTGCTTGTCATGTCATGTCAGAGGCTCTACTTTGAAATCCGTAATTCGAACTTCGTCTATTGCTATCCCTTTTGCTCTCGACGCGTCACTAATTCGCAAGAAAGTGACGGGGCGATCCAAAGTTCGAATTACTGAGGCTCTACTTTGAAATCCGTAATTCGAACTTCGTCTATTGCTATCCCTTTTGCTCTCGACGTGTCACTAATTCGCAAGAAAGTGACGGGGCGATACGAAGTTCGAATTACTGATTTCAAAGTAGAGCCCCTGATTTCAAAGTAGAGCCCCAGCTTGTGTGACATATGGACACAAGGCAATTTTTCATTTTACGCAATCGTGCAAGCTGTCAACCTTAGTTTAAAAGTATATGTAATTAGTATATTTAAATTAAAATATAGTTCTGTAAAATTATCTTTTTTTTTTAATTAATTTCAATAATTAAGTACACTAAAACACTCAATACGTGAAGCAGACCATAGACCCGTTTCATGAAGCTACAAGTTACAAATTACAAGCGGAAGTCTCTTTCTAACTCATTTTTCTAGAAAGAGACTTCCGTTTGTAATTTGTAACTTGTAGGCTTGTAGCTTCGTGAAACGGGCTACAGGTTGGTAGAAATTGACTGTCTATGTAAGTTGGTTATAATCTGTGGACTCTGTGGTACGGTCGGCCTTATAAGAAGCTGTAGGTACACTTTAGTGTTTTGTCACTTTAACGTCATGTTTGAACGGCTGCACTAATCTGTCAAAGGCGTTAAAGCGACAAGGTACAAAAGTGTGCAGCTTCTTATAAGGCTGACTGTACTGTGGTTAGTATAGTGAGTGACTAAGTGCCGCACTCAGAGACGTCAATTAAATTTATTGCTTGTTTAGTGACGTGTTGTCTTATTCTATTGCTGTAGTAAAGAAAGTGAAAGCATCCACTTTAATCAAGCATTAAATTAAATTGACGTCTCTGAGTGCGGCAGTTAGCAAGAAAGAAAAACTAGAGTGTAATATTTTTTGCAGGACACGTGCAGTCTTAATTTCAAGAATATGCCTGTACAAGCGCCGGCGCGCGCGCTCCCGGGACCTGCCGCGAAGTTTGTATGGAACTATGGTACATTTTTATAGTCGGAAACGTGGTAATTGGTTTTTAACACTTTAAGTGCCAAGAGCTCTGATTTTCATACAAAATGGACTGGCCTAGCAGGTTGGCGGCAGTTAAAGTGGCTACTGTTTATAAGCAAATAAAAAAAAATACAACTTTCATTGATTTTGGAAACAATGCCCACAAGGCAATAAATGGGGGGTAGAACTTTGTATGGGAGATTAATTATTTTTGAAGTAAGCAACCACCAAGGGTGTCATTTTCTTAGATTACGGTGACGCAGATTTCAAAAATGATAACGAATTTGAAATTCAAAATGGTGGCCTTGATATTTTTTAAAGTCGTCATGGGTATCATTTTCTTAGATTTTGGGGACGCAGATTTTGAAAATAACATCAAATTTGGAATTCAAGATGGCGGCAATGACTTTTTTTGAAAAAGTGTACATGGGTGTCATTTTCTTAGATTTTGGGGACGCAGATTTCGAAAATGATGTCAATTATAGGTAGAAATTCAAAACGGCGGCCATGATGTTTTTTTCTAAATTTTTCATAGGTATCATTGCCATCGCCATCGTAATCGCCATTGCCATCGCCATCGTCATCGTCATCGTCATCATTATCATCATCATATCATGTCTTTTACACTTTTGGTCAAAAACATTCAAAGTCTTTTTTCAGTGGTTACCCTCTGCTACACCCTAACCGGCATATCATGTGCGTTGCCGCCCCCCCCCCCCCTTTGCCCCCTTTTTTTTGCTGGACAAAATGAAATATTTTGCTTAGGTACCTACTGATTGTTTACCAAAATTTGATTAATTGTGGGTCGCTCAATGCAGCTCAAATATTTAATTTGCTGACCAAAATCATTTAGAGCAGTTCAGTATATCATTAATTGCAGACAGATTTATAAATGTTTGCTAACCATAAGTTGCTTACCAACTATATAGCTATTTTCGCTGACCAAATACATTTTTCTTTTCACCAAAATAAGAATATCTTGCTGATCGGTTAAATGATACCCGTTTTAATCTAGGAGTGCTTTACTCTATTCTGATTATTTCTTTGTTTGAAATCCCATAACACGACATTTAAAATGTTGATTTGTTAGGCTTCTATACAAATGAAAGTAATATACAGGAGTCGCAGGCAAGAGCTTGTCTTTCCTTGTGTATTTTATTGTTTGTATGTATTTGTTTTTTTTAATGTCATGGGTTGATTTCAATGTCATTAACGCATTCACTGCCAGGGGGCGTGGCCTACGAACAAACTTGTATGACAGTGAACGAATATATGCGTCGGTGGCAGTGAACGCGTTAAAAGAATATTGTATAACAAATAACTTTAGAATTATACTCGAAAATCTTAATTATTTAGTTGTTTAACATTATTTCATAAAAACATGAATTAGAACTTGTGTAACCAGTAACATTAGGGTAAGTTTTATTGATAAAAATACCTATACTTAAACCAAAATGCAATAATCACAGCGAATGTGAGCCCATTAAGGTAAAGATTTTGGTCTTGAATTAGATTTTCGAGTATAGTAGTAGTATTATTTAGTGAACATTTTATGAAAACGAGATGATAGTCATATTAAAGTAACAGACCCAAATGTATTTCTACCCCGATTCTTTGCGGTACTTGTTTGCCCTACCCCTAGATTGTAAATAGATGCCTGGAGGTGCGAAGGTAGAGCAGCCCCTGCCTGCTGTAACACAATCAGGCACTCCTAAAGTGCTTGATGGGTTACGCTAGGGCAGAGGGACTGGTCTTAACAAAGGTCCGGAGCAGTTGCTAACCACTTTCTGCCCCGAAGCCTAACTGCTGAGGTCGAAGGTTTGCGTAGGAGGTCTTGAGGCCAGAAAACTAGCGAGGGTCTTATGTGTAAGCAGGAGAAAGGCCGACGAAGCAAACCTTCGGGTGAAGTCACGGGATGACTGGAACAGGATCAGGAACAGGAAGTGGTATGGGTTAGAAATAGCAAGAGTCCAGGGCAGGATTATTCATTAAAAGTCTTCAATTAATTTAAACTATAAAATAAGGCACCTGGAAACAATACAAAAGGGGAAACTTAGAGAATATAATGTTTTTCATCACATTTGCGAGAAAGTAAAAAAAATAGAGAGAAAAAACAACAATTAAACAAATTAACTCGACTCGCTAAAAGAGTTTGTTAACTATTTTCATCAATATAGTCTTCAACAGATAATGCTTAGAACTGATAAACTTATAATTATTATACTTATACTATACTGCCAGATAGTATTGATTTTCAAAATGAAATTTGTTTAATTATACAGTAAAATTGGTTTGTAGCCAAGTTTCGTATATAGGATATAAACCTTGGCTGAATTTACACCTCCTTAGTCTGAAATGATGTACGAGTGGATTCTATATTTTAAAACTAAACTCATAACTCCCTAGGTAGTTATAAAAACCATAACTCATAACTCACTAGGGAGTTATAAAAATACATAACTCCCGCGGGAGCTAAATCGGCTATAACTGTATAGACATCTGCGTGTTATAACACCCTTTCCGAGCAAGTGTGATGAAAAAATAATTATATTATATTGACTTGAATTATAAAAGTTATTTATGTGACTGGTGCATAATGAGAGGCATTATACACGAGTGTTGTGTTGTGTAAGGCGAGTTTCATAATAAGATCACACGAGTGTTTTAATGCCTAATTATGCGTACAGTCGCATACATAACTTTATCTACATACATATCATAAGTTTTCTACAATATGTGAGAAACCTGTATCCGTCGTTACCCTGCATCTTAATGTACCTGCATCTTAATGTTCACATTAAAGTGCAGGTCACTTATACTGTAAAGTGAACATTAGGATTCAACTACAGCGATAACCGATACTTTATTGACATGTTATACTTTAATGTTAACATTACAGTGCAACCACAGATACAGGTAACATAATGTAGGGCATTTGCTTATCGCTTCTGAACATATTATATTGAAATTATGATATGGATGTAGATAAAAATGTATTATGATTGGAACTTGTTCATAGTTTGGAAGCATGTGAGCGACTGAACTTGTCGTCATGCGCAGGCGATCGTAAAATTAAGAGTGAACTCAAATTTAGAATTAAAAATAGATATAGCCAGATAGAAAATGCCAGAACGATTTTAGTTGAACAAGGTGTAACACATAGGTGAATACACCTCGTTACCAGCCCACCCCCTTCCTCCCCCTTATGACTAATCACATGTAAAAGTAATTGTTTTTCTTCTTGTTTCAGTTAGCAGCCATCACAGACTTTTTATGGCCTCCGTCACAAACATTCACGACGCAAGAGCAGTCTTTGCCGTCTTGCTCAAGTGTCTGGTTCCAAATACAGGTACAAGAACCATTATAAAGAAAAAAATAAAATCCAAAGGAAATTCAAGAAAAAATCGATGGGAACCGCTGATCAGTGTTTACATACATAACCGAACTTATTATGTTAGTGTTGTATTTTATATAGTAAAATGTTAAAAAGTTATACAGTTGTTTAATTTATCTCTGTCTTTAGTGTACTGGTATTGGTAATTGAATTAAATAAAAATACAACAAAATGTTTATTGTATACTATAAATATTCTGTTTTATTAACATATAGGTACCTATGCATTGACGCCCTCCCACTCTATTAATATCATAAAAACTAATTTCATTATTCATTCATTCATATTCATATTCAATTTCATTGTTGCTTAAATAGAAAAGAGACACAAATCAAAATGTGTTTGTTGCATTTAAATTCGGAATGCTATTTATTTTAAGTTTGAAATCAAATTATGTTTATTTTTAATTTGTGGCGCTTCTGTATACAGGGTGGAAAGTTGAGAAGGGGCAGTAAGGGCAGCTACTAGATCCCTTGCTGCTACGCGAAAATGCTTTTAGGAGACATTTACTAACTTTTTAAGTAATGAAAATCAACATTCACAGATTTTTGATAAAATGTAGTATAGTCAGCGAGAAAATCGTCAGATTTGAGTTGTTTTTTTTTTAATGCCAATCGGTCCCATTTCTATCAAGGATTAAAACACTCTTAAAACACTCACTACTCGGCCTAGGTTGGATGTTGCTTTAATAAATAATAAAGTAAGAGACTAAGACTAGGGAAAATATTCTTGTTAATGATGATTTATTATATAAAGGTATATGTAAAAATTAACAATTCTTTAAAACTTTAGGATGGGAAATGGAAAAGACAATATGTTATTTATTATTATTTTAAGAATGTTTTATCCTACCCAAGTATTCATAGTTACTACTGGTTGTGACTGCAGCAATGAGAATAATTGCTGGACCCTTATTCTCGTGACTTCGAGATGATTTTTCATGCGATATGCACTGTCAACTGCGTATTTTTTTTTGACATATCTCGCATGAAAAATCATCTCAAACTCACGAGAATTGGGTCCCTGCAGTCACAACCAGTAACTTTGAATACTTGTGTAGGATAAAACATTCTTAAAACACAATACCTTACCATTTAAGTAATTGTGATTGGTGAATTAAATCCAAGATAAGGGAGAATGATATTTATAACAATTGGGTACCTAAGTAAAGTTTTTTGAAGGGGTGTATATTTTTTTTTTCTGATAGTGTTTGGTCTATAAACCAATAATCTACAGTTATTTTATTTTTAAACATTATAGTTCTTCTAAAATACCTTTTTTTTAAGTCCGTTATGACAGTTCTCTGAGCGTTACGGAACTACAGTGCCCGGCCGTTGGGAAGTCAATCCTGACAGCTGTCATTTCAGTACAATTTATAACCTATTCTTGGGTTTGAGCAGGGAATAGAGAATAAGGGGAACTGGCATGGTCGCCTATTACTTAGAAAACCAGTGTCGCCAAACTCACACAGCCATAGTTAAATTGATACGCGGCACACTATTGCAAAACCCTTTTGATTGGTAAAAAGTTACAATATCCATACGGTGTTATCGAGTACCATTTACAGAAAGGATCTCTACTCTAACTTAAGCAGTTTACGGCCTAAAATAGAGTGTAACAGAAATGTGACATATGTCTTTTTAGTTGTTGACGTTTGGTTTCCAGAAAAAGCATCGTAGTCCAGCTACTCGGCATTAGATGGCGCTATATTCAGTTTTGGTTGAATTGAAATGTTTCGATACGCCCGATAACGTCCGAAACTAAATAGTCGTATGTGGCTTTGAATTCCGTATTACGACAAGACCTTTTGGCATAAAGAATGGGGATGCGGGTACAACATAGGTAGTTGTCGATATTTTGTGATATTTATATTAATATTTGGTTTCTTTGAAATGTAGCGACAATGTAAACGGGTCTTTCAATGATTTATAAAAATATGAACAACTAAAAAGTAGCAGTAGCCATCTGTATGCATACATATAATAAAACAATTGAGTAGGAGAAATTAATCTGTATATTGCAGATATTTAAGAAAAAAATGTCTGGGGGTCTTAAATCATTGACAGAACGCATTTCAATCCTCTTTAGAATTCCTGATTGTCATGCACGATTTTCTGTATTGGAACTGCATTCTCGCGGATAAAGCGCTTCCCTTTTGGCGAAATCCAGAAATCGTTGTCTAAAAAATGCTCTAAGCAAATAGTGCTAGATAGCATTGGGAACGAAAATTGGTTTCCTTTGACATCCATCCATATTTTTTTTACATTTGTATCTTTTGGGAATCTAAAACGGTTGATAAGGCTTTTTAAACATTAACTAAGCCACCACTGGATCTCCACTTTCATCTTTAGTGCAGAAAGGTTTCACAGGCTATGTAACCGTAAGTAGGTATTAATTACAATTGACATGCACGTAAATTGTAATGAACACTTGAATTACTGTATCTATTACATTCTTCCACATCGCGGTTAACATAATGATTGATTAAACTTTTATCGATATGAATGTCGATAAAACTTAGCACAGCACTCGAGTAGCGAGTATTGTTTGACAGTTGGAGTAGCGGAGTAGCGAACAATCTAGATTAGTTGGCAGTTGGCATGATATATGATTATGAACTGTAACTTCTAAGGTATAGAGTAGATTATTACTCAATATTGGACGCGAATTATATCAATGAAGATTAACATTTGTATTATTTCATTAAATAGTAAAATAATGCTTAACGATGATAAAATATGACCGCATTGGACATCGTTTTTGTTCTGCTTGCATTTTTGCAGCTCGAGATAGCGCAACACGGCATTTTTACATTGATAATTATTTTTTCTCAATTACACAAATGTCATGTACACCGAGTCGGTTGACATAAGACTGATAATAGTCTGTGGGCGAAGTTTGTGCAACTGCACAAACACTCGGCGACACGGGAACGCCCACTTGCGTCCTCCATTAGTTTTCTTCTCCGTGGGTTTGAGGTTATAAATTGTACTGAAATGACAGCTGTCAGGATTGACTTCCCAACGGCCGGGCACTATATACGCGTTACCTTAGCCTAAATGATAATTAAAAAAAAAACCGTATTATGACAGTACTTTGTCTGTCTGTTGTCAAAATTGTCAAACGAATAAAATAAATAAATAATGGTTTCGCTTTCGTTTGTTTACCTCCGTGTTATTTACCAATTATTTCCTTGAATTTTACGATGACTTCTGCTCAGACCCTTGGATTTGGATATTACCGCATTTCTCGACAACCACCGCAACGCTTTTTTGGACTTGAATTGGAACTACTCTTGACGGCGTATTTTGGCTGACGATTCTTACTATCCCTGACGACCTCTGCATTCGTTTTTGGACTAGGTACGATACAAGTTCTTTGCATCATCTTCATCCTTATATAATGGATACATCAAATATAAATCCTGCAAACGCTGCTTAAGATTTAGAAGAGACCATCCCAATGCCACTTATTCTTGTCCATACCAAAAGGTCTAAAAGCCTAATAAGTGCCTAACCATGGAAAGGAATTGCCCATAACGACTCTTGTATGTCTGTGAAGAGTATGTCAATGTGATTCAGCAAGTCAGTATGAATTTCAAAAAGTACATAAGGCAGCCAGGATAAAATCCATAGTAAGCACAGCTAATATTAAAGCAGTATCTTTAACCAAATTTTCTTTCATCAAGTGGCTTTGCGACACCAACAATGTTTGAGCCCTCGAGCCCTTCAACCTCAACATCATCAAGCAACAAGGAATATGTGTCTGCAAAGCACAGACATTTTTCTGGACAGCAGCACATAATGAGCCTTATAAAAGAAAAACCCAATATGTATATTGAAGTGCCGAAACAGTATTATTGGGTTATAGATTTTTTGGCAAAGCAACTATGTTTAAAATAAAACAAAATGATACTCTACAAAGAAGACCCATTTTAACTTGAGCAAAGTCACCGTTCAAAAAATATTAAGAGCCGCATCTGGAAAAATACTTGAAAAATATTATTTTTTAACTGCCAGAACCTATAGAAATAAAAAAGACGTTACCTCCAGTATTTAAGGCCAGATATGCAAATTTCCAATGTATTATCGATTGTTTTGAAATTCAAATAGAGACCCCTTCAGACCCTCAAGCCAGGACATGGTGACAATACAAGTACTGTAACACATTAAAATATCTTATAGCTTGCTGCCCAAACGGTTTTATCTGTTTTATTTCAAAAGGCTATGGAGTAAGGATATTAGACAAAGCCATTACAGAATGTAGTGGCTTTGTTGATATTGTTCCTCCAGGGGCTGTGGTATTAGCCGATCGAGGCTTCAACGGGATAGAGATTCTTCTTAAGGACAAACATGTAAAACTCCTTCACCCTCCGAGTGTATCATCAACTGAAACGCCAACATAAAAAGAAGTCATTCAAAGCAAAATCATCGCAAGTCTAAGGATACATGTGGAGCGCGTGATATGGAGGGTGAGGGAGTTCACTTTCCTGAAACCTCACTCAGTAATTAATCACATTTATACAAGATACATTGATGAGAGTTTGACCATTGCCTGTGCTCTAGCAAATTTACAGGGTAATATAATAAAAATACAGTTGATATTTAAAAACTTTGTTTTATTTTATTAAAGCACTTCATAACATTAACACTTCTGGCTTTGATTAAAATGGGTTCACTAAGGGCCGCTTGCTAGAAGCAAAAGGATAACCTGGTTTTAGATTTCAATCTAGATTTGACATAATTATAGTTCCATACTTAGTTTGACTAAAACTAGATATTTCCTGCTGGAACAAGTGGCCCTAAGTTAAGAAAGAATGCAGTAGTAAAGCTTTTTCAAACCACACACGACACGGCGCCGTACGCCACTTAAAGGTTCGACCCCACCGCTGCTTAAAATACGGCTACGGTACGGAATCGCAGTGACGCATCGTATCCGTACCGTTTTTATCGCATGCCCTCCACACCGCTGCTTTAAAATAAGGTGTCGTTGTGTAAACCACCGTCATGTTCATATTAGGTAAATTTCTGGAATCAGCTTGCACGAACTCGTTTGACGCACTCATTATATCGCCTGGTGTCAGGGCAAAAAAAGTGTAATCCAAAGGCAGAGCAGAGGTCGTCAGGGATAGTAAGAATCGTCAGCCAAAATACGCGCGGGAATCGTCGTCAAGAGTAGATCCAATCCAAGTCCAAAAAAGCGTGGCGGTGGTCGTCGAGAAATGCGATAATATCCAAATTCAAGGGTCTGAGCAGAAGTCGTCGTAAAATTCAAGGAAACAATTAGTAAATAACACGGAGGTAAACAAACGAAAGCCAAACCATTATTAGTTTGTCAATTTTGACAACAGACAACTCAGACAACGCCTAGTGCCTGCTATACGGGCACATCTCAAAAAACCAATATTAAGAGAAATCGCCGCTCAAAGTTTTGCGAGTTGAGTGTGCGGCAGAAAAAAGGGTCTAATTCCTTAAGTTTTGGGTCAATGACACTGTGGTTTAGGTTATTTTGTTGTTCATTATATAGAGCTTCAAATGAACATTTTTTTTTCAAGTATGCGTAGTTTTTAAAGTACTGGCCTTCAAATATAGGCACTTCGTGTTGTGGCCATATCGCAGAAAGTATTTTAGGGAATTTCGAGATGTGTCCAAAATCGCAAAAGAATTAAATGACGGTAATAAGCATACTATCATACAAAAATACATTTAAAAATAATAAAATAAATGAAAAACACGAAAAATAGTTATCAGATACCTTTATTAATCATCTTTGGCACAGTAAAACATTATTATATGCGATAATCAATGTCTCGAAGTATGCCTAACGCGTAAATTCTCTTGACAGATAGGTATATAATTTAAATCACCTATGTTTGAATATCTGCCTAGCTAAAATCCAGTCTCCTTCTGTGTGCACGACAGGCACCGACCAGATGCTGCGCCAGAAATTAACCATAGCAGGAGCATCCGGTAGGTGTCCGTCGCTAACTCCTTGATCGGTTCCTTCCCACTTTCGGTACACCTTCCTCGGATCACTTTGGAAGAGGTGATTTTGCTGGTATCTATCCACACGCTCTCTATAGCGACGAATACGGCTTGCCCACGCGCAAACTTTCTGCTTCAGGAAGTCGATACGTTCCGTGACACAGGCCATAATAATGTTGGGGCCTTATTCCGGTCCAAGCAAAAGCCTGGTTCACGAAACGTATGACTCGGGGGCGTTCATTGCCACCCTGAAGCAGACTAGCTTTCCTATGAGAGTCCTAAACTTATCAATACGCCGCTCAACTCGCACTTGCCAAGCGGGGACAGACCCGCGAGCGCACGTCGCTCGGTCAGTGTCCGAAAACTTGACTCGAGCTACGCGGCATGCAGTGCTGGCCCCACAGTACAAATTTGAGTGGGTATCGATAATATCCTCGCTGGCTTGTAAATATGACGCCAGCAAGGCGTTTAGGGCTCCCATAAGTGCTAAATTTCGTTTACTGCCAGGCAAGCGTGGTAAACGAGACCTAGAGTTGGGTGTGGACCGATACTGCGCGATCGCGTCTTCCAAAGCCCTCCTCAGTTGCTCATTCACCTGGTTAGTTACGCTTATATTCACACAATCCTCGACGTCGCTAACGGGATCATACTGCACTGATATCAGTGCGTGTTGGGCGACTGGCATCGAAGCCGATAACGCAGCAGGAGGGTCCCGTGATGAAGCGGAGGCTGTACGAATATGTAGCGATTCAAGGCGTAGCCGATCAAGGTACAGACTGATCCAGTCGCCGAAGCCGCTGAATGGCCCGCACCTGATCCGATAGTCATTGGGCGGTAACAGTGATGGCTGGTTCAAGAGTCTGAAACAGGAGCAGCATTCGATCACGGTACGCAGTGAGGTTAGTTCCTCCCTCTGTAGCCCCGTATTATGCTCGCATGCAATTTTCATTATTCGATGTTGACCATCGCATGCGGTGCACTAAACCACCGGTAGCGGGAGCCGTGCGCAGAGCAGGATGCCCCGCAGGCCCCAAGCGTGCTGGCAGCGGTGGTCGCACGTCACGTAGGTGGTCGCGACGGCGGAGGTCGCTCGACTCGCTGGTGTCGGGTGCAGTGGCGAACTCATCACCCAACAGCGATGGCGACATGAGCTGAACGAAGCGGGCTGGGGTGGAGGGCGTGCTATCGCAGTATCCGCTTCTGTTGTATTCGTTCTAGATCTTGTTATCATGGTTTTTGCATGACATGATATGATATTAAATGTCAACATTGTCACGGGGTAGTAAGGCGCGCCTTCAATGGTTGGGTGGTGCCGCTGCTCACATACTCCTTTGGCATACTAAGGTGGACTCAGACTGAGCTGGACGCCCTGGATAGGGGGATCCGTCTACTGCTTAAATCACATCGCATGTTGCACCCACGCTCATCTGTCATGAGATTGTACATCCCAAGGAAATGTGGAGGTCGAGGCATTTTAAATGCTAAGAATCTCCACAACCGCGAGGTGTGCGTGCAATCTCAGGGATTATTTCCTTGGCAATGAGTGTGGGGTGCATCGTGGTTGCAGTAGACAGGAGCCTCACGCCTCTCTCCTTGGCAAACGAAAACTGGCGCAGACCAACGGTGTTGAGCACTGAAGACCGCAAGAACGTATGGAAAAGCAACGAGCTACGCGGACGCTTCTACCTGGCCCTAACAAGGCCCGACGTAGACTTTCTAGCGTCCGTGAAAACCGAAATCTTTGGGGAACCGAAGGTTTTGTCTGTGCAATTGCTGACGAGGTCATAATGACGACCAATTACCGGAAATATATTCTGAGGGATGGCACGGTCGACATTTGTCGTGCGTGCCGTTGCCCCGGCAAGTCCCTCAGATACATAATTTCAACGGCGAGTACTTGCTCATACATCCAGGATCATCCATCAGCAACTTGCTCTTCAATAATGGTCTTGTTGAGTCTGAAGTGCCGTACTATAAGTAAACACTGGCGCCAGTTCTCGAAAATGGTCGTGCTACGCTCTATTGGGATCGATTTGTCATCACGGACAGGACTATTGTCGCCAATAAGCCTGATATCGTATTGACAGATCGATCTCAATCGATCGATCTGCCCGGCGGCAGTGCTCGTCGACGTCACCATCCCGCATGACGAGAACCTCGTGAAGGCCGAGAAGGACAAGCTCAGCAAGTACCTTGACTTGGCTCACGAGGTGACCGCCATGTGGGATGTTGTTTCGACGATCTTTGTCCCAATAGTTGTTTCGGCAAACGGTCTTATAGCGATGAGTCTAGACCAACACCTCAAGAGACTCTCGCTGTATTAAGGGCCAGATACAGAAGGTAGTACTCCTCGGCACGCATTGTGAGGAGGTTCCTCTCTCTGCAGCCCTAACCACCGGTAGCTTGAGCCCTGCCCCGCTGCCGGCGGCACTCATAGGTTAGGTTTTTTATAATGTATATTTTTTGTATTAGTATTTTATTTTACTTTTATATTTGAATATTTATCATACAAAACCTATGTACAGAAAATTAAATAAATATCAAAATAATAATAAAACAATACATTATAATGAAAGGAGTTAATGATATAACTATAATTTTATAATAATTTCACTTCCAATAAGTCCCGAGATTTTATTTTATTTATTAAAATCTGAACAGTGGGCAACAGACAGAATTGTGTGTGTAAAAAAGTTGATTGACCCTTATATTGTTATATTACAACCTTAAGGTATATTAATCATAGGTAACGACTTATAACTATTATATAAAGTTACCTACTTACTGTAGTTGTCTTATCATCAAGTGATTTTTATTTCGTTTATATTTTGACGCGTTCATTGTAATCACGGTCTTATTTACTGTTGTGCGATGTGGACGTAACTCAAAAACTTTGTTCCGAACGTTTGTGCTACACGGCCGCAACTCCGAAGTGTCTGAACAGCATGGTAGTTTTGCGTGCGATCGTAGCGGGCGCAAGCGGCGGAAATTTGCATAAGGCTACAAGTGCATTAAGAGGCTTTAGAGGATAGTTTTCCTTATTTTTTTGAGTTAAGGTGGTAAATTAAACCCTTCTGACCACGAATCTGCAATAATATCAAAAATGAAAAAATTTGAGATGCGGCCGTATAGCAGGCACTAGGCGAAAGGTACTGTCATAATACGTCTTTTTTTTTAATTATCATTTAGGCTAAGGTAACGCATATAGTTCCGTAACGCTCAGAGAACTGTTATAACGGACTTAAAAAAAAGGTATTTTAGAAGAACTATAATGATCAAAAATAAAATAACTGTAGATTATTGGTTTATAGACCAAACACTATCAGAAAAAAATATAATATACACCCCTTCAAAAAGCTTTACTTACCCAATTCAAGGAACTTAGGTACTTTTACAAAAATATTTTCATAAAATATTTAGCAGAAGCTATTTTTTAAGTTGTTTAAAAAAACCTCAGAAATCTATGTTACCTATTAGACTGTCATGTTAAAAATGTTTTTATACCAGAGGCCCGTTTCACGAAGCTACAAGTTACAAATTACAAGCGGAAGTCTCTTTCTAACTCCTTTTGCGAGAAGGAGAGTTCCGTTTGTAATTTGTTACTTGTAGCTTCATGAAACGGGCCTCAGACCTAACAGAGATTTAAACTCAGTAAGTATGTTCAGGGATATTATTAGCAAGAGGATTTCGTCTTAGGCAATCATAGAAGATAAATATCTTCTACCGATCTCTCATCAAAACCACATTCGCAGTTGTCCTTAATCCGTATATTCACCAATTCCACCCCCGTTCACGTATAATAAACTTCAAGGATACAATATAAATACAATTCCAAGGATAATAAACTTGTCCGCCAAACTCCAGCTATTCTGCACGTCACTCGAGACTTGAATTCGGAGTTCTAGTATAGGGTACAGAACCCTCCTACTTCTGCTTGCTTCTGCCCGGTGGCTCAATTTTGCCAAGTAAAAGTAGCTATTGTATACAGAACGTCACTGGACTGCGTCGGAGTCCGACGGTCGAACCCAGATTTAAGTGCCGTAGTACTTCATGGAGAGCTTATGGGATCTTTAATTTGGCGCGCCGCGTCTCCGTCTCGCATGAAATGTAATGTAAACAAAACAAACAAATCGTAAAACCGAACTCATAACATAAAAAACTTCACTACTGTCAAGACATAACAGACTATGTGATCTGGCAATTTTTGCAATATACCTATAGAGTCTGTCTAATGAATGATGAACCGGGCTTTTATTTGACTGGCAGGTCTGGCAACACTATTAAAATGACGTTTTGACATTGACAAAGAAGTCGTTGTTGGTTCGAGTCTGTCAAATTAAAGTTTTCTTCTCGAAATTTACGGACTAAACATGCGTAAAACTAACAAAAGTTGTGTGCGACAGATCCTTTGTACCATTATAAACAAATATAAAGAAAAACAAGAGAAGAGGGAAGCATTGTTGAAACAAAAAATAGAGTGTTTACATACGGTGACCGAATTCATAGGTTATAACAAGATTAGTATGGCATCTTAATTTTGTTACTTATTATTTTTATATCTTCAATCCAAAGTTTCATAGAATATATACCTTTTCTGTTCTACCTATCTTTTGAAATTGGTATTTCTTTTCCATTAAGAAATTAAACGATGTATTCTTTTCAGATAAGCTGGACGTGGATGGTGAAAAACAAACGGTTTTGAAAAATCTTCAGCAGTTGAAAGAGTTGGAGCAAAACGATTTACTATGCCAGAGTCAAACGAAGTATTTGGAAGAATTATCATCAATGACCGGTAAATACTAAGATTAATTAAATCATTGTCTTTCCCTATACATAGGTGTATTGCCTGTACCTATACCATGTTGAATCTCTTAACAATCGCAATTTTATTAAATTAATTAAATAGACAGATGATTAATATAACTGACACTCATACCTAGTTTCAGTAAAACACTAAGGAGGTGTTTATATACATTTAGTTAAAAGATATCATAAACATATTAATATGTACCTACGTACACTTCATGAGCTCTTGGAAAAGATGTTCGGGTTATACCTGTCTTCCTTGTTCTTAAACCGTTGCGATTTGAACCTCACCGATGCAATTTGATTTCACCTAAACCCAAATGTTCTTAGAACTGTCGGACTGTAAAATGGGGCTGTACTGCGTGTCACAATATATTTGTAAATGGTGTTCTGTTTAATTCATTCCTTCTTTCTTCTTACAGATATCAGTGTTTCGACATTGAAGAGAATGAAGGCAAAGTAAACAATGGTGTCTTCAGTACTCCAGGAAAGAAGCGAACTCACAAGGCCACAGTATCCAATTTAGATAGTTTTGACATCCATGCCATCGGAAATAAAGTGAACGAATTTTATATTGTAAAGAAGCAAGTGCCTATTAGCAGAGTTGAGAGAAAGCATCGGTTTTACCCTAATAATAAATAAAATATTTTTACTTAATGACTTGTTATTGGTGATTTTATTTACTAAAAGAGCTCACAAATGAGAAAGCATGCTGATGCAATAATTATTATGATGGTCTGCATTTTTTTTCATAGATAGTTTCAAAGCATCAAATACTTCGTGATACCCAAAGTTGCTAAATTGTTCGGTACACGTTTGGAGACTTTGGGTGTCACTATCTATTTATTTAATGCTGACTATACGGGTCAATCAACTTTTCTATGTAGTTCGGTTCGTTCTTTGTTTCCTGGGTCACTCATTAAAACTATGAATTCAAAGGATATAAGTCCACTACCATTCTTTTATGGCTTTCCTCCTGAGTGTGATAGAAGTATACATTATGGGTCCATATTGGGTTTGCTAAAGTTCATTACCCGAAATTGATTTTCCTAACGATTTGTACTGCTAATGATCATTGTTCCTAAAGTTTTGTTTGCTAAAGTTTTCGTTGCTACATTTTTTTTTACTATTAACGTAGTCCATAACACTCAGTTTTCCGAAAATTTTAGTTAATAACATCACTGTTGAAACTTTATCTAAACTCCTACTTTTTTTTTTCATGACATTCTTTATCATAAAGTTTTTTTTAATAATATTATTACTCATAATAATAATAAGTAGTGCCGTTTTAAAAATCATTCAATATTATTTATCTGTATGTGACCAGGCAGATTATATTTTATGATTCTTATTTTGAGGGTATGCGCTACTTACGGTTCTCAGTCAATGGATAACTTGTCGTCGGTGCAGTGCATATCATTACGAAGCGTGTTTGTACTATCAACATGGAGGAAAATTATTTAAATACATTTGTAACAAGTAAAGGTGGATTGAAATTGAACGTTGATGGTTTTACATTCCAAAAGAATTGAGTGACGGACGATAAACAATACTGGGCGTGTGATTTAAGAAATAACGCAAACTATAAGTGCAAGTCGAGAATAATCACCAGTTTTGATAAGGAAGTCAATAAGTATAAATTACTGGATGGACCGCGGCAAGAACATAATCATGAACCGGACGCCTTAAAAGAGAAGGTTTGTGTTTACTTTACAGCATTTTATATAATTTGCTGTTTTAGTCCGTTTGTTTCTTAGGGTTTGTTCGTTTGTCCCTTGAAATGTCGACAATTTTTTGCAAAGTCAACGTTTTACGTAGGTAATTTCAATTCAAAGACAAAATATTTCGTGGAACGTCTAATTCTAGTATAATTCCCGTTTTTAAATTGTAAAAATATTACTTAGTAGATTGATAATTTTATAGAACTTATCATGTTTTTTTATAACGTTATTTTTAATTAATGTAATTGTCAAGTCTTAGAAAACTATTTCAATAATATGTGTTATTCAAAAAGGCAGCGATTTTGAGTTTACGCCCAAATTTTGAGAACATTATCTTGCAAACCTGCCATTTTCAATTTGCTCAGATAATGTACAGGTAATAAATTGGTGTCTTTTTATAGATTTCTAATATGTTTCGGGCTATTTTTTCCTTTTTTTGGTAATTTGAAAAGAAGTGTACGAACAAGTCGACGGAGCTCCGCTGTGCGGAGCTCCTATTCCGCGTAGTTCTGGCGCTTCGCGCCTTGACACAACTCTAACCTAACCTAACCTATCATGCCTATCGGTTAGGTATTTCGTTCATTAGGTACAGTCAGCTGCAAAGAAATGTGACCCCCCTTTGCTAGGAAACTTGTGGTATAGTTATCTCTGCAGCTGACTGTACTACCTATACAATTAAGTGAAATCACCCTTATTATTTAAGGGATTGCAGTCTAACCTAACCTTACATATTTTTCTTTAACATTACATGCTAATTATAAGCATTTTTTATGCGTTCCTTGTCTATATTAATGTAAATTTTCTATTATCTTTGCAGGTACAAGCTGCTTTGAATAAAATTAAAGAAAACGCTCTAACTAATATTAACAAAAAACCAATTCATATAATTAGTGAATGCGAGTCGAGCACATCGTCAAGTATACTCTCCAAAATGCCAACAAACGTAAACCTGAGACAAATAATATATCGTCAAAGGAACAAAAAAGTTAAAATAACAGAACCCGACACTATTGATTTTGAAATAAATCATAACATTCTTCAATTGGAGAAGATTCAAGACGATATAATATTAATTGATAAAAATTGGTCTGAAAACAAGAGAATAATATTATATACAACCAAAAAGTTACTTGCTTTTTTGTGTTCGTCCACTTACTTAATAATGGACGGGACTTTCAAAGTCGCCCCAAAAATATTTCGCCAAGTTTACACTGTGCACGGCTGTATAAACTCTAAAACGTTTCCTTTAGTAATAGCATTGTGCACAAATAAAGACAAAAGCACATACGACAAACTTTTCTCATCTTTGATCGAGTACTCTCAATCATTGGATTTGATTTTATCGCCCAAATATATATTGATGGATTTTGAAAAGGCGTCAAAATTAAGTGCCAAGTATAATTTTGAAAACACTGTGTTAAAAGGTTGCTATTTTCACTTGGGCCAAATTATATACAGACAAGTTCAAAATCAAGGATTTCAAAAATTGTATGGAACAGACGATTTGTTTTCATCAGAAATCAAATGCCTTCTAGCACTTGCATATCTGCCAGCTGGCGAAATCCCCGAATATTTTGAAGAATGGCAACAAAATATCTCTTCCAACGCAAAAGTCATATCCAACTGGTTTAGCGAGAATTATATATTGGGCACCTGTTCTGCACCACCTAAATATGAACCACATCTATGGAGCACATATGATTTAAATAATGAAAACATACCACGCACGCAAAATAGTGCAGAATCCTGGCATAATCGTTTTCAACATTTAGTTGGACAACACCACGCAGGATTTTATTTTTTATCCAGGAAAATTGCTCTCGAATTGAAACATCAAACTGCAGAAATTGAAAAACATCTTAACGGTGCTCCCTCTGCCGCCAAGAAAAGAAAATACAACGACAAAGTTGATAGAACTGAAAATATATTGAAAAAAAAAGGAGAATACTCCAATAAAAGTGATTTTTTGAAAGCAATAGCCACTAACATTAAACTCATTTAATTTAAATGTGTACCTATTAAACTCGTTTAATCGAAAACATGTACGATTATGTATAATTATAATTATGATTAAGATTATATTCATGTTAACAAAATTTAAATGCTGGGTTTTTATTTATTACTTACTGTACCCAACCATATAAAAGTTGCCCTAATGTTTACAAAATTAATGTTTGTAATATGAATTTACTTTGTTTAAATCTTCGTAAAATGATATTTGAAGGTTGACGGTACTATTACCGTTAAAATTATTGAAAATAATAATTTTACGATTAAAAATAATTTTAATTCAATAATAATATTAATTTTTATGAATAAAAACGAATCTACATAAAAAAGATATGATGATGAATAATAGTGTAAAAGAAGGTTATGTTGAGAAAATATAGGAAAACAAATAGTAGTATGATAGATGTTTATTGCAACGGACATTATAAAGTTGAATCATTAGTCATTCAGAACATTAGGAACAGAGTAGTTATGAGTAGTGATTATTAGGATGTAAATTTTTAGGTACAAAATTTTCGATATTGCGATAATCGACATTAAAAATTTAGTTCAACTTTGGCGCACCCATACATTATAACATTTTTTCTAAGAAACTATCACTGTTGTCTCCTGGCTTACGGGACACTAACAACAACAAAAAAGTTGATCCACCCATACGTATTAAGTAGTAAGACTCTCGGGCTTCTACTAATAAACTGTACTTAAATATGATACCGTGTGTGGTCTTAATATGTATAAACGGACACTTGAGTGCGGTATTAGTAGACTTGAGTACCTATAGTTTATTAATAAGGGACTTAGTATTGTGAAAAAGTACATGTTTCCTCTTCCTTTGTGCCCACCAAAATAAACAAAATAAGAAAAGTATCAAAATCGTTTATTCCTACATTGATCGGTAATACCATATGAAGATTTTTTGAATTTGCCGCTTTTTCTCAGGTTCATCTTTCATTAGACAGACTCTACCTACCTATAACAAACAAAATGAAGTATAATACAAATGCATAAGCTTAATTATTTTTAAATATAATATGTATCCTTTTACTTAGTTATTATACAAATTGGTATGGAAAAATATAAACAATTTATTTTATACCATTCCGACATCAAGCAATTGTGAACCAGCTTTAAGAAATTCAATAAACTTCTCTGTATAACCTGTGTTATCTGTGGCTTTATCACATTCGCACCGCGTTCCCCTTATCTGACGTTAGTAGAGAATACCGTGATATAAGTTGAGGTGAAAGAAAAGACGGACGTATAAGGCTGCCTAATTGAGAATACACGCGCTAAATGTGTTTTGTTCGCTTTGACGGGACTACTTAAATTCGACGCTTGAACATTCACTCCTGCGTTCGCTCGTCGTCGCTGTTGAAAGAATCACTACCCTGGGCGGTCAGCTGGCGGACGAAGTGTAGGGCGGCGGTGGCGGTAGCTGGAAGTCTCGGAGCACAAAAAGAACGCAGTTGTGGAAGTTGACAAATAAATAGCGAATTCTTGATGACTTTGTTACATACGCCAGGCGTGTTACTTGAGTAATTTTGCATAAAGCAGTTAATATCGCTATTATTAATTTAATATTATTGCTATTTTTATTGCAAGGGAAGAACCAGTGAGAGAAGATTCCATCTTCACATCCCTATTGTGGTAATTAACATTATTTTTATTATAAGTAGTGTAAATTGGTTTTTTTCTTTAAGCGTACATGTTGTGATAGTTTGAATGTTTATTCCAATAACTGTTAACAATTTTAACTAGGGTTTCTCACTGGTAAAATAATTATATCAAGTTTAATGAACGAAATGTATTCAAAATGTTCGACACAATTAAAAGTAAGTTACCAATTATAACATTATTTGATACATTTACGATAGTGCCAGCCCTCAAAATGTATATTCTTGCATATTTTTAATGGGGCCACCGGCGTTGTGCAATTTCCTTCACATCGATTGAAAAAAACATGTTGCGTAATTGACCAATGCCTAATTAATAAAATGCAGGAATATTTTTTAAATCAACAAATGAAAAATTGCCTATTTAAAATAATAAATATATATATATATATATATTAACTAAAATTATTTACGCAAATGTATTGGAGACAGAAAAAGTATTTTCCCGAACAAGCGAACTTGACAAATCGATTTCTTAATCCAGAAAACACCTATAATTGTAAATTTATTGTAATTCCAACATTGAATACAAAAATTAAATGTTACCAATATAAAGAATTTAACAATGGTTTCATCATAAGCGCTCTCTATAGGCTAAGTACTGAACTAATATAATAGCTTAATGAATGCATTACACTTTCATATAGGTTACAAATGGTTTCGATTATTCCGATAGATTAAGCAAAATATTCGTTATTCTACGCCACCTATGTTCATTTGCGTGAAATCATCACAATAATAGCGAGCGTCCATGGCTGAAATGTGACCGCGGATCTCATACCGCCCGGTCTTCGAGTTCTAATTACAATTACGCAAAACATTGTATGTCGCATGCGATTATATTTTTAGCTAAGCTTAATTTTGCACACAATAAAACTGATTTTACATCAATATGTTAAAGTGAGATATGTTTTTTTAGAAATGTATTAATATATAACGTTCCTATAGATGGCATTACAATAGCATTAACATTAACTGGAGCACATTTATGCGTTGTTTTCTTGCGTTTTGGTTTTACAAACCAAAAATCAGTTGAACTAACGAATTGTTTATAAAACATTTTATAGTTTCGTAATTTTAATGATGATAAGACTGGTTTTATACATCCGAAAACCAGTTAAAACCTACATCACGCTATTGAAGTTTTTATACTCAGGTTGATATATATAGTTAGTAAGAACTTTACCAAATGCATAAGTGTCTTAGTACTCCTTGTGACCTGCTGCTCCATGCTCGATTTGATCACCCTTGCACTGAGTATTGCTGAACTATCTCGAATATTTGGGAGGGATTCTGTTACTATGCGGTGGTACATAACGGATGAACTCGTCCCTGGTGAAGGATGCAAACTCACCATGTACACAAAAGCGGTCATACGACCACCGGGAACTAAGCGTCCTGGGTGACCCGATCTTGTCTGTGGAGCCTGATCACCTTCACGACAAGTTGTACAAACACCTCTGCGCTCCGGCCAAGTGCGAGGTGTTTAAGCTTTTGCATTTTACGAAATCAACTAATATTCTTAGTTTAACGTGGACTTTAAGAATGTATAAAATCTATACCTCCATTTTACGCAAACTCAAATTTTGAAATCCACAAATAATGTCAGGCATTTGGATCATACGAGTGGGGGCTTTTGCATTTTACGAAATCAACTAATATTCTTAGTTTAACTTGGACTTTAAGAATGTATAAAATCTATACCTCCATTTTACGCAAACCCAAATTTTGAAATCCACAAATAATGTCAGGCATTTGGATCATACGAGTGGGGAGGCCGAATTCGCTCGATATCGAAAAAGGTGGGACAGAATGCATGCATGAATTTCATTTTGCGCAAACCCAAATTTTGAAATCCACAAAATAATATTGGGCATTTGGATCACACGAGTGAGGAGGGCGAAAATTTCGAACGAGGTGGGCCAGAATGCCCAATATTACACTACTCATAACCAAATGAGTATTTTCTTTTGCGGTTACCAAGCATATTATCTTAAATACGGAGCCCTCAGTGCGCGAGTCCTACTTGCACTTGATCGGTTTTTTTTATTTATTTACCCATTAATTTTGTTTTTCGGTGCTAATATTGCCCTGTCACACAATCATTCTCTATTCTTTTTATTGGTTTGTAGATCTGGGTACACGTTATTTTTTAGATCATCTGTGTTTTGTACAATATTACAGAATTCGCTTTTTAATGTAATCATATCGTTACTACCTCTTGCCATACAATCTTCGCCAATTTTTAGTAGAACTGCCGCATATTGCCCCGACCGTGTGATACATTTTTTTTACATATACCTACCCACATTTTACTTACATTTATTTTATCCGGCAGCGTGCCCCTAGTTATCACCGGTAGGTAGATGAGAATCTGTCTAAATACGCCATCTAAAAATACCACGATTTTTTTCAAGTGTTTATAAATCATAACCGCCCTAATATTTAAATAACAGCCGTAGAAATAATATACTTACGCCTTGAATTAGTCTTAGTCATGAAAATGGCGGAAAAATGTTAAAATCTGGATATGTCAACGCTGCCAACATCAATCTGACACTGCTTCTTTTTACATAGACTAACAAAACAGAATGTACAAAGACTGTCCCATGTTATCACCCACATGACAGATGCCATAGGAGAAATAAATAAATCAATTTTACAATTTAGACAATAATTACTCATATAGAATGAGATCTAATATTACTAACAATCTATGATCCTGAAATAAATGTGTTAGCAATACGAGGCGCCCCCTGGTGGTATTCCACGGAACTTACCTGTTTTTACCGCCATTACCGCGCGACGAGGTGATAAAAAGGGGTGCACGACTGACGCGCGCTTCTTAGCTCCTGAATTCTCGAGAATCAACTACAAATAAATACTGTTCTGATTTGTGTCAATTACGTTAAAATAAAATAAGCTCTAAAAGTGTGCTGGTGTTTAAATTGTTAACATCAGAAGTGAGTAGGACGTTAGATAGGCCCACTAATAATGGGGAAGAAGAAACGGGCGCGGTCGCGACGGAGCCCTAGCTCGAACTCCCGGTCAAGCAGTTCGAGCCGCGAGGGGCGCACGCCCTCGCCTCCACCACGGAAGGGGTGTGTAATGTTTAGCATAAAAACAAATGGTCTAATGATCATTTTACATCAACACTAATTGCATAATTTCAATCTGCATAATAAACCATCGATATAATAGTCATGATGCATAAAACAAAATGCATAATTCCAAAAACTATAATGTTTATAAATTAAAAGATAAATATTTCTAACTGCTTTCATTACTATTAATGTGGTCACAGTTCTAACCTAACCTAACCTAGTTAGAAGAAATTGACTTAAAATGCATTTTAACAAGAAAATAACACTTATGCTTTATGTTATTCGATCGTATGCCAGATAAAATTATACAATTGGTTTTTATGCTAAACGTTCATTATGCTTTTCTTGGTTAGTTAAATGAAATTATGCAAAATGTTTTTATACTGATTGAAGCTCACCCCCACGGAAGAGATCAAAAAAAAAGAGATCAAGCAAGGTACAAAAAAAAATTGCCGCCGAAACTGTGAGTACAACTTCTATCACATTGCATAATATGATACCGGAATTTGACCCCCTGCGCGATAATGTAACCGCCTGGCTAAACGTAATAGAATCTTACGCGAGTACGTTCTCTTGGACTGATAGTATGATACGTTATCAAGCTCTAAATAAGCTGAAGGGTTCGTCAAAAACTTGGTACGATTCATTATTACGTAACGACCATAGTTGGACTACGTGGGGGTGGGTAGACTGGAAAGAAAAAATTAGGTCAACTTTCCAAGTAAAACGGAACATGTTCGAGTTGCTTAGAGAAATTGTGGAACGAAAACCGGTAGAGAATGAGTCATTGTACGCGTTTTTCTTTGAGCAAAAAGCGAAAATAGATAACTTACGTCTAAATTTCTCGGATTGTGACATAATTTCGATTATTATCGGAAACATAGGAGACAGTAACATTAGCGCGTCGGTAGAAGCAGGGAATTTCAGATCGTGTGACAGTTTAGCAGGGTTTTTGCATAGTCGCACATACCGTTCTAAAACAACAAAAGTTGTTACATCACAACATAATACAAATCGCGAAAATGCTGCTAGACTGTCGTCATCGAATCAATCGTCATCTCAGACCGCAACTCTTTTTGCCAATACGGTCTCGTTACCATCTAACTCCAATCAGCAACATGCGGCATCGTCACAACAACGCAAGCCTCTTGAGTGCTTTAATTGCGGGGGTAATAATAAACGAGTTCAATGTAGCGTTAAGTGCGAATTTTGCGGGAAAAGAGGGCATTGTGAATCAATCTGTTATAAAAAGAATGCAAACGCGTCAATGAATGCAAACATAAATAACAGTGAAAAACAAGAAACAAAACGGGTATCTTTCCCAAATTCTAAAGACAAGTTTTGCAAAACTATAAATATTCATGATTTCACTCATGACGCGTTCGTTGATATGGGCAGTAGCTGTTCCATTATAAACCAAGATTTAGTCAAAAAGTACTCGTTAACAACCATTCCTCTCCCGAGTCCCGTGATATTGCAAGGCTTTTCGAATGACAGTGTGAAAACTGTACATAACATGGTTAAAGTAAACATTAAACTAGATTCAGTTTGTTTGAAGGATGTTGAGATGTACGTGTTAAATGAACTATCTGGGAGCGACATATTGATTGGCCGCAATGTCACGGAACGCGCGGATCTCATGTACTCCAGGGTAGGTAATGCGTTAAGATTTGAGTACGCTACAACATATGACGAGTTCTGTACTGTCATCGCTGATTCAGGTTTGCAGTTCGATTCCGACTCTCATCACAGTGAGTTGTTGACATTATTTAATACGTATCGAGAATGTATTGCGTCAAATGTTAAAGAGTTGGGGAAGGTAAACTCTTATGAGATGACAATTAAATTGAGCGACTCCAAACCTGTTCAATGTAGACCGTACAGAGCTGCGCCAGCAGATAGGATGAAAATATGGGAGATGGTAGGGGAACTTTTGGATAGCGGGATAATTCGGGAAAGCAATTCTCCTTATTCTAGCCCAGCTCTTTTAGTGAACAAGAAAAACGGAGAAAAGCGTCTGTGTATAGACTATAGGGCCCCTAATAAAGTGACAGTGAAGGACAAATACCCAATGCCGCGCATTGAAGATCTTATAGATAGACTGCAGGGTTGTAAAGTGTTCACGAGTCTTGATCTCAAGAGCGGTTATTATCAAATAAAGATGAGCGAAGTAGATGACTCCATTTCCAAAACTGCTTTTATTACGGAAGATGGACACTTTGAATTCTTACGAGTCCCGTTTGGCCTGGCCAATGCCCCATCTTGTTTTCAACAAATGATGCATAAAGTTCTAGGCAATCTACGATTTGGCAAAGTCATTATTTACTTAGACGATGTATTGATTGTGAGTGAAACGGTAGAAGAAAACTTGCAAATTCTAGAGCAGGTCCTTAAAATATTCAAAAACAATGGCCTGACACTTAATCTAAAAAAAGTTTCTTGGATACAGGGTTAAAGAAAACAGTATCATGCCTAGTGAAGTCAAGGTACAAGCAGTGAAAGACTTCCCTACCCCGACAAATATCCACCAGCTTCGTCAATTCTTGGGGCTAATAAGTTATTTCAGAAAATTTATTCGAAATTGTGCTGTTTTGTCGAGTCCACTTACACATTTGTTGAAAAAGGATAGCGCATGGGCATGGGAACCCAAACATGAACAGACATTTCAAACTCTGAAAAATACACTAACTTCGGATAACGTATTGAGTATTTTTGATCCGAATAAGGAATGTATTCTATACACGGACGCGAGTCGAGACGGGCTAGCCGGAATTCTGATGCAGTTGACTGACGAGGGTGAGAAACCCGTATACTATTATAGTCGTCAAACAACTGCGGACGAAAAAAGGTATCATTCATTCGAACTCAAACTCTTGGCTATCGTCACATCCCTGCAAAAGTTTAGGCTTTATTTATTAGGAAGTAAATTTACCATTGTGACTGATTGTAGTGCTGTTAGGTTTGCACTTACAAAAAAAGAAATAATTCCACGGATTGCACGTTGGGTACTCTCGACCCAAGAGTTCGCATAGAGAAGCCACGCGTATGCAACACCTGGACGCTCTTAGTCGAAACCCCGTACATAGCGGGGAGCAGACTGAGGCCGAAATCGTTATGTCAATAACTGAAGCCGACTGGCTACTCTCTGTGCAAATTCAGGACCCGAGATTAGTTGAAATTAGGACGGCTCTAGAATCTGGTGAAAGCGATAAACATAAACAGATATTTAACCAATATGAATTATTAGGAAATAAAGTTTATAGGCAAACGACTCAAGGTCGTCGTTGGGTGGTACCAAAACAATGCATTTGGCAGGTTATTAGGAGTAATCACGACGATTTAGGTCACTTTGCTCTCGATAAAACTTTAGAAAGGATTGCATATCGTTATTGGTTTCCTAAGATGCGAAGAACAGTAAAAAAATATATTACGAATTGCCTCAATTGCGCGTACTATAAATGTAAAGGTGGCCCTAGGGAAGGGGAACTGTATCCACTGCCCAAACACGCACAACCCTTCCATACACTACATGTGGGTTCATTTGTCAAAACTAAGAAATACAACAAATACATGTTCGTCGCTGTAGACTCGTTTACAAAATTTGTGTTTGTTTGCGCAGTGCGAAATGCAATGACAGTACCAACGTTATCCAGGAATTAGAAAGTATAACGAAGGTCTTTGGAAATCCGCGTCGAATAATAGCTGATGCAGGGTCTGCTTTCACGTCTAGCAATTTCAAAGAGTATTGTGGAAGTAGAAACATTCGATTGCATTTTATCGCTACCGGTATGCCGCGCTCAAACGGCCAAGTAGAACGCTTTAACCGTACGATTTTAGACGCTATGAAAACTATGGGTGCGAATTTGGACGAAGATAGATGGGATCATTGTGTTAAAGACTTACAACAGGCGCTTAACAGTACCTATCATAAGACCATTAAGGCTGTGCCGAGCGAAGCTTTGTTTGGGTATAGGTTGAGAACAGATAGTGATGGGTTAGCAGTAGAGAGCGACACGGATCATACAGACGTCACAGAATTGCGTAGAAAGATAAAGGAAAACATATTAGCCAGTGCGGAGTACCAAAAGCAGAGGTTTGACGGTACTCGAGTAAAAGCCAAACAATACCAGGAAGGAGACTTAGTATTGGTCAAAATTGCTAGCCAATCCAATGATGGCAAAAGCAGAAAACTAATGCCAGTATCAAGGGGCCATTCCAAGTGAAGAAGATTTTAGGAAATGACAGGTACCAAATATCTGATCTAAGAGGCAGTGAGAGGAAGTCTAAGCTATACACAGGTAACACTGCGGCCGAAAACATGAAACCGTGGATTAAAATCCACGATTTGGACCTCGACGACGAACCGTGTTAGCAATAGGGTATATATGCACCTACATAGACTTCTTAGTTGACCTTTATTTAAATTTATCGTGAGTGAAGTGTATAAGTCATTCACTGTAAAGTCGAGTAAAACCATAACGAGTTACATTTTTTATTTTACAGCTCGAATTATGATAAAGTTTGATAGTTTGTTGTTTTAGACCTAAATTAAACTAACTAATAGACGTTTCCTAAGTCTAAAGGGACGGTGCTAAAAGTTAGTGTGGTTTATCCTAAGTCTAAAGGTGAACCCGGGCCTAAAGCTACTTAACAGGTTTTCTTCACATATCCACACGAACCTAAGACTAAAGGCGCGGTGATATGCGAGTAAAACTAAAGTCAAACAACTTTCTTAACATGATGACCGAGGCGATTGATAAGGGATAATTATGTAAATAAGAATACAAACTCAAATAAGTACTTCAAATATATTTTATTGTGTGTTATAGATTCAGTCGTGTCTGAGGGCAGGCACGAAGCAGCATGGCCGTGTTAGCAATACGAGGCGCCCCCTGGTGGTATTCCACGGAACTTAGGTACCTGTTTTTCCGCCATTACCGCGCCACGAGGTGATAAAAAGGGGTGCACCGACTGACGCGCGCTTCTTAGCTCCTGAATTCTCGAGAATCAACTACAAATAAATACTGTTCTGATTTGTGTCAATTACGTTAAAATAAAAAAAGCTCTAAAAGTGTGCTGGTGTTTAAATTGTTAACAAATGCATTAATTCAAAAAAAGTTTGCTGTTAATTATTTTTTTACTTCATAATCTGATTGATAAATAACTAACACTCAAAAAATTAGATATTTGTGACCTATGTTATACATGGAAATGACGAAATTGTAAGGTTTCTCTATTTACTATAATGCTGCGGAACCTAAAGAAGAGAATAAATTATTGATCAAAATTGTAAAACACAAGCTAAGTTAAAAATAGGATTTTGGTTTTTGAAATATTGTCTTAAATATGTATTCGAACTTTAACCCCCGATATCACCCATTAAAACAACGTTTTCAAGCAACAACGTGACACCGTAACGTTAATCAATGATCGCGTGCTTTTTTTAACCGACTTCAAAAAAGGAGGAGGTTATACGTTCCACTGTATGTATTTTTATTTTATTTTATGTATGTTCAACGATTACTCCATCAATTGTGGACCGATTTAAAAAATTCTTTTTTGGTTTGATAGAGTATACTTCCGAGGTGGTCCCATTGTCAGCAAATCTGAATCTGATGAAGGGATCAGTGAGGAATTGAGGGAACTCCTCAAATATTATATGCAATGATATAGCGATTTTAGTATTTTTAGTAACAAATGTAGCATTTGCATTCAGAAAGTGTCACTTGGTGAAGCGGAACTGATGATGAAGACCACAGATGGCCACCGGAACTCCTCAACGGTACCGATTTCAAGGGTGGCGATAAGATATCTTGATTAAGATAGTTGAGCGACTACAACGAAGCACATTTAATTGTTTTAAAATGACTATGATTTTCCCGCGGCGTTGCTTGCGGCGAGCTTGAAATGTCTTAAAGTTTCATATATCAACTAAGAAGTGGGACTACATAAGCTTATTATGATCACTAAAAAGTGTAAAATAAATTAATTGTGGTCGCGACCACAATATTTTCAACAAAAAGCCGACTTTAGTTGGACTAACCTAATAGGATAGGTACCTACTACTAAGTACCTAGTAGTAGAAGTTATTTTTTGCGTTTTTGAAGGCGGTTTTTTGTTTTTTAATTGTCTTGATCGCTTCAGTTATAGGAGGGATATGGTTGTCCTTATCTTTGATGTCACATTATCATGGCGTCACATTTGTTACAACAAAAAATTGGAATTATTTATTTTGCTTCTTTATAACATTTTGTACATTGAATTTTTAAAAATATTTAATTTAAGTTTCTATGTAATAAACGGAGAATGATATTTTGATATTTGTAATCACGTAAAGTAATCGACGGTCCTCGAATAGGGTTTTAAACAAATACTTACGATTAGGCTAATTTGATAATTTCTTAGTTGTTTTAACTTTAATCGAGAAATCCTGAAATAGGTGTACATTTATTTGTTACGAAGAGTAATTATACAGAGTTTCAAGTGACCAGCTCAATCCGCTAACTTTTTTCCAAACTAACGTTGACCCCTCTTTTCCCCCCCTTTGATTTTCATATCTTAATTTTTTATTATACATATATAAACCTGGTCACCGGTTATTGAAACGTTTTAGTGAAAACCGCATTAACATTGGTTCAGTGGTTTTCAATTGATGCGAGGAGAAACAAAATTTAACAGACAAACAGACAAACAGACACCAACTCTAAAAATTGTAGAAACGTGTTCTGCTGCTCATTCTGAGGTCCCCTATAGTATTTTTAATTTCATATCTCGAATGTACAGATTTTTTCCCTTCTACAACTTTATTATATGTATAGAAATAGTTATAGATACCTATATTTTTATAGCCTATAACCTGGCCGGGTATTTTCTCGACTGATTAGTAAAGTTTGCATCAAAATCCGTCCAGCCGTGTTCACGTGATGCGCGTTCAAATAAACAAACAAACAGATAAACAGACAAACAGACAAAAAATCTAAAAACTGTTGGAACGTGTTCTGTTCTCGATTCTAAGTATCCCCAGCTAACTTTTTTTGGAATATCTGCCATGTACAGACTTTCGACCCTCTTCAGCTTTGTTATATGTACAGATTTCTAGAGTTGCGCCGGCTCGGTCTTTAAAGGGAGCGCTCCGATCTCGGTCAATCGGTCAGAGGAACAAGTTCGGTCTTTTAGTTCCTTAATGAAATAGATACTTTTTGTCTCGTTCACATCGAGCGCCGCGCCGTGTGCTCTTTACTCGTGCGCTCTGTTTCGCTCATACGTTTAACAATTGCTAATGACCTAAAGTACCGAAGACCGATTAAAATAGTAAAACTAGTTCCTTTCCGCCTGTGACGGGAATTCATTCCTTTTAGTTCTTAGTTCCTGACCGACTCAAGCCTACAGGTTTCAGATTTTTTCCCTATATTTGTAGTAAAAGACGGTGTTACTTCATAGTTCTATGTCAACGAGAAATGCCCTATACATGTCATTTTGATTCCTTCGAGAGTGTCAAAATACACGTTTTTTGCGGCATAAACGGCCGTATCTTTTTTTTACGTTAATGTAGAAGTTTGATTTTTTCACTGTTTCATGTAGACTGAAGTATATGGTTTTAATTTCAACTCGATACCTCCACGTGTTCCCGAGATAAAGAGTCTTGACAGACAGACAGACAGACGGACAACAAATTGATCCTATAAGGGTTCAGTTTTTTCCATTTGAAGTACGGAACCCTAAAACCATCTTATAACTAGAAAATAATTATCCAAATAAAACTGGTGATACAATGGACACGATAGAAAACCCTTCACTAGTGGCTAACGATTTTAACGCTTTCTTTTCATTTGTCGGAAATTCTCAACGTAACAATTCTACAATTCTAAAAGGTTCTTAACGAATCAAGTAGACAAATCGTTATTCCTAAAGTTTTTTAGACCTGAATAAATTTATATTTATATTTATAAATAAATTAATATTTACACAACATCTACTTATAGATATGTCCACAAAATATATATAATGCTAAATATAAGCAAAAAAAATACGCTGTACGAGTAGGCCTCTTACTTGATAACCTCCTGACGCCTGGCGTCCCTTACAAAGTGTTTAACAGATCATGCTGTAAAGACAAGAGATTTTTAAAGTTCGTTTATCCACTACAGCCGGACGACCTTTACATAGAGCAAAGCAAATGATAGAGTGTGCTACCAGACCTTACTAGACAAACTGTATAGTATGGGAGTAAGAGCATGGCTCACGAATAATGGTTCAAATCATATCTGAATGATCGGTAGCAGTGTGTCGAGATTGAATATACAGACTTTGGGACTGGCACAATACATCACGTTAGATCTGATAGACTCACCATCACTAGTTCTATTCCCCAAGGTAACGTCTTAGGATGCTGCCTATTTCTCGTCTATATAAATGACCTGATGGTGATTTGGACAATCATTGTATGCTATTTGCTGCCGGTTCTCCTGCCCTGTGGGCCTAGTATGGTTGCGTTTATCGCGTGACAAAATGTAGATAAAGCATTCGTCACTCTCGTACTTATGTGTAAGAAAGTGACGGATGTTTTATCCACATCTTGACTCGCGATAACAGCAGCCATAAAATTATGAATCTAAAATTAAACTAAACTTAACACTTAATTAAATTGTAGATTGGCTAGACACGATTAACCTAAACAAAACGAAAGTTATTAATTTTAAACCCCAGCAGAAAACTGCGCTACAAAATATCATACAGCCATGACAACATCAAATTAGAAACTGTTTTGTAATTTGATGTTGTCATGGCTGTACATCAATATGAACTGGAAATCGCACATACTAAAACTTTCCAAAAATCTATTCTTTATTTATGTACGCACTCCAGCATCTCAAACGGGCCACGGATTTGCAGACCGCGCTCGTCGCGTATTACGCCTAAGTACACGTTCTCAATGATGTCGTATGGCATCGTACTATGGAGACACTGTTTCGATATTGATAAAATCTTTACCCTACAAAAAAAATGTGTGAGAATGTTTGTAAATATTGACCAAATGGATTCCTGTCGCCCCCACTTTATTAAATTACAAATGCTCACCCTTACTTCAATCTACATATTAGAATCATGTAAGTTTGTCAAACCGTTCTGTCCGTTTCCCAAAACATCCTTTCCCAAAACACCCGTTCCGACACTACCGTTTTCTTAATAATCCGCTTCCCGATAAAAGTGTTTCCCAAAATGTGCTTTTCCTAAAAGATACGTTTGGCTCCATTTCCCAAAAAGAACTAATCCCGAAATGACCGTTCACATCACTACCGTTTCCTAAATAATCCGTTTCCCAAAAAAAAAACCGGTCAAGTGCGAGTCGGACTCGCGCACCGAGGGTTCCATATTGAAGATAATATGCTTGATAACCGCAAAAGAAAATACTCATTTTGTTATAAGCTTTATTTTCCAGGCTATACCTAAGTTCGATTTTGACTAGCCTAAATTTTAATACAGATTTTCTTAGTTTTTTTGTTATTTCTCAAAAACTGTAAATAATGAACACTTATCTCCCAGAAAATATAAATAAATATCTATACGTCAGGATTTGTTTTAGAATTTTTGATTAATAAACTTCGGAGATAAGGGGGGGGAACGGTCATTTTTTGTACATTTTTGACTATAAATCAAAAAGTACATCACAGAAAATTTTCAAAAAAATAGTTTTGAAATGTGCAGATTAAGACCTTTCATATGATTTTCCATTTGCTATAATCGAATTTTTGAACCCCCCAATCTAGACCCCATTTCAATTATTAATAAAATTAATTTCATATTTTTTTTACTACAAATAGATGCGGACAAGCAAGTTGTACAACTATGCCAAATTTCAAGTTGATAGCATTTGTAGTTGCTGAGAAAACCTGCTGTGACATACAGACAGACAGACAGACAGACAGACAGACAACGAAGTCTCACCATAAGGGTTCCTTTTGTACCATTTTGGTACGGAACCCTAAAAACCCGTTCCCATTTCTATGCCCCAAACACGAACTTGTAATTTAAATAAATGAATGCAATTTAAATATTAAAAAAATAAAGAGACAAGGTTTGATTCTTTGGTCAATGGATTGTCGAATAGCTTATACGAGTAGTATGCAGTTTTAGACACTATCAATAACTCCCTACCCTTAGCGTGGTTCCTTTTGCTTTGAATGGTCACAAAATATTGCGTAAGTCTTTGAATGGCAAAAAAATAAATCAGGATTTCCTTACGGATGTCGTAAAACTGATCTTTTGGCATACGAATGCTATGAGAAACGGGTGTTTTGACATACTGATGCGGTGAGAAACGTATCTTTTGGCCTACGGTCATTTAAAGAAACTGTTATTCCAGAACGGGTGTTTTGGAAAACGGACAGAACGGTCCGAAACCATTTAAATGGAATCTCTGCTATAACTGAAATCAGACGAAACGACCGAAACCAAAATAAATTAACACTGTCCTTCTCCAAATTAAAAATAATATTTCTAGCCCCCATCATATGCTTATTAAAATATACAACCATCTACCTAATTCCATTGAAAATTTAGATACACCAAAGTGGTTTCTTAAACAATTAAAACGATATCTTCTCAATAAATGCTACTATAATTTGAACAATTTTTTTAACGATAGGTAATACTAAATAAATATTTTGTCAACCCTAGTTGCAATTGATAAAATAATTATTATTGTGAACTTACCCAAATGTGCAATACGAAAGATTTTATCTTAGAGCTGTTTAAGATTAAGTTATTAATAATATAATAAAATTACCAAAATGTTATGTGATATTAAAATACCTAGTCAGCCCTCTAAAATTTGCTGCGAACTTGCAGGGCGTCACATAAATAATTATTTTCAACCGACTTCAATGAAAAAGGAGGTTCTCAAGTCAACCCGTATCTTTTTTTTATGTAACTTTATACTTACTATGATGTCCGATTTAAAAAAATCGTTTTTGGTTAGATAGAGTATATTTTTGAGGTGGTTCTATTGTCACCAAATTTGAACTGATGAGGAGATCCTTGAGGGTACTCCTCAAATATTACAGGCATACATACCTGTTAGTATTTTTAGTAACAAGTCCAGTTTTTGCATTCATAAAGTATCATTTGGTGAAGTGGAACTGATGATAAAGACCGCAAATGGCTACCGGAACTCCTCAACGGTACCTATTTCAAGGGTGGCGATAAGATATCCCGATTAAGATAGTTGAGCAATTGTAACGAAGAACATTTAATTGTTTAAATATTTCCCATTACTTTCTTGCGGCGTTGCTTGCGGCGAGCTTGAAATTTCTTAAAGTTTCATATGAAATAAGAAGTGGAACTATACATATAACAGCTTATTATGAACAATAAAAAGTATAAATTAAAATAAATGTTTAAAAAATCATAAAACCACTTTCAAACACGCAAAAAATAACTTCTCTTAAAATAGAAGGTATCGGTCAGTCCAACTGAAGTCGGCGACTCACAATATTTTTACCCAAAAGCCGACTTCAGTTGGACTGACCGATACCTACCATTTTAAAAGAAGTTATTTTTGCATGTTTGAAGGCGGTCTTTTGTTTTTTTAAACATTTAATTTTATTTTATTTTTTCTACCTTATATTTGTGTGATATGCAATAAAGATTTTGAATTTGAAAACTTTCAATTAAGTAGATAGTTTATATAGGTAATTGTTATTTTTTGAGGTAGTTTTTAGGGTTCCGTAGCCAAATGGAAAAAAACGGAACCCTTATAGATTCGTCATGTCTGTCCGTCCGTCCGTCCGTCTGTCGGTCCGTATGTCACAGCCACTTTTTTCCGTAACTATAAGAGCTATACTATGGAAACTTTGTAAGTAGATGTATTCGGTGAACCGCATTAAGATTTTCATACAAAAATAGAAAAAAAACAATATTTTTTTGGGGTTCCCCATACTTGAACTGAAACTCAATTTTTTTTTTTTCATCAAACCCATACGTGTGGAGTATCTATGAATAGGTCTTCAAAAATGATATTGAGGTTTATAGTATTTTTTTTTTCTAAACTGAATAGTTTGCGCGAGAGACGCTTCCAAAGTGGAAAAATGTGTGTTCAATTAACTTCTAAAATAAGGAAATGATAAATGTAAAAATAATATATGACGTACATTACCATGCAAACTTCCACCGAAAATTGGTTTGAACGAGATCTAATAATTAGTTTTTTTTTAATACGTTATAATTATAAATCGTAAACCGCATTTTACCTTTCATTCAATCAACTCCAATATAATAAAGAATAAAGAAAAACATTTATTTAGATGTATAGTAGTACGGAACCCTACGTGCGCGAGTCCGACTCGCACTTGGCCGGTTTTTTGTGTTTGTAGTAACGACATCAAAACCGTATACTGGGCATGGTCCGACATGCTCTTGCCCGGTTTTGCTCAGATGTTACAAGTCAGTTTAAATACTTATGCTTCTCAAATGTGGAAATCCAGGCTATGCTGTTAATGTTGACACAATTAAAAATATAAAACATCTTTGTTTTGAGCTTAAATATCACTATTGTTCATGCAAATTCACATGTCTTTCATTTATTTTGTATGATCGTATATATAAATAGGTTGTGCTGTGTGGAGCCGCCTTATGACCATAGACATAGACCTAATCTAGTTTAGTCATAGACTCAGAGCTGTCAACGCTTAGAGGTTAGATCACTTTTCATATCTCTTCCTCTGTCAATTCACAGCGTGCCGGACGCAAATCATTTTCGTCATATTGTATTTCGTGTTTTAGTGTAAGTTTATTATTAAATACCAGTAATAAAAGCACCAGTGTTCACATTTCAACGTCATCACCCACCCTGGAAGCTGCACGATTCGAACCCGCGCCAGGGGCTCTACTTTGAAATCCGTAATTCGAACTTCAGATCGCCCCGTCACTTTCTTGCGAATTAGTTACGCGTCGAGAGCGAAAGGGATAGCAATAGACGAAGTTCGAATTACGGATTTCAAAGTAGAGCACCAGACTCCAGGGACAGACCTTTATCAATTTCATCAACCACCACGAGATCGGTAATACAACCCAGCCGCCAGGATCAGGCGGCTACTATTATCGTTCAACTATATAGGTAAAATAAAAATAATTTCAATAAATTTCAGGGAAAAATTTAACACAAATTCCACTAGGTATTAGTCCAAAACTAAGCTCAAAGCTTGAACTAGGGATGACGATAAACATACTTATATACAGAAATGCATGCATAAATATATGGAAAACATCCAATACTCAGGAACAAAATCACATAAACATTTGCCTATGCCGGGTGTCGAACCCGGGTCTGCTAGTTTTGTATTGGCAGGGTCACTACAACTAGGCCAGACACGCCTATTTTGATATTTGTTAGAAACACCATCTAATACTACTACACTACCTCGGAGAAATATTTGATATTACTAATATTCTTAATACCTAATACCATCGGCATTGTTCAGTGTCCAGTGGCCCGTAGAATGCATCTTGTCTAGGGCCACTGAGTTACTTTCTTAAGTTTCGTTAAGTACTATCACTCCGTCTGAAACACACCACCTAGATACAGACAAACCAATATTTTGACACGTAATATAGTAAAGGCTTGAATAATTGTGTTCCATATTAAAGTGTCAAATGCTTTAATTATGGTAATTAGATTTCCTAGAAATAAATTAATAAGTAATAATTTTTCGACAAGTAAGTTATCGTTCTCTTAGTATAGTCTTTATTATTTCTAGCGAGCTGATCTTCTATACAAAGGCCATTGTTTGTGTACAATACTATTATCTTTCTTTGTGTCCGTAACCGCAAGCCGATTACATACAAAAAAGTTAGAACTACATTGAATGTCCATTGAATTATCAACCCTATCCTCGTAGTCAGTAGGTTTAAAATGTAAAGTGTCAGGATACAGGTATGTCTTTATTATTTGAACCGAGCTTCTTCTCTACACAATATTATCGTCTTCTGTCGCCAGGGTTGTACTCGCGTTGTTTAAAATATTACTTTAAATAAAACTATGAATAACTCGATATTTTGGAGCAAAACGTGTTAAAGCCACCTTTTAGGACTTTCGAGAGCAAGAAAAGTCCAATAAAACGTAGCTGGGTTGCGAAAAAGTGCACTATAGAGGGTGAAAAATAACGCATGTACTAAAAGAGCAAAAGCCAGTTAGACACTAATATAACAAAAAAAAGAACAACCCTAAGCCCTGCCTTAGTGTCCCCACCAATTGATAACAGAGCAGTTAGACAAAATAATCATTCTATTTTTATTGCTATCTCGCTCGCTCGAAGAATTTTACCTGAACCTGCGGGATACTAGTTGCATTGTAATTATTGTTTCTTCAAATTTGTCATTAGGATGCGGAATTGGTTATATCTTGGATTCATCACACTATAATGGTGGTTAAAATGCAGGTTAATCGAAAGTCCTAAAAGGTGGCGATAACACGTTTTGCTCCAAAATATCGAGTTATTCATAGTTTTATTTGAAGTAATATTTTAAACAATGCGAGTACAACCCTGGCGACAGAAGATGATAATATTGTGTAGAGAAGAAGCTCGGTTCAAATAATAAAGACATACCTGTATCCTGACACTTTACATTTTAAACCTACTGACTAAGACGATAGGGTTGATAATTCAATTGACATTCAATGTAGTTCTAACTTTTTTGAATGTAATCGGCTTGCGGTTACGGACACAAAGAAAGATAATAGTATTGTACACAAACAATGGCCTTTGTATAGAAGATCAGCTCGCTAGAAATAATAAAGACTATACCTACATGTAGTAGGTACAAGCATAGAGCTAAGTTTTCAATTTGAGTAAGATTATCGCCCGATATTTATATAATAAATTTTAAATCGTGGATAGACTCTCATTACAATTAAGAAAGCTTTGTGATTTTGACTGATAATTAACATTCGATTAAGTTTTGAAATTGAAATAACATTCCTTGTTTATGCGCTATGTATGTATTTTAAAAATGTTTCGATAAAACCTTGTAAATTATATATTAATATAAGAGCCATACAATATAATAATATGAATAATGTGTACGCCGAAAGGCAAAACATGAAGAACATTGAATATGTAGAACACCTGTATAAAAATTACTCAACTCATGTTTAACAAATAAAATTATATTTATCTTTATCTTTATCTTTCGTAACAACAGGTATTTTGTCTATGTCAGTATTTTGTTGAGTTTTGTTTGTCTGTTTATCGCGAATAAATGTTTTTTCTTTCTTTTCGTTCTTTCTTTACATTTGCAATGAATCTCGAAACATGTACTTACCAAATAAAATATAGATAAATTTGGCGCTCTCTCTAGTGTTTTGAGCGGACCGATGAAAATTTAAGAATTAAGAACAAGTTTTAAAAAAATGCGTTATTTATGAACAAAAAGTGTTAAAAAACTCTAAATTGCGTATTCTAAAAACGGTTTCCAATAGAAAATATTATACAAAATTAATAATACCAGGAAAACGCTATCGGAGAAGAGCAATTTGCTCTGTATCTACTCATCGTTGTTTATTTTAAACCTTTTTAAACCTATTTAACACGAAAAATAAATTATTGTGACATTTTTTGGTATAAAAGCAGCAGTTATCAGCAGTGTTCAGTGAGATTTTTGTATTTTATTTTGGTTTTTAACAGACATTATGTGGTTACTATGACAAGCGATTGATATTTCTAAAATGTAGAGGGTTCGGTGCTGGGCAAAAATTTGCACAAATCTCCTAAAAAGCAGACATAAATAAACGTTAAAAAAATTGCGGGTCTTTTTTAGCTTTAAATCTCTTACCTTGAAATTTCGCAGCAAAGTGAAGATTTGAGCTTTATCGATTGGTTTATATACCCACCAATGCAAAGAAGTAAACCGCAGCTAAATAAATAAAATGCGCTACAATGCATTTATGCATATAATGTTGGTTTAGTGTTATAGCCCAGTTAATAATCACATGTAGGTATATGTCGATATCTTTGTGCGCATAATATTATTGAATTTTATGGTTTCTAAGAGTTCACATGGATTGCCATACGATACGACATTTTCGCAGAAAAAAAAAAGGAATAAAAGCGTAGGTACGGGGCGTGGGTGGCCAAAGGCGTAATGGCTCTCTTACACAGGGGCGTTTGCAGAAAGCGGCGAGAGACTTCGTCTTGCCATAGTATAAATAGAGAAGTAAGTCGTCTTCAAACAAAGGTACATCGCGCGGCTTGCATGTGTGCGTTACGCCGACCGTACGGCTGTGGGCGGGACGAACCTCCCACACGAAACTACAAGCAGAGGTGCGGGAATGGTGATTAGACGGGGTCGCGGCGTCATTGCGTTCGGTTACGTTCGGTTGTAGTGCGCGTTAAATTAAAACATCGAGCGACAATGTCTTTGTCGAAAACTAGAAAATATTGTTCAGTTTACGGGTGTTTAAATAATGGTGTAAGAAATCCGGAGCTATCGTTTTTCAACATACCTTTTGAGTCGGAAAGGTACCTATTTAGAGTTTGTGTTGTGAAGAATGCTGTTTATTTTTTGATATTTACCTATAGCTTATAGCCCACTTGCAGCTTTTGTTAAATCTATTTTATTGTCAGCGTGACATTTTCTTTCGTTTCAAAACGCCTAAACTGTGCCCTAAACCTAGCTTAGGTAGGTACTTACAACTATCCAGATTTAATAAAAGCTGCAAGTGATTAATGTAAATACCTACTCAATTAATGAGGTATTTCGTACCGGCTTGCCTATACCTATAGAATAGATACCTAGTTAGGTGAAATAAATACGTATTAAGTAGGTAATTTAAGTTATTGAGTGTGACGTGTCAGTTAACATGTGACGACGTGGATGGCCTAGGTAGTTGGTAGTGAACTTGTGACTAAGTACCTACTGCTTACGAAGCTAGCGGTCCTGGGTTCGATTCCCGGTCAGGGCAAATATTCGTGTGATGAGTGCGAGTAGGTATTTGTTTCTGAGTCTTAGGTGTTTTATATGTACCTATATAGTAATATTAAGTTTGTATTTTTCACTACATAAGTAATTATGTATCGTTGCCTAGTACCCAAAGCCTAAACCTAGTTTAGGACTACCTAGGTCAATTTGTGTGAGATTTTCCGGTGATGTTATTATTTAGATATTTATTAAATTTTCGGTACATTAATATTATTATTGTTCACATCACATTGTATTTTTTCTTTATCCATGTTGAGTAGCTATAGACTGGGAGCTACTCCATGTTTTCGTACTTTATTTATTTAAAATTAAATACCTATACTCTATTTAAACCCCGACAAAAAAGAGGGATCTTACAAGTTAAACGTGCATATCTGTGTGCTTATGTGTGTATATACTTAGGTACCTAACAATATTTATACTTACCTACTTTATGTTTGTGTAATTTATGAAAACTACTATGATTATAAATCATAGATCAAATTAGGTATGGTCAAGTAGGTGACCAAAATTGAAAAACATGTTCGGACAACCCTGACGCCCGACCGGCAATAGGTATCAGAATCTCCTAAAGGGCCGGAGTCGAGCTACTTGTCTATTTATACTATGGTCTTGCCGAAGTCAAAGAGCTGTACATTTGTATCATTTTGGCATTCATCCGTATCGTATAGAGCACGTGTATCCTAAGTCGCTCACTTTGGGAAAACCGTATCACTGTAAAAATGCGTCTAAACTAGCCGTAGCATAGCAGCGTTTCGTACCATACCTAACGCCGTATCATTTTGGTATTTTGTATTTGATTTTTTTACTAGGACAATAAAACTGGTAAACTACACAAAACAAATATAAAGAACATTACACTAGAAATAACAATACAAAAAGTGTACATTCTGCTAGATGTGGACACAACATACAAATGTTGTGTGTGTTATAGTTGTGACTTTGCAAATTAAAGATGCTGCTTATTTAAAACTAGCTGTGCCCGTGACTTTGTCTAACGTGACGGTCTCTAAAGCGTCCCGTGTGGTTTCTTTGGGTATCTCTCGGTGTATTATCAGAGCTTGCAATCTCAACACGGACCTAAAAAAATACGGACGTAACCTCGTCTAATCATAAGTGAAGCATGCAAAATGGCCACCCGTTTACGTGTGTGTGTGTGTTTTGAGGGTTGCCATAATAAATCGTCAATTTGCCCATTTTAAGGCCTCTTAATTAGCCATCGAGAACTTTTGTCTAAATCATCATATTGAATTGTCATTGCAATTACATAATTATGCTAAATTTCAAGACAATCTGACAAATTAGAAGTATGTACCTAAGATAAAACAGATTTCCAAAATTTGATAAGATAACACTGTTAGTTTCTTAGACTGTTTATGACTTAGTGATAAATCAAGTATGACTTGCATAAGTAGGGTTCTGTATCATAACTAGCGGCATTATATTTTATTACAGATTTTTCCACTTTTAGGGAGTTTTCACAGTTAAAGAACTGACAACTCTGTCATTTTTGTTTGAAATTTGCATCACAGGGTAAATAATCCCTCCGTCCACTAGGACTTGATAGGATTCATTAAAGGGGTAAAGTGGACTTTTTGTACATTCAAATCCATTAATGGAGTAGGGTGGGCTTTGATGTACACTCTTAATTACACTTCGATCTATCAATGGATCTTAGTACACTACTATGTTTAAGAGTATCCAACAATGAATTTTATTAAATTTTTAATACAATTGAATCTATAATATACTCGTGGACATTGTAGTATACTAAAATCCATTGATGGATCCCAGTATATATAAAAAGTTCAATAGAATCCTTTCATGGATCTTTGTAGACTTCATAGTATATTTAAATCCATTGATGGATCCCAGCGTATTAAAAAGTGTAAACCACTCCAAACGGATTTAGGTATACATTAAAGCCCACTCTACTCCATTAATAGATTTGAATGTACAAAAGTCCTAGTGGATGGAGGGATTAGATATATAGATAGATAGAACATTAATTTGTAAGAAATATACATCGTCAATCAATACATTTTTTTTAAATGATGCGGTAAGCATAAACTAATTTTATACATTCTAGTTTAATATTATTATTGCATATAAAATATTACAATAGTAATATCACAATATTTATATTAAATTATTATTGGGGGTCGATTTTCGAAAAATCCTTTCTTAGTGCTCACTTATATCATGAAAGGAACCCTTGTACCAAATTTCAAGTTTCTAGCTACAGTAGTTTCGGCTGTGCGTTCATATAATTATAAGTCAGTCAGGTTTGCCTTTTATATATATAGATGCGCGCACCCATCACTCCCAGGGAATTTCCCGTCTTCTGCAATCTGTGCACGGGGAATGCCAGTCCCAGCTGCCTTCTTGCAGAGTAGCTGTGACCTACTGGGAACTCATTTAAGTCCTTCCTTACAATATTTTCCCACCTCAAATATGTATATAGGCTCACCTGAGCCCTTATCAGGATCATCGGCCATAGCGCCTCACGTGGCTATTTGGGCGATTGGAAACGAAGTAATAGCCAAGTGTAAGGTTCATCACTATAGATATCTTAGTGTTAATGACATGATGTAGATACTCCTTTATATCAGTAGTTGAATATATTCATAACTGGCAACACTGTATTGAGATGGATTATATTTGAGATCTGTAAACACTGATTTGAGACTGTCAGATTTTGTATATGTAACGATGGGAATAAATTTATGTAAAAAGAGATAATTAAAAACCAATAATCAGATAAAAGTGTTTTGTTCAATAAATAATCCAATAATAATAAGAAGAGATTACATCTCAGAAGTGAGATTAGTAAACAAGCCCACAAAAATACCTGACATTACGGCGGTGAGAAGTTTATTCTTTACGAGATCAACACTACAATGATGAGCATCACAGGAGCTGAAGTGAGCCAAGAACATCCCGTTCAAAACAATAAATAAGATAACGGCAACGCAAGTGTGAACGTCACGAGAAGGAAGCACGGCAGCGAAATGTTCGTCGTGAGGCGACGCTTCTTAAGCACGAGTGAGGATGGTCGAAGGAGCCGTTTTCATACAAGACACGACCATAACTATGAATACCTACATGTAAACCTTAAATTAACAAATCAAGCGACGTAACATGGGACACGAAACCAAGTATTGCGGGTACGATATTACATTATCCAAAGGAACCAAGTATGGCAGGTACGATATTGATATTACAGTGAATAAATATATTTTCTTTCCTTTCATAAACGAAATCGGAGTCGGAGTTGTTGTTGTCATCGAGCGCATCCGGTGAGTCGGAGTACGGAGGAAAGAGACAGCAAGCGAAGTCGAGGGCGCCGCAGCCATCGCCGCGAGCACGGCGTAGGAGTCAGCGCTGCAGCACGAGTCAGCGCTGCAGCAGGACTCAGCACTGCATCCGTGGCCGTGAACGCCGCGGCGGTATTGTCGAGCGCAGCGCGCGCAGCGTTGACAGAGAGCAGAGATGGTATGCAGATGTCGCGAAATGAGTCAGTGAGTGGAAATGTTTTCCAAGGTAAAGATAATGAATTATTTCTGGTGAAACTGATCAAATCTTTGCATAGTAATAGATCTCAAGGTAATGAATTCCCTATGTTAGACAATTTTATAACAGAGTTCGACCCGATGGTTAAGGGACTGACTGTACACATGTGGCTTGATAAAGTAGACGAGTGTGCCAAGTTGTACAGTAGCTGGGGCGACGATCAGATCATCCATTGCATTACCAAAATTAACAGGTGTGGCAAAGACATGGTATCAGGCCCTTCCTACAATGTCTTCTACGTGGCCCCAATGGAAATGTAAATAATTGTATCATTCCCTAACAGTTATGATAACAAGGAATTATTAACTGAGATGTTAAGTAAGCGTGATAAGTTGGTTATTCGTTAGAACTATATTATAATGAAAAAAAAATATATGCTAATTAGATGCTATATACATGGTAAACGAGCAGTAAGATACAATCATCTTATATGGAATTGATGATCTGTCTGTAAGATTAGGTGCTTAGGCAGTTAAATGTCAAAAACCCGAACAAGTTTTAAAATATATTTAACAATAAAACAACAGTCGCGAGAATTTGAAAAGACAAGACATACCTTTGAATCTTCAGCGAAGTGGTTTAATAAAATGAATGTCACAAGTTAAAACTTAATTCTACATTTAACAATTCAGAAACACAGTCTGAACTCTAAATTGTTTTTTAATTGCAACAAGTCGGGTCATTTCAGTTTCAAATGTACAAAAAGAAAGATTTTGAAGTGTTACATTTGTCATAGGCTAGGGCTATCAACAGGTTGTCCTAAGTTACCTTCTGTAATCTCAGATAAAGACGAAAGACCTTGAGAAAAGGTTGTTCGACTTGTAGACGTCAATGGGGACAATGACAATAAATATGTAATGGAGTTAAAACTAAAAGTAAATCATGTGCTTACATTTACTACCCGTATTGATATGGGTAGTCAATGCACGTTAATAAGGTGCAGAGAAGCAGTTAAAATAGGTATCAATTTATCAACAAGAGGTCACCTTCCAGTTACAAGAAAGTTGCCTGTAGGATCAGCCGGTGTTGAGTTTTCTGAATAAATAAATAATAAAAAAAAGTACTAATATCGTAAATGCGAAGGTTTGAGTGTGTGTGTGTGTGTTAGTTTGTTGCTTCTTCACGCTGCAATGGTTGGACGGATTTGGATAAGAATGAGGATGGACATAGGTTACACCCTGGATTTATTCATAACACATAGGGGATTTTCATGCCAGAAAAATATAATAAACTTCCGAGGGAATTACGATAACCGAATTATGCGCGGGCGATGTCGCGGACAGAAGCTAGTACAAAATATAATGGATACAACGTTTTTATCATTGATATACATGGATTAGGTGGATTGTTAGTAATTTTTTTTAGTTCAAAATTTTAATTCAAATTTAGGATGAATTAATTAGGTACTCGTGTTTTAAATACCAATTGTTTGTATGTAAATATTTAAGAGCTTTATGGAGATGACTCAATTTTAAATTTGAATGTGAGTGAACACCTAAGCAACGATGAGATACGAGAAATCAAGCAACTATTGATGAAACATGAGAATTGTTATTCCAGTAGTCTCAAAGATTTAGGCGTTACAAATTTGGTACAAATGGAGATCGAACTCACTGATAAGCATTTTTTATTTTTGATACCGTTACGATCTTTTGAGGAAAGTTTAAGTAGATTAGAGGGAGTCTTAAAACTGTTGAGCGAGGCAGGGCTTACAATTAAATTAAAGAAATTACATTTTTTCTGTAAGAGGCTTGGATTTCTTATGTTTTTATGTAAGTGCTGAATGTGTAGGGCATAATTCGCGAAAAACCCAAGCTAAGTATATTGAATTTCCCAATACCACAAAATTTTCACGACGTGACACGTTTCATAGGATTAGTCAGTTTCTTTCGTAGATTCGTTAAGGATTTAATTTCGCCTTAACTGCTCAACATTTAACGGATCTCTTGAAATTAAAATTTGAGTGGAAATAGACAGATGATACTACAACAGCTTTAAATACTTTAAAACAAAAATTATTGTACGACCAATATTATAGAATAGAATAGAAAAACGTTTATTCGACAAACACAGCAACACAGGGGTACGTCATAGAAAAGATACAACGATACAAGAGCCAAGGTTGGTGGTTGAGATCCATTCTTTCGAGTTGGAGACAGTTTCGGTTATAGCATCCTTAAGCTTCAACGCACGCTAACAAGAAGAGACTTGATTCCGCGAATTTCCCGTTGGTGGATTCAGTTCCAGGAGTACGACTATGGAATCGAGTCGCGTATGGCAGACGTAGACGCACTTAGTCGTGGTCCTGTAACTGGGCCAACTGCTGAAAACGAAACACACATTATTGATGTGTTGCATGTTGATGTTAAGGATTGGATCATAACCGTGCAATGTAATGACGAATAATTAAGGTGTATTAGTCAAATTCTACATGATCAGGATACCAGATTGATGTCTAAAAGCGTAATTGGAGATGATTTGATAATGTTAAGATCATTATGCAACAAGAAGAAAAATTGAATTTGATTTGATTGATTTTGAGATTGATTTTTTTGAAGAAGGATTTCGATATTCGCTCGCAGGTAGGAAAGTCATACAATGTCGGAAATATTGTTCGGGTAGAAAGAACTGTTTACGACAAAAGACCATTCTGGTATATAAAAAAAGTTTCTTCCCAAATTTTATGGACCATACAGAAGTTTAAAAATATTGCCAAACGATAGATTTTTAATTAAAGACACTTCCTTAACTAGGAAAGGTAGCGAAAAGTATGAAATGTAGTAGCACTAGACAAAGTACATCCATGGCTTAGTTTTAAGGGTTACTCCAGGGATAATAGAGATAAAAGCAAAAATGGAGACGACAGCAGTGATTGTAACAAAAATGAGTAAGTTAGATTTTGTTCCACAAAAAGATAATATATATGGAAGTAAAAAAAAAAAATATGTGCAGATGTTATGTGTATACTATTGAGTTGTATTAGAATATATTGTAGCTAAATACGTCTAGATGAATGTTCATGTATCATTATAAGTTGGTTATGAGCGGTCAGTGTAGATTTGAATGGTGTTTTAACGATATCACATAAATGATCGGGATGATTTGTGCAGCTTTGGATGATGTCGTATTTAACATCGCACAGATGATCGTAGATTATACCTAACTTTGTAGAAAAAGAATTATGAGCTCAGGCTATGAGCAGTCAGTGCAGATATGTCAAAAGTTGATATAGCATAGATGGCTGTAGATTATAGCAGACACGTTGAATTATCCACAAATGTCTAATAAAACGTATATTATATTAACAATTGGAACTTAGCTATGAGCAATTGAGCAGTCAGTGCAGATATGTCAGAAGTTGATATAGCATAGATGGCTGTAGATTATAGCAGATAGGTTGAATTATCCACAAATGTCTAATACAACGTATATAATATTAACAATTGGAACTTAGCTATGAGCAATTGAGCAGTCAGTGCAGATATGTCAGAAGTTGATATAGCATAGATGGCTGTAGATTATAGCAGACAGGTTGAATTATCCACAAATGTCTAGTAAAACGTGTATTATATATCAACAATTGGAGCATAGGCTATGAGCAGTCAGTGCAGATATGTCAGAAGTTGATATAGATGGCTGTAGATTGTAGCAGACTGTGCAAGATCCTAGAGTTATTGTTTTATTAATAATTAGTCATAGATTATAATTAACTTTGTAGAAAAAGAATTGTGAGTACAGGCTATGAGCGATCAGTGCAGAAAAGAAAGATATTGAGCAATCATTATCGCATAGATGGTCGTAGATTGTAGCAGACTGTGCAAGATCCTAGAATTATCGTTTTATTAATAACTAGTCGTAGATTATGATTAACTTTGTGGAATAAGAATAGTGAGTACAGGCTATGAGCGATCAGTGCAGAAAAGAAAGGTATTGAGCAATAATTATCGCATAGATTGTAGCAGACTGTGCAAGATCCTAGAATTATTGTTTTATTAATAACTAGTCGTAGATTATGATTAACTTTGTGGAATAAGAATAGTGAGTACAGGCTATGAGCGATTAGTGCAGAAAAGAAAGATATTGAGCAATCATTATCGCATAGATGGTCGTAGATTGTAGCAGACTGTGCAAGATCCTAGAATTATTGTTTTATTAATAACTAGTCGTAGATTATGATTAACTTTGTGGAATAAGAACAGTGAGTACAGGCTATGAGCGATCAGTGCAGAAAAGAAAGATATTGAGCAATCATTATCGCATAGATGGTCGTAGATTGTAGCAGACTGTGCATGATCCTAGAATTATTGTTTTGTTAATAATTCGTTGTAGAATTAACTTTGTAGAATCAGAATTCTGGGCACAGGCTATGAGCGATCAGTGCAGAAAAGAAAGATATTGAGCAATCATTATCGCACAGATGGTCGTAGATTGTAGCAAACTGTGCAAGATTCTAGAAAATGCAATTTGTTGATTTGTAATAAGATAACCAATCGTATGATATCACTTCCGTTATTATTATATGTTTTGATGTAATGGGAGGACCCATTTTGCTAAGGATGGCCGAGCTGTAAGGTTCATCACTATAGATATCTTAGTGTTAATGACATGATGTAGATACTCCTTTATATCAGTAGTTGAATATATTCATAACTGGCAACACTGTATTGAGATGGATTATATTTGAGATCTGTAAACACTGATTTGAGACTGTCAGATTTTGTATATGTAACGATGGGAATAAATGTATGTAAAAAGAGATAATTAAAAACCAATAATCAGATAAAAGTGTTTTGTTCAATAAATAATCCAATAATAATAAGAAGAGATTATACAAGTCACAATCAAATGTTATTTTAATCTAATAAGGTAACTTCTTCACAACAAATCAGTTCTCAATCGATCACGATCATGGAATATTATAAATAGAGAAACGGGAAAATCAAAAACTCGTGATAATCAAGTCACCATAAACACAGGTAACAAACAAATCACATCAAATAAAGACGTTGCCTTAGCATTCGAAGATTATTTTTCCAACATAGCCAGCAATACTACAAAATGTCTTAAATCATCCGCGGTTGAAGCTAAATCATTACTTTGCACTAATGTCAGTAAATGTAATATAAACTTTGAATTCAGCCCTGTAAATTCAGATTCAATAGTCAAGGTATTTAAATCGCTTAGTTTAAAAAAGACTGAGGATTTGTGGGGCACATCAGTTAAAGTAGTTTTTCATATCATAGATGTAATTGCACCCCACCTAGCATTAATTTACAATAATTGCATATCAGAGGGGACCTTTCCAGATCTCATGAAATATAGTAAAGTCATACCTCTTTTTAAATCGGGCGACATGAGTGATATAACGAACTTCCGTCCCATTTCCATACTACCGGTTTTAAGTAAAGTCTTTGAGAAACTAATGCTGAATGATATGTTAGGTCACTTTAATAGAAATAAACTACTTAATAGTAACCAGTTTGGGTTTACCAGAGGTCGATCAACAATTGATGCGGCATCTGTTCTCATTAAATACATATATAACAGTTGGGAGAAATCTTGTGATGCGGTAGGAATATTTTGTGATCTTTCCAAAGCTTTTGATTGCGTGGATCATTCGACCCTTATTTTAAAATTAAAACACTATGGATTGTCCAATAAAGCTTTAAGTCTTATGTCTTCTTATCTAAGTGACAGAACTCAAACAGTGGTTGTAAACAAAACGCAATCAATTGGAGCTACAGTGAAACTAGGTGTGCCTCAAGGCTCCATTTTAGGTCCTTTTCTATTTCTCGTTTATATAAATGACTTACCACCAACAGTAGATAAACTTTGTGATATTGTGCTTTTTGCTGATGATACTTCATTAATTTTCAAGGTAGATAGAAAGTCCGTAGACTACAGTATGATAAACGCCATACTAGCTAAAGTACTTAATTGGTTTACTAGTAACAATTTACTACTAAATGCTAAGAAAACTAAATGTGTTAGGTTCGCTTTGCCTAATGTTAAACCGGTAGATTCTAGTATTTTTATAAATGACGAGTGTCTGCAAATGGTAGATAAGGCAGTTTTTCTAGGCATAACAATAGATAAAAATTTGCAATGGGGTCCCCATATAGCTGTACTGGCAGGTAAACTAAGTTCGGCAGCTTATGCCGTTAGGAAAATTAGACAGCTAACTAATGTTGAAACAGCTCGCTTAGTTTATTATAGTTATTTCCATAGTGTCATGTCGTACGGTATTCTGGTTTGGGGTAAGGCAGCTGACATACAAACTATATTTGTTTTACAAAAAAGGGCCATTCGTTCTATTTATAACTTAAATTCTCGTGACTCCTTAAGAGAACTATTTAAAGAAATTAATATCTTAACTGTAGCATCTCAATTTATTTATGAGAATATTATTTATGTTATTAAAAATTTAGATTCTTTCACCAAAAATTCTGATATACATAATTTAAATACAAGAAATAAAAATAAAATTGCTATTCGAAAATTCCGCGTACGTAAAGTATATAAATCATTTGTTGGTCAATGCATTCATTTCTATAATAAATTACCTGACGTAGTTTTAAAGTTACCCTTTTCAGCACTTAAAAATTACTTGAAAAAGTCGTTAATGTCTAAAGCGTATTATAGGGTCGAGGACTATCTAGCAGACGAAAATGCATGGCCTAAACTCGAAACTTAGTCAATAATAATTTGTTCAAATGTAAAACCTTTATCTTGTCTAGGGGACACTTTTGATGTAGGAAAACATGTCGAAACTTTGTTTTTTTTTTTTTTTTTTGTTTTTGCCTTTTTCTCCGTCTATATCTCTCCTAATATTTTTGCCATGTTTTCCTGCTGATCTACGCATGATATTTGATATTATATTTAAATTAATATTTATAGCTTTATACAGGGTGTCCCAAAAGTACCACGCCACAGTGACACCGGAGGTAGGTCAGCTCAAGAGGAACCTAACCAGCCTAACATGACCTCAGTAAAATATGACTTTATTTTACTGAGGTCATGTTAGGCTGGTTAGGTTCCTCTTGAGCTGACCTACCTCCGGTGTCACTGTGGCGTGGTACTTTTGGGACACCCTGTATAATACTAGACTAAGTTGTATCATTGTAATAGGAAATATGGTTAAAAAAATGACTGACTGCTGAGTTTCTTGCGGCGTTTCTTCTCGGCAGTGGTCTCCTCTTGGGAAGCGCTGGTAGACTCCTGACGTGTAAAGGTGCCCGTGCGGCCTACTTACTGAATAAATGACTTTTATCTTTTTTTTATCTTTTTTTTATCACAGCATTCACAGCTAATCAAAATCCAATAACAATTAGTGGTACAAGTCATAAGATTACGCGGAACAATAGAGATTCGTCAGAGACGCGGTGCGCTAGCCGTTGACGTTTTTGATGTGTCATGGCCGCGCTAACCATCACCCAACGCTTCGCTAGAGTGACAGCTGTCAGTTGACAGCAGTAGTGTATAATTGGGGCATCTGGATCAGAGAAGATCCAGCCGCCCCAATTGTACATCGTTCAAGAAGTAATCTGAATCAATTCAACTGAATTATTGATCTATTCGAGAACTATCTTGAATCGATTCAGCTGAATTATCTGTCCATTCGAAAAGTAATTTGAATCGAATCAACTGAATTATCTACCTATTCCTGAGCTAACCGAAAAGAAGTAATCTGAATCAATTCAACTGAATTAATGATCTATTCAAGAACTATCTTGAATCGATTCAGCTGAATTATCTGTCTACTCGAAAAGTAATTTGAATCGAATCAACTGAGTTATCTACCTATTCGAGAGCTTACCGAAAAGAAGTAATCTGAATCAAATCAACTGAATTATTGATCTATTTGAGAACTATCTCGAATCAGTTCAGCTGAATTATTTGTCTATTCGAAAAGAGTTTTGAATCGAATCAATTAAATAAGTATTTATTCATGTATATGAGAAGTAACAAATTGAACTTAGGTATTGTAGAAGATGACATGACATGTATTCAATTAATCTAATCTGTGGCCGTATTACATGCTATAGCTAACGATAGAGGTATAACAGACGTATATATTTGCCCCTTTCGCTGACTGGAACTTGTGTGTTCGTAATACGAGCACAGATTAGATTAGGCAATTTTTTATATTTCAATGGTTGAATAGTCAAGAATTATTTTTAGAAGTATAGAAAAATCAAACACATATTTATACATTATATTCCGTTTATTTTATAAAAAATGTTTTCCAAGTACCACTTATTCAAACAATTTGCATTTTTGAATGCACATGTATTAGAATGATAAATACAATTTTTAATATTGGATGATGTTGCATATTTTTCATGAAGTGTTTCTAAATTAGGACAGTCAATAAATTCTTCAAAATTATGAACATTATAATTTTCTAATATCTCCTTCAACCATCTCACTTTTTCACAACCTTTTGTATAAATGGATGCTGATAAGCAATAAGGTGTCAACCCACATGATCATCATTTTGAGAAAATGGCGTCTAAAGTATTTTTTGAGAATTTTGATAGATTGTTCTAGAAGGTACACGTAAAATGTAAACCTTTGAATTTGACACCTTACAAATGATCAACGGTAGTGATATATTATGATTATGGCCAAAATAAATGTTTATTTGTGAAATAAATCACTATTTTCTTTATTGCAAATTATAGTACAAGGTTTAAGCTCTAAAAAAATGTGTCATAACGCTTAACATTGTTTTGCTAAATATCTAAATATGGCTTTATGCTAGCAAAAAATAAGTCAAAGCACTTAATGCTATTTTGCTTAATTTTAAAATGTGATTTTAAACCTATCTGCATTTATGTTAAGAAACATAAAATAGTATGGCAAAATTGTCATCAAGGCACAAAAAGGATAAAAATAATAAATTTTCTGTGACATATTTTCACAAATTTTATTTTAAATTTTAAATTGAATAGGTCATACAAAATGTACTACAAGAACTATTTAGATGCAAAAATTATATTGTCTAATCTCTTACAAAAAAATAATAATTAACATGTTAACACCTTAAAGTACAGCATAATCTCAATGAAAAATGATGAATATACTTATTTAAGAATCAACAAATCTTAGGATTTCCTAAGGCAACGAACCTGATACCTTTTCAGTACTACGATTAGTCTAGATTTGGTTAGGTAGGTACTTCGGGTTAAAATTTGACAATTGCCACATAAGGTGATGTGGAAAACTTTAGACTCAAGTAACACAATATATATCAACGTTCTAATTATTGGAAACAAGCAGAATCGTACCTACTCTAACACATACTTATATAACTATCATAATGAAGAATGTCAGTAGGTACGCCAAATCGCTTGAAACTTTGTAACAGTAATGTTTATAAATAAACAAACATAATACTTTTTATTTCATTCAAATAGACCCAGTAGTTTTGATTCTACAAACGTTTGAAATTTGGGTCAATAATATTAAAGCGCGTGGACGCCATCTTGCTTGAGTGACGTCATCGTTCAACTGCGGTACGCGCCCTTATATGAACGAGTAAGTTTACAAGGCTATATATTTTTAACCGTAATAAGTAGCCAGTTGAAATTTTCACAGAATACGTGTTATTATAAAATCTATCGTTTAAAACTATAAAATGAACAATAAATCAAATCCCAAGAGGGGTCCCCATACAAGAAGCATGAAAAAAAATCTTTTGTTTTAGCATCTTTATACGGATTGTATTTTTATAATGACTTCTTATTTTGATGCTATTTTAAGCTTAAATTGTGGTCTAATTTTCATTGTTTACGACTAAATAGCAATCTTAAGTAAAACTTCGGCAAATATGTGACAAAACTGATTTTATCAACACGATGGTTTAGGCGGTCACCCATCCTGTTTTAGACTACGCGTGTAGTTGCTTAACTTTGGAAGACGAAATACGGGTTGTATTTGTATGATAGCTTTTTATTTCGGTGTCACATTAAGCTTAAATGATAATCTAAACTCCATACTAACATATATAGTTTACGACCAAACAGTAAACTGTAGTAAATCTCTTACAAATATGTTTAAAAGTGCCTAGTTTAAATCAACACGATGTTTAGGTAAGCGGTGGTTGCTTAACTTTGGTGGTAGGCCTTTCTTTACAAATTTCGTGTTAAGTAATGTAGAATTAATATCGCTACCGTATAAAAGAACGAACTATAAAACATGATTTTTTGATTGACCTAGTAGTAGTTCTGATACTTCGTGTATTCATTACATCGATTTCAAATTTCGCGCGCGGGCGCTACCAGGTTCCTCACTCAAGGTAGTGTGTGTTGGTTTTTTTTGTGGGACCAACGCCCTTTGTTACACTTTGGTACAATAGAGGACAATCTTGACTTCTACGGCTCCGACATTTTAAACGAGTAAGATCACTTAAAATTACGGGTACGCTGTACGAGACCGCGTATATAGCGAACTGCGTGAATCATAATATTGTTGCATAGTACAGTCGAGTACAAAGATATGTATACACTTTTTCACCTTATTCCATTGAAATAAGGGCCACAAATGTATACATATCTTTGTACTCTACAGTACCTACCGCTGCAGGCTCGGCCGCCTGTGTCCCGCGTCTCGCACTTGGTTTTTAATTTTTGGCATGTTTCACCTTAGCTATCAACATACTTTATTGGTATTTTTATGTAAAAAACGGTGAAAAGTGCCTATTTATTATTCTAATTTTATTTAACCAACTTACTCGACAAACATTACAAACAGAAAAGCCGGTCAGTGACAGAAAGTTTGTTTAATTAAACTGTATGTAATACAAAACAATAGATACCTAACCATAACTACCATAGTAACATCAAAACGAATTCGTAAAAATAATTACGAGTATTACGACTTATAAAGTTACTAAGCAACTACAAGCGTAGTCTAAAACAGGATGGGTGACCGCCTAAACCATCGTGTTGATAAAATCAGTTTTGTCACATATTTGTAGAAGTTTTACTCAAGATTGCTATTTAGTCGTAAACAATGAAAATTAGACTACAATTTAAGTTTAAAATAGCATCAAAATAGGAAGCCATTATAAAAATACAATCCGTATTGAAATCGATGTAATGAATACACGAAGTATCAGAACTACTACTAGGTCAATCAAAAAATCATGTTTTATAGTTCGTTCTTTTATACGGTAGCGATATTAATTCTACATTACTTAACACGAAATTTGTAAAGAAAGGCCTACCACCAAAGTTAAGCAACCACCGCTTACCTAAACATCGTGTTGATTTAAACTAGGCACTTTTAAACATATTTGTAAGAGATTTACTACAGTTTACTGTTTGGTCGTAAACTATATATGTTAGTATGGAGTTTAGATTATCATTTAAGCTTAATGTGACACCGAAATAAAAAGCTATCATACAAATACAACCCGTATTTCGTCTTCCAAAGTTAAGCAACTACACGCGTAGTCTAAAACAGGATGGGTGACCGCCTAAACCATCGTGTTGATAAAATCAGTTTTGTCACATATTTGCCGAAGTTTTACTTAAGATTGCTATTTAGTCGTAAACAATGAAAATTAGACTACAATTTAAGTTTAAAATAGCATCAAAATAGGAAGCCATTATAAAAATACAATCCGTATTGAAATCGATGTAATGAATACACGAAGTATCAGAACTACTACTAGGTCAATCAAAAAATCATGTTTTATAGTTCGTTCTTTTATACGGTAGCGATATTAATTCTACATTACTTAACACGAAATTTGTAAAGAAAGGCCTACCACCAAAGTTAAGCAACCACCGCTTACCTAAACATCGTGTTGATTTAAACTAGGCACTTTTAAACATATTTGTAAGAGATTTACTACAGTTTACTGTTTGGTCGTAAACTATATATGTTAGTATGGAGTTTAGATTATCATTTAAGCTTAATGTGACACCGAAATAAAAAGCTATCATACAAATACAACCCGTATTTCGTCTTCCAAAGTTAAGCAACTACACGCGTAGTCTAAAACAGGATGGGTGACCGCCTAAACCATCGTGTTGATAAAATCAGTTTTGTCACATATTTGCCGAAGTTTTACTTAAGATTGCTATTTAGTCGTAAACAATGAAAATTAGACCACAATTTAAGCTTAAAATAGCATCAAAATAAGAAGTCATTATAAAAATACAATCCGTATAAAGATGCTAAAACAAAAGATTTTTTTTCATGCTTCTTGTATGGGGACCCCTCTTGGGATTTGATTTATTGTTCATTTTATAGTTTTAAACGATAGATTTTATAATAACACGTATTCTGTGAAAATTTCAACTGGCTACTTATTACGGTTAAAAATATATAGCCCTGTAAACTTACTCGTTCATATAAGGGCGCGTACCGCAGTTGAACGATGACGTCATCATCCGTGAGCGCTAGCCGCCGAGTTTCGAGCGCCGCATACGAAGTTTAAAATTCAATATCTCGAAAAGTATTTGACGTATCGACATGATTTTTTTTAAAGCAATTTTTTGTTTTTAATGAAGAATACGGTAAGCCAAAAATCTAAACTGGCTGACATTCTCTATTATTACAAGGAGAAACGAAAATAAATTCAATTATGAAAAACTGTAAACTCCAGTAACTTTGCTTATAAGGTACATAAGCAAAGTTACTGGAGTTTACAGTTTTTCATTATTGAGTTTATTTTTCATTTTTTAATAGAAAAAGGTCACGGATTTTAGTCATCAAAAAAGCGTGTCACTATCCCTAAAATCCGTGATATTTTCGTGTGAAGTTCAGACAAAGGGTTTGCACATGAGCAAAGTAACAGAAGCTCGATGTTAAAGGCAAGGAAGCAATCAATCACTCCACAAAATAAATACCTACCTAGGTACTAAAAAACAGTCATTAAAAATTCGTAAAAAAATAACGATTGATAAATCTTATCAAAAAAAAATAGGAACTTAGAGGATTCAGTCTTCATAGTTTCAATAAGTCTCTTGCTTAAAAAATAACTATAAAAATTTGTAATCAAAATAATGACTTAGTCATCTTGCACAGCCATATCATATTCTAGTTCAAAATCAATATCATTACCAAAACCTTCAGCATCATCAACAAAATTTTCAGTCTCAATATTTCTCAAAAAATTATAGAAATGTTTCGCATCTGCTGGAATAAGTTTAACAATTTCTTTTAAATCTTTTACTTTTGCTTCCGAAAGCTTACGACCATTGGGGTAGAGAATCGGAAGTTCAACATCAAAATTACCCATGTTTGCCATGTTTTTGCGTCCTTTGGAGATATCAATCACTCTGGGTTCATCTTCTAGTTTCGGTATTTCATAAACAACTTTGAGGGTTCATTTCGCCGAATCTCTATTTCAAACGTGTTCAACCATGAATTTTTTTGTTTATTTACGTCAGTTTTTCTATTGGTGATGCGATTTTGCATAAGTGCAACTGAACGAAAGTCATCCTTTTGGAGTCTAGTGACTGTAATTTATTCTTACGGCGGCAGTTTTCCATTACAGCAATGTAGTCTTCAGGTGTATATAGACGAATCTGCGACTTCAAAGCGCGCTCAACATCCCCAAATTCAGAGTCATTTGGCAAGTATGTGTGACCAGGCTGTAAGAATCGAATGGTAATAGCGTGCAATGTCTCATGATGGTGAAGAATATGCAAAAGCATTAGCACCATTTTGATGCTTCTATTTTGACCACCACACGAGTCGGACCAAAGGATCAAGTGAGTAGTTCCTTGTTTTAAATGATCTTTAATGTACTTACGTAGACAAGATCCAACTTTTTGTGTGCCACGACCTGCTTCTTGTTCCAGCCAAATGAAAGAAAAGCCCAGTCCAGTGCTTCCACAATGTATGCCTAAATTTTGCAGATTCAACTGCCGTTTATAATATATAATGCTCGTTGGAAGGTGGGGTAAGCAATGAGTCTTTTCTACATCAAACGTGAGAGTCTCTAATGTCACATCTGTCATAGCACGAGCTAAGTCCTCTTTCATTTGATGTCTTAATTTAGAAGCATGATCTAAATGTTCGTTGTGCTCCACCTGCAGTGATGCTAACTGTTCCCCAATTGCACTTGTCTTGCTTGCTTTATAACGGTCACATCGGAAACATGTGTCTTTTTGTGGTTTTTTGAACCTGAGATTAAAGTCTTTATAGAAGCAATATCTGAAACGGGAAAAACGTACAGGGTTTTGGAATTGTTTTTCTTTGTACAGTTCGTACACAAGTGAAAGGTTCAAGTTTGGAGCTAAAAACATTGATGTTGTAGTATCTCTGCAATAATGAGACGAGTATTTAGGCAGACTTTCTATAAACTATTTAAGTTGGCTCAGCTGCTCATGTGTTATTGCATTTTTGCCTCCAGAAGTCACGCCTCTGTTGTCATTTAACGGAGCTTGCGATCTATGTAAAGCCGTATCAATTCTTGATTGACTAATTCCCAAAGTACTTAAAAATGCTTTTTTGCACAACGATGTGTTAGCTAATGTGTATTTTCGGGTATAAACCCTCTTTGAATCAACGGAATAGCTTCGTTGTGTTCCTTTTTCAACCACAGCTCCAAAATTTATCAAATTCGTTCTTTCGTTGCTGGCTAGTCAATTTTTCAGTACATTTAAGTGGACATCTGCAGTCATAATTGTTTCCTTTAAACTCTTTAGCACTAATTTCTTTTCCTGCAACATTTATGTAATTTTCGTTTGTATTTGCTTTTTTTTTCCTAATCTCTCTATTCTGGTTTGGATATTTTCTCTTCCGCCCTTTTTTTGGCCGACCAGTTTGTGATGGTTGCTCATTTTCAGATTGCTCAGGTTCATGCAAATAATCAGGATCCACCGTATCTAGAAAATTCTCGTTAGCACTGTTGAGAGCAGCAGATGGTACAGCATTATCTTCTGCTTCGAGTGTATGAGTAGATTGGGATAATACCTCAATTTCACTAACTTTTGGGGTTATAGGATTAATGATAAAATCGTCATGTCCTGGTACAGTTGCCTGCCGGTCGATATCTTCATGAGTACTGCTTATAGCGGTATGTGGTATTGCAACGTCTTCCGATATATCTGTGGATTGAATTAATTCTTCGATCACACTAGCTACCGTTGCTGCAGGGTTTATAATGACATCATCAGTTTTTGATTGCTCACTTTCAGGTTGCTCAGCTTCAGGAAAATAATTAGGATCCACCGTATCATGAAAATTCTCATAAGCACTTCTAAGAGCAGCGGATGCTATTACATTATCTTTTGCTAAGAGCTTGTGAGTAGGTTGGGTTAATTACTCAATTCCACTAGCTTCTGGGGTTGCAAAATTTATCGCAAAATCATCAGGTCTTAATAAAGTGGCCTGTGTATCTTCATGAGTACTGCTTATAGGGGTATGTGGTATTGCAATATCTTTCGCTTTATCTGTGGATTGAAATAATTCTTCGATCGCACTAGCTACCGGTGCTGCAGGATTTATGATGATATCATCAGTTTCTGGTAATGTTGATTTGACGTTAATCAACTCAATCAACGGCGAAATTGATTGTCTCTCAAATTCAGCCATAATGTCCGAAAATATACCACTGCATCGAGAATCCTGAAAGTCGATGGAGTATGATAAACCATTGTTTGTAAAAAAACTATTCTCTGACGTTTCTGTGAGTGTTTCTGTAGGTGGTTCAATTACTTCTTTAAATATTGTACTTTCTTCATTTGGAGTTATTTCGTTGTGTACATCAATATTATCCGGAACTGTGTGTATGTGGGTAGATGACGGTACGTTATACGACTAACACTGGACTGCGATCTTAACGTTTAATAAATAAAACAACCATCTTTTTAGTGACAGTAGTGATTTATTCTTGTTTATTATAGTCTAAATCCGAACATTTATTGTGCGCGTGTAAATTGGTGGCGTATATTAAACGTAAGGCTTAAAATAGACACTGCAGTGACAAAAACTACCCTCGTTAAAATAAAAATAAAAAACAATGTTTAAGTGCTCGGCCTGTGCAAAATTCATGACGAGGAATGATGGTGCCGTATGCTACAAATGCAGTTGCCAGTACCACCTGGCATGTGTGGGAGTTTCTGCGGCGGCGGTTCCTCGAGATTGGAAGTGCCCGACGTGCAAAAGGTCCCAACCGACAGACAACCGGGCCGAAACGCCGGTCAAGGGCCTCCTTACCGAGACCGCCCCTGCCCAATCCGCCGCCGCAAAGCCTGCCGCGAAGCCCACCGCGAAGCCCGCCCCAGTCACGGCAGCCGCGGAACCCGCCGCGAAGCCCGCCGCGAGGCCCGCCGCAGTCACGGCAGCCGCGGAACCAGCGCGTGTGGGCGCGCGGACCTCGCCTGCGCCCTCGCCCGGCGGCGAAGCGGAGGAGGTACAGTCGGCACTGGGTCGCGAGATCCGGTTGTTTAGAGAGGAGCTGCAGGTCGTCCGGCAGGAATTCCGGGACTTCCGGCAGGAGTTTCTCGACATCAGGGCGAGCATGACGGTGTTCACCGGGAGGCTCGAGGCACTGGACGGGCGCGTCGACGCTTTGGAGCGACAAGTCGCGAATGGCGCCGTGTCGGTGGCGCACAAGGCCATGGAGGAAGCCATCGCGACCCTTCAGATGGAGCTGCGCGATCGGGACCAGGAGCTTCTCGCCAATGATGTGCAGATCTCCAACGTGCCGGAGGAGCCTGGTGAGAGCTCTGCAGGCCTGGCCAAGCGGATCTGCTCGGTGATTGGAGTGGAGCTGGACGCGCGTGACGTGGTTTCCGTGCACCGGGCGGGCCGGGTGCGCGAGGCGGGTCGGCCGCGGCCGCTCGTGCTGCGCCTGGCGCGGCGCGCCGTGCGCGACGAGCTGCTGCAGGGCGCGCGCGTGCGCCGCGGCGCCACCACGGCGGACCTGGGCCTTGCCGCCGCACCGCAGCGGTTCTACGTGAACGAGCGGCTCACTACAGAAAACCGGCAGCTTTTCCAGCGAGCCCGCGAGGCCGCGCGCGCCGCTTCCTGGCGCTACGTTTGGACCCGCGACGGCAGGATCTTCACGCGGCAGGCCGACGGGCAGCCGAGCCACCGTTTACGTCGCCTGACCGATCTGTGTATTTTTGGGTCCGTCGTAGCGGTCCAAAACGCCACTTAGTTTGTGTTTCCTTGTTTCTATGTTGTGGAGTCCTAAAATGTTATTATAAATGTTTATTGTTTGTTTTGCCTCCTTATGCGGTAAACATATTTAGTAATAGTAAAACTTGCATTATTGTTGTAGCCTTCTTGTTTGTATTATGTGGTTTTAGGTGTGTCGTCGCGGGAGTGAATCGACCTTTCATCCACTCCCTGTTATATTATTCGTTCTGGAACAATATTATATTTATAAACTTAAGTATGTATATAACTATTATTTCACTCTTTAAGGTATTATATCACTTGTTCTTCTCGAGTAACCTCACTTTACTTACACGTATACAGCCATCCATTTGTTATTGTTGTAATATGCTTTCTAAATCTTGTAATGTTCCATTGTAACAATTTTAAAGTTAGTTTGTTTAATGCTGGTTCCCTCGGTACGGGGCACGACGAGTTGATTGGGACTATTACTGAGACTGACGCAGACATTGTTGTGATCAACGAGACTTGGCTGCGGCCCGGGGAGGACGCGCGCGCGCCCGCTGTGCCCGGCTACCGACTGAGACATGTGCCGCGCCCGGCCGGGGTTCGCGCGAGAGGCGGCGGAGTCGGGATGTACTTGCGCCGGGGCCTCAGCGCCCGCTCCCAGCCGCACCCGCCTGCCGCACTCGTCGAACAAATGTGGCTTAAAGTAACAATTAACTGCAAGCACTTAATTGTAGGCACTGCATACCGCCCTCCATGGCTCAATGTTGACACGTTTTTTGATGCACTAACTGACTCGATAACTTCGTTTAGCCACTACGACCGATTGATTTTAGTTGGAGACTTTAATATAAATTGATATGACCGAAATGACTTTAAATTTAAATGTTTGACACAATTTTTGGAGACTGTTAACCTGACTCAACACGTACGCGACCCGACTCACTTCACGAGCCACAGTGAAACAATGATAGACCTTGTGTGCACCGACGCTCGCGTTGTGACTGTGGACGTGAAGCATATCCCGGACCTAGGGGCGCATGCTTTCGTCACTACTGAGCTTGACATAAAAAAACGAAAGCCGACGCCGACGACCATTACGTACCGACCTCTAAAAGATATTATCTTTTGTGACTTTTACCAAGACCTAGACACAATTGACTGGGACCAAATACTCCACCTTGACAATGTTAACGACATGGTGCGGTGCTTTAATGACCTTTTACTTGGACTTTTCGACAGACATGCACCTGAGAAGACGATCGTGGTGAAGGAGGCTCCCAAGCCTTGGCTGACTGGTAATGTGAGGTTTATGATGCGTCTTAGAAACGAAGCTCATAATAAGTACAAGCAAACGAAGTCTGACGCGCATAAACAGTACTACCTCGACTTGAAGCACCTTGTCATTGCAGCTATCCACAGCGAGAGGCGAGCCTTCTTCGATCACCATATCAATAACGCCACTGACACAAAGACGCTGTGGAAAGACCTAAAGCGTACCGTTATTCCCGACCCACACTCGCAACCCGACCTACCGACGCCTTTTAACGACCCTGACTCAATAAACTGTCATTTCCTCAATACACCGGGGAAACCAGAGGTCACTATATCTGACTTGACATTTTATGAATTTAGTAGACACGGAGACACGACTTTTACTCTTATGCCCACGACTTCGACAGCTGTCAGTAAAATCATAACCTCAATTAAAACGACTGCAAAGGGACTTGACTCGATTTCTATTGACATGTTGCATTTGACTCTTTCAAGGACTGCTGACATCCTGACACACATAATCAACAAGAGTATTTTAACTATGACTTTCCCGACTGACTGGAAAATCGCTCAAGTGACCCCTTTACCTAAGATACCGAACCCAGTGAACCTGTCTGACCTCCGTCCTATTAGCATCCTTCCCTGCGCATCTAAGATAATAGAAAGGGTAATTTGTGATCAACTGTCGGAATACCTTGAGAAAAACAGCATCCTACCTGAACTACAGTCGGGTTTTCGTAAGGGTCGGTCGACTGCTACTGCGTTGCTCGATGTAGTCGATAACATCTTACAGGCTCGGGATGCTGGCAAAAGTACTATTTTAGTTCTTTTAGATTTCTCTAGGGCTTTCGATTGCATTAGTTTGCCCTTGCTATTATCTAAGATGTCCTTTTACGGGTTTGATGTCGCTGCGCTTAGATGGTTTGACAGTTACCTTTCCGGTCGTCTGCAGGCGGTCAGGCTTCGAAAAGCGTCAGGCGATGCTTTGCTGTCCTCTCTTAGTCCTGTGACTAGGGGAGTGCCGCAGGGTTCGATCCTGGGTCCTCTACTCTTTATATTGTACATTGCTGACATTGTTACCAGTATAAGGAGTAGTAAGTACCATCTCTACGCCGATGACTTGCAACTTTACACTTCTAGCACGTTCTCAGATACAGTCAACGCCATAGAGACCATAAACGCTGACCTCGACCGTGTTGCTTCTTGGTCGGAGAGAAATTGCCTAGTTCTCAATCCCAAAAAGTCCAAATATTTGGTATTTGGATCGAAGCATCAAACCCGTAGAACTTTGGATAGCCTGGCGTCCAGGGATATTGCTATCATGGGCGAACCCATAGAAAGGGTGGTGGAAGCAAGTAACCTTGGCCTGCTCATGGACAGCGAGCTACGCTTTGAGAGCCACGTAGCTAAAGTCGTGAGTAATTGCTTTTACCGTCTCAAGGTTCTTTATAATATTCGTGATTACCTCAGTGTTGATATGCGTGTCCACCTGTGTGAATCACTTATATTATCTAGAGCAAACTATTGTGATGTCGTTTATGATGGTCGTATACTTGGTCGGTCCAAGAGGCTAATACAACGAGTCCAGAACGCATGTGCTCGTTTTTGTTTTAGAGTCCCTCCCCGCTCCCACATCACTCCGTATTTGAACGCCGCTAACTTGCTAAACATGGCTGCGCGGAGGCGCATGCACCTGGCGACCCTTATGTTTGGTGTGGTGCAACACATGACCCCGTCGTACCTCTTTAAACGGATCCAGTGGTCCAGCAATGTACGCAGGTTTAAACCTAGGGCGATTGTGCCGCTGCACCGAACCGCGGCGTTTCGGGGTAGTTTCAAGTTCGCGGCGTCCAAGTGCTGGAATGATCTCCCCCCTCCCATCCAAGGAGCGCCTAGCAAGTACACCTTTAAGCGTAAGCTTAAAGGCTATTTGTTGACGCTCCAAAAGTCATAATTTCCCAACCAGCACTTTGTCTTTAATTTATAGTTTAGTTTTTATTGTTTTTCTTTTGTTTTTGTTTGTTACTTAAATTGTGCCAAATTGTCGATGCTGTATACTGGCTAGTAGGTATTTCTATTTTACATATTAGGTTTCTTTAAAGTATTTGCATGTAGTTTTTGTATTTATTCTGTCACTAACTATAAGTATTTGTTTAATAGTAAATATATTTTTGTATTACCTACACTATTTATTCGTTTAACGTACCGTCCGTCTGTCACAAATGGAGCTGGCTGAAAATCAGCGCTGCAGGTGTTTGACACCTCAGCATTATGCTGAGCCAGTGTCCAATTCACTGCCGCGAAGACACACTCACTACTCTTTTTATTGCTGTTTTCTGTTTTTAATTTTTTATTATTTCTGTGTGTTTTATGTGTGTAGTGAATAAATGTATTTTTCTTTTCTTTTTTCTTTTGTATTTCGTCTTTGTCATTCTTTTTATCAAGATTCACCAGCATGTGGCCTATAGACTTTTGCGGTGCCATCCTAGAAATAAATAAGTGATTTATCGGTAGTCAAAGAAAAAACCCGGCAAAGTGTGAGTCGGATTCACGCACGAAAGGGTCCTTACCATTATCTATACAACATTAGCAAAAAAACGGCAAAAAATCACGTTTGTTGTATGGGAGCCCCCATAAATATTTAATTTATTCTGTTTTAACTATTTTTTGTTATAGCGGCCTCTTCTGTCAAAATTTCAACTGTCTAGCTATCACGGTTCATGAGATACAGCCTGGTGAGTATGGCAATTGGCCACTTTCAGTGTTGTGCAGTAACACAATAGTTTCCTGCTACATAAACGCATATTGCTTGTCTCACAGACAGACAGACGGACAGCGGAGTCTTAGTAATAGGGTCTCGTTTTTACCCTTTGGGTACGGAACCCTAAAAAGAAAAAAAGGTGTTTAATATTATTACTTATTTTAATTCATAGACCAGTATTACTGTACAGGTTAGTCTATTAAAATGAACAATAAAATTTAAAGTTCATTTTTGCAAATCAGTGTCATGGTGCTTACAATAAAAAAGTTATGATTAATGGTCGGAATCTAGTTTTGCTAAAAGGTATTATGTTTAATGACGCGGTAACAATGACAAAACATAGGGTACATTTTATTTTGCAATAATGAATCAAGGAACATAATTCATTGAAAGTACTACTTTAAAGTTTTGCAATAATCATTTAAGTGTAGAAAATATTTTTAACCCCTTTTAACTACAAATTACTTTAACTAAATGCAAAATAAATTCTTTTAAATTATTCAAAACAGACTTACCCAGGTGAACTCATACGAAAAACCAACAATTCGCGGTTGTTTTGTAGTTTTACCGGCGTAATAACCTCAAAAAAATGCAGTGATAAAATAATTAAGATCAGTTTTAATAAATAACTAACCTTGATTACCTCCAATGCTCAGCCGATGAATTACACAATAATGAGTCGATTTAAACATTTGCGATGTAAAAATACAAAATGTTTAACACCTTTTCTTTTAAACAATAATCACAGCGATACTCATGCAAAACAAAACAGTTGAGTTGTGATTTACGCAAAAATGTGTTAACCCTCTTGAAACGTTATTGGTAAAATAATACCCACTTTGTGCATTTTTAGGGTTCCGTACCGCAAAAGGGAAAAACGGAACCCTTATAAGATCACTTTGTTGTCCGTCCGTCCGTCTGTCCGTCTGTCAAGACCCTTTATCTCGGGAACGCGTGGAGGTATCGAGTTGAAATTTAAACCATATACTCAAATCTACAGTCCCTTGATGCTGGGAAAAAATCAAACTTCTACATTTACGTAAAAAAAAGATACGGCCGTTTATGTCGCAAAAACGTGTATTTCGACACTCTCGAGGGAATCAAAATGTATAGGGTATTTCCCGTTGACCTAGAACTATGAAATTTGGCAAGTAACACCGTCTTTTACTGCAAGTATAGGAAAAAAACTGAAATCTGTACATTTTTAATCAAATCACAAAAAAACAGGGCCTTTATGCAAGGAACGGCGTACAGTGCGACAAGAGCCCGATCTAGGTGAATAATATTATTTGACGCTAAATATAAGATCAAAACTCAACACATTGAAGCTAGAAATATCAATATTTATAAAAAGTTGAAAAACAAGCTAGTTTTAACGAAAAAACTTAAAATCCAGTATAATTTGATCTCCCTGTACCTACGCTGATTTCCCCTAAAATGTGAGGTCAGCTTAAACTGGTTTTTATGACTTTGTAAAAAGAGCGTTATTTGCTCTAATTTTCAAATTTATATTATTTTAAGTTGTATAGAAAATTTAAGGCCTTCACCATTCAGCCAATTAATACCTTTTGCGATAATGTCACGAAATGGTTCTGTATTTTTCCACATTCAGCACATTTCGCCAACAGATGGTGTTAGTACTTAATCGTAAATGATGCTAATTTTGAATGTTACTTCTACGATTAATATAACATAGGCCCCGTTCCCACTATGCCGGACCGGCGAATTTGCCGGATGCCGGTAAGGCTAGTGGCTTATGACGCTGTTCACACGGCATAATGTGAACAGCTTCATATAAATTGTACAGTCACTACCCTTACCAGATCCGGCATAGTGGGAACCAGGCCATACATATTTGTGTAAGGGCATGCTTTGATGGTTCGGTCATTTGGAAAGGATGGATGAAAGAAGATTGACGAAAGAGATATACAGAGCTAAAGTGAGTGGAAGGGTCGGAAGGGGCCGCCCTAGGCGTACTTTTCTTTTTCGAATGAAATCGGAGAAATACTGGAAAAGGGCCGAATTTTAAGTACCCGAAACCGACGTGCGTGCATGACTCGATGCATGAATGTGGAAGAAGCGAAAGAGATTTGTCAAGATCGTAGCAGGTGGAACGAAGTGGTCTCTGCCTACCCCTCTGGGAAACAGGCGTCATTTAATGTATGTATGTATGTATGTACATATTTTTGTTATTCAAGGTACTGAGCGATACAGAGCTATAACACGCTATACGGAGTTTTTTTTTTTGGCGGTGTCTGATAGACGTTACGTCAGTCGCAGAGAGTTAAAAATCTGTGTTGAAATTTAGGCTAATCAAAATGGACCTTATTGCATAGATAATAAAGTACATAACAAAATGAAGAAAGAACTATTGCGTTTTCCAACCATATTATCTTACATACGGAACCCTCGGTGCGCGAGTCCGACTCGCACTTGACCGCTTTTTTAAACGTGTCAAGGTACTAAACCTATTAATGTAAAATAAGGAACACGCATTAACGGATTTGTGTCAAGAGTTTTTGCTATTTTTATAATATTTAGAGATGTCAAGTCATTTTTGTAAAATGTAGAGGATACGATGAGGTACAGTTTGGCATCAAAAACTTGATTTTCGAATCTTTGTGGGTTGACACATTATTGCTTATCAGCATCCAAATATGTTAATTTTTACAAAAATTCACTATCTCTCTATTATATTTAAAATACGGAAAATAACCCTCATTCCATAAAATTCCTCTATTTGTTTCTACCCATGCAACCTGTATTTTTTCTGTCTTTGTTAATTCATAATATGGATATGGTGGTTTAATCAACATAACAAGAAAACTATTATTGTAGATCATTGCTATTTCTTTCGGGATAAATTTATTGTGCTCATCTTTGAAGCCTTGAACATCCATAATCACGATCATGATATTTTTCTAACTATGTTACTCAAAGGCTTGTACTCGATAAGACGATCGTTTAAGATCAAACAGTAAGCCGCTGTATTCTCAGGTATGTCTTCCGACGACTCGATTTCTAATCGTACGTCGACTCGTCCGGTTTTCAGTGTATCGTTTTGTCTCGAACAGTCAATAACAAAAAGTGTAGTTTTTTTTCCGAATGCATTTAAACTAAGCATGGGATCGATACTGCTGTTGTAATACGACTGTCGAAAATTGGCATACATCTCATATAATATACTGTACTTGCCTTCATTAAATTTTAAGTTGAGTGAATCATAAGGAAAGTATTGCGAATTTAAAAACAACTTCACGTTTGTTATGTGTTAGCAATACGAGGCGCCCCCTGGTGGTATTCCACGGAACTTACCTGTTTTTACCGCCATTACCGCGCGACGAGGTGATAAAAAGGGGTGCACGACTGACGCGCGCTTCTTAGCTCCTGAATTCTCGAGAATCAACTACAAATAAATACTGTTCTGATTTGTGTCAATTACGTTAAAATAAAATAAGCTCTAAAAGTGTGCTGGTGTTTAAATTGTTAACATTAGAAGTGAGTAGGACGTTAGATAGGCCCACTAATAATGGGGAAGAAGAAACGGGCGCGGTCGCGACGGAGCCCTAGCTCGAACTCCCGGTCAAGCAGTTCGAGCCGCGAGGGCCTCCACCACGGAAGAGATCAAAAAAAAAGAGATCAAGCAAGGTATAAAAAAAATTTGCCGCCGAAACTGTGAGTACAACTTCTATCACATTGCATAATATGATACCGGAATTTGACCCCCTGCGCGATAATGTAACCGCCTGGCTAAACGTAATAGAATCTTACGCGAGTACGTTCTCTTGGACTGATAGTATGATACGTTATCAAGCTCTAAATAAGCTGAAGGGTTCGTCAAAAACTTGGTACGATTCATTATTACGTAACGACCATAGTTGGACTACGTGGGGGTGGGTAGACTGGAAAGAAAAAATTAGGTCAACTTTCCAAGTAAAACGGAACATGTTCGAGTTGCTTAGAGAAATTGTGGAACGAAAACCGGTGGAGAATGAGTCATTGTACGCGTTTTTCTTTGAGCAAAAAGCGAAAATAGATAACTTACGTCTAAATTTCTCGGATTGTGACATAATTTCGATTATTATCGGAAACATAGGAGACAGTAACATTAGCGCGTCGGTAGAAGCAGGGAATTTCAGATCGTGTGACAGTTTAGCAGGGTTTTTGCATAGTCGCACATACCGTTCTAAAACAACAAAAGTTGTTACATCACAACATAATACAAATCGCGAAAATGCTGCTAGACTGTCGTCATCGAATCAATCGTCATCTCAGACCGCAACTCTTTTTGCCAATACGGTCTCGTTACCATCTAACTCCAATCAGCAACATGCGGCATCGTCACAACAACGCAAGCCTCTTGAGTGCTTTAATTGCGGGGGTAATAATAAACGAGTTCAATGTAGCGTTAAGTGCGAATTTTGCGGGAAAAGAGGGCATTCTGAATCAATCTGTTATAAAAAGAATGCAAACGCGTCAATGAATGCAAACATAAATAACAGTGAAAAACAAGAAACAAAACGGGTATCTTTCCCAAATTCTAAAGACAAGTTTTGCAAAACTATAAATATTCATGATTTCACTCATGACGCGTTCGTTGATATGGGCAGTAGCTGTTCCATTATAAACCAAGATTTAGTCAAAAAGTACTCGTTAACAACCATTCCTCTCCCGAGTCCCGTGATATTGCAAGGCTTTTCGAATGACAGTGTGAAAACTGTACATAACATGGTTAAAGTAAACATTGGCCACGGTGGTCGTGGCCGCGTGTACGTACGAGCAGCTCGAGCAGAAAAATGCTAACGTGTGCGCTCACCTCCTCAGTTGGTTCTCTGCGAACGGCCTCGTCCTCAACGTCGCGAAGTCTAACGTGATGATGTTCACAGCCGGAAACTCCACTGCCATCGCGCCAATACAAACCCAATGCCACGTTGCGAGTCTTGCAGTTTTCTCGGGTTTTGGTTAGACGCTAAGCTTAATTGGAAAACGCACGTATCTAAGCTGTGTGGAAGGCTTAGTAGTGCGATATTTGCAATACGCAAACTCAAGCCAATGATTTCCGCCGATGCTCTGCTCCAAGTATATTATGCATATTTTCATTCAATTTTATCATATGGGATTATCCTATGGGGTAATTCCACGGACTCCAAACAAGTTTTCACTTTGCAAAAAAGAGCCCTTTGCACATTAGCAAGTGTAAAACCGAGGCACTCATGTAGGGAACTCTTCAAAAAATATGGTATTATGACGCATTATTCACAATATGTTTTCGACATTATTATGTACACACGACACAATATACACCAGTTACCCGGCAAACGGGCCGCCTCCAACGTGTGCCGCGGCGGTTGGCGCTGCTCGACAAAAACCCGCGCGTGATAGGGCCCGCTTTCTATGAGCGTCTACCCGCAGACCTAAAAAACGAATCTTCTGATGGAATATTTGGTCGCCGACTTAAAAAACTTCTATTGACGCAATCACTATATTCCATAAAAAAGTATAGTGATAAGTAGGTTTAATTGATTTGTTGTTTTTGTTTTATTTATTATTGATCTGTTCTTTTTATTCATTATACTTTTTTGACATTTTGTGACTGTAGCTAATTAGCTTTATTTTTATTTTGTTTAACTTAATTCTTATTTTTACATTTTGACTGCGTTTGTTTATTCTATTGCATTATTATTATTATTCTTTTTTACATTTTGACGATCTTATTGTGAATTCATTATGATTATGTGACATAGAATAATGTAATTTTCAATATGAAATAAATGCCTACCTACCTACCTACCATTAAACTAGATTCAGTTTGTTTGATGGATGTTGAGATGTACGTGTTAAATGAACTATCTGGGAGCGACATATTGATTGGCCGCAATGTCACGGAACGCGCGGATCTCATGTACTCCAGGGTAGGTAATGCGTTAAGATTTGAGTACGCTACAACATATGACGAGTTCTGTACTGTCATCGCTGATTCAGGTTTGCAGTTCGATTCCGACTCTCATCACAGTGAGTTGTTGACATTATTTAATACGTATCGAGAATGTATTGCGTCAAATGTTAAAGAGTTGGGGAAGGTAAACTCTCATGAGATGACAATTAAATTGAGCGACTCCAAACCTGTTCAATGTAGACCGTACAGAGCTGCGCCAGCAGATAAGATGAAAATACGGGAGATGGTAGGGGAACTTTTGGATAGCGGGATAATTCGGGAAAGCAATTCTCCTTATTCTAGCCCAGCTCTTTTAGTGAACAAGAAAAACGGAGAAAAGCGTCTGTGTATAGACTATAGGGCCCTTAATAAAGTGACAGTGAAGGACAAATACCCAATGCCGCGCATTGAAGATCTTATAGATAGACTGCAGGGTTGTAAAGTGTTCACGAGTCTTGATCTCAAGAGCGGTTATTATCAAATAAAGATGAGCGAAGTAGATGACTCCATTTCCAAAACTGCTTTTATTACGGAAGATGGACACTTTGAATTCTTACGAGTCCCGTTTGGCCTGGCCAATGCCCCATCTTGTTTTCAACAAATGATGCATAAAGTTCTAGGCAATCTACGATTTGGCAAAGTCATTATTTACTTAGACGATGTATTGATTGTGAGTGAAACGGTAGAAGAAAACTTGCAAATTCTAGAGCAGGTCCTTAAAATATTCAAAAACAATGGCCTGACACTTAATCTAAAAAAAGTTTCTTGGATACAGGGTTAAAGAAAACAGTATCATGCCTAGTGAAGTCAAGGTACAAGCAGTGAAAGACTTCCCTACCCCGACAAATATCCACCAGCTTCGTCAATTCTTGGGGCTAATAAGTTATTTCAGAAAATTTATTCGAAATTGTGCTGTTTTGTCGAGTCCACTTACACATTTGTTGAAAAAGGATAGCGCATGGGCATGGGAACCCAAACATGAACAGACATTTCAAACTCTGAAAAATACACTAACTTCGGATAACGTATTGAGTATTTTTGATCCGAATAAGGAATGTATTCTATACACGGACGCGAGTCGAGACGGGCTAGCCGGAATTCTGATGCAGTTGACTGACGAGGGTGAGAAACCCGTATACTATTATAGTCGTCAAACAACTGCGGACGAAAAAAGGTATCATTCATTCGAACTCAAACTCTTGGCTATCGTCACATCCCTGCAAAAGTTTAGGCTTTATTTATTAGGAAGTAAATTTACCATTGTGACTGATTGTAGTGCTGTTAGGTTTGCACTTACAAAAAAAGAAATAATCCCACGGATTGCACGTTGGGTACTCTCGACCCAAGAGTTCGTGTTCGACATCACGCATAGAGAAGCCACGCGTATGCAACACCTGGACGCTCTTAGTCGAAACCCCGTACATAGCGGGGAGCAGACTGAGGCCGAAATCGTTATGTCAATAACTGAAGCCGACTGGCTACTCTCGTGTGCAAATTCAGGACCCGAGATTAGTTGAGATTAGGACGGCTCTAGAATCTGGTGAAAGCGATAAACATAAACAGATATTTAACCAATATGAATTATTAGGAAATAAAGTTTATAGGCAAACGACTCAAGGTCGTCGTTGGGTGGTACCAAAACAATGCATTTGGCAGGTTATTAGGAGTAATCACGACGATTTAGGTCACTTTGCTCTCGATAAAACTTTAGAAAGGATTGCATATCGTTATTGGTTTCCTAAGATGCGAAGAACAGTAAAAAAATATATTACGAATTGCCTCAATTGCGCGTACTATAAATGTAAAGGTGGCCCTAGGGAAGGGGAACTGTATCCACTGCCCAAACACGCACAACCCTTCCATACACTACATGTGGGTTCATTTGTCAAAACTAAGAAATACAACAAATACATGTTCGTCGCTGTAGACTCGTTTACAAAATTTGTGTTTGTTTGCGCAGTGCGAAATGCAATGACAGTACCAACGTTATCCAGGAATTAGAAAGTATAACGAAGGTCTTTGGAAATCCGCGTCGAATAATAGCTGATGCAGGGTCTGCTTTCACGTCTAGCAATTTCAAAGAGTATTGTGGAAGTAGAAACATTCGATTGCATTTTATCGCTACCGGTATGCCGCGCTCAAACGGCCAAGTAGAACGCTTTAACCGTACGATTTTAGACGCTATGAAAACTATGGGTGCGAATTTGGACGAAGATAGATGGGATCATTGTGTTAAAGACTTACAACAGGCGCTTAACAGTACCTATCATAAGACCATTAAGGCTGTGCCGAGCGAAGCTTTGTTTGGGTATAGGTTGAGAACAGATAGTGATGGGTTAGCAGTAGAGAGCGACACGGATCATACAGACGTCACAGAATTGCGTAGAAAGATAAAGGAAAACATATTAGCCAGTGCGGAGTACCAAAAGCAGAGGTTTGACGGTACTCGAGTAAAAGCCAAACAATACCAGGAAGGAGACTTAGTATTGGTCAAAATTGCTAGCCAATCCAATGATGGCAAAAGCAGAAAACTAATGCCAGTATTCAAGGGGCCATTCCAAGTGAAGAAGATTTTAGGAAATGACAGGTACCAAATATCTGATCTAAGAGGCAGTGAGAGGAAGTCTAAGCTATACACAGGTAACACTGCGGCCGAAAACATGAAACCATGGATTAAAATCCACGATTTGGACCTCGACGACGAACCGTGTTAGCAATAGGGTATGTATGCACCTACATAGACTTCTTAGTTGACCTTTATTTAAATTTATCGTGAGTGAAGTGTATAAGTCATTCACTGTAAAGTCGAGTAAAACCATAACGAGTTACATTTTTTATTTTACAGCTCGAATTATGATAAAGTTTGATAGTTTGTTGTTTTAGACCTAAATTAAACTAACTAATAGACGTTTCCTAAGTCTAAAGGGACGGTGCTAAAAGTTAGTGTGGTTTATCCTAAGTCTAAAGGTGAACCCGGGCCTAAAGCTACTTAACAGGTTTTCTTCACATATCCACACGAACCTAAGACTAAAGGCGCGGTGATATGCGAGTAAAACTAAAGTCAAACAACTTTCTTAACATGATGACCGAGGCGATTGATAAGGGATAATTATGTAAATAAGAATACAAACTCAAATAAGTACTTCAAATATATTTTATTGTGTGTTATAGATTCAGTCGTGTCTGAGGGCAGGCACGAAGCAGCATGGCCGTGTTAGCAATACGAGGCGCCCCCTGGTGGTATTCCACGGAACTTAGGTACCTGTTTTTCCGCCATTACCGCGCCACGAGGTGATAAAAAGGGGTGCACCGACTGACGCGCGCTTCTTAGCTCCTGAATTCTCGAGAATCAACTACAAATAAATACTGTTCTGATTTGTGTCAATTACGTTAAAATAAAATGAGTTCTAAAAGTGTGCTGATGTTTAAATTGTTAACATATGTTACAATGGTCAAACAGAGCTGAACTTTTTGTTTTGCTTAATTTTCTATCAGTTTGCAAACCAAATATAACATATCTCGGTTTTTCTAACTGAGAGGCAGTTTTGATAGTCTACGAATGTTTGGTGGTTCTAGGTAAAAGAGGATACTCATATAAATCCCAATTTCGGGAAGCTACATGTACGGCTCGATCTTTTTCTAAATGTTTCAGTAATGATAATCGATTACGATCTGAAACTTTAACATGCGGTACACGCCATTGAACTTTTTGTACTTCCATTACTATTTTATCATTTTTATCAATCAACAAAACACTATTTAAAGCAGAATTGCTTCTATGAAGTATAAGTTCATGCCTGCAATTGACAAGTATTTTGTTGTAATCTTCCGCAAACCCTAGTACTCTGTTTAAGGGTATGATAACAGAGAAATGTCCATTCTTTTGAACGTTCTCATTTAAATTCCAACCCCATAATTGTGCACTTTTACTCTCTCCATCATTAATAGATATATAAGATTTTATTGTTGTTGTTATTCCGGCATTTTTAATGCCATATATTTCAACACCATTCAGTTCGTATTTTATATTTTGAAATAAAATCATTATTGGATTATTTGTAAAATTAATATCTTTCAATATTAATTTTCCTGCTGCATCTAACCCGGATACCTTTGCAGACCCCTGAATGTATATAGAGCTTGCAGATGGTAGTACATAAACATCTTGCTGATGAATAGGTATTCTAATTTCATCATTTTCTTTAAAACTGTGATTGTAGGGATTGTAACTGTGGATCTCATAGCTTTCGATAGAGTTGTCTTGTTGCGGTGGATCGGTAATTTGCAACATTTTATTTTAATATTTTTAAACCAAGAGAGTTGAGAAACTTTTTATTCCTTTTAGTAAAACACCTTGCATTTAACCGTCTTGTTTCATTGAATATCGGTAGTTAAATATTAGATTTTTTTAATATGGGGGGGTTTGTATTGAAAACATACATGCCTAATTTGGAGATCTAAACCTTAAAATTTTATAGTTTTAGTAATACTTATTAAGAACTTAACACCCAATCCTGTACACTGCTAATAAAGGAATGTATACCATTCAGTTATCGCATCATTTTTAGTGTAGAGAATTATTACATCATTTTGTGTGAGATTGTCCACTAATATTTATTTATTTATTTATTTATCGATTTATTATGAAATCTATTCTTCCAAAATGATTTTAAGAAATTTCAAACATAAGTGCCCGCAATGATATAAATGGTTTTTTTGTAAATTTTCATAATTATACCGAATATTAGATCCGACATATGCTATAAATTCCTTTGGTGGTTTCAAATTACCGTAACTGTCAAAATATACAAAGTAATCATTAACTTTTCCATAGGCTACCCAATGAGTACCAGAATTTTCAGACGAATCTAAATTGATAACGCCACATTCTATCGGCCATGCCACTTCTGGTAATTCATCTCTCATAAATACACCGCGAAAATGTGGAATATTTGTTGTGTGCTTTAGTATATCGATATTACTTAATGCTCTATCGGGTAGCCTACTTACTAGTTTTTTTTATTTGAAACATAAAGTCCTAAACCACCCCTGTACGGTTTAAGATGTAATCCAGCACCAATACACACTGAATCGATTTGATGTTATGTTTTTTTGACTCTGCGAATTGCTTTCTAGCTGATTTATAATGATGAACAGCTTTGCTAATTCCAGCGACACCACCGGTTAAGCCACCCGCAATAGATAAACCGGCAAAAATAGGAATTAATGGTAGGACTCCACCAGTTTTAGGTACAGGTATCACACGAGGTAATTTTATAGGCAATTCAGAAGCTATTTCTTGTGCAGCTGCATATGCTAATTCTGTTATTATTTTCTTGCATTTGGGCTTCAGTTTACGAATATGTCTTTTAGCATGCGAAACAATATTAGTAAAACTTTTCTTCAGTCCAGCTCCAGTTTTCAGGATGTTTGGTGTTAACGTTTGCTTTTTATTTACTTTGTCGAAACTAATTTCTTCGGGTCTCATTTTTAGTAAAAATTAAATAATTTTTAGTATTCTATTTGAAGAGTTCTTAATTGTATAAATAACCGAATACTAATGAGTAGATGAAACGAAAAATTGTATATTTATACACAACATTTACATTTATAATCGATTTCTTTTCTCTATCCAGCTGTTTTCACTAGCCTGTTTTCCTAACCATTTTACATATACTTTGCTTCCTTTGCTCTTCAAGATTTTTTCAACAAGATATACCTCAGGGTATTTAGTTTTTTGGATTTCTTGACCATAAAATGCACCTAAAATAGGTCTTGACCCCGCGTCTTCTAATAAATATGTAGTAGGTTTAGTGAGTTGGACTTTTGTAATCTTAAATATTTCTGTAGACCAATTAGGTGTAAACCCTTTCTCAAAACATCCTTTATGTTTACTGATTCTTACAAAATCACCAACTTGAAACCTTTTACGATTTGCTATTTTCTTAGACAGCGAATTGTTAATGTATCTCTGCAATACAGTTTCTTTATTATTATGATTAATTTCTGAAGGTCGTTTTCCCACAGTTCTATGAAAAGTGTGATTATATTCGTAAACTTTCTTCTCAAGATTGCCATCAATCCATTTATAATTACCTTTTAAACTAAATTATTTATACAGCTTATTTTTGAGAGTTCTTATAAATCTTTCTACGATTGCTTTTTTCGTAGAAAATGTAGATTAATGATTAATATTGTACTCATCAGTAACTTTTTTAACCATCATCTCCATCAATTTGTTGTATAAATAAAGGTTTAATAATTTGACAATATTTCAGTCCTTTGTCACCTTTTAATTGTCCATCGGGGTCACAGTTCTGTTTGTGCACATTTGTTATAATTAACATTTCTTTATACTCGGTTTTATCTTTTTCAGTTACAAGATTAAGATCAGGTTTGTTACGCATTAAAAGCTCTTTCAAACCCACGGTTAATTCATAATTTTTATTATTGACGGTAACCACATATTTTTTTTGCCTGTTAGTAGCATCATTAATAAATGATAAGCTTACAGGAGTATTTCCCATCATAAGTTTCTTATCAACACTACAAATACCGAATGGTACATTTATATTCTCGTACATATCAATCATGTCTTCCTTTTTCAGAGACAAAAGTGTTTCGTCATTTCCTTTTAACAAATTTTCAACATTTTCATCAGTATCATAGTCATAATAATATTCTGAGTGTTGATTGGAATCAGCATTTAATAAATCTTTAAATTTTTCGTATCCTGCAGACGAGTACAAATTCTCGTTTGTATTATTAATATTCAACAGTGAGGGGGTATTAATATGCGAATTAACTTTCCCATTTATGCTGACCAGTGTTTCTAAAGGATCTGTAATCGGTTTAAAGACCTTTTTGAGTTTAAGATTATTTTCATCTTCTTCATTTGTAATCATCTTTATTTTATTTTTTATGTTATTCACTGATTTTATAAGCTGCGCTTTTAAATTTATATCCATTGTATAAACTTTTAATCTCAACCACTTAATTCAGACTCTCGTCTTAAAATGATTTATTTTTTTAAACATTGTTTTATATGTCGAGTTTAAAAGTAAATGAATGTGTCAAACCCCCGTCTATATCTTCCTTCATTTATTGCGCAATCCTTATTTATGACAAGAAAGCTATATTTATCTATCCACACAGCACAACAAAGCTCTTTAAATTTTATCCAGTCTATGTCTGTATTAACATGCTCATTGTATATGTGTTTTAAATTGGTGTCATCTTGCTTAAATATAATCAGAAGATTAACATTATCTCTGAGTAGTTGTTTGGGTATTTTCGAATATGTATGAGATAAATAAAAACAGTCTATTTGTCTATGTCTTCCCAAAGCAAAGTAGTTTCGAATATTTACTTGATTTTCGCATGCAACATCGTCAAAAATCATTATTGAATTAGATAATGTATCGTTTGGGTGAATTACTTCATTGTTATCACGAAAAATAAAGAATTTAGCGTTTGGAATTTTGTTTATAACTAGCTGAAGAAATCGATACTTCGGTTGAAAACCTGTCTTTGAATATAAATAAATATTCTTGAATTTTAATCCATTTTCATGTAACAATAAATTTAACATTACATTCGTTTTACCACAATTTGAGGGACCACATATAATGCAACGGATTGTATTATGAAACAATGCACTATGTTTGACTCTTTGTTGAGCAAGGTTTTCTAATTTTATATTTTTCACTTCAAGAGTTTGTCTATGTTTAATAAACTTCATCGTGGATGTGAAACAGGGGAAACATTCGCATCTCTTTATATACCTAATATTTAAATAGATATTCCTTTCTCAGATTTTATGATTAATTGCCAGATGTAAGCATTATTAAATAAATTAATAAATATCGAGGGTGGGACAATTACACACAGATTCATTTACACATCATTTCCTTTAGAAATGTGCGTTTATCCAAATGATATACGAAGAATAAGATTTGATGTGAACAAACATACATGCACACATATGTCCAGACATTGCAGTAAAATAATAGCTTGTAAAAGTAAAATTTGTGTTCAGCAAAACCGGGGGCGATAACTAGTAATATTATTTGTCGCATTGTAAATGCCGATATGCAGTAAAGTTAGTCGAACCAATGTGTAAATTAAATCAAAACACATACATGTTAAGGTTCAATCTTTCACGTCAGCTCAACTGCGTTTAATCCGACTAGAGCAAGCGCGCTCCGTACATGGTGATCAACACAGACGGAATCATCTTACTCCGGCGCAGCGAACGCACCATATTACTTTCCATATAGGATTATTCAAGTCAGTATATTAAAAACGGCTGATTTTGAACTCTAATAACGCAATTAATCTCGGATATAAATTCAGAAAATATGTTACACAATTATGTAGTCCCACTTCTTAGTTGATATATGAAACTTTAAGACATTTCAAGCTCGCCGCAAGCAACGCCGCGGGAAAATCATAGTCATTTTAAAACAATTAAATGTGCTTCGTTGTAGTCGCTCAACTATCTTAATCGAGATATCTTATCGCCACCCTTGAAATCGGTACCGTTGAGGAGTTCCGGTGGCCATCTGTGGTCTTCATCATCAGTTCCGCTTCACCAAGTGACACTTTCTGAATGCAAATGCTACACTTGTTACTAAAAATACTAAAATCGCTATATGTTTGCATACAATATTTGAGGAGTTCCCTCAATTCCTCACTGATCCCTTCATCAGATTCAGATTTGCTGACAATGGGACCACCTCGGAAATATACTCTATCAAACCAAAAAAGAATTTTTAAAATCGGTCCTCAATTGACGGAGTAATCGGTGAACATACATAAAAAAAAAAAAAAAAAAAAACATACAGTGGAACGTATAACCTCCTCCTTTTTTGAAGTCGGTTAAAAATATTTTTAAAGTGATCGGACGACATAACAATGTCGGTAAGTAAATTTTTATTTAAGTTAATAAGTTTAAATCAATTATAACTTATAACTGACAACTAACTATTCAACTATTTATTAAGCCGATAAATGGTAAATATTTCTTGAAGACATTAACTGTTGTATTTAGTTTGCAATGAATATTTAATTGCGTGTAAAGAAAACTTAATTTAATTCATTTATCCATTTCTTCACCAGGATGCTTCGGAACATCAATTTAACTTCCTGCCCAGCCCGAGCCGTAATGTGCGCGAGCGACGGTTAGGTTTGGGGGTGAAGAGAAGAGCAGAACCCACGGTCTACTCGTTTCTAAAGAAACCACATCGGGAAGGCGTCGCAAAAATAATCAAAATTGAAATTTATGATGGTGAAAAATTAGATGCAAATTATGACCATGTATGCAAATGTGACGCTGAACTGTGTACGCAGTATGTTGTGAGATATGGTTTACTAGACGATGTGTACGAGGCAACACGAAGAGTTATAGATAAAATTGAGGGCAGCATCTTAGGGACGAGTTACACAATATTATAAAACCTGTAAATTATTTAATACCTAATGTTTATTACTCTGAATTATATATAAACATAATCATAATTTTTAATGTTTACTCTTGTTAAATAAATAAAACTACTCTACAAATGTAAATGGTTTTTTATTACTTTTCATTATACTACGAACCTAAAAACCTTCAGTTGAATTGAATCAGATTACTTCTTTTCGGTTAGCTCTCGAATAGGTAGATAATTCAGTTGATTCGATTCAAATTAATTTTCGAGTAGACAGATAATTCAGCTTAATCGATTCAAGATAGTTCTTGAATAGATCATTAATTCAGTTGAATCGATTCAGATTACTTCTTTTCGGTTAGCTCACGAATAGGTAGATAATTCAATTGATTCGATTCAAATTACTTTTCGAATAGACAGATAATTCAGCTGAATCGATTCAAGATAGTTCTCGAATAGATCAATAATTCAGTTGAATTGATTCAGATTACTTCTTGAACGATGTATAATTGGGGCGGCTTGTTTGCTAACTGATGTGAAATACACTAAGCTGCTCGTATCAGTATAACATAATTTGATCTGTTTATTACCTGTTTGATCTGTTCTGCTCAATAGAATAATGTACTACGAGTACAACGTAATACGAGTTCGTTCTATATACGTTATTCTTACTTGGATAGAGTCGTTCCCTCCCATTTCATCATTAAACAATCCTGGAACTTTAGCATTTACGGTGGACAAGTTGAACGGGTTGTTTGCTAACTGATATGAAATATACCGAGCTGCTCGTATCAGTATAACATAATTTGGTCTGTTCATTACCTGTTTGATCTGTTCTGTTCAATAGAATAATGTACTACGAGTACAGTGTAATACGAGTTCGTTCTACATAAGTTATTCTTACTTGGATAGAGACATGAAACACAGCAAGCTGTCCGCATCAGTATAACATAATTTGATCTGTTCATTACCTGTTTGATCTGTTCTGTTCAATAGAATAAGGTACTACGAGTATAGTTTAATACGCGTTCGTTGTACAAACGTTATTCTTACTTGGATAGAGACATGAAACACAGCAAGCTGTCCACATCAGTTTAACATAATTTGATCTGTAATGTTCATTACCTGTTTGATCTGTTCTATTCGATATCACTTGCTCCTTTTTTGAAGACTATGAAAAAGTGAATTGGTTAAAGAAATATAAGGTACTGAGATTGTTCATAATTTAGAAGATATTAGCAGTCCTCATTTTTTTTCTCTGTATGAAAGCTATGCACCATCGTGTGATGTACAAACCTGTATTTATCATGATACGTATTTGATTCGATTCAAATTACTTTTCGAATAGACAGATAATTCAGCTGAACCGATTCGAGATAGTTCTCGAATAGATCAATAATTCAGTTGATTTGATTCAGATTACTTCTTTTCGGTTAGCTCTCAAATAGGTAGATAATTCAGTTGATTCGATTCAAATAACTTTTCGAGTAGACAGATAATTCAGCTGAATCGATTCAAGATAGTTCTTGAATAGATCATTAATTCAGTTGAATTGATTCAGATTACTTCTTTTCGGTTATTTCACGAATAGGTTGATAATTCAGTTGATTCGATTCAAATTACTTTTCGAACAGACAGATTATTCAGCTGAATCGATTCAAGATAGTTCTCGAATAGATCAATAATTCAGTTGAATTGATTCAGATTACTTCTTGAACGATGTATAATTGGGGCGGCTGGATCTTCTCTGATCCAGATGCCCCAATTATACACTACTGACAGCCGCCAATCTCGTTCCAGCGCAACATAATAGATGGCGCTTGTGACGCGCCGTCACGGCCGAATTGACTTGAGACCGTCCTCGGGCGCTTTTTTTTGCAATCCTGTAACAATCACACAAGTTTCTAAGGCATAGCTTGATACACAATCCGCTTGTCCAACCTGACATTCCTAGAGTTGACAGGCTACCATTACCACAAACATCTTAGACAGATTAGTATAGTGGAAAGTGTGCGTCCCTACGACCACGCATGGACCGGACGGCACCTTTCCTCTCAGCTTTAACACAATTAACTTCAAACTGGACTAGTATGTCCTTACGACCAACCACTCGGATTTGGACCGGACGACACTGTCATCTTAAAGCACTGTTAGGCCTGGTTCCCACTATGCCGGACCGGCAATTTTGCCGGATGCCGGTAAGGCTGTAAGTGGCTGTACAATTTATATGAAGCTGTTCACATTATGCCGTGTGAACAGCGTCATAAGCCACTAGCCTTACCGGCATACGGCAAAATTGCCGGTCCGGCATAGTGGGAACCGGGCCTTAAACCAACGCGACTGGACCGGACGGGTGTGTCCTTTCGACCAGCCACAAGTGCTTGGCCCGGACGACACCGTCCCTACGACCAGTATACCCCCGTAACTCGTAAGTCGTAACACATACCTAAGCCTGGACCGGACGGATGTGTCCTCTCGACCAGCCGCTAGTGCATGGCCCGGACGACATTGTCCCTTCGACCGGCTTCACACAAAACAAATCCTCACAATTCAAATGACTACTCTCTAAAAGCAAAAAAGCAGCTAATAAAATGCACCCAATACATACCTATTATTCATGGACTGTCTTGTTCAGCGTGAATTTGGACTTCGTGCTCAATGACGTCATGATCAGAATTGATACTCAATGTATCTGATCCTACCGTAATTGTATCAGATTCTGCAGTAACGGTATCAGAGTCTACGGTTAAAGTATCAGAACTACCTAATATGTCAGGGCATTCATTATTGAGTTCTACATCTACCCGCGCCGTCACGGTCTCCTCTTCATTCATTAAACTAGTACTAATTTCAATCAAGCCATCATGACCCTGAGGTACTGGACGTAAGTTTTCGTGCGCATATTTAAGTGTACAACGTGAACCGGATATGCTCTTTAGCTCGTAGCGATCGTTATCAAGTACAGCAGTTATCACGAAAGGACCCCTAAACTTTCTATCCAATTTAGTTTGGTTGCGTTCGCAGTTTTTTATAAAAACGTAATCACCATTTGAGAATGGCTTAATAACCGCACGACCTCTGTTGAATCTTTCCGCATCGGATGCAGCTGCCCTTTGTATTATTACTAGAGGCATCATTCCGTATCGAATCTAAATCAAGTTGTTGTTCATTTACAGGTCCAGAAGAGCTAAGCTTTGATATTCCTAACGATTGTGACCTAATGCCAAACATCAGTTCCGTAGGCGTGTTTGTCGACGCTAGACATAGTACTATTGAGTGCCAACTGAACATTTCCTAACTCTTGACGCCATGTTTTGTTGGGATCGTTTTCAACTATCGTAAGCAGACTTTTTAGAGTGCGCATAACCCGTTCGACCTGACCGTTTGCCCTGCTAGAGCCAGTTGCAATAAAATGCAGTTCAATATTATATTCTGAACAAAACTCTATGAATTCTGAGCTGATATAGCACCTACCCTGATCGGCGATAATGCGTTTAGGTGCTCCAAAAAGGCAAACAGCATTTTTAATGGCCCGAACCGCACTAGCCGCGTCTACAGAAGAGGTGTGCTTCAACAACACATATTTTGTGAACGCGTCAATAATTACAGAACAGTACTCTTTGCGGTCACTTTTGCCACTCAACTTCCCAGTAGAGTCTATATGAATGGTGTGCCAGGGCACACACATTTTTGGGATGGAATGTAGCTGTACGGGTTGAGCTCCAGAGGGTCCTTTTGATGCTTTGCAAATAATACATGAGTCAATAAATTTTCTAACACACTTGGACATTTGAGGAAACCAATACTGTTCATACTGCTTGTCCAGCGTCTTTTCACTGCCTAAATGTTGTAACTCATTATGGACATGACTGATCAAGGTCCAAATCAAGGAGCGGGGGACTACCGGCAGCCATGAAATATTTTTGTTCCGTACAACCTTCCTATAAAGAATGCCATCCCTAACGTCATATGTTTGGCCAACTGTATCAGGAAAAAGGTTATTGATGTGTTTGTTGATTAAATCTTGGATCTCCGCATCACGTTTCTGTTCTACAGAAAGCCAGCCTTGATGCAGTTCCAAAATCAATTAATGAAAATGATAATAATATTTCCCATAATCACATTAATGATAAAACAAATAACAAAAATACTTATAAAACTACAATGACATAAAATAATTATTCAAACATTAAAAAATTAATTAAGTACTGGTTATGATGGTATAAGTACGAGAGCGGTGAAAAAAGCTTCTGAAATTATTTCACCTTTAATGAGTCATATAGTAAACATGTGTATTGCATATGGCGAGTTTCCAGAAAGGTTAAAAATAAGTATAGTAAAGCCCCTATTTAAAAAGGGGAACAAAGAAGATACGGGGAGTTATAGACCAATGCGCTAGTATCAATTTTCTCAAAAGTCATAGAAAAAGTAATCTATAATTGTATTTATAATTATTTCGAGATCAATAACTTATTTGCGCAGGAACAAAAAGGGTTCCGCAAAGACAAATCCATAAATATGGCTATCTATGATTTAATACATATAATAGTAACTAACATTAATAAACGAACTCCAGTATCAGCACTATACATGGATATGACAAAAGCGTTTGATTTTGTCGATCACAATATACTTTTAGATAAACTATACATGTATGGGATAAGAGGTAATATACATTAATTAAATTAATCTTTCCTAACTAATAGAAGACAAATTATCCAAATAGATAGATTATGTGTTAAAACTAAAACTGAGGTAACTCACAATCCAAAATCCGACGAGTTCACTGTGGAGTGCCACAGGGAAGTGTTTTGGGTCCGTTATTATTTATAGCGTACATTAATGATTTGCCAAAAGCTATTAAGCATCCCATGGTCCTATTTGCTGACGATAGCACTATAATTTTTAGCGGTAATTGTCCAGCAACATATCAAGATAACATAAATAAGTCATTAGAAAATATAATAGAATGGCTAAACAACAATAATTTAAAAATAAATCTAACAAAAACTAAGATTATGTCATTTAAACAAAGAACAATACGACAGTTAAATATTGCATAGAATGGACACCAAATTGATGAAACGGACGCTACAAGGTTTTTAGGATTAAATTTAGATAATAAGTTGACTTGGAAGAATAAAACTGACTCTATATGTAAGAAATTATATCAATTTTCATTTGCCTTGTATAATTTGCGAAAGGTGGTTAACGAGTCAGTTGTGTTAACCGCTTATCATGCCTATGTGACATCATCTCTTCGTTACGGGGTCATATTCTGGGCTAACTCAGTAGATAGGGAAATGGTATTTAGAGCACAGAAAAGGTGCATCAGATCATTGTGCGGCATCTGCTATCTCGACTCCTGTAAACCATATTTTCGAAAATTACGCATCTTAACCCTACCAAGTTTATACATATATGAAACAGTGCTTTTTGTTAGGATGAATCCCCAATTATTTAAAAATTATAACAGCCTACGCCTAAGAAATAAAGTTACTGCAATGCCATCTAAAACGGCTTTATTACGAAAAAGTATTCTTGGGATGGCTCCCAGAATTTATAATAAGGTACCAAATAATATAATTAATATAGAAATGATCACTGAATTTAAATGCAAATTATATAACTTTTTAGTAAATAAGGCCTATTATACAACAAATGAATATTTGTCAGACTACACTATCTAGTTGATACCTGTGCATGTATAGTGTGCTGAGTCATTAACTACATGTTAAATTTGTATGCCTGAGGGCGTAACATGGTGATACTTTACACTATTTAAGACCTTATGTAATTTACCTGTGTTATACAAATAAACGATTTTGATTTGATTTGATTTGATTCCACAAAATGAACAGTTTTGGCTGTTGGGGCAGCATAAGCTTGGGATGTGGATGCGCAGGGGTTTTGCAACGGATTTCTTGAAAAATAATCTGCGTGTTCCATTCCACTACCCTTGCGATATATGATATCAAAATCATACGCCTGTAAAAACGCCCACCAACGATGAACACACGGGGGGTCAGATCCGTTTTGGATTTCGACGCCTGAAGTGAATTACAATCCGTAAAGACTCTAAATCGATGACCATACAAGTAATGCCGGAAACGTTCTACCGCTCGTACGACAGCCAATGCTTCTAGTTCGTACGAGTGGTAGCGGGACTCAACTTCAGACGTATGTCGGCTAAAGTATTCTACGACATGGGGTAAATCGTCTTTCCATTGTATAAGAATCGCTCCATATCCTTCAGAGCTGGCATCGCAATGCAACTCGATGGGCAATTCAGGGTCGAAGATGGTCAGAACAGGTTCAGAGGTTAGTATCCCTACTATAGTGTTGCGAATCTCCTCATGCTTTTTGGTCCACTGAATTGGGCCCTTCAGTTTCGTTAAGGGATACAACGAGCCAACAATGTTTGTAAACCCAGGGATGAATCTTCGAAAATATGAGGCAAGACCCAAAAACTGTCGAACTTGCGTAGCTGTTTTCGGTTGGGGGGAATCTACTAGAGCCTGTATTTTGCGGTTATTCGGCCTAACTTCACCGCATTGGATAAAGTACCCCAAGAAATCAACCTTCTGCTTCATAAATTTACATTTATTTAGGTTAAATGAAAATCCAGCAGCAGATAACGCGCCTAAAACTTCATCAAGGCATCTCAAACCTTCAGGTATGCCGCTGGAGTAACATAAAACGTCATCCATGTAAATTAGGGGCTTAACCTTCAGCTGATGGACGGCCTTACTAATGCAACGCTGATATACAGATGGGGCGTTGCGTAAACCGAAGGGCATTGCAAGATACTCGTATTGCCTTTCGGGAGTAACGAAAGCCGTCTTCTCAACAGAATTCAGGTGGATCGGGATTTGGTGAAAACCAGAGGCCATATCAAGTGACGAAAAGTGATGTGCACCGCTAAGCTGATCGATTTGTTCGTCAATTCGAGGAAGAGGGTAATGCTCGGGTTGCGTGTTAGAATTGAGCTCTCGATAATCGACACACATCCTATCAGTATTATCCTTTTTTTTTACTAAAAGGATGGGGCTCGCAAAAGATGATGAACTCTCCCGGATAACACCTGCGTCAAGGAGCTCCTGAACTTTATCCGTAACTATTTGCTTTTCTACTGGGCTAACCTATAAGGGCGCCTCTGAACAGTTTTGTGTGGGTCTACTAACTCGATTTCTAGCTCTCCAGTTGTTACACGCTTACTGGGAATACCTTCTATAAAATTGTCAGCGTACCGATTTAGTAACTCAATGAGCGCCTGTCTATGGTCACCGGTCAAATCCGTGTCTACTTGTGAAAAATCTGGCTTAGCGACATTCGACTCACAGATATTTGTTTGTTCTTTAAAGGAAAACACAAGATCATCGTTAATAATTTGAACGCTAACACCATTTTCTAAAATATCCCTCCCTATGATAACAGGATCGCTAAGACAAGAGTCGTGAACTACGTGAAATGTCAAAGTTTGTGAAACTTCATCAATGTTTATCTTGCTTAAAATTTGAGTCCTACACTCTATTTCATCACCACCAATACCAGTGAGATAAAGGAGATTCTTACGCTCAGTACCTGGGAATTTACTACAAAAGCTTTCTTTCATCAAAGAACAAGACGATCCACTATCGAACAATAAAATAAAAGTTTAAAAAAACAAAAAACCGCCTTCAAAAAGCAAAAAATAATTTCATTTAATATGGTAGGTACCTAATAGTCAGTCCAACTGAAGTCTGCTTTTGGTTAAAATATTGTTGGACGCCGACTTCAGTTGGACTGACTATTAGGTACCTACCATATTAAATGAAATTATTTTTTGCTTTTTGAAGGCGGGTTTTTGTTTTTTTAAACTTTTATTTTATTTTATACTTTTTAGTGCTCATAATTATGCTGTTATCTAGTCCCACTTTAATTAATAAGAATTAATAAGAAACTATGGAACATTGAAATTCAATCTCGCCGTAAGCAACGCCGGGTAAAAGTCATAGTCATATATTTAAACGTACATATGCTTCGTCATAGTCGCTCAACTATCTTAATCGAAATATCTTGTCGCCACCCTTGAAATATATACCGTTTAGGAGTTCCGGTGGCCATCTGTGTTGTTCATCATCAGTTCCACTTTACCAAATAGTGTTTTCCGAGAGCAAATACACGAGTTACAATGAAAAATACCAAAATTGCTATAGGTGTGCCTATAAATTTTGAAGAGTTCCGTCGATTCCTCATGGACTCCATCATCAAATCTTCATTTTGATAAAAATGGGACCAAATGAAAAGCACCAGCTTTCAAATAAAAAAGAATCTTCAAAATCGGTTCACCCAGTCGAAAGTTCTGAGGTAACAAACATTAAAAAAAAAAAAAAAAAAATACAGTCGAATTGAGAACCTCCTCCTTTTTTGAAGTCGGTTGAAAAGGAGACTGACTCACCGGATGATGTCCTCAGCGTACCTCTCGACATTCGCTGCTCACATAGATTAACCTCCTTATTAGTTGCTGCTCCACCGCTGGTCTTCTTTTCTGGACAATTCGGTGCAATGTGACTAAATTTGCCGCAGGTATAGCAGGTCACAGTTCTCTCGGGTGTACGCGCTGCACTTGGAGTATCTAGCGGTTTTGAAGTCATCGTTAAATTTTCTCGTCGCTTCCTTCACTCGGCTTGCCGATGTCCTGGTATTCCACACCAATGACATTTCCCGGGAAATCTAGTAGTATCTGACAATCGTGGTCGCTTGAAGTCAGATTCTTGTGTGTCAGACACATCCAAACGCCGCTTGAAAGAAATGCCAGCAAGGATTCTAAATAACTGAGCCTTGGTAGTAATAGTGTGCGCATTCAATTCGCGGCGAACAAAGCCATCCTTTTGACATAAAACTGATATCACAAAGCCTGTTATAACCTCTTCGGGCATTTGCATCTTCGGTATGCGTTCAATCATAGTCCATAACCGTAAACCGGCTTCTGGGGCGGTTTCCTTAGTTCCAATTTGAAAACGAAGCACTTCATCAAAATAATCTTGAAATAATTTGGGCTGACAAAACCTGGCCATTAAACTTTCTTTTACTGCGTCCCATGCTAATTCGTCCAAATTTAGTTTAGTCAGACAAGAAGCTGCACGTCCTTTTAGCGCACCCGTAAGGGCCACAAGCAAATCGACACCCTCCAGGCATTTATTTTTGACAATAAGTTCAGTAACTTTGCACCAACCATCTATGTCCGCGTCTGTGTCATCTGGATTGAATTCCACCAATTTAACGGTGTTCGACTGTACACCTGTCCCTTTTGTCGCTGTTGACGTTGCCAGCACTCGGGTAAGTAGTGCTTCCATAGTACTCAACAGCTTCATGGCACTATTTTCATTTGATGGTTGGTTCTCCTGTTGTTGCCCATGGCATCCCACTTCTGATATAGGCTCACCTGAGCCCTTATCAGGATCATCGGCCATAGCGCCTCACGTGGGTATTTGGGCGATTGGAAACGAAGTAATAGCTAAGTCACAATCAAATGTTATTTTAATCTAATAAGGTAACTTCTTCACAACAAATCAATTCTCAATCGATCACAGCATTCACAGCTAATCAAAATCCAATAACAATTAGTGGTATAGTTGGTTCCAGTTTAAATGACGAAAATGCACTTAAAACCAACCATTACCAAAATCTATTGTTCAATTTTATTGTTATCTTCAAGTAGGGTTGTAAAACAATTACGAAGGTGTGTCGGTACGGCCAAAGTATACTGTGAACAAACAATCTTGATAGTTTTTTATTGCATGTTAGCCATAAGAATAAGCGATATGTATTAGTGTTGTGTTGATTTATTATATATCAATAATGACAATTTAAAATTGTATTGAATGTTACATAATATAGGAATATTTATTAAGTATATTTTTGCCGCCGCCGTGTGGTGCCGGGTTTAGAATGTTGCCAATCCATGTCTTCCATTGGATGTCGTAAGAGACGACTAAGGGACTTAAGGCTGTGTAGTGCTGTTAGGCGATGGGTTTGCAACCTGTCACTAATAGACTGGATAACATCTTAGCCTGGTTGTGCAAAATGTGGTCACAGAATTATCAACAAGTTTTTGGAGTTGTTGGTGACTTTGTGGCTCTGCCTACCCCACTCTGGGAATGAAGGCGTGAGTTTATGTATGTATGTATGTATATTTTTGCATTACAATATAGACGGCTTAAAAAAATCTTTTATTTCAATGATCAAGAAGTGTTGAGCTACTCAAAGGCACGTGCCACACTTCGGTCGTCCCTTTGTTATGTTTTTCTTTCATATTTAGCAACAAAAGAAGTTGTGAAATCCCGCGTTAAGTGCATTTTCGTCATTTAAACTGGAACCAACTATAAAAGTCATAAGATTACGCGGAACAATAGAGATTCGTCAGAGACGCGGTGCACAAGCCGTTTACGTTTTTCATGTGTCATGGCCGCGCTAACCATCACCCGACGCTTCGCTAGAGTGACAGGTGTCAGTTGACAGCCGCCAATCTCGTTCCAGTGCAACTTAATAGATGGCGCTTGTGACGCGCCGTCATGTACAGGGTGATAGGAAATTCGCCGTATTCCTTGAAAGGGGTTATTCTACAGCTCATTTGTAATGATTTAAGTCCAGTCAACCAGGGGTCCAAACTCATTGGTTTTCGAGTTATTCACGTATTTAGATTTTTCTTAAAAATACCCGGCTTTCGACCTAAATCTAGTAATTGTGTAAAAACTTCGTCATTTAGAAATAAAAAAAAGCATTTTTTAAATAGCCAATGAACTACTTATTACGAAAATTAAAAAGAAATGCCAAATAAATGCAAATTTTTGCAAATAAAAGGATTTGAAGTCGGAAGTTCTAGTAATTATTTTCCAAATTTTGTAACATTTTAAAGCATAACTAAAAAAAAAAGTACAACACTTCGCATACAAATTACAGGAATAGTTTGCTCAATTCATAAGCTTTCTAAAAAGGTTATTATGACATTTTAAAATTAATTTTAACTAAAAAAATTACAATGAATAAATAATAGCAGAACAGGTAGAAGACTTGACTTAGCGTACTTGACTCTAAATGGGTTTGTTTGTGCCGTTTTAGGTTCTCCGAGGGCTTACTTTGTCTTCAGTGTCTTATCTCAACTTATCTTCTTGAGGTAGAAGGCACAGCGGATTGCCTTTGGTGACACAAACAAAGGGTCATTAGGTCAATTAATTTAATTTGTTTGTTTCAAAAATTCTAGTACGTGGGGTTTTTTGCCTTCTCCTTCTCCTTCGCTTGATTTTTTTGGGTTTTGACCTTTGGGAGCCCAAAAGTGCAGATTATGGTACTTTGTTATCCCTTCACGGTCGAAATACCAACGTCGTTACCCTAACCGCCGTTTACCTCACGTAATGATGATGTTTGGTTCATCGTACCGTCTTATTCGGGAAAGAGGATCAGTTCAACGCCGCCAAGCTGACGCTGGAAGACCTCGACATGATCCTGCTGAAGTAGAAGAAATCCTTCAGTGTTTCCGGGCAGACGGCACTACTTCGACGAGAATTGTTGCTAACCGGCTCGGTATGTCTCAGTGGAAGGTGTGGTTTACACTGCACTCAGCTCGGCAGTACCCGTATCATTACACTCCAGTACACGCTATTGAAGAGGGAGACCCAGCGAGAAGGATGGATTTCTGCCAACTTTTAATTAATGCAGATATCGAAGATCCCGAGTACCTGAAGAGAACGAGTACGCTCACGCCTGGCTTACCTATGGCGTTATATTATGGGGAAATAGTACCGAAGCGCCTTCTCTTTTCACCATGCAGAAGAAACTATTGCGTATCCTAGTAAATATAAAACAGACCGATAGCTGTAAACCATATTTCATCAAATACAAAATTCTAACTCTTCCATCTCTCTACATCCTAGAATTGTGCAAATTTGTAAGAAAGTACCCAGAATTCTTCAAAAGACGTACCAGTAGCGCGATCATTGCGCTATAAGAATAACCTCCAACTTCCGCGTTCCCGTCTAAAATTAACATCTGATGGTCCTTTAATAATGTCCATAAAAATTTACAATAAATTACCTGAAAATATAAAAGAAGAAAAAAAGGAAAAAATATTTATTAATAAACTGAAAGAAGTGCTAGTAAACAAAGCATATTATACAATAAAATAATATATGGAAGACGCATTACGATAATTAATAACGGTTAAATGACTCATAATATAGTAATTATTTATGCCTCCTCTCTCCTAGTGTTGCTGTGCCCTCCAGGGTTCATTTTGTTATCACTTATTTATTAGAATAAGGTGTACCATTATGAAAAAGCAATAACGAATTGAATTGAATTGAATTGAATAAGACATACTTTTTCGTGCGTGCAGCCGGTGTTCATCGATTTATAAGACGTTATCACGTCAATAGGAGTTTGTTTGTCCAAATATTGTGTTAAATAGGTATGTATTCGAACTTTATCTCTCAATATAATTATTACGTATTAAAACAATAATAATAATAATAATTAAGGCTCTAGGGATCAGAGGGTTCCTGAGGGTGGCCCTTCGGTGGATAGCATCTTATCTAGAGAATAAACAACAAAGTGTTGAAATAACAAAAATGAATGAAAAGAGTAAGATGATAAGCTATTCTTCTTACGAGGCGGTTAAGGTTCATACGAGCGGACGGGTTAAAAAGGTCGCAAAAAACCTGGAGGCAACCAGGGAGGTTTCCTTCAACGGACAGTTGGTCCTGGAGTCAATAACGATGAGATCGACAGGAACCAGCACCCAGGACCAGGAAAAGGAAACCGAAGCCGAAACCCCCCCTGTAAGCAAAGGGAACGAAATTGGTTTAGACTATGGCAGCGACTTCGCCGATAGGATAGCAACCAGCCTCCTGTCGAACAATGGCGTCTACCAGAGAGCAAGACTTCAGCTCGCCTTCTTTAGACACCACAGGGACGCTGCCATAGACTCCAATTCTTACGTGGCTAACAGGATAGTGCTGTCAAACGGGGGATTGCCGGGCGACGACCAAGATCTAGAGAGGGTCTACTTCAGATTCTGCTTGGAGAAGGGACTGGACCGGGAACTGGTAGAGCGAGACCTGGTGAACGCCCGCTCAGAGTTGAGCTCGAGGTGGCTAATACAGAAAAACGCAACCAGGAGGAACTTTGACGAGTTCCACGGTCTGAGGCGGTCAGTCTCGAGCCCAGGCCCACAGGCCGGCCGCGATCCTGAGTGCACCATTCTCTAATCAGCATCTGAAGTGGACCTTCCGCCCCCGCCCCTCCTACCCCCCAAACCTCCTTCTCCTATTCTGTCCCCCCCCCCCCTCCAAGTAAACTCAATTTTCTGCTCTCCCCCTGCACCCCTAATCTTGTAGGATGATGCAATAATATAACGTTTCCAACCCCAAACACCCCATTCCCTAAGCACCTCTGTACAATCTCTTTGTTTAAAGCTAACTCTGATCTTAAGTGTACCTATGTTAAGCAACCTCCTGACGCACGCACCACCCGAACACCTAAGGGGTGTTGGTGGGACGGGGGATGGGGAATCCTGCGGCCTCCTAAACGGGAGAATGATTTTCTCTCCCGGCCCTTCAGCACTGGCTGAGGTAAGACTCCGCTCGCGATTCACCGGTCCCTCGTCAAACTGACACCTGCCCCTCCCCCCTTAATTATAGCAGATGTTTAGGCTAAATTGCAATGGAAGAGGTCACAAAAGAGGGCAGCGCAAGGAGACATGCGCAAAAATAGTATCTCCAGGCAAAAGACCAAGCCTCAAAAAAGGGTAGCCCCACCCATAAAGATGGTGTCCACAGCCACACAAGCTGTCCAGAAAAGATCTCCGACCCAACCCTTCCATTGTCGGGCAAAAGAAAGGAAGCCCGTAGTCCGTAAGCATGCATGCGTCAGGATTCCCACTCCGCGACTCACATGGATATAAGTCTCCCCCCCATCCCAACCCCCACTCCTATCCCCCTTTTTGGAAAAACCCCGCGGATAAGTAAATGGAGGAAGGACTTTCTCCTCCGGCCTTTCAGCACTGGCTGGGGTAGTATCCGCGGGAGTCTAAATTCTAGATGGTAATAGGGGCATTGGTGTTTTTAGCCGGTGCGAGCCCGGCAGTACCTGGGCCCTCCATTCCCAGGTCTCCGGAAGGGATTTTCACCTCTGCCCTTTTTCTTTTTCTCAACTTATTTACGTGACTTATTTTCTCATGTTTTATTTATTTATTATATATTGCATACCGGAAACGGTTAAACATGAAACCCTGCCAATAGTAATAAGACCTAGATGTATACATTTAACGGTTATGTTTAACGCAAATAAATGATTATCTTATCTTATCTTAATAATCGTGCGATCAAGATGGAATTCGGTGTAGATAAGTGTGCAGTCATGCATGTTCAACGAGGGAAAGTTGTAAATTCATCGAATTTGCTGCTTTCTGAGACAATGACTCTCAGATCTCTCTCCGAAGTTTAAACCTACAAAAATCTTGCTATGTCACAGTCTTTGGGTATTATGGACGGCGATATCAAGCAGTCAGTGAAGGAGCGCTTTTTCTGCCGCTTGACAAAAGTTCTTAACAGTCTTTTGTCGGGGGCAATAAGGTGGACGCCTTCAATGGCTGGGTGATGCCGCTGCTCACATACTCCTTTGGCATAGTAATGTGGACTCAGACTGAGCTGGACGCCCTGGATAAGAGGGTCCGTCTACTGCTTAAATCACATCGCATGTTGCACCCACGCTCATCTGTCATGAGATTGTACATCCCGAGGAAATGTGAAGGTCGAGGCATTTTAAATGCTAAGATTCTCCACAACCGCGAGGTGTGCAACCTCAGGGATTATTTCCTTGATAATGAGTGTGGGATACCTCACGCCTCTCTCCTTGGCAAACGAGAACTGGCGCAGACCAACGGTGTTGAGCACTGAAGACCGGAAGAACGTATGAGTAGTAGGGAATCCTCGGTGCTGCCCCCGACTCTACTCCCCCGAAAAAAATGGTGCTCTGACGAGCGAGAGGCGGGGTCTTGCTCCTAAAAAAAAAAAAAAATTGTATTTTTTTCGGTGTTTATCCCCCCATTTAGAGCGTTTGGGGCGGGTCCCGAGACTCCCAGATCACTCCTTCCCATAGCTTGCAATAGTCCATGTATTCAATACAAAAGGTTATCAACTACCTGGGTACCCTGCTGTCCCTTGCTCGCCCAGCCTATTGTTCGCCCGAACGTCAACAACAAACAGAACAAACAGTAACTACAAACTTTATAAATATACCACAGAAGTTAGAAAAGTTGTCAAATTGGCAAGAAAAAAAAGGATTGTGTAGGTACTGCAAAAATGAGCATAATATTCACCAATGTCAGGCATTTCAAGCGTTACATGTGAATGATCGCATTAAACAAGTGCAAGAAAAACAAATGTGCTATATGTGTTTAATGCACAATAATAAAAAAGAGTGTGTCAGCAACAAGTACAAGAAATGTGAAACATGCAATAGGGCTCATGCTACACTGTTGCATCGAAACTTAAATGAATATATTTCAGCGAAACCTCAAGTACAAACGGTTAAGGGTATTAGTAATTATCCCAGAACAAGTACGTCTAAAACAATGACGTATCAACCACAACCAAAGGGACCCCAGCTACAAAAAACAAGTTTTAATGCATCAACACGACAGGACGATACACAGAAAACCGTCCTTCTAGCCACCGCTTTAGTGCAGACAACAGCAATCGACGGTACACCACAGTTATTGCGAGTTTTATGCGACCAGGGGTCCGAAGTGTCATTATGTACAGAAGAGACAGCTCAACTATTAAGGTGTCCAAGAAGAAGTATAAAGGCAGAAATAAAAGGGATTGCAGACGAAAAACCTAAGACGTCAAATTGTATTATTGACGTAACACTCAAACCGAGGTTCCCAAGTGAATACAAATTACAAACATCGCTTGTAGTATTACCCAAGTTGACAGGAGCCTTACCAAACAATAATTTACAACAACTACAAAATCAGGAAATAGAGAACAAAATCATTGCAGACCCGACCTATTACAAACGAGGCCCGATTGATGTAATATTGGGTGCCGAAGACTACAGTAAATTATTATTACAAGGATTCCAGAAGTTAGAGAATGGCATTATCGCCCAAAATACAGAATTAGGGTGGATATTGTCCGGGATATGCTCAACAGAAAGCATGAATAGAAGAGAAATTTTAAGCCTAGTTACACGTAATGATGACACTCAGATAACAAAATTCTGGGAACTAGAGGAAGTAACAAATGACTGTCAAATGAACGCAGACGACCAATTATGTGAAAGTTATTATGGAAAAACGACTAAAAGAAATGTAGATGGAAGTTATACAGTCAGACTCCCGTTCAAGGACCCAGCCCTTGAGTACGGGAAGACGCGAGAAAAAGCAACCGCCAGACTATTGCAGCTTGAAAAGAAGTTAGATAAAAATAATGACCTACGGCAACAATATAACGATTTCATGAAAGAATATGTAGAAATGGGTCATATGAGAAAAGTAAACAAAAGAAATGAAGGCAAATTTTATATACCACATCAACCAGTAATACGAGAAGAGGCACTGACCACGAAGCTACGTTGCGTATTTGATGCGAGTAGTAAATCCAGCTTAGGTTTAAGTCTTAATGACAACCTGCATAAAGGCCCTCGTTTACAGCAAGACTTGGAAACAATATTGTTACGGTGGCGCAAACATAAAATTGCATTTATGGCAGACATAGAAAAGATGTATCGTTTTATAAAGATAGATGAAGACGATTACACTTACCAAAGAATACTATGGAGATGGACATTACAACAACCTATAGAAGAATATGAGCTTACCACAGTGACGTATGGTACTACAGCTGCACCATACTTAGCTGTGAAAACGCTACAACAGTTGGCAGTAGACGAACAACAAAACTTTCCGATGGCAAGTAAAGTAGCGTTGGAAGACTTCTACGTTGATGACATACTGTCAGGAGGGAATGACTTAGAAAAAACACGAAAATTACAAACACAATTAATAGAAATGTTACGAGCCGGTGGATTTAATTTAAGAAAATGGTCCTCAAATAGTGCAGAGTTGCTAGGAAACATCCCCGAAGAAAACGTTAAAGATAAAATGATAAAACTACCCATGGATGAAGCAAGAAAGTCGTTAGGAGTAGTATGGTCACCACAAGAAGACAACTTTCAGTTTCAAATATCAACACCATAAATGACCAACCGACAAAAAGGAAGATTTTATCGGAAGTAGCAAAGGTGTTTGACCCACTTGGTTGGTTACAACCAGTGACAATTACTATGAAGTTATTAGTGCAGGAGCTTTGGGCCACTGGGATAGACTGGAATGATAAAGTATCAGACGAGATATACAAGAAATGGATTCATATTCAACAACAATTAAAAACGTTAGGAAACATCAAAATACCAAGATGGATTCATTATAATGAGACAGCAATCGAGTTACATGGGTTTAGTGACGCATCGGAAAAAGCGTACGGGGCCGTGGTATATTGTGGGACGAAGGTGAATAATGCATATCACATTACATTAGTACAAGCAAAAACAAAAGTGGCACCAAACAAGCAAAAAACAACGTTGCCGCGACTTGAATTATGTGCAGCAGTATTATTAACAAAACTAATGATTAAAGTAAACAAAGCACTCAGCTGCAAAGACACAACAATTTACTGTTGGACTGACTCCATGATCACGCTTGGATGGATAAAAGGAGAAGCGGATAGATGGAAAACATTTGTGGCAAACAGGGTATCAGAAATACAAAGAATGTTACCTAATGCAACTTGGAATCATGTTGTATCGACAGATAACCCAGCTGACGTTATATCTAGAGGTATTGAGCCGAGTAAACTCCAACACCACGAGCTATGGTGGAATGGACCGAAGTGGTTACAAATCGAGCAGAAAATGTATACAGAGAACATACCACCACCATGTGAAGAGGTTAAAAAATGCCATCAAACAATAATAAGCATAAAAAACAATAATGATGTACTAGAAAAAATTTCAAATTTTCAAAAAATGACACGGGTAATAACATATTGTTTACGAGTACTACGACGACAAAAGAAGCCAAAAACATTATCCTGCGAGGAAGTTAATGAAACAAGGAAACATATTGCATGGCTAGTGCAAAAAGATGTATTTGGGCAAGAGTACAGGGTACTAAAAAAAGGACAACCATTAACAAAAGGACATAAGTTATCAAGCCTAGACCCATTTATTGACGAAGACGGACTTATCAGAGTCGGGGGACGACTACACAAATCAGAACTACCGTACGACCAAAAACATCCAATATTATTACCATATGATCATCACGTGACAACAACAATAATAGACGACGCACATATCACAACATTACACGGCGGGAATCGACTTACGCTATCATACTTACGTCAACAATATTGGATACTAGGCGGAAAACGTAAAGTAAAGAATTGCATCAACAAATGTGTAAAATGCATTCGATACAAGGCCCAAACCGCAAAACAAAAAATGGGAACACTTCCAAAACCACGGGTGACGCAATCATATCCGTTCAGCCACACTGGATGTGATTACGCAGGACCAATACAAGTACGAGCCATGAAAGGAAGAGGGCATAAGTCGTACAAAGGATATATCGCGGTGTTTATTTGCCTTGCAACAAAAGCAATACATCTAGAGTTAGTAGGAGACTTGTCGACAGAGTCATTCATTGCAGCACTCCGCAGATTTATGGCAAGAAGAGGCCACGTGAATCATATGTATAGTGATAATGCAACAAACTTTGTGAGTGCAGCAAATTTCTTGTATAAAGAAATATTAGACATTACACAATCGCCACAATTTCAAAATGCAATGACAAATATTGGCACACAATGGCATTTTATACCTCCAGCAGCACCACATTTTGGGGGAATATGGGAAGCTGGAGTTAAATCCATGAAACATTATTTAAGAAGAGTAATAGGAGACAGTACTTTAACTTACGAAGAACTATCGACATTTTTGTACCAAATAGAGGCATGCTTAAATTCAAGGCCATTATGTGTACAAACAGACAACATAAATGATAACGTAATACTGACTCCAAGCCATTTCCTGATAGGCCGTGAGGCTGTCGGAATACCGGACCCCATAAATAATATTAACACAGACCTCATAAATCGATGGAAACAGATACAAAAGATGAAAAAAGATTTTTGGAATAGCTGGACAAAAGAATATTTACATCAATTACAACAGCGATATAAATGGAAAACTAATGAAGACAATTTAAAAATTGGCACAATTGTTCTCATAAAAGACCCAAACATAAGCCCAAGTAAATGGCCATTGGCAAAAATTAAAGAGGTCCATCCAGGCAGTGACGGTGCCATTAGGGTAGTCACCCTCGAAAGGTCACAAGGGGGAGACCAGAAAAGGCCGATACATACCTTAATTCCACTTCCAGTAAACAACAACATAGACAGCGATAACGACGTAACGCCCACCAGAAAAAATATAGCAACAATAAGCATGCATGAACAAAATAAAAACAAGAACAATTATAAAAAACCATCAGGAAAATTAGATTTCTGGTATTTAATGTTAATGACAGTAATACAACTATGTACGTTAACAAGAGCCAACTATATTAATCGAAATTTAGAATCAGGCCTGTACATAGAACAAATGGGAAACGCAACATTAGACAAAGGTACATTTAGAATTGAAACACAATACGAAAGGAGCACTCTACACGAAGAATTAAATATAACTAAAGACGTAACCAAACAATTTAAGGCATTATGTGATTATGCAGCATCAATGGACAAAGACACAAAATGCACCCAATATTATCATCACTTGCAAGAAGAAGTAAGCAAGTTTGAGAGAACCTATGAATATTTAACAGAAATTAACCATACTAAAAAGAAAAGAGGTTTAATGGGACAATTAATGACATCAATATTCTGTGTCAATGACGAAGTATATAGAGATCTTAACTCATTACAACAAAATCAGCAGAAACTTATTGACGCTGCAAACCATCAAACAAAGTTTATGATTACAACCATATCAGCGGTGAACGAAACAGAAGAAAGAATCCAAAATAAATTAGAAAGGTTCCAGACAAAACTCAATCAGATGAGAAGTTATATAAATGACAACAACCGATGGTATAAGCAGGTCAACAAGAATATCATTCAGATACAAGTGCATCAATCGTATCAGTTGGCATATAATTACATAGAAGAAATAATGAATTACTATTCAGGACTTGTGCAAATATTTATAGCTAAAGCAACAGTATACAGCGTACTCACACCAAAAAACGTCGCAGACATAATAAAACACGCAAACAGCAAGCTACCATCAAGTCTCAATATAAAGCAGACACAGTTAATTGAGACAAGGTTATTTGAAAATAAAACTCACATTCGGGTATTAGCATATTTCCCAATAGCAGAAAAAGCAGAATATACTTTAGTACACGTGACGCCAATAACTAACAAAAACCAAGACGGGTCGTTCCAAAACATGGACATCCAACAGACATATCTAGGAATGGACTACAATAACGAAAAATATTTTGAACTAACGCAAGAAGAATTTAAAAATTGTTTACATAGAACTAATAACTTCATTTGTTTTCCTGTAGCGGTGAAGAACATGCAATTAAATCAAAATTGCATTGTTAAAATGATAACCAAAAATGAAAACACTACAGATTGTCCAACGCGAACATTCAACATTACCAGCAATATTATTTGGAAACAAGTGCAAATGACTAACGCCTGGATATATTTAACGAAACAAACAGAAACTGTGTCCATCGTGTGTGATGGTCAAAGACAAGAAGTGTCAATTCATGATGTTGGAATCATACAGATTACAGAAGATTGTATCATTAAAACAGTAACTACTACGTTAGTGGCCAAACGAATAGTTTCGACAAATGTTGTAGCATCCTTTAGTAAGACGTCCAAATTTAAGCTAACAAACAACACTGGAATTAAGGATCGTAAAGACATTTCCAAAGAACAGGTATTAGATAGTTCGAGTGATATTTTTAACCATTTAATAGAAAAAGAACATGATTTACAAACAAACCTAGATAACACAGTGTGGAGTAGTATCACTACACAAACATATGTAGGTAGTCTTTCAACATTAGCAATATGTATAATCCTATTTTTGTTCATATATTGTTACGGACCACAAGTGGTACAACGACTAAGACCAGCCAAACGAGCAACAGAAGCACCCAGCACCCCACCAGTAGTATACAACGGATCAACAACGGTGCCTCCTGCCAAACCCCCACGACAGACCAAGCCAGAAGTAATCGAGTTGTACCAGCTCGACTCCAGTTCGTCGGAGGCGCCAGAATGTTCAGTCTCAGCATCTTCAACTGACCATTGGACTACGAGACCTACAATCCGCTGACACAACCAACACGCCACTGACCCACAACCCAGATCTAAATCTGCTACAGCGGCTAGTTACACACACAGCTCACAAAGCTAAAACTGTGTATGTGTACATAAATGTAAATAATATAAATAGCATGTAAGTGAATGAATAAATCAGATATCAACTGTCCGTTGGTGTTTCATTCCATAACTACCTAGCTTGCCCAGGGCCACTCTCTGGGAGCTACTCCTTCCCCACACTAAACCCTCACTGTGGCCAAGACACCCTTAGCCATCTTTGATCAGTCCTGTGAGTCTGCAGGCTGGCAGTGAGTATCCAACCTGGTACCCATTTCCTTCCACCCTTCCGCCTGATGCCTTAGGTCGCATGGTACAGGCATCCTGCATTTATATATTTATTGACTTTCCATAACTGGGCTAGGCTCTGTAAGGCTTTAGGGCTATTAGGGCAGTAGATGGTTAGGTCATAGGTTTCCCTAGTAATATATATATTCGTAAGGTCAGCTGGTTGGCGCAGTGTCAACTAGTTGGTTTTACAGCCCCTTTGTTCTCGGTGGCGTCCAACACCATTGTCTTGCATTGGGCGCGTTCCTACCTTTTATTACATATTACCTGATTGCGCTATTAATTGTTGTAATGCGATTTTTAATTTTACCTACGTGTTTCTCATATTATTTAATTAAGTAAACATAGTGGTTTTCTTAAAATGCTGTTTTTAAGGGTCATAGTTCTAACCTAACCTAACCTAGCTTGTTGAAGTTAGCCTAACATCATGAAACCTGTCCTAGCTTAACATACCTACTGTTTTTTAAGGGTTACAGTTCTAACCTAACCTAACCTACCTTACTGAACATACCTACTGTTTTTAAGGGTTACAGTTCTAACCTTTTTTTTTTTGTCCCGGGGGAAATGCCTGTGCATACCCGCCCCGACGGGGGCCAGGACGGGTTATGTCCGACTTGCACGGACTAAAACCCCCGGGGTGTTACGCCAATCGCTTTAGGAGGGGGGCTACGGGACCGCTATAGCGCCAAAACGTAGCCCCCCAGTAGCGGATGCCCTTTGGGCTCGCCTTCCGGCGGGGGCCTTTATAAGGGTCCTCGCCTACTCCGCTGAGGGCACCCTGGAACACAGCAGGGGGCCTTCCAGCTCAGGACCTTTTACTGCAGGTGATAGACCCCCCGATCCATCACCCGCAGGCCCCCGTTACGGTGGCATGCGGTTGGCGTAAGCCAACCGCCGCCGACCCAGTCGCCTGCGGCGCATTGGCAGCGCTTCGGGATCAGCCTCACGCTGCCGCTCCGCTGCTTCCTTCAGCGTCATTACTATGTCGCTGAAGGTCACCACCGCCTCCCACGCCTCCTCGCTGCCAACCATGGCTTGCGCCAAAGCAGGCAGCGAGAGGTCCCCGCCTACTACCGCGGACAGCGCCGCTCGAGGTTCCGCCCAGGCTGGACACATCTCACGCGTGTGTCGTGCCGTGTCTGCTACACCCTCTCCACAATGGTGGCACGCCGGTGACGGCTCCCTGTTCGCCACTTCACACAGATATTTGCCGAAACATCCATGACCGGTTAATAGCTGCGTGAGGCGGAACGTCGGTGCGCCGTACTTTCTTTCGGCCCAGTCCCTAAGGACGGGTCGAATAGCAGACACGAGTTCCCCGCTAGCCCCCGGGATCTCCAACCTTGCCGACCACTGCCGAAAGAGGTCGTCACGGGCCCTCTCTCTCCACCCATCGACCTCTTGCGGATGCGGTCGGCTGCCCTCCAGCCTTATTTCAGCGCCTCGCCAGTACACTGCCGCTAGGACCCGAGCGTCCAGGTCCCACGGCGGACAGCCGGCGAGCACGCAAGCTCCAGCATGCGACACAGTACGGTATGCTCGAGCCACCCTGAGCGCCATGACCCTTTGCGGACGTCGTAAGAGGGCCAGATTGCGGTTACACAGACCGTCCGCCCATATTGTTTACAGTTCTAACCTAACCTAACCTACCTTAATGAAGTTAACTTAAAATTATACAACCTAATCTAACTTAACATACCTACTGTTTTTAATACTTACCTAACCTAGCTTGGTCAAAAAATTCAAAATTCAAAATTCAAAATATTTATTCAGTAAATTGGCCACATGAGGGCTCTTTTACACGTCGGTAATATGTAGTGAATCTACTAGCGCTTCGGACAAGACCATCATTGCGGAGAAGAAGCGCCGCAAGAAACTCCAGCAGAAGGTCATTTTTCCAATCATAAAATACAATAATACTTAAAAGTAACATTACAAGGTAATAAAGTAATAAATAATTATTAAAAAAAAAACTAACACAAATAAATCATTACAAATGCAAGCTCAATTAAATTAAAAATATTGACTAGGAGAACAACATAACGAGGTCTCTACGTCAGGAACAGTCATTAAAATAACTAAATGGAAAAACAGGTCCTTGCAAGCGTGAACAGACCGGACCCCACAGACAGCACCCGTTCACGAGTATGACGCGTATCTCAGCCATCGCCTCCCTCAACCATGTGTTCGGGAAGGTGGCGACCCGATCAACGACGCCGCCGTAAGCAAAGACCTTTGAGTGAGCATGACATGCTCATGCTGCCGGACAATATATCAATAAAAAGTAGCTGTCCGGCGAGAAACATCACAATGTGTTCTCATTTCAAAACTATCTTGTGCACAAGAACCAATAAAATTACAACAAGAAAAGTAAACATTAGGTAAACTTAAATTTTAAAATGTCTACATTATTGGCTTAAAAGGTATTTTGCAATAAGCGCTGCCCAGTGCTCAGCTATTATTACTATTTAAAAAGAAGAACCCCAATTACACTACTTAAAAACGTCTTTATCATCTAGGAAGTCATTTACAGTATAATATGCCTTACCCATCAAGCAGCACTTAATGCGAGACTTAAATTTATTGAACGGCATATTGACAATATCAGTAGGTATCTTATTGTAGAAGCGTAAACAGTTCCCCACGAACGATGTACTTACTTTACGAAGACGATGACCTGGGACTACGAGTTTATCCTTATTTCGCGTGTTGAGGTTGTGAACGTCACGGTTATGCCTGAAGTCATGTATGTGTTTGCGTACATACATGATATTTTCAAAGATATACTGCGACGCTACAGTAAGAATATTAATTTCCTTAAATTTATCTCTGAGTGAGACCCGTGAACCCAGTTGATAAATAAAACGTATAGCCCGCTTTTGTAATACAAAGATGGCCTGAATGTCAGCCGCTTTTCCCCACAACAAAATCCCATAACTCATGACACTATGAAAATAACTATAATACACCAGTCTCGCTGTCTCGACGTCTGTAAGTTGGCGGATGCGCTTTACCGCATAAGCTGCAGAGCTAAGTTTACCAGCAAGGGTGGATATATGTGCATTCCATTGCAGTTTTGAGTCCAAAGTAATACCTAAAAATACTGTTTTATCTTCGAATCCCATTGTCTCATCCTTTAGTTTTATACTAGTCCCATTCACTCCTTTCACATTTGATAGAGAAAATTTCATGCACTTGGTTTTCTTGGCATTTAAAAGTAAGTTGTTGGCTGTAAACCAGTCAACAGTTGTTGACAACGTATCATTAATATCATTTAAATTTGCCTGTTTTCTACCTACTTTAAATAAAAGTGAAGTATCATCGGCAAACAGAACTATTTCATGTTTGTCGCGCACAACATAAGGGAGATCGTTAATATAAATCAAAAACAAGAATGGGCCCAGAATTGAGCCTTGAGGCACTCCCATAGCAACAGCTGATCCAGGAGATTGCGTTCTGTTTATGTCCACCCGCTGAGTTCGGTGAGCAAGGTAAGAAATAATAAGATCAAGTGCACCGTTTTTAATACCGTAGTAGCTTAGCTTCCTTACTATCGTTACGTGATCAACACAGTCAAATGCCTTGGATAAATCACAGAAAACTCCAATTACATCTAGTGATTCTTCCCAGGCATCAAATACGTATTTAATTAGGGTAGAACCGGCATCTGTTGTTGACCGTCCCTTGGTAAACCCAAATTGACTACTATGAAGCAACTTATTCTTACAAAAATGTGAAGATATTTGGTTAAGAATTATTTTTTCAAAAACTTTACTCAGTGCTGGCAGTATCGAAATTGGTCTAAAATTTGTGGGGTCTGTTCTTGCCCCTGACTTAAACAAGGGTATAATCCTACTGTGTTACATCAGATCGGGAAACACTCCAATATCCACACACTTGTTAAATAAAGCAGCTAGGTATGGTGCAGTTAACTCTAAGATGGACTGTAGTACTGTGACGGAGAGGCCCCAGAGATCTTCAGTCTTTTTTATATTTAGTGACCTAAAAGTTTTAATACCAATTTTTGGAGAGACGTGATAAAATTTAAAAACATCTGTGCATTCCTTCACATTTGATCTTAATAATATTTCAGCTTTATCAGGAGATGATGATAATGATTTAGTGGTATCTAAAGGTATATTTGTAAAGAACCGCTCAAACTCTTTAGCTACATCTAGGTCCGAGTTCACCACAGTATCTTCAACTTGGAGGCTGTAGTGAGGGTCTCTAACTCTAGTTTTACCAGTTTCAGTATTAATTACATTCCAAACAGTTTTAACTTTGTTATCTGAGTTACGGATTTTGTTAGAAAAATATTCTGACTTTGCGGCGGCACAAATGTGTTTGAATTCTTTAGAGTAGTTTTTGACGTGATCGTGGTGAAGTTGACCTAACATTATACAACCTAATCTAACTTAAAATACTTACTGTTTTTAATACTTTGCAGAAAATAAAGATGAACCAACCAACAAAGAAGTTACGAGTGGTTTTAATTTTTAACACCCCATGGTGTTAAAATTAATATTTTGAAGGATCACCTAACTTTACATGAGCTTAACCTAAGCTAAGAGCTGATTTAAATCTAGCTTTAGTCCTAAGTTTCACTTAATTGAATTTACCTAAGTTAATTTTAGTAAATCTAGCTAATCGTAGTATTCGTATCTTAAGCTGTTGTTACTTAGAGGCTATTCTAAACAACTATCAAAACCATAATATATTGCATATAGGTATTTCTAAATGAATTACCTTCACTTAGGTTGTTAAAAATATAGTGGTTAAATGCAATCTAACCTACGTACGGGTATGTATCTACGAGCATGTATCTGCGGCTAACATTGGCTATGACATTATCTATCTAGTACGTATATGTGGTTTACCTTCACATACATTTTAATTTTATTGTAACACACTAGTATGTAAAACTTAAACGAAGCATGTAAACTGGTTCTGACTTGATTCAAAGTGCTATGGAGTAGGTGTATCAATCAAAAAAGCCTGTATCGACAAGTTTTGTGTACCCGAGTGCACTGTTATAACGGTTTAATTGTTTTATTGGTAGCCGCCTATTATGTTTTATGGTCACAACGGATGCGATTGTTACTTGTGCGTTTTATTATTTTGGGTGTTGCTGAATAAGCGTCGTCTGTGTTAGATGAACTACAAGTTCAAACACGTTTTTAGGAAGACGCTTAACTTACGGAGCGTATAAAAGCGGTGGGGTATTGTGTCTGAACAACTATTAGCCGCGCAACAGTCTTCGTTACCGGAGCTCCCTGTACTTAAAGTAGTATATAGACATAATAGTGTTGTGTCGTGCAGTGAAGTGTTTATAAAAAGGTCTAATAATGGATGTGAGTATGTACAAATATTTTAACTTAATTGTGTGTTTTTTAGCATTTGTTCACCGTGTTTTTGTTAAGAGTATTGTATTTAAACAGTTGTGTAATTTATTGTTTGATATTGTTTCAGTTCTCTGAAAATACTTTCAAGAACTATTACTACCCGGAAAATAAAGATGAATCAACCGACGAAGAAGGCACGCCTGGTTTTAAAGTTAAGCAGGCCATGGCAAAAAAGCGTTCAGTAAATAACATCGACAGCTTTTTTGAACGTCCCAAGAAGAAAACTAAAGTATTGAAGCGCTCTTCCAATGTCAGCCAAAGTTCTCCTGACGGGGTGGGCTATATATCAACCGGACAAGACGACGGGGCATACGCTTCTCACTTGATTAAAATCGAGATATATGATTTGCAAAAAATTAAAAACATTCCGCCCACTGAGCACTGGAAACACGCAGATGTGAGATTAAAATTCTACGCGCCTTCTGAAGAAGACACTCAGCTCCAAACTACACGTGATGTTATATTTAACATCACAAAGCAAGTAGCTTCTAAAGACAGTTGTATGAAATATTTTATTGACAATAAGAAACAGTGATAAAAAGTGTTTGTGTAGGTTAAACAAAAGCTTGTTATTGTATTACATGTAAAAACCTTACCTTTTAAGAATTCAAGACCTTTTCCAGTCTAAACAATTATCTTTTCTTTGTAAAATTTAATTGTGCGAAATACTTAATTTACTATAAGATGCAGTGATAAAAAGTGTTTTTGTAGATTAAACAAAATGTTATTGTATTACATGTAAAAATAAAAATCATATTTTAGTTCACATATTCTTTTATTTCACAAAAAAAGTCTTAAACATATTTCTTAATATAAGATCATTACATAATGAATTTTCAGAAAACAAACTTAGCAAATCTTTCATAGTTTTTCCATGAAATTTAAAATACAAATAAACTAAACAATATTCCCCACAAACAGAGGTAAAATGGTTTTGAAGTGGTTTGTAGTTATAAGACCAGCGCTTGGTATTCCTTTTTAAAAATAACTTATGATAACCTGAAGGTTTCCGAGCAAAGGAGTCAAAGTATTCCCCTATACCATTAATGTCAATATGTATAGCAACCCAGTGGGAGCCCGGTTTCGAGTCTGGGTCCAAATTACTCACAATAAAGACGGGAAGATTAACCCAAATAGGAATTTTGTCAGCAGCAAAAACGTTTAATTCAAACGAAGGGCTGATTTTTTTCATACAAAATTGAATTTCATTTGTATCCATTTTTGATAAAAAAATATGAATAATTTGATGATGTTACCAACAATGGCTACAATGAAATAAACTAAATTGATTAAAACATTGTATTTATGTATTTACTAACTATTGTAATCTGCAGATATATCACGATTTTTGTTTATTTCAATAACGTTATCAAATTCTGCATACACAATACAATTAATGGTGCAGGGTAGAGCAACATCAAAGCGAATTTCTAAGCGAACACTTCCATGTCTTACAAGATTCCAGTGTGAAGTTGAACTAGCAGATAAATCAGGGGTTAAATCAAAACATAACAAACAATAACCTGCTCCATAATCCGTTCTGCTTATATCATTACCTTCGTTGTGAAAATGAATACCAGTTCCGGAAAATAAAGTGTGATATGATGATGCTGTTAACCCAGATCCAGAACCAAATGATGGTTGTAATGTTTTAGAAGGAATTTCATGACCATCGACATATAAACTAAACGAATTCATATTATAGTGTTGAAAATTAAATGGATTCATAGCTAAATTGCCATTAAACCCTGAATTTGATACAAAACCAATAATACATCTTTTAGGAATTTGTCCGAGAAATATATTATCCAATGTTTTACCCTGTATCTCCGACGGTAATGTAAGAACCTTAACTTCTGCTCTTGTAATAGGATATTTTGCAGTCGTTGTTGCCAATACTTTTTGATGTGCTAACAAAACGCTAGGATTAATTCATGCCCTTCTTATAATGAGGCTGGCATCCATTATTTGCACTCTAAATTTTTTATCTTGGTGACAAATTAGATTAAATGACTCCTTCGAACGTACTAACTTAATACGTATTTCGACACCATTTATTAAGAATTTCTCTTGGTTAAATATGTCGGCATGTAAATGCCCCATCATTTCCACTTCCTTACTCTCTTTGGTAAATTCTAGTCTTTTGTGAAACCCTTTGTTATTTGCATCAATAGTATCCATATGATTTGCAGTATCAGCATACCACAATCCACAAGTAAGGTGAGTTTCTTTGGCTGCTGGTCCATAGTTTAGAAGATTTTCCATATAAGCACGGTAAGCATATGTATTGTTTGGCGGTGATATGAGTTTTTGATTTAAATATACATCTAGTTGACTGAAAAGGGAATGTAACCAGTTATTGACGGGTGCAACCAGGGTATCTGGTTTTAATTTTGTACCATCCTGATTCAATATTTTAGCATTAATATGTAACATTGTGTGGGATAGATCAACATAGTCATCTCCTGATCCGGGAACTTGGAATTCGATGGGAGCGTCATCACTTAAAGATGAAATTGGTTTGTAATGAACCCACTGTCCACTTTCAATACTTGTTTGAGTTGATGGAAGGGCAAATATATCTAATTCAGATTTCGCACATTCACAAGAATGACTATGTAGGAATGACATTATTTAGTTTGTAAATATATCCTCAAGAGTTTTGTTTTTATTTTTTTTACTTCCTCTTCGTCTCGATGCTTTCAATGTAATGAGCGGTTCCCTTCTTTTAGATGTCATTTTATACCCAGATCCCGACATGAGGGAATCAATTTTTTCATCGGCTATTCTTTTTAAATTAGCACTTGCCTCCTTGAATCGTGATCTAATCGAACTATCCATAGGGCGTGAATTTACCATATCGGATAACAAACCAACCCCTGCACCTAACGTTTCTTTTCCAATGGTTTTCAAACCACTAGATAACAAAGGGAGCACTGATCTAAATAGCCCTCCCAAAAAACTCCCTATACCATGCCCTCGTTGAAATGGAACTCCTTTATAGACAATTCCTACACCAGAGCCGGCTTGATGCGAATAATAATGCTGGTAAGGGCAAGAGACTGACGATCTGTTATAATTCATTTTACTCGTTGAAAGTGTAGCTTCACGCAGGAGCTACCAAATTGGAATGGTACATTAACACCGGTAGTTGTTCTTATATCTATTTCAATAGTATCGAACTCCCTACGTAAAACCGGTACATAGTGAGCAGGTGAGAAAATGTGAGTTTTATATGCACCACAAATAAACTTAGTTGGATCTAGTGGTATTATTCTAAGCAATGCTGTTATAACATCTCCAACTACTTGCGGATGAATTATATCGGTGTAAACAAATATTTGTGGTGGTAACCCTAAATATAAATTGGCAGGGTTTTTTCCATATGTAACTTGTTTCAAATTTGATCTCGGTTTGAAACCCAGCTGGAGGCTTAGTATCGGGGTTGTTATGATAGAGGTTATTTCATTATTTGTTGTTGTTACTCCAACCATTTTTGTCAATGTATCATACCTAAATTTGACATAATTTTTTAGTTGTGGGTTCTCATTAAACGCTTGAAGGAAATGATCAATATTATCGTATGTAGTGGCTGGTATATGAGTTTTTATATCAACAATTTTTGTTGACTTGTTTGCGGGTGACACCACCTTTTTCTTTATGTAAATTATATTTTCATGATCTTGAACATTATACATGGAACACGGGTATCGAAATTCCACTAATCCAACTACCCACTCCCCTTCTAATTTTCTGTTCTTAGGTAATTTAGTTAGGAAATGTGCAGTCGTGTTGTCCGTATAGTAATCCGTTGAACTGTTGCTTAACAAAGTTAAATAAAAACTATTTTCGTTCATATTTTTTTCAAGCTTGATGCGAGTATCCAAGAGTTAAATTTATTGGGATAACCTTGCCACTTCACTAGTATTTCCTTTATGCCTCTAATATGACGCGAACGTATTATTTTATCAATTTTATACTCGGTGGAGGGGAGGTAAGTCACTTTTTGTAACTCTTTAGAATAAAATGTACCAATGATGGGTTCGCCTTCCAAATCCCTTAACATATAAACAACTCGCGGTGATCTATTAATAATTGAATTAATTATAAATATTTCATCACTCCAGTTACTTTCATAACCCTTTTGGAATACATGTTTATATTTAGTTATTCTAACATGATCGCCTACATTAAATTTTGGTGTTTCCAATGAAATTTGTCTATCTTTTTTTCGATAATATAAATTATTCCAAACGGTCATAATATTACCAGAATTAACATCAATTGGTCGCATTTTAATGCTAGAATGATAGGTATGGTTGTACGAATGAAGAAGATCTTGTAAAATTTTAGTGTAATTGTATGTATATGTAATTATATTATGGGTGAAGTAACGCCACATTTTCATTTTAAGAGTTCTTTGAAACCTTTCTACTATACTTGCTTTAATGTCGGGGTTATTAGTAGTATAATAATTAATGTTTTTGCTCTTAAAATAATCTCTCACTACCTTTGAAACAAAATCTGTACCTTTATCAGATTGTATATGACGAGGAACAGAGTTGGCTTCGGTAAATATGCTTTCAAAACATTCTTTAACTGTTGATGAATCTTTCTTTTTCATGGCTCTCGCAAAAGCATATTTACTGAACACATCAATAACACAAAGAATATATTTGTATCCATGATTATATTGACTATACGTACTCATGTCACTTAGATCAGCTTGCCAGAGTTCATTAAAGTTAGATAGGATATATCTATTTCTGGTGAATCGCTTATGAATAGGTTTATGTAGCGTGTACGTATCTTGAGATTGTAACCATTTTTTTACTTCCTCTTTGTTCATTTGTTCTTTCATTTCCTTCGCTATATTATTTAAACTACTATAACCAGCTGGATTGGAGACATCATAGTAGATCCTATTAATATCTAATAAGGAGTCCATTTTTCCCAATCAATTTTCTTATGATGACGCTTAAGTAGTCCTGTAGTAAGTGGTGTAGCTCTTTGTTTTTCTTTATCTGTTGACGATCTCGTACTTGTAGATGCAGGTAATGTAATGGGTTCAATCGATTGAGCTGTTTTAATAAATTCTCAGTTTGCAGGATTGTCTATGCAGCTTAAAGGAACTCTTATATCTCTTAAAAGTAATGCAAACTCTTCCCACCCTGTTGGTTTAGGACGTTTTAGAGATCTAACCGTGTCACTTATCAGATCAGTAATATTACTATTTGAAATGGTGCGGTTGTTTATTACAACTTCACCAGTTGGCTTCCACCAAATTTTTGGTTTACTTAAAACAATGCAATCCAACAAAGTTCGAGTTTTTTTCTCATATGATTTGGGTAATATATCTATAATTTTTGATGGGCTAATTGGCATCGGTTCTGGATTTGTTTTACCAATCGGTGTAACTGCTGTAGTACCATCTACTTCTGGTAAAGGTGGATTTGCAACTGACTCATTATATTCATTAACCTCCTTTTTGTTCACTTTTGACTTTAGATCATTACTTTCGTAGTTGAGTTGAACCTCCCCCTCCGTTACGATTGGTATTCTAAATGGTTTTCGATCTGTTTCAATAAAATGTAAAAATCGTTGCAATGCTTGTGAATATAAGGTCCACTTTTCACGATCATTCATTTTACTTTTAAGGATTTTTTGCATCTCAGCATCTAGACGGGATGATGAATTTTCAGGTAGGCTCTCATTGCGTTTGAGTCTTTCAATAAAATCTGATTCTACTAATAGCATTTTTTTCGTATTTTCCATTTTGTTTATGATAAAGAGTTAACTAAGGCACTTAAATGTGTGTTTACTCTCGCATGCATCATGTAGAACTGACTAAAATTTGTTGATTTTTATCGTATTTAAACCCCTTTTTAGGAACATACACTGTGCAATGTCCATCAAACGGAAATATTTTTGTTTTAAAACGACATATGTCATTTGTATTTTGTTTCAAATCAATCATGAGGTAACCATGTGGTTCTTTAGTAGAATCTTTGTAGGCTTCATCTACAAATTTTGGGTTTTCCGGGTAAACTTGTCGTGACAAGTAGCGTATTTGGGTTTTGTCCCTGGGATTCTTAAAATATACAATGTAACTTGTATTTAGTGAAATATCTCGTTGGCCTCTCCCCTGATGAAATATGTTTTGAGTAATATAAAAAACACTTAAGTTTCTATGATGGCTACCTTTTGTGAAAATGTCAACTATTCGTCCATCTGATTCTCTCATCAGGTCATCTATTATAAGAAGCTTAGGTTTCTTCCCATCAAACATTGAAAAATCTGGTATTCCCTGACTATAATTTACATTTTCCAGATTGTACAGGGGTTGCATTTCATCATAACACCAAATAATTTCGTCGAATTCTACATTACATACATCTTTGAAATTATTTAAAAAGTTTGTGACAAATTGAGTTTTGCCACATCCACTTGGACCAGCTACAATGGTTGTGAAAGGATGATAAAAATGTATCATAATTAAAACTCGTAATACGTGTTGATATGAAAACAGATAAACTTGAAATGACACAATTTCTGCCTATCAATGATAAAGGCATAACTCAAAAAAGCATTTTTTTCAGGAGAGCCATCTAAAAAAAGAAACAAAAACATTTTGAAATAACTTTTGACCTTCATAAGATAAAAAGATACTTGTTTTTGTCGGAATATTATCACCTCCCAGTTAATTTATGAAACCAAAAATCAAATACAAGAGACGCAAGTCTAATTTAATATCTTTACAAATTGTAGATCTATTCGACATGCTTCTCAAAACCTTCGTCGTGATTATGTGCAATAAGGACACAAGTAGTGAAACTACAAAATTATACGTGTAATCTTTTGGACAACAACGATGCTTTCGTGTTAATCCCTAGTATTTTTTTCTTTTTTTGATGACTAATAATGCATATCGTTTTATACCTAAAAAAATATCAATAAATCATGGAAAAAACCGAAGAAATACGAATTATGTCTATAAAAATATTAATTCTTTGTCATAAATAAGGGCATATTTTGTGATCGCACACCTCTTTTTTTACATTACAAAGTAATGATTTACCTTATTTTACGTGTGAGACCTTAGAAAACGCATTGGTCGAACATAATAAACCCTGAATTGTTTTGCTAACATAATATCTAAGACAAACTGGAATAAAACAGCGATCAGGGGTTCAACGACGCGGTTAGCCTAGTTGGTAGTGACCCTGCCTACGAGGCTAGCGGTCCAGGGCTCGATTCCCGGTAAGGAAAAATATTTGTGAGCTGAGCGCAAGTATTTTTTCCTAGTCTTTGAAGTTTTCTATGTATTTAAGCATTTATTTCTCTATTTAAGTATGTTTATCGTTGTTCAGTACCTATAGTACCAAGCCTAGAGCATAGTTTGGGACTAGGTCAATTTGTGTGAGATTGTCCCATCGATCGATCCTGACCGATTTCGGCCACAGCGACTGGGATCCGACTATTTAGAGCGTCGCTCGTGAGCTGTGAGCTGTATGATGATTGACATAGCTGATTCTCGCATCAAAAGTTCGACCACATTCGATGCAAGTCATCCCTCCAATATAATAGGGTATTTTCCTAATGTTTTATTAGTATTTAAATTGAAACTTTTTTACCTTCCAAATAGCCTAATTTAAATAGTTTTTTATATCTTTAAAAATGCAAAAGATATAAATGTTTAAAACTTGTTTTTAGAAAAAGGGGAAAATACATTAATATGACGTCATATTACTCAACCGCCATATGAATTACACGCACAACATCGTTTTGTGAGAAAAAAATAGACAAAAAACTTTATAAGGCTATAACTTTTTTTAATTACCAATTTTGAATTTTGAATTATTTTATCATACTACGTATGTTGATATATTATCCAAATTAATATATGAAATGTAATATCAGGCATATAAATACCCTATTGTAGTGAATAACCGCAGGTGTACGGGCCTTGAGCTCGTCTCGCTTAACATCGAGCACCTCACATCTCTTCCTTTCGAACTCGGAAACCTTAGTGCTCACTGTACTATATGCCTCCAAGACCGCCGGTCTGCTAACATTGCCTCCCATGGTGACGGGTCCACGTCACACCGCTTCATATGTCGCTCAAGCACATGTTTGTACCGCAGAAATTGGCCGCCTTGTTTCCGCTTGCCATCCTGTAGTTCTGAGTAGAAGTTGCGCCTTGCCTCTCTGTCATCTGACATGCGGGAGACATGGCCGCCCCACCGCAGCTGTCGTCGCATTAGATAGGCCTCTATTCCATCGACATTAGCTATTCGTAGGACTTCCGTGTTACGAACACCAGTGCCGGATTAGCCACGTAGCAAGAGTAGCAAATGCTGGGCCCCGCGCATTGAGAGGCCCCGCGCACACACATCTCCCTGACATGGATTTCTACCAGTTCTGTTTTATTTAGCACCCTAGACTTAAGAAATAACCTAAAACAAACCAAGGGTCTCTTTATATATAGAACTTACTACGGGCCCCGCGCTGGCTTAATCCGGCACTGACGAACACGGTCAGACCAACGAATGTTCATAATGTCGCGTAGGCATTCTAGGTGGAATCTATCTTATGTTCGAATATGCTTGCGGTAGAACTATCGCCATGTAAACAGCTATTTTATTAGAGCTTTTATGTAGTGTGAGCGAAACACCTTGGAACGAAGTTTGCCGAAGGCTGCGGCAGCTGCTCCAATTCTGCCGTTGATTTCGTTCTCAAGGAGGCACCGCCATCTGCTTAAGCGAGTTATCACCGAGTTTGATGTCAACCTGGGCCCCATTTAGCGTGTCAAGAACCATTACTTCGGTCTTTTTCACACTGATTTTCAGGCCAAATTTGCGACATCACTCATCGAGACTCGTCATAAGCCTTTGTAGATCCTCTGGGAATTCCGCCACAAAACCTCATAAAGAGCATAGATCAACTCCGTAATAGTTCCGTGAGACACCTTGGTGCCAGCTTTTAGTATTGCAAGGTTGAAGACTCCGCCACCAGCGGTACGGAAAGGAATACGAATGCCCCCTAGTTATTCTACCTAGATAGGATACTGATATATTTTTTAACTTTAATTTTATTTTTTGATCGTTCTAAATTGAAATGATTTTTTTGCCACAAAACATCGAATTGCTGAATATGCAATGGCAAGATGTGACACAAAACGCAATATAAGCCTCACAAGTACACACTGTATCCACATGCAAAAAATAAGCGACTTTAGAGTTTTTGTAACTTATGACCTCAAAACATGCCAGCGCCCCGCCGGACTAATTCGCTACCTATATTATAAATTAGCTTTTACCCGACTCCACCCGTGTAGAAGTCGTCTATCGCTGCTCCCGCAATTAAACAGTATCCTATGTCATTTCTCGAGACTCAAGCAATCTCCATACCAAATTTCATCGAAATCAGTTAAGCGGTTTGGCCGTAACGTAAGCGGTTTTGAAAGCGTATCAAACAGACACACTTTCGCATTTATAATATTAGTAGGTATAGATAATTCATCAGCATAATTGACGGTAATTTGCATTTCATCCCATTTAAATAACGAAAACTGGTTAAAAAATGCCTAGCACTGTTGCTAGGCATTTTACAATAATATACTTAAATACTAACATACAAGTTAACTGAATAAAAGGTCTTTAAAAATTAGCTTCATGCGCAAATAATCTTTTTGAAATACTTTTAATCTACTTCTTATTTAGATTTTTTCACTAACAAGGTAACTTTTGGTTTCCGATCAAATTATTTTTCATAAAATGGATCGAAATGTATCGTGCATAAAGATTTTTTAAGTTATAGGTCACAATTTTATTTACATATAAATATTGAATATAGGCATATACCGAAAACATTATGTACCTTATCGACTATTTTTTCATGACTAAGAGCTTATTTTGACATGTTACAAAAAAAATATACTTACTTTCTGGATGATAAAGTTGCAACTAAAAATTAATCACTATTGCACAAACTATTTTGTAATGTATCAATGTTACAAATATAATCAGCATTTTTTTCTGAATTATTTTGGGGTGTGCCTGTAGTCATGATAAAAATTTAGCTTCTTTGTTGGTAGTTGCGGCTCAACTGGCTTACCTACGCTGTTGCCCACAATATGGCGTCACAATTGGACCAATGGCATAAGGGCACAGTGCTGCCACGTGGCTGTTTTTGGAGATAATGCAATGGGTGTCTTAGTCATCATAAACTTATGAATATTTCACGCGTCGTGTTATACTTATCTCAAAAACGTAGTATTTCGTGTTATGACACTATCATCGATAAGCAGCGTTATGAACTCAATTACTTTTTAAATAAATCCACCAAAATAAGGGTAAACACATTAAACAAAACAAAGATATCATAGTCAAATATTTTTTTTATTTTGAAATTTACACTTTTCTGAGTATCATTTTTTTTTAAAGAAACAGTACAAAAACTCAACATAACATAAGTCTCTTTTCAAGTTACTATAAAATAATAACTAAAAAACAAATACAGAGTACCACCACTTTATTTTAATTCACCTTCACCAATTTATATTTACAAAAAACTAAAATGTATTTACATTTTCTACAATTATTACAATTCACAATTCACAATTAAAAATTAAAAATACACAATGTACCAAAAAAAAAGTTGAAATTTTTGAATGTTCTGTGATTATAAATTACATGGAAAAATTATTTTGTGATGATCCATGGGGTATTTTATAATGCCCCCACGCTAGAGTTCCGAAGAGTTTTCTAACAAGTACCGTTTTGTATCGTTATGAGATAATGATACTTTATTTATATTTTGAGTAAATATTACATGTTTTATTGATTTAAATCTCAGCATTTGAGCATGTTGCATTTTTTTTTCAAATAAACACTTTTTATAATCGTTGAGGGTCAGTTTTTTAGTAACACATTTATTGACTCCTTTAGCTTTTGATATAAGACTATGATTCTCAACATCTAAGGCATACATTTTAGATCGTAGGCCAACAAACTCTTTAAAAATTTTACCATTGTTTTCATCTTTGAAAAACCCTAACCGCTTTTTATTTATTAATGGTAAACCATATTGATTGTTAGATGGATAGTCTGATGTATCAAAATATATTATTAACGGGCAACACCGGCCGGTCAAGACGTCAAAATCGGCCACCGATTTTGTTAAATGTATTTTAAGTAGTTTTAATGATTAAATTGTTAATATTTGGGACTAAAACCGAAGATAAACACGCAAATGTTTAGTGTAAATGTTATTAAGGCCATAAGTGCTGTGAAGAAAGTATTATCACGAGTGCAAAATTTGACAAGTAACTGGGTCAACGACTTCGTGATTTGAAAAATATTTTAAAAAAGTACACCGTCTGCCGTGCTGATTGATCATCAACGAAACCAGGGGAGTATTGATATTCCATAATCTTGTTATTACTTACCTCTGTGTTAAATTTTTAACGAAAATACTGTCCACCTAGCTAAGAAACTTAACAAAATTTAGTGACACTGACAGGAGAAAGGAATTTAGACGAGTCAGATTTTAGTACCTAGTAACTTAAATAGGTTGTGGCTTATTTAAAGCCTTAATTAAAGATTAAGTATATTAAAGTGTCATTAGTATTACAATAGTAAAATTATGGTAATAATTATTCAATCAAAATAAATATCTTTAAGAGATTATTGTGTGATATTAACACAGTGAGATTTTTAGACTTGAATTGACCTTAAATTATAATTAGACTATTAGGTGTATCTTTTTTGGGCACTGGTACTGTTCTTTGTCATTATGTTTCCAGCTACCAGCAAGCCTACTACCCGTCGGGACGTCCTTGTTGACAAACTCCGGAACACACAGTTAGAGCTGAAGACAGTTAAAGAGCTCAATGCACGGCTGCTGCAGGAGCGTGACGAGAGTGAAGAGGAGGTTCTGCGTGTTATAAACCATAACAAAACCCTCAAAAGTTCTCTCGCCAAGCTGGACTTGGATTTTGACCATATGCGAGAACAACGGGATCGCCTCCAGGCCAGCATGGACCAGTTCCAGCAGTGCCGGGAGACGCATGAAGAGGCGCTACGGCGGATTCGGGACCTGGAACAGCTTCTGGAGGAGCGACCAGTTAAACAAGACACTACTTGTGCCAGATGTGTTGCGGAGGAGTCGGCCTACAATGTAAGCTTGTTTGCGGAGCTCAATACTTCTGACTGTGAAGTTAACAAATGCTTAGAAACGGTAGACCTTACTAACTCTTTAGACCTTATTGATCCAAAACCTTCTAACATTACTGTGAGGGGATCAAACAAAATTAAAAAGTATTTAAGATTAAGTAGATTTATAAAAAAATCTAAAGTTCTACTCCGATGTAATAAAAGTTTTATGAAATTAGCACCTATTAGATATAGTAATGTAGCCTTACATAATGACCTATTAAATAGTCAACACGAACTAGAGTGTATTATGCATGATTTTGATGCCAATGCCAAACAACTTAAGGTATTGGAATTTGCTCTGCAAGATGTAACTAATAAGTATACATTGTCTTGCAAACAAATGGAGGAGTACATAGGCTTCATGAATAGCATCATCGATCTAGGTAATACCAACATGGACAAACTGGACTCGCTGGTAGGTAAATCGCGCGATAGCTACGGCGGCTCTCCCTGGCAAAACCGGAGGCAGAGCCTGCCGGCGTCGCCGTCACCGGCACCGGCGCCGCGCCGCGCCCGCCCCGCGCCCCCCGCGCCGGCCCGGGCCCCGGTCGCCGCGCCCCGCGCGCCCCGCCCGGCCCCCCCGGCGGCGCCGGGCGCGGGGCCGCCGCGAGCTCCGTCGGCAGCGGCTGCAGCGCAGCAAGGGGACCCTCCAAGCTGCGCGCCCGCGCCGCCCGGACCGCGCGCGCCTTGCGTGCCACCGACTGGGCGAGTCTCGCTCGGTACTTTGCCGAACCCGGTGCGCAGGATCGTCACATACACGGATGAGGTAGGTATCGGGTTCGGGTCTAAAATGGTAAAGTACCTTGGTCATAACGACGTAGTGAACAACTGTTTACCAGGAATGTCTATGGACCACCTGATCTCCCGAATCTCCGCCGACACATTCAGTCGTGAGACAACGTTACTTAGTAGTGTTATTAGGAAATAGTTTGAGGTTTAGTAAATATGACTTATTTAATTTGTCTGAGGCCCTCACTGAAGTTAGCAAAGGTGATATAGGTAAAATAATTATTTGCGCTTGTCTGTTTTCCCACAGATTAACAAATAAATGTAATAGAAATATTGATTATTTTAACTCGATATTATATAAAATGTCATTATATAATTCAAAAATTTCATATTTCGATACGAATAAATTTGTAAAAAAGTTCGATTTGACGCATAACTATTGTTATTTACCACGTAGGTACTTAGATGAGTGTGCTAATTTGTTAGCATATAATATTTTAGACCCCGCTATGACTAGCATAGCGAGCGACTGTAGAACGGAGCCTGCGCTGAGTTTTATTAGCGCCGGCCCCGCGCTGGAGCTGCCGGTGGATTTAAACTGACAGCTTCGACAACGGCCGCGGCTGTCGTCGTTCGCGGCGGCGGTCGCGGCGGCCTCGTGCCTGCCCACAGGTCGACAAACATTAAAAATAAATTGTGTAATAATGTAATAAATATAATTCATCAGAATATTCAGGGATTTTCTAGTAAGGAACTAGAAATTAGTTTGTTTATTGATAGTGCTAATATACACGTTCTATGTGTTACTGAACATTGGCTTAAGGGTCATGAGTGCATGTTTAATTTTAATAATCATGACATTGTTAGCATGTTTGCTAGACAATCTTGCAGTCGGGGCGGATCCCTGATTATGGTCAAACGAAACATTAAATGTAAGGAACGTAAAGATATTGTTGCGAAGTCAGTTGAACGTCATATTGAACTTGCGTGTGTTGAATTGGAATAATTTATTATTATTTGCGTATACAGACCCCCTACGGCGGATTACAAGCTTTTTGAGAGCATTTTGGAAAATGTTCTTAGTTGTGTTTTTAATACTAAAAAGTGTATTGTTGTATGTGGTGATTTTAATGTTAATCTGCTAGACGGATCACCCACGTCTATTAACTTACTGAGTGCTTTTAAATCTTTTAATTTAGTCAATCTGTTCTATGAGCCAACTAGAATTACAGCAACTAGTGCTACGTGTATTGATAATATATTTAGTAATTTTGACCCTATTCAGAAATCCGTAATCAATATCTTAAGTTCGGATCACTGCGGCCAGCAAGCTTCCTTTACGGGGAAGACTGATAAAGCGCCCCAAGAGTTTATACTTAGACAAATTACTGAAAATCGATTAGAATTATTTAATAACAAGGTCACTAACCAACTGAGTTATATGACGTGTACTGGGGAAGATCCGGATAGTTTATGTACTTCTTTATTTAATTGTATTATTAAGGAATTTGATGCCTGCTTTAGTCTGAAAAAGGTAAAAGCCAAGCAAGGTACGAAATTTTGTGATTGGGCTACACCGGAGATTCATAAAAAGAGGCACAAATTGTATGAGTTGTATAGTATAAGAGCTGTCGATCATAGGCCTGAGTTTCTAGAGTACGTCAAAAATTATTCTAAGGAATTCAAGCAGATTTGTGCTACCGCGAAGTCTGAGTATTATTCTAACAAAATTTGTAAATCTGACAACAAGATTAAAACCGTTTGGAACGTAATTAACACTGAAACTGGTAGAACTAGAATTAGAGACCCGCACTACAGCCTGCAAGTTGAAGATACTTTAGTAAATTCGGACCTTGATGTGGCAAAAGAATTCGAGCGGTTTTTTACGAGCATACCTTTGGAGACTACTAAATCTTTACTATCATCTCCTTATAAGGCTGAAATATTGTTAAGATCTAATGTTAAGGAATGCACGAATGTGTTTAAATTTTATCATGTCACCTCTAAAGTTGTGATCAAAACGTTTAGGTCTCTTAATATCAAAAAGACTGAAGATCTTTGGGGCCTCTCTGTTACAGTACTTAATTCCATTTTAGAGGCAACTGCGCCTTACCTAGCTACTATGTTTAACAAGTGTGTCGATATTGGAGTATTTCCTGATCTGATGAAACATAGTAAGATCATACCCTTGTTTAAGTCAGGGGTAAAATCAGACCCCACAAATTTCAGACCGATTTCGATACTACCAGCACTAAGTAAAGTTTTTGAGAAATTAATTCTTAATCAAATATCCTCACACTTTAATCAACATAGGCTACTTCATAGCAGTCAATTTGGATTTACCAAGGGACGATCTACTACCGATGCCGGTTCCACTTTGGTAAAACATATCTTTGATGCCTGGGAAAAATCACTAGATGTAATTGGAGTGTTTTGTGATCTATCCAAGGCATTTGATTGTGTTGATCATATTACGTTAGTGCGGAAGTTAAGCTACTATGGCATAAAAAACGGTGCACTTGATCTTATTACATCTTACCTTGCTCACAGAACTCAGCGGGTAGACATTAACAGAACACAATCCTCTGGTTCATCTGTTGCTATGGGAGTGCCTCAAGGCTCTATTCTAGGCCCGTTCTTATTTTTAATCTATATTAACGATCTCCCGTATGTAGTACGCGATAAACATGAAATAGTCTTGTTTGCTGACGATACCTCTCTTATATTCAAAGCGGATAGGAAACAGAATAATTTTAATGACATCAATGTTGCGTTGTCTACAATTGTTGACTGGTTTACAGCCAACAACTTACTTTTAAATGCCAAAAAAACCAAGTGCACAAAATTTTCTCTGTCTAACGTGAAAAGTATGAATGCGGATAGAATACGACTGAAGGATGAGACACTGGACTTCGAACATAGAACAGTATTTTTAGGTGTCACTCTGGACTCGAAACTGCAATGGAGTGCGCATATATCCACACTTGCAGGTAAACTAAGTTCGGCGGCTTATGCGGTAAAGCGGATTCGACAACTGACTGACGTCGAGACGGCGAGACTTGTGTACTATAGTTATTTCCATAGTGTTATGAGCTACGGAATTTTGCTATGGGGAAAAGCGGCTGACATCCAAATCATCTTTGTACTACAGAAGCGGGCTGTACGTGCAATTTATCAATTAGGGTCTCGTGTTTCGCTGAGGGATAAATTTAAAGAAATCAATATTCTTACAGTCGCGTCTCAATATATCTTTGAGAATATCATGTATGTACGTAAACACATACATGAGTTTAGGCATAACCGCGACGTTCATAATTTAAATACTAGAAACAGGGATAAGCTCGCTATTCCAGGTCACCGTCTCCGTAAGGTAAGCACTTCGTTTGCGGGGAACTGTATACGTTTTTACAACAAGATACCATCTGATATCGTCAATATGCCGTTCAATAAATTTAAGTCTCACATCAAGCGCTGCTTGTTGGGTAGGGCATATTACACTGTAAATGACTTCATTAGTGACCAAGATGTCTTTAAGTAGTATCTACGATAGTTACAATATTTGTACCTTGATTAACATAGCCTTTAAGCAAACTGCGTATTCAAGCACTAAATTTTATGTTCACTGTCTGTATTATTATTTTTTTAACTTTACTAGTTCTTGTGTGTACAAGACGCTTTTAAATGAGAACACACTGTGATGTTTCTCGCCGGACAGCTGTTTCACACAATATTACCTTTATGTTGGTTGTCCGGCAGCATGAGCATGACATGCTCGCTTAAAGGTCTTTGCTTACGGCGGCGTCGTTGATCGGGTCGCCACTTTCCCGAACACATGGTTGAGAGAAGCGATGGCTGAGATACGCGTCATACTCGTGAACGGGTGCTGTTTGTGGGGTCCGGTCTGTTCACGTTTGCAAGGACTTTTTGTTAAATTAAGCATTCTACCTGGTTATGGCTTTTGACGTAGAGACCTCGTCGTGTTGTTCTCATAGTCTTTATTATTAGTTTAAGGTTTATTGACCTTACATTTGTAATAATTTTATTTTTGCTAGTTTTAAGAATTTATTGTTTATTACTTTATTACCTTATTATTACTTAATGTAACTTACTTTTAAGTATTATTTTGTTATTATTATTGAAAAAATGACCTTCTGCTGGAGTTTCTTGCGGCGCTTCTTCTCCGCAATGATGGTCTTGTCCGAAGCGCTGGTAGATTCACTCATGTTACCGACGTGTAAAAGAGCCCTCATGTGGCCTATTTACTGAATAAATATTTTGAATTTTGAATTTTGAATTTTGAATAAATCGAGCTCTGATTTTATGTCCTCATAATAGTTTTCAGTGAATATTTGATATACTAAACTATCGGTATCTGTATAAAGAAGCCTGAGATTTTCTTGATATTTGGTTTTCATGTAATCGTAATGAAATTTATACATGAAAGTTTTAGATATATCTAAAATACAAAATCCTAAGTAAATTGGTTTATTATAAAAGATTTTAGTTTTATTCAATTGAGTAGAACATCGGAGTAGAACTTTAGATTTTTTTATAAATCTACTTAATCTTAAATACTTTTTAATTTTTTTTGATCCCCTCACAGTAATGTTAGAAGGTTTTGGATCAATAAGGTCTAAAGAGTTAGTAAGGTCTACCGTTTCTAAGCATTTGTTAACTTCACAGTCAGAAGTATTGAGCTCCGCAAACAAGCTTACATTGTAGGCCGACTCCTCCGCAACACATCTGGCACAAGTAGTGTCTTGTTTAACTGGTCGCTCCTCCAGAAGCTGTTCCAGGTCCCGAATCCGCCGTAGCGCCTCTTCATGCGTCTCCCGGCACTGCTGGAACTGGTCCATGCTGGCCTGGAGGCGATCCCGTTGTTCTCGCATATGGTCAAAATCCAAGTCCAGCTTGGCGAGAGAACTTTTGAGGGTTTTGTTATGGTTTATAACACGCAGAACCTCCTCTTCACTCTCGTCACGCTCCTGCAGCAGCCGTGCATTGAGCTCTTTAACTGTCTTCAGCTCTAACTGTGTGTTCCGGAGTTTGTCAACAAGGACGTCCCGACGGGTAGTAGGCTTGCTGGTAGCTGGAAACATAATGACAAAGAACAGTACCAGTGCCCAAAAAAGATACACCTAATAGTCTAATTATAATTTAAGGTCAATTCAAGTCTAAAAATCTCACTGTGTTAATATCACACAATAATCTCTTAAAGATATTTATTTTGATTGAATAATTATTACCATAATTTTACTATTGTAATACTAATGACACTTTAATATACTTAATCTTTAATTAAGGCTTTAAATAAGCCACGAAATTGTTCGGGTGTCAAGGTTTTGGCTAATTTTTCAAGACTACAACTCATAAATTTAAGTGAATCAAGAAATTTCAATTTTATTGTGCGATTATTCACTTTCAAGGATTTAGTAAAGGAAATGTATTTCTCTTTGTTCTCTGGTATCAATTCAATGTTTCCTTCCTCAAATCCAAGACCATGTACTATAAAATGACTATCATAGTTGCTCAAATAATGGAAAAATACAGGTACAAAATTAGGTGCCCTGTATTTTTCAGAACAAATTTGATGTGCTACTCCTTCATAAAAACCTGTATGATGATTATAAGAAATAGTGGATTCACCGTTTAATTTTTTATCACAAATGTAACATGTGATACTCTGAGCAACATCTAAATTATTTGCATCAGACAAAGGTAAAGGAGTTTTGACAAAAGTATTACTCCTACAAATGTTTTCTAAATCTTTTTTAATGTATTTCATAAATGTCTCGGCACAATCTTTACCTTTATATGTTCTATATATTGACAACTTATCATCATAAGAACACTTAATGTAGTATCCAAAACTATATACCTCATTTTTTTGTATATTTGCTGTAGAGGATGTACTAGGATTATTGAAACATGAAGGAATTGGATTTAAAAAAGCCTCAAAATCGGCATAAACAACAAAAGGCACCCTTAATTTACGATCATAATTATTGAAGGTAAGTTGGTTAGATGGCACATTTTCATTGAACCAGTTTTTCCTTTTATCCTGTTCTGAAGGTAAATTTGTACAAACATGGAAACAGTCATTTCTTTGATGATTCAATAAATTTTCATTTGATGTAAAGCTTGTTAGACAACCATCGCAAATATGTACAGCATGTTGTGTATTATTCAGTTGTGTAGATACTAATCTAGATAAATTTTTGATAAAGCAATAATGTGCTTCGCTACCTTTGGTTAAATATAATAAGTTTAAGTGCCTAGCTTTTTTACATTTAGTAAAGTCCTATCACATCATGTTTTTTTACTTTGTAAATTGTACTCGAGTCCAAAAACATTTATGCTTATATCATTTATTTTTTGGGAAAGTAAAATTTTCAAAATTTAATTTATTTTTATGCAATATATATGAATTCGTTGTATTTGTATGATGGTTAGTAGGTGGATATAACCCCGACAATACAGCCCATCTAAAACATTCATGGTCATTGTTTTTCACGTTAATAACTGCCTTTTTATTCATTATACCTCGCGGTAATTCTATATAGGAAGAACCACGTAATGGGTTAAATTTATTTACATTCACATCTAGATAGTTGAATTTTACTAAACTCCAACCACTATCTTTTCTCTCAAAGTTAGATAATCTTGTCAAAATTTCGTTAACTATAGTTACAAAAATATCATTTTTGTCGCTGCTATGATTCACTACATTGTTGCTAAATTGAAAGTCAAACGTATTATTTAGTTGTTTGCTATCTTGAGTAAAATCTGCATTGAGAATAAAATTTACTTTTAAGGCACAATGATCAGCAAGTGATCGATCCAATAATGTAAAGATTTTTTCTTTATTGTTTTGTAAAATTGTTTCGGGGGTAAATGGATTGTGAACATTTTCATTAAGCAATATTCTATACGTAGCCACCCTATTCCTAAATGCGTTTTCAATTAACTGTACATTAACCCACTGATCGTCGGAGCTTAAGACATTATTTTTGTGCATGTTACTATTCAAATGGTTGGTAAAATATCTTTTGGATACAAACTTACTGCACACAGAACATTCAACATTATCATTATTTTTTGTACTCACATTTTTATCTAAAAAAAAATCGGGTGATATTGATTCTGCATCGTGACTGGTTGAAGGACGGTTTTTCTTTGTCAGCACGTCTTCTGACTCCGAAGCTGTCCTCTTTACTCCACGCCCGACTTGAGAAGATCTATAAACATAAGAAAACATGAAATTAAACATAATGTATGTGTTAATAACAAATACAGACTTATGGATTAATTGGTTGGGATACTATACTAACCTAAATCTTGGGTACATTGTTGGCAGTATGCTTGCATTGTTAAAACTCCATCAATCACATCTGATGATGAACTATTCTGTTTGCCTTTAATATGTCCATCACATGGTGTAAAATATGGTCTTATATCAGGATCATCTAATAGTGTGGCGGGTAATTGATTTGATATAAACCACAACCGTATGCTTCTATGGAAATTAGCTATAATAAACTGTTTACTTAAACACTCAATTTGATCACGGACTAAATGGATTATGACGAACACCATGATGGAATAAACAGGCACTTAGTAACTCAAACACAGCAACCAAAACAGTGAATGATTTCAACATCGGGTACCTCGGTTATATAGGAGCGCCCCCTCCTAATTGTTTCCATAACAATAAGATCAAGTCTCAACGAGTCGGAAACCCATCCTTCGTCAAGTATTGCTCAAGAACTTATAAACAGGTTAGAACAGGAATATTAGGAATCAAAAATATTACTTACGCGTCACGATGAAGTTGGCTTATAAATTCCCCAATGGCGTATAATTCTTGATCTTCTTCAAGCTCTTCACAGAGTCTGATGAGTTGTGCATCATAGATGTCACAGTTCAAACTATCCATTTTGTTTAATCTACACAAACACTTTTTATCCCTGCATCTTATAGTAAATAAAGTATTTCGCACAATTAAATTTTACAAAGAAAAGATAATTGTTTAGACTGGAAAAGGTCTTGAATTCTTAAAAGGTAAGGTTTTTACATGTAATACAATAACAAGCTTTTGTTTAACCTACACAAACACTTTTTATCACTGTTTCTTATTGTCAATAAAATATTTCATACAACTGTCTTTAGAAGCTACTTGCTTTGTGATGTTAAATATAACATCACGTGTAGTTTGGAGCTGAGTGTCTTCTTCAGAAGGCGCGTAGAATTTTAATCTCACATCTGCGTGTTTCCAGTGCTCAGTGGGCGGAATGTTTTTATTTTTTTGCAAATCATATATCTCGATTTTAATCAAGTGAGAAGCGTATGCCCCGTCGTCTTGTCCGGTTGATATATAGCCCACCCCGTCAGGAGAACTTTGGCTGACATTGGAAGAGCGCTTCAATACTTTAGTTTTCTTCTTGGGACGTTCAAAAAAGCTGTCGATGTTATTTACTGAACGCTTTTTTGCCATGGCCTGCTTAACTTTAAAACCAGGCGTGCCTTCTTCGTCGGTTGATTCATCTTTATTTTCCGGGTAGTAATAGTTCTTGAAAGTATTTTCAGAGAACTGAAACAATATCAAACAATAAATTACACAACTGTTTAAATACAATACTCTTAACAAAAACACGGTGAACAAATGCTAAAAAACACACAATTAAGTTAAAATATTTGTACATACTCACATCCATTATTAGACCTTTTTATAAACACTTCACTGCACGACACAACACTATTATGTCTATATACTACTTTAAGTACAGGGAGCTCCGGTAACGAAGACTGTTGCGCGGCTAATAGTTGTTCAGACACAATACCCCACCGCTTTTATACGCTCCGTAAGTTAAGCGTCTTCCTAAAAACGTGTTTGAACTTGTAGTTCATCTAACACAGACGACGCTTATTCAGCAACACCCAAAATAATAAAACGCACAAGTAACAATCGCATCCGTTGTGACCATAAAACATAATAGGCGGCTACCAATAAAACAATTAAACCGTTATAACAGTGCACTCGGGTACACAAAACTTGTCGATACAGGCTTTTTTGATTGATACACCTACTCCATAGCACTTTGAATCAAGTCAGAACCAGTTTACATGCTTCGTTTAAGTTTTACATACTAGTGTGTTACAATAAAATTAAAATGTATGTGAAGGTAAACCACATATACGTACTAGATAGATAATGTCATAGCCAATGTTAGCCGCAGATACATGCTCGTAGATACATACCCGTACGTAGGTTAGATTGCATTTAACCACTATATTTTTAACAACCTAAGTGAAGGTAATTCATTTAGAAATACCTATATGCAATATATTATGGTTTTGATAGTTGTTTAGAATAGCCTCTAAGTAACAACAGCTTAAGATACGAATACTACGATTAGCTAGATTTACTAAAATTAACTTAGGTAAATTCAATTAAGTGAAACTTAGGACTAAAGCTAGATTTAAATCAGCTCTTAGCTTAGGTTAAGCTCATGTAAAGTTAGGTGATCCTTCAAAATAGTCGACCATGGGGTGTTAAAAATTAAAACCACTCGTAACTTCTTTGTTGGTTGGTTCATCTTTATTTTCTTCAAAGTATTAAAAACAGTAAGTATTTTAAGTTAGATTAGGTTGTATAATGTTAGGTCAACTTCACCAAGCTAGGTTAGGTAAGTATTAAAAACAGTAGGTATGTTAAGTTAGATTAGGTTGTATAATTTTAGGTTAACTTCAGTAAGGTAGGTTAGGTTAGGTTAGAACTGTAACCCTTAAAAACAGTAGGTATGTTCAGTAAGGTAGGTTAGGTTAGGTTAGAACTGTAACCCTTAAAAAACAGTAGGTATGTTAAGCTAGGACAGGTTTCATGATGTTAGGCTAACTTCAAAAAGCTAGGTTAGGTTAGGTTAGAACTATGACCCTTAAAAACAGCATTTTAAGAAAACCACTATGGTTACTTAATTAAATAATATGAGAAACACGTAGGTAAAATTAAAAATCGCATTACAACAATTAATAGCGCAATCAGGTAATATGTAATAAAAGGTAGGAACGCGCCCAATGCAAGACAATGGTGTTGGACGCCACCGAGAACAAAGGGGCTGACGTTCGGGCGAACAATAGGCTGGGCGAGCAAGGGACAGCAGGGTACCCAGGTAGTTGATAACCTTTTGTATTGAGTACATGGACTATTGCAAGCTATGGGAAGGAGTGATCTGGGAGTCTCGGGACCCGCCCCAAACGCTCTAAATGGGGGGATAAACACCGAAAAAAATAAAAAAAATTTTTTGTTTTTTCGGAGCAAGACCCCGCCTCTCGCTCGTCAGAGCACCATTTTTTTCGGGGGAGTAGAGTCGGGGGCAGTACCGAGGATTCCCTACTACTCATACGTTCTTCCGGTCTTCAGTGCTCAACACCGTTGGTCTGCGCCAGTTCTCGTTTGCCATGTCGTATGGAAGAGTAAGGAGCTACACGGACGCTTCTACCGGGCCCTAACAAGGCCCGACGTAGATTTTTTAGCTTCCGTGAACTGGCTACGGTTTGGTGACCTCTTTGGGGAAACCGAAGGTTTTGTCTATTAAATTTCTGACGAGGTCATAATGACGAACAATTACCTACCGGAAATATATTCTGAGGGATGGCACGGTCGACATTAGTCGAGCGTGCCGTTGCCCCGGCGAGTCCCTCAGACACATCATTTCCGGTTGTTCTTATTTGGCCAACGGCGAGTACTTGCACAGACACAACCTCGTGGCCAGGCTCATCCATCAGCAACTTGCTCTTCAATATGGTCTTGTTGAGTCTGAAGTGCCGTACTATAAGTACACCCCGGTGCCAGTTCTCGAAAATGATCGTGCTACGCTCTATTGGGATCGATATTTATTTATTTATTTATTTATTTATTTATTCACATATAATTACACAGCATTACAGTTATAAACCAAGGCACCGTGAAATTAAAAGTAAAGTAACAGGAATATAACACGACAAAACAAGATATAAACAAAGTTACACTGAAGAAGGACGAGTATCCATCATCTCACAGAAATTTAAGCATTCGTCACGCACATACGCATCTTTATACGGCATTACAGTGCACCGAATAAATTAACAAACAAACAATTACAATATGATCAAACAAGTCCTAAAGATTATATACTAATACTGGATGGCCTTACATCCATCGCCTCGCAAAATCGTAAACATTCTATACGCAGAATCGTCCAAGTAGATGCAAGCAGATCGCAATCCGGTGCTGATGCCAGCAGCGCGTTGAGCAGCGCGAGTGCGCGGGGCAGCGGAGAATGCCTGCGCGCCTGCGTGCGCGCAGCCGGCACGGCCAGCAGCGCTCGCGCCCGCGGCCGCAGCCCTATACGCGGCACGTCCGGGACGAACAATCGAGCGACCCGCCCCACGAGCTCAGGGCAATCCAGCTCGCCACGCAATATACGAGAGGCCATGAGGAGTAAATTATTATTTCGCCTCACCTCCAATGAGTTAAACCCTAGAGTGCCGAGCAAAATTTTTGACGGATATAGGAAAGGGAAATATCCAAACCGTTTCCTATATAAATGTCTAAGGAACGCCTTTTGAATTTTATCTAACAAGAGAGAGTAAGTAATTTCATAAGGGTTCCATATTACCGACGACGCTTCAAGTTTACTTCTCACGAGAGCGTTAAAAACTAGCGTCACAGCTCCAAGGTTGTGGAAATCTTTTAGGTGTCGTAATACAAAACCAAGTCTCCGAAAACAGTTACTGGCGAGTGTCTGGATATGCTCATGAAAAGTAAGCCGCGTGTCAAAGACAACACCGAGATCTTTAATAGAGGACACACGGTGGATCGACTCATCACCGAGCATGTATTGAGCATGAAGAGGGGCACTTGCACGACTAAAAGTACAGACACAGCATTTTGCAGAATTGAAGAGGAGTTTGTTAAGCTCACTCCACCGAACAACAGATGTAATATCTTCCTGTAACAACTCGCTATCCCTGAGGCTTTTTACTCCATATACAAGCTTAAGGTCGTCAGCGTATAGCAGACATTTGGCGTGCTTAACAACCGACTCCAAATCGTTAACCATTATTCCGAACAAGAGAGGACCTAGGATAGATCCCTGACTGACGCCGGAACGTGTATGATAAAACGGCGACACGAAGCATCCATGTTGGACAAACTGCTGTCGATCGCGTAGGTAACTAGCAAAAAATGTAAGCAGCTTTGGAGAGAAACCAATATCATCCAGCTTGCTTAGTAGTACGTCATTATCCACGCGATCGAAGGCCTTCTTGAAGTCGAAGTAAATGACGTCAACTTGGACACCTCTGTCGAGATGGTCGGAGATATCGTCTACCAGGGTGAGAAGATTCGTGTCCACGGAACGCTTCGCCCGAAAACCGTGTTGCGAGTCGCACAAAAAAGGTTTTATCTGGGTAGATATGTTCCGATGGAGTAGACCCTCAAACAATTTGACTAAGGCTGAAAGGATAGCTATGGGCCTATAATTTTCAACACGGGCTATCTCGCTAGTCTTTGGGATGGGTCTCACTCGCGTAATCTTCCACTGAAGAGGATAAGTGCCAGTAGAAAGCGCCAAGTTGAACATGTGGAGTATAGAGAATTTCAGCCAGTCCATGCATCCTTTGATGATAAATGCTGGGAGTTTGTCGGGTCCAACCGCACTACAAGCTTTGAGTGACTTTATGCCTTCCTCCAATTCCTGCATAGTTATACACACCACATTCACGTAGTTGGCAGAACGTCTCTGACTATGCTGTGCATTTACATCCAGTCTAGGAGCATGTGGTAAAAATACGCTAGAAAAGAAGTTCGCGAAAGCTGATGCCACCTCTGCACCAGAGACCTGTTTGTTGTCGACAATAACTTCGTTCACAAAACCTCCCTTTGATTTAAGGCTACCAATATGCTGCCAGAAAGAACGCGGATTGATCTTTAGCCTATCTTGGATTCGGTCGAGGAAAGAGTTGTAAGCTATTGTAATTCGTTTTTTAATGTCAGCCCTGAGTAAACCAAATGCGGCGTAAATATCCCCGTCTTTAGTAGCCTTCCACTTACGGTGGAGACTAGCTTTCAGCGCTATATGAGCAATTAAGTCCGCAGTAAACCAGACCGGATATCGTCTACTGGTTCCTTTGACTCGGATCTTCTTAGGTATAGCGACGTCAAAGATGCGAAACAATGTTTTGTAGAAGTGGTCCACAACATAGTCTACATCTTCAGATTGGAATAAATCCTGCCAACTTACCTCAGAAACGAGCTTAAACAAGAGTTCGTAATTCCCATTCGGGAAATTCCAGTCTCGTCCCAAATCCAAATTACTCGGATCAAGCTGTTTGATGTGGGGTCGCAAAGAAGTTTTGATTGGAATTAATATCTCTAATAGAGGGTGATACGAGTCACGACGCGGGACTAGCACTGGCATTCCTCACCTCATTCGTCTCGCACAGGCCACAGACAGTTGATGATGAGTGGGGACGCGGCCGAGGCAGACGGGCGGTCGAGTGGCTTTCCATTCATTCCGCCCAAACAGACAGTTAGGAAGTAAGAATAGTAATACAGAACATTACGTGACGTATACAGCGGATTCAAATTCAAGTCGCCTACTACTATCACAACACCATTCAGGCTCTTGATCGCTTGCTCAACTGAATCGAGCCAATTCATATATGTTTCATTTGAAACACCAGGCGGGATGTACACCACGCATATATAACACACAACATAGTTCAGATCGAATGAAACCCACAGATCTTCGCCCGATGCAGTCTCTAGGTTGCGACACCGCCTGATATGAAGTCCAGGGCGCGCCGCAAGCAGCACGCCACCGCCGCGCGCACCTGTGGCACGGTCGCGGCGCGTCACACTCCAACCATCACCGGACAACTCGGAGTCGACAATTGCCTCAGTCAGAAAAGTTTCCGTTACTGCCACCACATCACAATCCAGTGACAATAGGTTGAGCCGAAAGTGGGTGAGCTTTGTATTAAGGCCTCTTACGTTCTGGTATATTACACCCAAGTTCGAAGTCGTTCTGGATGTTGGTTTTATATTAGGGGCGTGCCGGGGGTTGTCCGTTATTTTGTGGTCTACGAAATGACCATGACTTAACTCTGGCGTTATCAGGCCAAACAGATGCAGATAGACATTTCTCCAGCAAACTGGGCGGTACTCCTATCTTAAACGATTTATAGTCTCCCTTTGGCTTGAGTTCATCGACCGTGCATGTGCTCCCCGGGCATAAGTCCTGTAAGTAACTAGTAATATCATCCGCTCCTGACACCATGTTCCACAAGTGGATATATTTGCGATATTCTACCGCTTTGAGAGACGTCACGTCAGGACTAGCAGTACAACGTACGGAAGACAGGCGCCCTTTTCGATAGCGAACTTCCTGGAAATCCCCTTCATCACCAACGTCCGTAACTGCAGTATTCGCTCCATCCAGCACCGCATTTTGCTCGGGATGAACTAAAGCAGTCCGTGTCACAGCTGCAGCAGGTGATCCCATATCTTGCGAGTCTTGGAGCACACAAGTAGTATGCGCGTCTGCCGAGCCAACCTCCGACCGATACCCCGACTCGCAAGCCGTTTGCTTCGGCTCCCGTTTCGACTTCGCTGTCCGTTTGTAAGTTCCCGTCATCTTCTGTTGAGATTCTACACACTTACAGTGACAAATCGTTGCTAATTCGAGCTTCGTGAGCCTGTCGCTGACTGCTTCAAACTTACTGGTACTCTCAGCTAGTGCAGCCTGATACCAAGCAATTGTGGAAACAGCTGTCACGAGCGCTGCCGCCAAGTTAGACATCTCCGTACGGATTTGTTGCATTTCCAGAGATAGCGACGATCCATTAGCAGGTTGCGATATCGAAGGAGAGGACTCATTTTTAGTCCGACACGCAACATTCTTAACAGTTATCGGCGTGCCAACGGGGGTTTCGCAGTTTCGTCCACTCTTCTTACGAAGGTTACAGCATTCCGGACAAACCCACGTGTCTTTTTCGATAGACGTAATAGATTTGTTTGTACATAAATAGTGGTAAAGCTTACCGCAAGTAGACACCATACACTGCAAAAACTCTTCACCCACAGCAAGCTCCATCGTGCACGCGTGGCAAATCATCTCAGCGCTATCGGCTCTCCGCATGATTTTAGAGCTTACAACGTATAAGCAGTAGGGTTGACTATCCGTTGCGCAGCACGTAGCACCTGCGGCGATTGATTATCGTAGCACGCTTCGTAGCGCTTCGTACCCGCTGTTGTAGCCGATACACCGCATAAGTACAGTACTCCTGTGTTGAATGTGCTACGCAAATTCGTGCCACTTCACTCACGCTCTCGTGGCGCAGCGGTCCGGTGCGCGACTCTGGCGCAGCGGTCGGAGGATCGATTCCGGCACAAGTCACAACAAAAATGCAAAAAGATGCAAAGCACTCCAGCCGACACAGGATCGCCGTCACTTGACACACGCACGCGGAGCTGAGGGAGAGGTCCGACACCAGGCAATACGGCCGCCAGGCTCAATGGAACAATTCCTTAGTTAAACAAGGAGGCACCGATAAGTTCGAGATAACCACCAACTTGACTAAATAATTTAAAAATAACCAAAAAATAAATTTAAATAAATGCACCAAACACACGTCCACTCCGAAGAACGGCGGAAAAAAAAAAAAAAAAAAAAATGTCATCACGGATAGGACTATTGTCGCCAATAAGCCTGATATCATGTTGACAGATCGATCTCAACCCCGGGCAGTGCTCGTCGACGTCACCATCCATAACCTCGTGAAGGCCGAGAAGGACAAGCTCAGTAAGTACCTTGACTTGGCTCACGAAGTGACCGCCATGTGGGATGTTGACTTGACAATGCACGGATTATTTTACTAAGGGACATAATTAAGTCACGCTTTTATCTCATCGGCACGTTCCCTTTGGGGCCTATCGGAAGAGTATGATCAAAGTTTTCGATCTATATTTTTGCCTCAAAATCAATTGAAATTCAACAGTTACGCTGGTTCTCAAAATGTATACTTACGTGTGTTCATCTTTTAATGAATCACAATAATTATCACTACTAATACTGACTAACCTCTTTAAAGCTATCACATCGTTAAATAATCTCTTTACCGGCCATAGTACATCCCATCCCAGACAATAGTTTTAGGTTCGACACCCGAGTGCGACTTGTTTGCGTGGCGATGGGCGGCAGTGTGTAGTGAATGCTTGAGATTCTGTGAGGCGATGGATGCTAGGTGCTCAACTATTCCAATGTGATTAGTTACCTTTTATTGTGAAATCTCTCTTTGATATCTCTATCTTTAATAGTTAATCTAAGTTCAGTGACGCATTGGTTTTACTGTAATGTCATAAGAAGTATAACGTTTTTTATAAACAAATAAATAAATAAATAAATCATTCTTCTGCAAAGCTCCTCTATTCTGCTCTAAAACCTACCAATTTATTACGTCTGGATATGTATATCTTTAAAATCCATCTGGATTTTGAATTGTACTCATTGTTTTGTTATGAAAGTACCGCTTTTTTTTATTAAAACTCCGAATTAGACGCGAGCAAAACCGCGGGCAAAAGCTGGTTCTCTTATAAACTAGAAGAGATGAAAATTTTAAAAAGACATTGTGATATTAAATATAAAAGTTAGTCAGAAAACTATATTTATTAATAAATCAGTAATCAGATTCCAAATATGACTACCCATACCAAGCCATTGCAGCTTTTTCAATTTCATGTTCATACAAAAACAAAAAAACCGCCTTCAAAAAGCAAAAAATAACTTCATTTAAAATGGTAGGTAATAGGTCAGTCCAACTGAAGTCTGCTTTTGGTTAAAATATTGTTGGACGCCGACTTCAGTTGGACTGACCTATTACCTACCATTTTAAATGAAGTTATTTTTTGCTTTTTGAAGGCGGTTTTTTGTTTTTTTATACTTTTTAGTGATCATAATTATGCTGTTATGTAGTCCCACTTTAATTAATAAGAATTAGTAAGAAACTATAAAACATTGAAATTCAATCTCGCCGCAAGCAACGCTGTGGGAAAGTCATAGTCATATATTTAAACGTACATATGCTTCGTCATAGTCGCTCAACTATCTTAATCGAAATATCTTGTCGCCACCCTTGAAATAAATACCGTTTAGGAGTTCCGGTGGCCGTCTGTGGTTTTCATCATCAGTTCCACTTTACCAAATAGTGTTTTCCAAGAGCAAATACACGAGTTACAATGAAAAATACCAAAATCGCTATAGGTGTGCCTATAAATTTTGAAGAGTTCCGTCGATTCCTCATGGACTCCATCATCAAATCTTCATTTCATCAGAATGGGGCCAACTAAAAAGCACCAGCGTTCAAATAAAAAAAGAATCTTCAAAATCGGTTCACCCAGTCGAAAGTTCTGAGGTAACAAACATTTAAAAAAAAAAGAACATACAGTTGAATTGAGAACCTCCTCCTTTTTTGAAGTCGGTTAAAAATTGGTGTTAACAAGTGAAATGTTTTTTAGGCTATTTATAAAAAAAACATTAATACTTTTTCCACATTTCGTTTACGAAAAGTTGCTAACAGTATTTTAAAGTTGTATATATCGATATGTAGTTAATTGAAAGTCGATAAATGAGAAGTCACTATGGCAGCTCAAAAATGCCACGAAAATTCCGGCGTCTGGTAATAAAATTAAAATATTTCTGCAACGATAGTTTTTGGCAAAACAATTTTATGTTCCTTTAATTTATGCGTAGACATGTTTCGGAGCATGAAAAATATGACTAAATAATATTCGAAATAACGTTCCTCTGCGCAATCAAACTACGCGAATTTAGATTCTGCGTTAACAGTTTATGCGCAAAGCCTAATATGGCTACATAGATTAAAAGCGGGTGTCCCTCGGAATACCTAACAACGTTTGTCCTAACACATCGTTTGTCCAAATTTTCATTTGCCCTAGACTAGTTTTCAGATGAGTCAGGCAAATTTTAAAATTATTATATCTGCGGTTAGGTTAGGTTAGGGGGGTTAGATTCAGCACTAAAAAGTTTTAAAATTTAAGCGGAAAATTAGGAAAAGAAATAAGGATAAACAAAAATTCGGACAAACGAAGTATTAAAACAATTAACGATTAGGGATTCCATAGGGGAACCAGATTATGCCACGAAGAATTATTACTTGCAACTTTGGAGGCTCGGAGGAATATTTATTTAATTAAATATTTCTTCCAACTTATACGAGGTCTTATAGCCAATCCGTTGCTTCTGTTGCAAATACGTATGCGGGTTCCTCGTGTTTTCACCCTGCGTGACCGCCGCCGCAGTTTTTCGCCATCCCCCTGGCCAGGACGCGTGCTCTCGCTTCATCCCCCTTACACCAGGCCCTATCACTTCTCAATGCTATCCTGGATAGTGATCGCCAGCTCGATATTTTTTCTTCACCCCAGAGTCAAGATTTTTAACCGCATCATGTCGTTTTCTAGAGGCAAGAGTGACTCCGAGCTCAATTTAGTATGTAAGTACCTAGTTGTTTTTGTATATAGTAGTACTGTATAGCGTAAGCGGACATGTTCATAATTATAGTATATTTTCTTATTTATTTTGCTATTGGGACATGTTTAATTGAATAATAGTATGTAAGTTGACGTAAATAATTTTGTATTAATAATTAGTTTCATACCGTCTTGACATAAATAGTGGAATTATATGTGTAACAATTAGCACGTAAGGTTAAACTGTTAGTGCTAATTGGTAATAAATAAATAAATAAATAAATAAATCAATAAAATAATATAAAAATCCTTAAAATTATTGCCGATAGCATTGTTTTCGGCTGCACATTAATATAATACTGTCATTAGGTACTTGTAATATCACTACTTGAAATAAATTAATTAACTTTAAAATATTTGTTTTTATTTAAAAAACTGAATGTTACTTTAGAAATTTGGTTGTTCTTTGTCAAAAATGTATAACTATTTTTGATTATTGTAACTTCTTATGTTTTTTAACATAAACTTAAGAAGTAAACAAAATAAATTAATAGTTTCAGATGATTAGTGTAGTAAGCCTTACGTGTAAAATTACTGTAAGTTTCAGATGGTCAGAGTAGAAAGCTGTATTGTCGTGTAAAATTACTGTAAGTTGCAGATGATCAGAGCAGAAAGCTGTATTTACGTGAGAAATTACTGTAAGTTTCAGATGATCAGAGTAGAAAGCTGTATTTACATGTGATATTACCGTAACTTTCTGATGATCAGAGTAGAAAGCTGTTGTGTATAATTACTAAGTTTTAGATAATTAGTGTAAAAAGTTGCCCTATAAGTTACTGTTAGTCAAAATGTTTAGTGCAGTAGAGTTTATTCATATGTGTACACTTTTGCACGCTATTTCATTGTAATAAGGTCGTGAAGTGTATACAATATTAGTGAACTCAACTGTAGGTACATAAAGTAGCTACACCTGTAATATTATCTGCTGTAACTTTTTTATAATGGGATAGTTAAACTTGATCTTGGAATATTAACAACTGGGTGATTTCCCAAAAAACGTCTGTGCGTTTGTATGGAGAGGCGAGTTTTGTCGGCTCTACCGGTGCCTGTTAATATTTCAACATCAAATTTTATTACCTTATTATAACAAAGTTACGGTAATTTTACAGGTCCTACTTTCTGCACTAATCAACTGAAACTTGTAGTAACTTCACAGATGCAACTTTCAGCACTAAACATCTGACGCTTACAGTAAGTTTACACGTGAAACTTTCTGTACGAATCATCTGAAACTTACAGTAAGTTTACACGTGAAACTTTTTGTACGAATCATCTGAAACTTACAGTAAGTTTACAAGTGCAACTTTCTGTACTGATCATTTGAAACTTACAGTAAGTTTACAGGTGCAACCTTCTGTACGAATCATCTGAAACTTACATTAAATTTACACGCGCAACTTTCGGCACTAATCGTCTGAAACTTACAGTAAATTTACAGGTGCAACTTTCAGCACGAAACATCTGAAGCTTACAGTACGTTTACAGGTGCCACTTTCTGTACGAATCATCTGAAACTTACAGTAAGTTTACAGGTTCAACTTTCTGTACGAATCATCTGAAACTTACAGTAAGTTTACAGGTGCAACTTTCTGTACTAATCATCTGAAACTTACAGTAAGTTTACAGGAGCAACTTTTTGTATTAACCATATGAAACTTATAGTAAGTTTACAGGTGCAACTTTCTGTTTTAATCATCTGAAACTTACAGTAAGTTTACAGGTGCAACTTTCTGTACTAATCATATGAAACTTACAGTAAATTTACGGGTGAAATTTTCTATGCGAATCATCTGAAACTTACAGTAAATTTACAGGTGCAACTTTTGGCACTTAACATCTGTAGCTTACAGTAAGTTTACATGTGAAACTTTCTGTACTAATTATCTGCAATTTGCAATAATTATTCTTAAGTAACATTCTATATGATCCCTAAGTAACTTGAAGAAACATTCATTTGAATATTAAATGTAATCTTCACCCTGAAAGAACTGCAACTTACGTGTATACCATACCACAGCTTTATCGAGAAAGTCGCTATAACATTCCTTTAGAAGTTTTAAGAACCTTCAGTTTGAAACTTGCATTTATGTTGCCTGTGAAAGGTACTATAACCTTCTAATTAAACGTTTCAAAAATGGCTTAGAAAGTGGGTACTTTCAAGCTCGCAACAACGTTCCCTCAACGTTATCTAAAGGTTGAAACTGAAACTTACCCCAACTTTATCCTGAAATGTTGGTTTTGTAGTGGTACAGTAATAGTTTATTTAAAAGTTGCCGTAACGTTCCTTTGGAAGTTATAAGGAATCTTAATTTTAAACTTACATGTATGTTATGTGTAAAAAATACTGCAACTTTCTGTTGAAACGTTTCAAAAATGGCTTAGAAAGTGGGTACTTTCAAGCTCGCAACAACGTTCCCTCAACGTTATCTAAAGGTTGAAACTGAAACTTACCCCAACTTTATCTTGAAATGTTGGTTTTGTAGTGGTACAGTAATAGTTTATTTAAAAGTTGCCGTAACGTTCCTTTGGAAGTTACAAGAAATCTTAATTTTAAACTTACATGTATGTTACCTGTAAAAAACACCGCAACTTTCTGTTGAAACATTTCAAAAATGGCTTACAAAACGGGTACTTTCAAGGTTGCAGCAAGCTAGCTGGTATGTTGCATAAACGTTGCAACCTTTCAAATGTAACTTGCAACCTCCCAAATGTAACGTGCATTCAGGTTTCAGCAATGTTGCCTTGCTCAGTAGGACCCTACTTGAGCATTGGGTTCGATTGCGTCATGCAACCTTATGAATTTAATTGACCAATTTCAGCTTAAAACGAATGGGACTAAGATATAAGAAAATTGTATGACAAATTTAATTTAAATTTCAACGGTTGCACGACAGAATAATATTAATAATATTGATATATCAAACTAAATTTTTTATGATCATAGTGAATAAAAATTCATTTTACAAATGAAGCAATTTATTATTTATATTAAATGATTAGGTACTGACACGTAAGCCGCCCTTGACTTAGTTAAAAGTGTGTAAAAAACCGGTCAAACTCAAGTCTGACGCGTATAAGCAGGGTTCCGTACCATTACAGTACCTCTCACGGCGTTACAGATTTCCCCACATTTAGTGAAAAAAATCCGTGAAAAAACTGGCAACACTGATTGTCATTCTTGTTCGTTATTTTCATCAAAGTAAATAAACACATATTTATGAAAAATAAAACGAATAATCATAAATTACACGTGAAAAGTGATACCGAGTGACTTTTTATATTTGTTAATGTAGTTTTTACACGTTTTTACTACACAATGCGGCATTTTCTTCGGCGTAAAGTGAAATGTCACTGTGTGTTACTTGTGATGTGCCTCGACGCGTAATGGCGGCAGGTTCACCGACCTAGTACATTTGTGAGACAGTAGATAGTGTATGACGGAACGAAATCACCGACCTTGCTCACTTGACACTTTTCTGATGCAACGTTCCGTCCGTATTTTTTTAAGGTCCGTGCCTTTAGTGCGGTTTTCTTCTTCCACACGGATGATTTTATGAAAGGGCCAACAAAGCGGACTAAGATGGGGCGCTCTCTGCCTTTTGAGATCTTGCTCAGTCTGTGGCAAGCCTTGAAGGATGCTGCCGAAACGTTTGGAATTTGCAGCTGGTCTGAAATAGTGGTTGAGATCACACAACTTACGTCTTCGCCGCTAACTTCAGGCAGGCCTAAAATAGGAGGAGTTTCCTGCGGTGTCTCATCTCCATTATGTCCTGAGACTTACTTAAATTTGCTCTCGCAGTAGCTTGAACAGTGCAAGAGTTTGTTCCTTGAAAGCCGCAACTTCATCATAAAGGAGATTGGTGGATGCCTTTGCTGATGGGGAGCTATCCAGCGAGATTTTTGTGTCTCAGCAATGTCCATGAAGTCGGCCATAACTAAGTGACAAGTCAGTGTACCACTTATAGGTTATGTTTGACAGGTGCAATATGCCGGCAGGATTCACAGTGAGTATTAACCCCCTACCTACGTGCTATTTGTATCACACAACTACCTACTTGCGGTCATGGAGACCGCTGCTTGTTATAGGACCTGAATTATTCACTTTAACGTAGCTGACGAGTGTTTAAGTGTAGTAAGTACTCTTTGCACAGTTTAAGGTATTTATTAGTCAATAGTTTTACAAAAATAATGATCATTATTATCTTTTAAACTTAACATAATTAGTAACTTCTTACATTTTTAATCAAAAAACTAGGTAGGTATCCTTCTGGACATGAAATCTCAATATTAAGGAATGTTATATGAAGCTTTTCATTATAAAATATCAAAATTGAGCAATCAACAATGCTATTAAACCATCTATTTTGGTTAAAAATAGGCAATTTTTATAAAATTACAGGCCCTCAACTTCTTCTTGCTGCAAGGTTTTTAATCGCAGAGATGGTGGTTCAGATGACCAAATAAACCGATTTTTCCGAAAATAATTCTTGTTTCTAGGTCTTGATCGCTGCTGTATTCATGGCATATTATCATTCGACGATTCTGGCTGGTCATGCTCTTGCTCCCCTGTATGTGCAATCGGATCGGGAGACGCATTAAAAATAACACAACCACCTACATGCGGTCTCGGAGACCATCCAAAAATTATAGTAACCACCTACATGCGTTCTCACAGACCGCCAATGCATTTTTTTTATCACCAAATTCAAATGAATCACTTCTGAACGCGTCGATGGCATGGCCGGCACCAAGGGTACAAGGTCACAGACGTGTGTGCGATGTACTCGCGTACACTTATTGATAAGTTTGAGTAATCCATTGTCTGTGAGACCGCACGTAGGTGGTTAAGGGTTAACTATACAAGTGCATTAATTTGATTGAAAACAGTAATCCACAATAATTACAAAAAAATATACTTGATTTTGTACTCAAAACTTTGAAATTTAATAATAATAATAATAATAATAAAAGCTTTATTTATTCCATACAAAAAATAAACTATAAAAAAATTAAAAGTAGGTAATTTTTAAATTAATAATTATTCTTAACATTATTGCATGGACCCGGGTAAAAGCCTCCTCCAAAGTATCCCATTTTTCTCTATTTTTTGCAGTATTTGTCCAACTCGATCCGGCGACCGAAACTATTTCATCTTGCCACCTATTACTTGGCCGGCCTCTACCTCTGGACCCATCTGGTCCATCCCACTTTGTTGTCCTTAGTGTCCATCTGTTATCGGTATACCTTGCAATATGACCGGCCCATTTCCATTTTAAGCTCTGTGAAAACCGTAGAGCATCGGTTACTTTCGTCTCCTTTCGTATTTGGGTGTTTTTTATTTTATCTTTTAGTTTGATGCCCAGGAAGCTTCTTTCCATTGCTCTTTGAGTGGTTTGGATTTTTTCCCTAGTTTTTTGGTCAAAGGTCCAAGTCTGACAACTATAGGTAAGACATGGTAGTATGGCCGAATCCATGATTATTTTCTTTGTTTTCATAGGTAATTGCGACTTGAGTATTTCTCGACAGCACACTGTCGTGGAAACCACACGTCGAGCACGTGTGCAACCGGCTGGCCACTTCCATCTACGCTTTACGCGAGTTGAGTAAGTTGGTGTCGCGTGAAACCCTGTTACAGGTATACTACGCGTATGTGCACTCAATAATCTCATACGGGGTTATCCTCTGGGGAAACTCGACAGATAGCCAACGAGTACTAATACTTCAAAAGCGAGCTCTTTGCATCATTATTGCATTACAAAGATGCCACATAAAACATCATGTCGAGCTCTATTCAAAACCTTGGGGATATTGACTGTGCGGTCTCTTTATATACACGATACCATAATGTACGTCAAGAACAACCTAAATTCCTACAAGCGTGGTACTGACGTACATAATTTTAATACAAGAAACGCGAATCGCCTAATAAAAGTTCGTAGAAGGTTGGTCATGTCGAACAAAGACCCGCAGGTGATCGGGCCAACTCTGTACAACAAGCTCCCACAACGTGTTAAAGACGTGGCCAGCGTGTCAGGATTCCAGTCCCTACTAAAGAATATTTTAATTGAAAACACAATATATCATGTAAACGAATTTATCAGTAGCACTATAAAATAATAAATAATAATAAAATGTTAAATAAATATTATCTGTAACTTGACAATGTCTTCTAGTGCATTTTATGTTTATGTAAATCTTAAATGTCCAAGAATTGACGAATAAACTATTCTATTCTATTCTTTATGAGCCCAATTTTTTTTCCAGGTAATTGCTGTCCGTCTGTTTACTTCTTCTAAATTTCTTCCAGATCTGAATGAAATACTTTTCCCTAGATAGACGTATTCCTGTACATATTCAAGTGGGGTGTTATTCACTAGAATAGGTGTCTGCTTGTCATTAGTCATGACTTTTGTTTTGTCCAGGTTCATTTCTAATCCTGCTTTTTTTACTCTCTAAGTCTAGTTCATTTATCATTGTATTAAGTTTTACAGGATTTTCTGACCGCAAAATTAAGTCGTCCGCAAACCTAAGGTTACTCAAGTAATTCCCATTCACGTAAATACCTTGTTTAGACCATGGTAGGTCTTTCATTATATTTTGTAGAACTGCAATTAACAATTTAGGTGAAATCGGGTCGCCTTGCCTTACTCCGCGGCATATGTTTATACTTGTACCCATTCTATCCAGTTTGACTCTACTTTTGCTATTGGAGTAAATATCTTTTAAAATATTAATATATTTGACATTTATTTCCTGTTTTATTAGTGAATTCCAGATGCTGTTGTGTGAAATACTGTCAAAAGCTTTTTTATAATCTATAAAGGTTATATAGAGTGGCTTACGAAATTCAAGGTATTTCTCTATAATTTCTTCAACTGTGTGGATATGATCTGTTGTGCTGAAGCCTTTTCTAAAGTCTGCTTGTTCACAAGGTTGATGGGCATCAATGGTCGAGGATATTCTATGCAGCAGACAGGATGCAAACAGCTTATAGAGGCAGGGCATGATACTTATTGGGCGGTAATTTCCTATGTCAGCTGGGTTTCCTTTTTTGTACAGTAATATGATTTCAGATTCAGTCCAGTTTTGAGGGACATGTTCTTCTTCAAGGATTTTATTAAATAAAAGAGTGAGTGGCGTCAATAGGAGTGTCTTAGCGTACTTGATGTATTCATTCGCGATGCCGTCGGCTCCTGGGCTTTTTTCTAATTTTAATTTGGATATTTGTCTTAGGATTTCAGGTTCACTAAACGTTTCAATAGGAGAATCTGTGATATTTATTTCACTAGGTGAATTTAATTCTCGTATAGTGCTTGGTTGGCTATAGAGTTTAGTGTAAAAATCTGTAGCTATATTAATAATTTCTGTGCGAGACATACTTTTGTTAGAGCCAGGTTGGAGAGAAGGTATTCATTTCTTGGATCTATCAAGCTCGTTAAATACTTTCTTAGCGCTTCTCGAGTTTTCCAGGTGTCTTTTCAGAGTATTGATTCTGTAAGATTCATAGCATTTTTTAATTTCTTTGTTTGTTTCTTTGTACAATCGCTTTAAATCATCTCTGTCTGACTTAGACAATTTATATTTGTTTTGTAGTGTGCTTCTTTCATTAATGAGATGTAGAGCTCGTTCGGATAATATTTTTGGTTTGGATCTTCCTTTTACATTTTTTAAACTTTCTTTTATAGAACATACGATGTTTTGGCAAAAGTCGTTAACGGTACATTTTTCGTGGGTTGCCAATAAGTTTTGTATGTGGTCTTGTAAGTTGCTACGGTAGGTCTCTTGTTCTTCTAGTGTTTTTAACTTAACAGTCGCGTTGCTATAATGTCGTCTACTTTTCTTCTTCATAAAAAGGTTAAGTGTTGCTCTGATAAGTCGCTCGGTGGTCTGAACCAAATGGAAACGAACTCAGAACTTCGTACTTGGAAAATAAGTAAGGTGTTGTAGTCAATAGATAATCGATTTCGTTCCTTGTATTTTTGTCTGGTGAGATCCAAGTCCATCTGTTTTTATGTTTTATTTTGAACATAGTATTTAGTATCTTAAGGTTATGTTCGTATGCGTATTGAATTAGTCTCTCTCCGCGTCTACTTCTTTGTCCGCAACCATATTTCCCCGCGACTTTGCTCTCGTAATACATTGGTTTTCCGACTTGACCGTTAAAAATCTCCCATTGAGATTACGTGTTTTGTAGAGACCGATTCATGTGCTATCTCGAGATCTTTATAGAAGATATATATGTCTTCTTGCGAAGAACTCTCTGTTGGTGCGTATGCTTGAATAATGGCAGTGTTTCTTTTCGAGTTCTATTTCTAGAATACAGACTCTTTCTGATATTCCATTGAAGTTATCAGGAAGCCTACGCCATATAGGCCTTTTGTTTGACCTATGTGGTACAAAATGTGTTCATCATCTTCTATAATATTTTCTCCCATTCGTCGAACCTCACACAAACCCAGAATGTCGCATTTAATATTTTGTAGTGCAGTTTTTAGTTCGATAAGCTTTTGTTTCTAGACGCGATTACTTCGATAAGATAAATGTGCTAAAAGAAACTTATCCAACCGTCAGAGAGTTATTGCAGAAAGCTCACGATCGTAATGTGACAGTATGCGCGGACGCGGAGTTTAGGTGTGGGAAAAGATTTGAACGCCGACGGGACGGTAATCCCCGAGCCGCCAGACACGTCCGGACCTTTGGGAAAGAGAGTTTCGGTGTGAGAGGACATCTGAACGCCGACGGGACGGTAATCCCCGAGCCGCCAGACACGTCCGGACTTTAGGAACGGTGGTTAAGGAATAGAAGAGGGAATGACACTTCGACACTTAGATCTAAAGGTAGGGATGCAGCGAGACGGTAGTCCCCGAGCCGCCAGCGATCCGCACCCTATGCGAGCACACCGCGAAGTGCGCCGCGGCGCCTGCGCCGGGCGCTTATATAGGCCATGAGGGCGGGGTGCGCGGCGCGGCGCGGGGTCCGTACTTCGCTATGGAGAGGCGGCCGCTTCGATTTGTGACGTCACGCTGGCCTACGTGATCTCGGGTGCGTAGACTGCGGTCCTGAGCCAGCGCGTGACGTCACACTCCCTCCCTGGTTACGGAGATTTTTACCTGGGTAAAAATCAAAACATAAGACACAAGTTAAATAAACAATGCGTTCCATTCAACGCTAAGTTTTGTATTTGTTTCCTTATTATGGTAGTAAGGACGGTTACGGCTTTTTTTTTTACGGTTTTATAAAAACCGGTTACGGTTTCGGTTTTCCGGTTACAGTTTATATTCTCATATGATTTTGAGAAAATAATACCCGGTTACGGTTTTACGGTTTCGGTTTACCAGTTATGGTACCCGGTTACGGTTTTACGGTTTCGGTTTACCAGTTACGGTACCCGATTACGGTATTACGGATTCGGTTTCAGGTTACGGTTTTACGGTTATCCGGATACGGTTTATGTTCCGTTATATTTTATATTCCGGTATGGTTAAAACAACCCTGTTACGGTTACGGTTACAGTTTACGTTTTCGTAGTTACTGTTTTAAAAACGGTTACGGTTTTCACTTTTCCCTTTTTTAATGGGGGATGCGAATTTATTTATTTTTTATATAATTATTAGCTTGGATGTAGTTACCTATTGTGACTTTATTTCCATTGGCCAATATTATGATGCGAGTTTTTTCTCGCCGGTTGCTTCTTTGCGTAAGCATTTTCTGTATATTTTGTTTCCTTGATATACGAATTGGTCGAGCCTACTGTGTCAATGAGACTTTTGTAGCTGCTCCCCATTATCTTGACCTCGGTAAAAATATGGTGGTCCTTCATCGGTGTTTCGATTGCGGATCCCATTTTTCTTAGGTTCAATTTTTCTTCTATTTCTTGCAGCAATGTGTGCTTAACACTCTTGTTTTCCCACACTGGCTGCAGAGTACTTGTTTTTTTTTCTGTATCTTTTTCACGACACTTGACCTGATTTTCTTCCGTTCACACATCATTTTTCTGGGTTTTTTGGTTTAATTACGGTTTTTTGAATTTTTGTGCGTGGCTGCATTACTTACTACTTTTCTTTTTGTATATTTTCGAATTCTACTGCTAGCTGGATGAACTCAGATATGTTATCGAAATCGTTTCTCTTTATATATAGTTTATAATTCGGAAGCATGTCCTCGTATATTCTGTATAATTTATCTTGCTGAGTAATGTTTCAGTGTCTTCTCATTAATGTTTGGAGGTCTGTAATGTACTCCACTAAAGTTTCTTTAAACTTTTGCTTCAGGCTCGTTATTTTTTCTAGAAGATTCTCTTCGTAATTGGCAGGAAAGAAGTAAGTTTTGAAAAGTTGTTCGAAGTCTTCCCATGTCTTCCACGTATCTTTATTATTCCTGTACCATGAAAGAGCCTTACCTTTTAGTAAACGTGGTAATACTATCACTAGCTCGGTTTTACTTGTTTTATCTGCGAGACTTAGTTCTTCGAGTCTTTCCACAAATTCTACTGCATCGGATGTAATGTCGAACCAAATATGCCATTTATCGATTAATTTTGATATGTGCCTACTAGTATCCGCATTTTCTTGATCATCCGGCATTATGTTGGTTGTTTCGCTGGAACTTCCCTGGCTGAAATTTTCTTGGTTCTTCCTGTATTCGGCTAAATTCTTCCTTAGTTGTTCCACGGTTAAATTTTCGGTTGACAAGTTTCTGTCTTGTGATTCTTGTATTATCTCGGATTTCTTTAACTCGTATATCCACGACGTTGGCATTTAAACAAGTCGTAATTTATAGAGTTATTTATTCGGTGTTTCACGGTACGGTCGGTAATGTAAACGGGATATTTTACGGTACGGTCGGAAATGTAAACGGGATTTTTACGGTACGGTCGTAAATATAAACGGGATTTTTTTCCTTTACGGTACGGTCGGAAATAAATGTATAGGTGCGGTGCGGTAATGGATTTTTTACGGGTATATATTATTTTTTCCCCGGTTTTTCCCTAGGATTCTGGAACTTGGGCTAGAGACTCTTGAAGTGAGTTATTTCGTTGGGCGCCAATGTGACGGTATGCGCGGACGCACACAGCCGACAATGCCGAGTCCTGTGAGGGCTCGACTTTAATACCTCTAGTTCAGGGATCCTAATAGGAGTTTTCACGGAAACAACGGTTTACCCAAACCAACACCTATAATTAAATATTTACAACACAATTCACTTAACCTAAATCACTCGCGGAAATACGGATGGTCCACGTGACCATAGGCGGAAGCTATCTTTTGATACGGGACGGGAGTGAAGCTCCTTACTAGATGGTCGGCGTGAGGTGCCGTGACGGGAAGAAGAAGTTCCTTAAACGCAGATGGAGTGAAGCTCCCAAATATGAGGTTTGGCGTGACGCGCCGAGATAGGGTGAAGGAGGTTTCCCAAATCGCGGATGGAGTAAGGCTCCTTACTAGTATCTGACACTGCTGGCCTAAACGCCCTCAGTCACAGTGCCGACGGGACGGTAATCCCCGAGCCGCCAGACGCACAGGACCTGGGGAGTCCAGGGGTTTGGTGTAGATACTCCAAATAAGTACGGTATGGTTTCAACGCCGACGGGACGGTAATCCCCGAGCCGCCAGACGCGTTGAACCTTTTGGGAAAGAGAGTTTAGGTGTGGGAAAAGATCTGAACGCCGAAGGGACGGTAATCCCCGAGCCGCCAGACACGTCCGGACCTTTGGGAAAGAGAGTTTCGGTGTGAGAGGAGATCTGAACGCCGACGGGACGGTAATCCCCGAGCCGCCAGACACGTCCGGACTTTAGGAACGGTGGTTAAGGAATAGAAGAGGGAATGACACTTCGACAGTTAGATCTAAAGGTAGGGATGCAGCGAGACGGTAGTCACACTGGGTTGTCTTCTCGACCCCGTCAGGGGTCGGGGAGGCTGGCCTGGGTTGGTGACCCACTTCCAGCGGTTTCTGGCGCTGTCCGTAACTACGGACACGGCTTTGGGATGGGCAATTGAGTCCCGTAGATTTCCTTTCCTCCTGTCCGGGCAGGCGAGGTCAAGCCTGTATGTCCGGGGACTTACAGGCGTCCATCAGTCTGCATCGGCGGAAGTCGGGTTCCGGTCTGGTGGTGAAAGTGCGTTAGGTGGTGCCAGCTCAAAAAAGAGTTGGCGGAACGCAATCCGTCTTTGGACGGCTTTTTGTGGCGGGAGCGGTGATCTTGGGGGGAGTAGGCCACTGTCTTAACTACTCGACCAGGAGTAGTAGAAGTGGCCAACTTAGGGATGGATTCCTGTGCCCCTTGTGCTTTCTCCCTGTGCAGGAGATGGCACGGCAGTGGTCGACTTGCGGTGATGAGGCCATACGCGTTCCAGGGTATCGGAGGATTAGCCATCGCAGCCGTATAGGTTGGCTAATCCTCTGAAGATTATCGGGACAGGGTTCTGTCCCGCTTGGATGGCTCTAAGGACCTCGGTCAAAATCGCGACGCACTCCGCGATCACCGCGTCCCTGGCGGCCTTGTCTTCTTGGGGTGCCACTGTCTTCCCCGTCGGCGGGGTAATAGGGCGGGCTTTCGGCCTCCCTGAAATAGGGGGCGGAGGAGGAGCGTGGTCCCTTGGTTCGGGATGCTCGGTCAGCTGGGTTGTGACGATTCCGGGTGGTTGTGGTAGCCTCCTTTGGCCTCCCCTGCGCTTCTTGCGCCTCAGGGGGTGAGCGCCGTCGTTCGCCGCTGCCATCAGGGATTGTGGGGCGTTGGGGTCGTCCGTGGGTTTGTCCTGACGCAAGGCTTGGCCTCGTCTGGACACGCTGCTGGACGTCTTTGTGCGTGCCTCGCGGCGGAATACCGGGCATACGACGTTGTTTGCCGTGTGCAATCCCCCACAGTTGGCACAGGTGGGGGGGTCCTCTCTGGGACGGAGGCAGTCTCGGGCAGCATGCCCCTCTCCACAGCGGACACATGCTTGAGGGCGGTGGCAGTTGACCGAGGAATGCCGGAAGGTCTGGCACCTGTGGCACTGAGCCGGGCCTTTTCGACCACGCCATGCCTCAATGATGACTCCTGGCATGCCCAGGAGTTCATTTACGGCATAGATGGTCGGGACTGTGTCTGGGGTCCTCCGGAGCTGCACGAAAAAGATGCAGCCAGGTCTTCCTGCGCGTGCGTTGATCTGGCGGGCGTACTCCGGGGAGAATCCTCTCTCCTCGAGTTCCGCCTCTATCTCCGCCGGTGGGGTGTTTGGGGGAAGCCCCCTTATGGCAACCTTCATGCTTCTCTCCGCTGGCAGGGAATAACAAACCCACGACAGTGGCTCTGTTTTCTCCAGGTCGGAGAGATAGCGCTGAACGCTGCGGAACTCGTCCTCGGTCTTCGGGAGGAACCTGATGCCCTTCCCGAATGCACGAGCGCTGGGCTTGCGTCCCAGGATGCGGTGTAGCTCCTTGAAGTGGCGCGGCCAATCCGGGAATACTTCCATGATGATCGGTGGGTAGCGGCTTCTCTGTTGGGCCTTGCATGCCGTGTCTGCCTCCACCTGAGGGGGTGGCTCTTTGTCCCCGATGTCGGCCGTGATTACAGGCGCATCAGGGGACAAGTCCAGCCTCGGCAGTGATAGGGGAGGTTTGGTTGTCGGTGGGGACCCAGGTCCACGTTTCTGGGACTGCTGCTCCGCAATGCGGGGCAGCTCCGCAATGCGGGGCAGGGTTCCTTTGCTGCGCGAAGGGCTTGCCACTTCAGCAAAGGAGACCCTGGGCCAGTCCGCACTTGTGCTCGCTTGCGAATGGCTCGCTGCGGCAGCAAAGGGCGGAGGGGAGAACCTGGGTGCGGCTCTCGTTGTGGCGGTTGGTGGCTGCGCTTGTTTCGACGCTGTGGTCGGCCTTGTGAGGGCGGGTCGAACGGACGCGGGAGCGGTTGCGGCCGCGCGCACGGGCGCGGCGGGTTTTTGGGGGTTGTCGGCCCCATTAGCGGCAAGCGCGGGTGCGCGGGATTTCGCGGACGCGGGTGCCTTGCGAGGCGCAGTGGTGCCTGGTCCGATGGGCGGCAGTGCCACGGGAGGGCGCGCCTTGGGTGGGCGCTGCTCCGGTGGGTGCGGGGCCGATGTTTCGGCGGAGCCCCGTGTTGGGGCTGCGCGCAGGGCGGGTCGTGCGGCTTGGGCGAGGAGCTCGCTCAGGGCCACTTGCGTGCCCGGGGAGTTCGCGAACTCCGGGGCAGACGCGGTCGAGGTCGGCAGCCTGCGGTGGTGTGGTCCAGCCTGGCGTGGTGCACCGATCGAGACAATCCCGAGAATGCCCTCGGGATTGGGATGTCCTCGGGGGCGGAAGAGTTCTCCCCTGGATTCCTCTTCGGTCGGGGTGCCGGCGGGCGACGGTGTTTTCGCCTCGCCTGCCGCCCTGGGGATTGCGAGGGCGCGCTCCACATGGGCGACGGTGGCGGCGTCGCGCCTTTGGGTGCTCGTGAACACCCTTGGGCGCGTGCGCCGGCGAATGGTAGGGTCCGGTATGGTCTTCGGAGGCATCTTGAGATGGTGGGGTGCTGGAAGCCCTAAAAAGGGCTTTTATCCGTGTACCCCCCCACCTTGCGGGCTCGCAATAGGCGGGGGTCAGTAAAAAGTTTGGGAGGGTAACTACCCTCGCCAAACTCCTACCTACGGAAATTTCCACGGGCTTCAAAAATTTCCGTTGTTGACAAGCCTTTTTTGTCAACAAGCGTGACGTGGGCAGTGACGACGCGACCGGTTTCACGCCGCTACCTGGAATTTCCGGTCGGGCGGCGGAAATTTCCGTGACGTGCCGGTCCGAGCGTCAGAGGTGGGTAGCCAGATGGTATGGCTATTTGTTTACACTGAATTTAATTTAAATCCAAACGCGACCACCTCGGTCACTGCGGCTGTCCTGCAGACGGTAGTCCCCGAGCCGCCAGCGATCCGCACCCTATGCGAGCACACCGCGAAGTGCGCCGCGGCGCCTGCGCCGGGCGCTTATATAGGCCACGAGGGCGGGGTGCGCGGCGCGGCGCGGGGTCGGTACTTCGCTATGGAGAGGCGGCCGCTTCGATTTGTGACGTCACGCTGGCCTACGTGATCTCGGGTGCGTAGGCTGCGGTCCTGAGCCAGCGCGTGACGTCACAGTAATATCAAGTATTACAATGAGAAGCGACACGTGACAAAGAATTCAATGTAGGTGATGAAGTGTGGAAACGAACATACAAGCAGAACAACGCTGGGAGATATTTTGCTGAAAAGCTGGCCCCTAAAATGAAAAGTGCCGCGTGATACGGGAAGCGATTGGGAAAATGGCACATAAAAGACTGTAACCCAGTTTCTGCCAACGCAACCTCATAACTAAATTATCACAAAACCCCCGGACCGTAAGGTAAATTTATGGATCGATAATAACTGTCCTTGCCGTGGGCGTTGGATTAAACATGGAACGATTACTGAATGGATAGATTTTTTTGTGCTGAGATTTGTGGGCACGTTTTTTTTTTACCTACTTTTCGTAGCATAGTCAATTCTTCCTGGACCCTATCCAGCAGCAATAAACCTACACCGGTGCGGATTGTGACACCTTAAGGAAGGGTGGTGACTCTAAAATAACTGCAATATGGGACGCATCTTCTCTCTTCTACTTACTCACTTAATCTTTTCTTTTTCAGACTTCTTTTTTTCTTCACATAACATTTTGATCTTTTGAGTAGTTCTCTCTGCCAGCACCATCTTAGGTCTAAATAAAGCATTTTCACTGATGCGGATCGTGACATCTAATAAAGCCTACACGTACCGTTACTGAGCGGGTAGTGACTCAGATACCTGGATGGTTGCTTCGTCTAAATTGTATTTTATCCCTCTCTAGTACCTTACCGTCATTTTATTGGCGGATACCTTACAATACTTTGTTGGATTCTTACCGTTTTTACCATAACGGTTTATGTAGTGCATTTATTTTTAAGTAACTAGTAGTTGCTAGTTCTAGTTACTATTCTACTACAGTTACCGTAGGCCTCGACGCAGTTGTTTCCAGCGTCGGCCGCGCGGACTCAATTGACGCCAAGGTACTGCAGGACGTGTGATTCTGGGCCGGGAGTCCTCGTCAAAGTGTTCAGGTGTACCTTAGTTAAGGGATTCAACTAATTTTTATTGTTGTAGTTATGAGTGTAGGTACTCAGGTCGAGGGCGAGCTGGTATTTTCCTCTTTCAGTTTCTATCTTCGTTAACTTCTCCTGGTTGTAATGTATAATTTTCAGGCGTGAATTAACGCCTCAGCGATACACATTTTTATTCCATTTCTTGTCAACTTGTTATGTTGGTATCTTAAATTAATCTTATAACCTATGGTCACTTCAACTACCAGTGGACCTTTATCAAAAAAACTACTGAATCTGTGGCACAATCATTTGGTGTTGCTAGGGGCATATTTCGTTCTCGTCCTTTGTAATTAAACCCAGGTCACTGTATTAGTATCGTTTTAAATAAATATTTCCAAAGTTGTTTATGTAGTCCAGTTTTAGTCTTCGTTTTAATTCCTCAGTCGTTTCAGGGTTCCAGCATATTTAATGACAGACGAAAACCGGAGTTGGCTGCCTTTAAGTAAATATCAACTATTATCTGTACCCGTATTGACGTTTTGTTTTTATCCCGATATGTGGAGGTTTACAACATTGGAAAGTGGTATTGTTCTTGATATCAATTTGGGCAAATCATCACCGGGGTCGTTCTTTTCTAATACGCCAGCGATCTATCTACATCGTATTTTATTACTTACTGGAGAATTACCTACCATACACCTCCTTCCCTTGTAAGTGTCAAACGTCGCCTCAAGCCTAATGAATTATTGTGTATCGTTCTGGTTTTGACCACGTATTCTTATATTCCAGTGACCGGCAGTCGACGTAGTATTCCTACATAACCCGTATAATAACCTACGTGGCTATAATCACAGCAACGGTAAGTGCTTATAACCCTTTCACTCTTCAGAGCCGTGTTGTGTGTCGAGTTTTTACCTAAAAGTAATGTTCATATTATTTCAGCATTTATTGAATACCAGCAGGGTACGCTTAAGAACACTTGTGCCGCGTCCTACACGGACCTTTCGGCGTTCTGGAGTCGACATTGGATAACGCAGCGTGTAAGCAAGGCCATTATCCTCCAAAAGGTCAGTTTCCCTACCTATTTTATAAAGGTTTTGATGTTAAAACTTATGTGCCACATATCCGTCTCACACTCTTCTATCCCCTTGCTAAACATATACAGCAAAGCCTCCTCCGTACGTGCACTGTTAACTATTTAAATTATTCCGCAAGGATTTCATGCTGTTTTCTTAAATTTAACCTGCGTTTGAACACTTAATGCCTTCGGGCATCGGCTATAAATAATGAGGCTGTCTCTTTATGCCTAGCGAACTGCTGAGTCATCTTCAAAATCTTCATGCCGCATTTTCTTTACCGTTTACTTAATTTTACCCTCAACCTATAAATTAACTTCCGCATTGCCTGCGTATTGGTCGCTTACACCTACTCCCGTACCATTCCAGGAGGTGCTTTGTACGGGCCTAGCTGTAGGCCACGCCAGTCCATCCGGCGAGGTACCCACGTGCGAGCGTAGCTGCTCGTCCGTGGCAACTCTGCTCGACCAGACCCGCAGCTAAGCGATACAACTTTAACGTCTTCTCAATACCTAAGAATAAATACCTACTAGCGTCATCGACCAAATAACAACAATACCAAAAATTATTTAAACTATTTTAGTAAATCTACTTAATCTACATTACCTATTTTTACTAAAATAAATTTGTAGACTTAACGTTTTGTTTTTACTTTCTTTACAGACGTCAAATTTTTATCTTCCGTGTCTTATTAAGAAATATTTTAAAATGAAATAATTTATGTTTATATCCTTATAGGTAACTTTGTTTTAGTCAACATACAGGGTGTACCATAATTGACACGTAACCCTGACACCGGAGATAGCCCACTAAAACCAGCCTAAATTTTTTTTTTCTAATTATTTTTTTTTTGGTAATAATTTTCATACAAAATTAATTATCATTATTGGCAATATCTCGAAAACCGTGCAACTTTTACTGAGGTCATGTTAGGCTGGTTTGGTAGGTCTAGGGGTGGGCTATCTCCGGTGTCAGGGTTACGTGTCAATTATGGGACACCCTGTATAGTTGTTATTAACTGTGAAGCCCATAAAACTTCAAGGACACTAAAAATTAAGAAAACCTGGGGATTATTTCTTTTAATTTTTTTTCACACTGTGTTTACATTCATACTTTTTACTGCTCATTGCTGAAGCCGTCTCTCTTTGCTTGACATACAGTGGAAGTATAAGTTGAGACAAGTCACATTTGCCACAGACATTGCCCTACACGATACACTGTTCACCAACATCTATTCACCCACATTCTTGCATAAAATAACTTGCTCATCAAACTCCCCCTCCACTTACTCACTAGTTTAATATCTTTTAGTGTGATTGTGGAGTAACTGTGACACCATGGCCCTTCGATTTTATATACAACTAGATAACGGGTCAGAGAACAAAACACGGCCCAGCGAATATATACCCACTTCAAATTGAAAGAAAGAAAAATACATTTATTCACTACACACATAAAACACACAGAAATAATAAAAATTTAAAAACAGAAAACAGCAATAAAAAGAGTAGTGAGTGTGTCTTCGCGGCAGTGAATTGGACACTAGCTCAGCATAATGATGAGGTGTCAAACACCTGCAGCGCTGATTTTCAGCCAGCTCCGTTTGTGACAGACGGACGGTACGTTAAACGAATAAATAGTGTAGGTAATACAAAAATATATTTACTATTAAACAAATACTTATAGTTAGTGACAGAATAAATACAAAAACTACATGCTAATACTTTACAGAAACCTAATATGTAAAAAAGAAATACCTACTTAGCCAGTATACAGCATCGACAATTTGGCACAATTTAAGTAACAAAAAAAAACAAAAGAAAGACAAAAAAAACTAAACTATAATTTAAGGTTGTGGTAACACTGACAGCTTCAAGACGTCAAATTTTTAGCCTCCTTATTTTCTTATTAAGAAGTATTTTAAATTGAAATAATTTATGTTTATATCCTTATAGTTAACGTTGTTTTAGTCAATATAACTATCGTAAATAATTGGGAAGCCCAAAAAACTTCAAGAACACTAAAAACAGGCCGCTAGCAGCAGCGCTTGTCAACCGGCAACGGACATTTTCAAATTCATTAAGAAAACCTGGGGAGTATTTCTTCTAATTCTTTATTACACTGTTTTTTTTAACACTGTGTTTACATTCATACTTTTCTCTGCTCATTGCTGAAGCCGTGAGCGACGTCAAATACCAACATTGGCACCGTGCGATCTCTCTTTGCTTGACATAACAGTGGAAGTGGAGCTGAGACAAGTCACATTTGCCACAGACATTGCCCTACACGATACACTGTTCACCAACATCTATTCACACACAACCTTGCATAAAATAACCTGCTCATCAAACTCCCCCTCCACTTACTCACTAGTTTAATATCTTTCAGTGTGATTGTGGAGTAACTGTGAAACCATGGCCGCATCGAACATCAAATCGCGCAAAGCCACTACACGCCAGCTTGAGATACAACTTAAGGCTACCTTGAAAGAGCTGCAAGCTGCAAATACCTTAAATGACCAGTTACTTAGGGAAAGGGAAGATTGCGAGGAAGAGCAAAAGAAAATGTTGGCTAAAAACACAGTGCTAAGGAACGACCTTGTCGAATACGATTACAAACTTATCGATTCACAAGATAGGGTGGAGCAGTTGCAGACCCTGGTAGATAACTTTAACCAGTGCGCTTCTACCCATGAAGTAGCACTGAACCGAATAATTAACCTCGAAGAAGAACTTGGTGCTGCTAATGAGGAATTAAATTACCTACGGAGAGAACGTGAGTGTTATGACAGTTCTATTACACAAAATTTGTATCAGGAGATGTTAGGTAATAAGGATAACAAGGACAGTAACATTAAGAACCTTATATTTTTTAACAGTAACAATAAGTTAAAGAAATATGTTAATATAAACAAATACATAAGGCGTACTCAAAAGTTAATTAAAACTCAGAGGTGTATTAAAAACTATTCTAAAATGAAATTAGAGTTAACGGTTATGAAAAATAGGGTTCAAAAATGCAATGAAAAATTAGATTCAGATATGACTGAACATGATTTAAGTATTCATAAACTAAATGCTGAGATAAGTAGATTAAGAAATAAACTTGAGGATATGTCATTAAAATACTCAACAGCTCAAAGCGAAATCAAGGAGCACATGCTGGCATTCACACAATTGTTGGAGAGTAGTAAATATAATGAGGAGCGTTTTAATTCTTTAATTAATAATGGCATTGGTAATTGTAATTGTTTAGGATCTTTACCAACAGCTGTGATTCAGCCAGATGTGGCTCTTGATACTTCTAAGCTATGTAACCCAAAAGTAGTTTTAAATGAGTCCCCTAGACAAATTAGTAACAATAAAACTATTATTTATTCTGATCAGATAGGGTCTGGAATGGGTTCTATGTTAAGTAATAAATTGAGACAAAATGTTACAAATTATTGTTATCATAATGCAAGTCTTATGCAATTATGTCATTTAATATCAAAGGGAAGTTATGACAGTTCTACTACTCTAGTGATTTTAGTAGGAAACAGTCTTGGTATAGATAAGTCTAGTGTAGATAGATTAATATCAACATTAAACCTTATCGAAGAAGCCGGAATAGGTAAAATTATAATTTGTGCATTACCATATTCACAAAATATGCCATATAATTATAATAATAAAGTAGCACACTTAAATTCTTTGATGTATAATGCTATATGTTATAATAGCAAATATCATTTCTTCGACCTAAATAAATTCATCAAGCGCCTCACGCTAACATCTGAAAAAATTCATTTGCCAAAGAAATATATTTTGACTTTGGTAGAACTTTTGACTTTTAATATAGAGCCAAATAGATATAATAGTGGTACAAATGCAATTCCTAATCATTTAAACTAAATTATAGGACAGCGGAAACACCTTTGAGTATAAATATAATTCATCAAAATATTCAAGGGTTTTCCAGCAAAGAATTAGAAATAGGATTATTTTTAGATACTGAAAATGTACAAATTATGTGTATCACTGAACATTGGCTTAGACCTGATCAATTAATTTTTGATTTTGTTAATTTTGAATTAGTTAGTTTTTTTGCCAGAAAATCCGCCATTCATGGTGGTTCTTTAATAATTGTTAAAAGTACAGTAAAATCAAAAGAAAGGAAAGATATTGTTAGGCTATCGATAGAAAGGCTTGTAGAAATTTCTAGCGTAGAACTAGAAAATTACATAATTATTTGTGTTTACAGACCACCATCGGCTGATTTCAGCACATTTGAATCCAGTATGGAAAATGTGTTAAAATTAGCATCTAAAACCCAAAAGCATGTTATTGTTTGTGGAGACTTTAATGTTAACTTACTTGAATCGTCAAATAATACTATTAAAATCTTAAGTTTATTTAAATCTTTTAACTTAGATAATTTGTTCTTTGAACCTACACGGATAGGTGTTTCAAGTGCAACCTGTTTAGACAATATTTTTTGTAATTGCGAATGTTTGGATAAGGAAATATTTAATTGCTTTAATTCTGATCATAGTGGCCAAAAGGCTTCTTTTTTAAATGATGTTCATCAAGAACCACAGACAATAACATACAGACCCATAACCAGTAATCGTTTGGATTTATTTAAAAATAAAGTTCAGAGTAATATCTGTGGGTTATCCTTTTCACATAAGGATTCTAATAGTATTTATAATGATTTGTTCGGTGTAATTCTTCACCAGTTTAATAACAATTTCAAGATGAAAACTGTTTCTGGGTCAAAAACCAAGTTTAGTGAATGGGCTACTGTAGGCATTCATAGAAGTAGAAATAGGCTTTATGAACTATATAGAGAGAGAGAGGAGAACAAGAACGATGACTTCGTAGTTTACGTTAAGAATTATTCGAGGACCTTTAAGCAAGTTTGCTTAACTGCTAAGTCAAATTTCTTAAGTCTTAAACTCAAAGCTTCTGACAATAAGGTAAAAACTGTGTGGAAAATTATAAATAGAGAAACGGGTAATACAAAAACTCGCGATAATCAAATCACCCTAAACAAGGGTGACAAACAAATCACATCAAATAAAGACGTGGCCTTAGCGTTCGAAGATTTTTTCTCCACCATAGCCATTAATACCACGAAATGTCTTCAATCATCTGCGATTGGAGCTCAAAAATTACTTTGTGCTAATGTGACTAAATGTAATATAAGCTTTGATTTTACCCACGTAGATTCAGTTTCTATTATTAAGGCATTTAAATCGCTCAGTTTGAAAAAAACGGAGGATTTATGGGGAACGTCAGTTAAAGTCATCCACCATGTCATAGATATAATTGCACCTCACTTAGCTTTAATCTACAATAATTGCATTTTAGAGGGGGTCTTTCCAAATCTTATGAAATATAGTAAAGTCCTACCACTTTTTAAATCGGGCGAGAGGAGTGATTTAACGAATTTCCGACCCATTTCTATTCTACCTGTTTTAAGTAAAGTTTTTGAGAAGTTAATGTTAAAAGATATGTTAGGTCACTTCAATAGAAATAAACTGCTTAACAGTAATCAGTTCGGCTTCACCAGAGGACGATCCACAACTGATGCAGCATCTATACTCATTAAATATATATACAATATTTGGGAGACATCTTGTGATGCAATAGGAATTTTTTGTGACCTTTCCAAAGCTTTTGATTGTGTAGATCACGCGACTCTTATATTAAAATTAGAACATTATGGTCTGTCAAATAATTCTCTAAATCTTATGTCTTCATATCTTAGTGATAGAACACAAACGGTTGTTGTAAACCAAACAAAGTCCATTGGAGCGGCTGTTAAACTGGGTGTGCCACAGGGCTCTATATTAGGTCCTTTCTTATTTCTCGTTTATATAAATGACTTACCACCCGCGGTAGTTAACCTTTGCGATATTGTGCTATTTGCTGATGATACATCATTGATCTTCAAGGTAGACCGAAAATCCGTTGATTATAGTAGGTTAAACGCGACGCTAGGTAAAGTACTTAATTGGTTTACTAGTAACAATTTGCTACTTAATGCTAAGAAAACTAAATGTGTTAGGTTCGCTTTGCCTAATGTTAGACCGGTAGAATCTAGTATTTTTCTAAATGATGAGTGTTTGGAAATGGTGGATAAGGCACTTTTCTTAGGAATAACTATAGACAAAAACTTGCAATGGAGTCCCCATTTAGCAGTACTAGCAGGTAAATTAAGTTCGGCAGCTTATGCTGTTAGGAAAATTAGACAACTTACCAATGTTGAGACAGCTCGCTTAGTTTATTATAGTTATTTTCATAGTGTTATGTCGTACGGTATTCTTGTTTGGGGAAAAGCTGCTGACATACAAACTATTTTCGTGTTACAAAAAAGAGCCATTCGTTCTATATATAACCTAAACTCCCGTGATTCCTTAAGATTATTATTTAAAGAAATTAATATTTTGACAGTAGCATCACAATTTATTTATGAGAATATTATTTATGTCATTAAAAATCAAGACTCTTTTATTAAGAATTGTGACATACATAATTTGAATACAAGAAATAAGAATAAAATTGCTATTAAAAAATTTCGTGTCCGTAAGGTATATAAATCATTTGTAGGTCAATGCATTCATTTCTATAATAAATTACCTGACGAAGTTTTAAAGTTACCATTTCCAGTACTTAAAAATTACTTGAAAAAGTCGTTGATGTCTAAAGCTTACTATAGGGTCGAAGACTATCTAACAGATAAAAATGCTTGGCCTAAATTAAACACCTAAATATCTTAATAATAACCTAATCATACCAATATATAAACATTGTGTATTGTCTAGGGGACACGGTTTCTGTAGGGGAATGTATCGAAACTAATTATGTGTTGTTTTGCACCGTCATAGGTAAGTATAATTTTTAATTTTTATTTATTTCTTATATTTACTATTTATGAGTTCTTGTAGAAATTTTGAGTTTTGACACATTTTCCTGCTCAACTACGCATGATATATATAGACATATTTTTGTTACATTCATTGTTTTATATAATACTAGGTTAAGTTTTATTTTTCGTTGTATAATATCATATCATAAGAAATGTTTAAAAAACGACTGACTGTTGAGTTTCTTGCGGCGTTTCTTCTCAGCAGTGGTCTCTTGCGAAGCGCTGGTAGATTATTGACGTGTAAAAGTGCCCGTGCGGCCTACTTACTGAATAAACATCTTTTATCTTTTATCTTATCTTATCTTAAGGACAAAGTGCTGGTTGGGAAATTATAACTTTTGGAGCGTCAACAAATAGCCTTTAAGCTTACGCTTAAAGGTTTACTTGCTAGGCGCTCCTTGGATGGGAGGGGGGAGATCATTCCAGCACTTGGACGCCGCAAACTTGAAACTACCCCGAAACGCCGCGGTTCGGTGCAGCGGCACAATCGCCCTAGGTTTAAACCTGCGTACATTACTGGACCACTGGATCCTTTTAAAGAGGTACGACGGGGTCATGTGTTGCACCACACCAAACATAAGGGTCGCCAGGTGCATGCGCCTCCGCGCAGCCATGTTTAGCAAGTTAGCGGCGTTCAAATACGGAGTGATGTGGGAGCGGGGAGGGACTCTGAAACAAAAACGAGCACATGCGTTCTGGACTCGTTGTATTAGCCTCTTGGACCGACCAAGTATATTACCATCATAAACGACATCACAATAGTTTGCTCTAGATAATATAAGTGATTCACACAGGTGGACACGCATATCAACACTGAGGCAATTACGAATATTATAAAGAACCTTGAGACGGTAAAGCAATTACTCACGACTCTAGCTACGTGGCTCTCAAAGCGCAACTCGCTGTCCATGAGCAGGCCAAAGTTACTTGCTTCCACCACCCTTTCTATCGGTTCGCCCATGATAGCAATATCCCTGGACGCCAGGCTATCCAAAGTTCTACGGGTTTGATGCTTCGATCCAAATACCAAATATTTGGACTTTTTGGGATTGAGAACTAGGCAATTTCTCTCCGACCAAGAAGCAACACGGTCGAGGTCAGCGTTTATGTTCTCTACGGCGTTGACTGTATCTGAGAACGTGCTAGAAGTGTAAATTTGCAAGTCATCGGCGTAGAGATGGTACTTACTACTCCTTATACTGGTAACAATGTCAGCACTGTACAATAAGATAAGATAAGATAAGATAAGATAAGATAAGATAAGATAAGATAATCATTTATTGCCAAAAACTGTGTACATTGTTATAACATGTCATAAAGTAATTAGTAGGTATCAACAGTTTGCCCGTTTCGGACGTACAATATTAACATAAAATTCTGTTTTGATTTGAAATATTATTATAATATTTAATAATGAACATAAATTACTCAAAAAAATCATTTAAGTCGTAAAAACATTTGCTTAGCAGCCAGTCCTTGAGTTTCCTCTTAAATTGTGCGCCCTTAAAGGACTTAACATTGTCTGGTAAATTATTATACACCTTAATCCCAGTTACAAATGTGCTTTTATTGAGTATAAAGCTGGAAGGGCGGACTGTACGTAAGTCATACCTATATTGGCTTCCCAAATTCACCTTAGAGTTAATTTTTTTTATAAAAATATCTGTCCTTTCGTTGACAAATAAACAAATTTCTAGTAGATATATACACGTCAGGGTTAATATTTTGTGGTTTTTAAACACAGGTCTTAGGCTCTCTCCATTTTTAACATTAAATATGATTCGCAAACATTTTTTTTGAAGAATAAAGGTCGATCGAACATTTACTGAGTTACCCCAGAATATTATGCCATAGGTGAGTAGAGGGTAAAAATTTCCATAATACGCCTGTATAGCTACCTCTTTTGATGTTATATTGGTGAGTATTGATATTGCGTAACAACATTTAGTATTTTTTTTATTTGTTTTCTCAACGTGTAGCTTCCAATTTAGGTTGCAATCTAAAGTGACTCCCAAAAAGTTAGTACTCTGAACTTGTTCAATTAATCTGTTATCGATAATAACATTTAAGATTTGTGGTAGCTGTTTATAATTCACAAATTGTATTATTTTCGTTTTATCAATATTGACCCTCAAGTTTAGAGAGCTTAACCAATTCATAATGCTTTTGAGTGTGTTGTGTAATTCATTACTCATATCAGAGCCGGTTAATTTGTCATAAGCTATAAATACGGTGGCATCATCTGCAAACATGACACATGAATGATCAATTATTAAAGAAAAATCGTTTACATATATCAAAAATAGTAAAGGCCCCAGAACGCTGCCTTGTGGAACCCCTTGTAGAATGCGTTCATAATTTGACTGCAGTCTGTTAACTGTTTTTGTTTTTTTGTCATAAGTGTCTAATATTATCGTTTGTGTTCTGTCTTTAAGGTAAGTATGAATTAATCTTAATGCTGGGCCCCGGATTCCTACATGCTCGAGCTGCCTTAACAATATTTTGTGAGAAACACAGTCGAACGCTTTGGAAAGATCAATAAACAGCCCAATAGATGCTGTTTTCTTGTGAATATCTGTCCATAACTGTTGCAAAAAATTAAATATGGCTAATGTAGTATTTTTCCCCTTTTGAAATCCGAGCTGATTTTTGTTTAAAATGTTATTTTTATTAAAGAATGAAATTATTCGATTTAAAATTACTTTTTCAAATATCTTAGAAAAATTAGGCAACAGTGCAATTGGTCTATAATTGTTAATGTCTTGTTTGGAGCCTTTTTTGTACAAGGGTTTTACTAAGGCGTTCTTAAGGCTATCAGGAAATATCCCATTTTCTAATGCTAAGTTTATAATATGAGCTGACGGTCCCGCAATGTGCACAGTGCTGGCTTTTATTAATGTAATCGGTATCTGATCATATCCAGTACTTTTCTTATTCTTCATTTTTCTTATAATGCAGGCTATCTCTTGCTCAGTCACTGAAGTCATAAAAATGCTAGTCAGATTGGGTTGGGTAACTGGCTTATAGCTATACTTGGAATTTATATTATTGGTATTGTTCGAATTTATGAAATAATTATTTAATGTATTTGCAATGTCATTTGGTTCACTTATTGTAATGTTGCCTTTTTTTATGCATTGTACAGTTTCTTTTTAGTACTTGTTTGTGTTGCTTTTTGTTTAATTATTTGCCACGTAGCCTTGCTCTTGTTCGCACTCCGTTTAATAAAGCTTATATTAGCGTTACCTTTTAATTGCTTAGTGACTGCTTTCATAACCTGGCAGTATTTCTTGTACCTGTTTTTGATAGTCGCATTGGTAGATTTCAAGGACTGAATATGTAACTGTCTTTTACGCCTGCTAGCTGTTACTATACCCTTGGTTTTCCAGTTTGGTTGTCTTTTGTGAGTTACTTTTATTTTCCTGCTCGGTATGCTAAGGTCATAAATAAGACTAAAATTGTTCATGAAAGCTTCGTAGGCATCGTTAGAGTCATTGAAAGAATAAATATCTGAGAACCCAATTTGAGATATATACTTTACAAAGATCTCAATATACCTATCGGGATTTCTACTGTAGATATACCAATATTGCTCTTTAAAACTCAATTCGGTCGGCACAGAAATAATTTGGCAGGTATGATCAGATATACCGAAATCTAGCACATCAATCTCGTAGTGCTTAGCATTTGTAAATATATTATCAATGCATGTATGGGAATGCACTGTTATCCTGGTTGGTTCTTTTATTGTGTGGTGTAATTTATACAGTCGGAAAGTGTTCAGGAATAGTTCACTGTTTTTTGTTTTTTCAAGGATATTGACATTGAAATCGCCTAAAATAAAAATGTTTTTATGGTTGTTTCTGGTTCTTGTCACTAGTTTTTTAAGTAAGTATTCCATGTTGACTAGAAAAATGTCTAAGTTACTATTTGGAGTTCTGTACACACATATGATTAAACAGTTTAGTCCACATAATGCTACCCCACAACATTCAAAATGACTATCAATTGACATTTCACTTATCCATTTCAGATCTCGATAGTTATCGATGGTTTGTTTTAGATATATTGCAACACCACCTCGATTTTTCCGTTTACGGCAAAAATAAGCAACATTTTTATATCCTTCTATTTGTAACACTTCTACTTCGCTATTCTTTAGAAAAGTCTCACTAAAGCAGCATATGTCAATACTTCTATCATTTAGCAATAATTCCACTTGATCTAACTTCGATTTAATGCTTTGGGTGTTGAGATGCAATATAATTAGCTTGTTGTTCTCTTTGACGCTGAGTTTTGTATTGTTAATAACGAAAAAAATCTGATTTATTTACCTGTTCTTCAGTGTCTGCGACTATATGTGTAATACTTTCCTTCGATATAGCCTGATTTAATTTAATTTTTGTAAATAGGCGTGGGATGGTGGTTTGTAGTTTATTTTTTGTATTGGTATCATATTTTGGGTAATTTTTTTCACTTTTGCTTATAAAATAATCTGTAATACGTTTTTGATTTGATTTTTAAATTGGGTTTGGCTGGCAGTTCCCCTTGGTGTGTGTTTGAGATTTTAGATAGAGTTTGTGGTCTATACGATTCTTATGATAGTCGATACGTAATATTTCCCTTAATAACAGACCACAGACGTTTATGCGTAAATTATTGTGATCAAATGATACAAACGAGGTATGCTGGAACTGAGAGCAAACCAAGCGTAGCAGATCATTTTGTTTGTGTACATTCAGATGGTTATTGAATTGTATTTCGCCAACCAAAACATTTGTATTAGCGAGTAAATATAAGTAATTGTAGACAAAACATTTAAAACTGGTCGGGTTCTGGTCATTACATCCACCTAAAAGTACAATATAATCTAATTTCGTAAAGTCTCTAGATATTTTATCACACGTCAGCAAAACTTCTTCGATCGGAGCATTGGGTTTTATAACTGCCGTCACAATAAACTCGTCACCCAGTGATTTTTGAAGCAGCATTCGAATTCCTTTGCCGCTTTGGTCGCTATAAATCATTACTTTGCCCTGTGGAGTAACTTGCTTTGTTTCAAAATGATTTTTAGGTTCGCTTACCTCATTCCTTGTAGCCTCTGTACTACTTGGCTTTATGCCGTGAATAGAAGTATAAGTAGTTTCGGTCACAGCTGTTTCCAGGTTCTTATGTTCTTCTTTCCTAAGCTCAGTCTCTCCTTGTATTTCATCCAAATTCAGTCTTGTCTTATTTATACTTTTCCGTCCTTTCCTACTATTTATTGGCGTCGATTTGCAGCTACCTGGACTTGTCTTATTTATACATTTTCGGCCTTCCCTACTATTTATTGAGGTCGATTTGCAGATACTGGTTAGAATTTTTTTTTTTCATAATCCATGATTTCTTTTTTAAGTGACCCATTTTCCAATATCAAGTTTTCAATTTCACTTTCGGTGTTTACCAGTTTTCTCTCAAGGTTTGTATTTTTAAGTTTTAGTTCTTCCATCTCATCTTTTAGGCTGTACCCAGTAGCCGGACAGCTTCGATCAAGTATGGTCGAGCAGTTTTCATCGATGTCGATGTCCGATGGTAGTGAGTCGAAGGAATTTTCAGTCGGTATGTTGACGTTAAACTTAACTCGTTCTGTAACGTAGTTGGGTGTATGTAGGTTAAGTAATTATAATTTTAACTTATTCTGTAAATGTCTCAATATTAGCTGATGAAATTTGACTGATTTTAATGTATTAATTTATTTTTATTGTGTGTGATTGTATATAATAAGTTGTTTATCGTCACCTTATGAGTCCCAGTTACTTGAAATAAATGTTTTTTTTTTTTTTAAGTACAATTACCTTCGGCGGAGTAGATGACGCAGACGATGACGCCGCTTTTTTGTTTGCTGATGAAGAGCTGGAGTCATCTAAAGCTTTCGGGCAGTTTTCACATATCCAATTTTTCGATTCCTTGATACGCATTAGGTTAAAGAGTTTTTCCGAGATTTTAGTACATTTTACATGAAATTGCCTTTTACATTTAATGCAAGTAAGACATAATCTGTCTTTTATGTGTTGATGACATTTCACGCAGTTAGCCATTTGTAACAGATGTCCTAGTTGCTCCTGTGTTCAATGTCCGCTTCGTTCATGTGCCAGCGGCCACGCTGCTGCGAGCGACGAACGGTATATGTGGATGACTCACCGCCGGCGGGTTAAACAAAATAGTCGTTACTTTATATTATTTAAAATGTTTTTTGTTATAACTTACAACCATGGCATGTTTTAAAAAACTGTTTTTTTCACTGCACTCCTCAGTTCACTGGCTTCACAACAATATAACACACTACCGTAGTTATGCGATTTTTTTACACGATTTCGAATTAATAGTGATAGAGACGGCGACAACAGGTCTATCTTGAGCTAGCGGTAACGGACGATCTCGAATATAAAGAGTAGAGGACCCAGGATCGAACCCTGCGGCACTCCCCTAGTTACAGGACTAAGAGAGGACAGCAAAACTTCGCCTGATGCTTTTCGAAGCCTGACCGCCTGCAGACGACCGGAAAGGTAACTGTCAAACCATCTAAGCGCAGCGACATCAAACCCGTAAAAGGACATCTTAGATAATAGCAAGGGCAAACTAATGCAATCGAAAGCCCTAGAGAAATCTAAAAGAACTAAAATAGTACTTTTACCAGCATCCCGAGCCTGTAAGATATTATCGACTACATCGAGCAACGCAGTAGCAGTTGAACGACCCTTACGAAAACCCGACTGTAGTTCAGGTAGGATGCTGTTTTTCTCAAGGTATTTCGACAGTTGATCACAAATTACCCTTTCTATTATCTTAGATGCGCAGGGAAGGATGCTAATAGGACGGAAGTCAGACAGGTTCACTGGGTTCGGTATCTTAGGTAAAGGGGTCACTTGAGCGATTTTCCAGTCAGTCGGGAAAGTCATAGTTATAATACTCGTGTTGATGATGTGTGTCAGAATGTCAGCAGTCCTCGAAAGAGTCAAATGCAACATGTCAATAGAAATCGAGTCAAGTCCTTTTGCAGTCGTTTTAACTGAGGTTATGATTTTACTGACAGCTGTCGAAGTCGTGGGCATAAGAGTAAAAGTCGTGTCTCCGTGTCTACTAAATTCATAAAATGTCAATTCAGATATAGTGACCTCTGGTTTCCCAGGTGTATTGAGGAAATGACAGTTTATTGAGTCAGGGTCGTTAAAATGCGTCGGGTTGCGAGTGTGGGTCGGGAATAACGGTACGCTTTAGGTCTTTCCACAGCGTCTTTGTGTCAGTGGCGTTGTTGATATGGTGATCGAAGAAGGCTCGCCTCTCGCTGTGGATAGCTGCAATGACAAGATGCTTCAAGTCGAGGTAGTACTGTTTATGCGCGTCAGACTTCGTTTGCTTGTACTTACTATGAGCTTCGTTTCTAAGACGCATCATAAACATCACATTACCAGTCAGCCAAGGCTTGGGAGCCTCCTTCACCACGATCGTCGTCTCAGGTGCATGTCTGTCGAAAAGTCCAAGTAAAAGGTCATTAAAGCGCCGCTCCATGTCGTTAACATCGTCAAGGTGGAGATTTGGTCCCAGTCAATTGTGTCTAGGTCTTGGTAAAAGTCACAAAAGATAATATCTTTTAACAACAACAAATAAATTTATCTTTATCTTTATCTTTTAGAGGTCGGTACGTAATGTCCGTCGGCGTCGGCTTTCGTTTTTTTATGTCAAGCTCAGTAGTGACGAAAGCATGCGCCCCTAGGTCCGGGATATGCTTCACGTCCACAGTCAGCGTCGGTGCACACAAGGTCAATCATCGTTTCACTGTGGCTCGTTAAGTGAGTCGGGTCGCGTACGTGTTGAGTCAGGTTAACAGTCTCCAAAAATTGTGTCAAACATTTAAATTTAAAGTCATTTCGGTCATAGCAATTTATATTAAAGTCTCCAACTAAAATCAATCGGTCGCACACAGGGGTATTTGACCCAAAAAGTCGGACATATATAAATATATACATTTTTGTGTTCAGGGATGATTGAATTACTTAAAAAAAATTGTCAAAAAAATATCGGTCAAGGTCAAGGTACACAAATTCTGGTTTTATTAATTAAATGAAACAAAATCAATTAAAAATAGAAAGTATATATTAAATTAGCAATAAATTACATTAATAATCACTTCTTATCAGTTATATTATCAATAGAGCCTTCTACTATAAATTTAGGGACCCCCCTCCCCATATCTTGAACTAATATCTATTAATTTACCTGTATAGTAACAGCATCTCTTTCGCAGTTGCCGAAAATGAAAGTGTATTTTTATGGGATCTGCTTCGGATACTGCTCAAAAATGGGTCTGAAGTTAAAAGCAACCTATTGAAAACGTCTATGTTGCATTGCTCCCGTGAAAATTTTCGGCTGTAACATTCTCGGTACAATCGAAAATGTTTGTTTCTTGCTTCTGCAGCTTCTTCAGATAATGACCCAATGGGTAATAGGGCATGGTCTATCACTGTGGGCCCATGGATCAATATTTTGTGGACAGTGGGTGTCATGGGTTGCCATGGATAAAGGTGTATATATAGTTTGGCCGTTTCTTCGCAATATATGGAAAATTTGCTGGTGTCTACTTCGTGTCCACTTGAAATTACTTCTAAAATAATAGCGAATCTTTCAATCAAATTTTGATCAATGCCAGTTATCCGAGCAGATATTCCAGCATTGGCGAAAAATCTCCTGCTAGTATTGCCATCATTGCTACTACCGAATCCAGGCTTAGGAACGTCAATGATAAGACCTAGTTCATTTCTAAATTGCTCTTGAATGATTGATTTTCTGTCTTTTACAACATTTTTGTCTTGCTGGGATCTCGCTTGCCACCTTTTCAATGGTAATTTATATGAAAGGAGGAGTAAGGATTCAAATAATCTGATTCTGGCGTGTAGAATAGATAAGCCGAATTCTGCGTTCTCCATGATCACTTCTTTAGTCTTTGTTAAATCATTGAAGTCTTTTGAAGTCAATTTACATATAAAACAACTCATTGTTGATGTTGTTTGCGTTGCTGCGTTGCATACTTTTCCGTCTACCATTGTCAGAAGCATCTTGTGTGTAACAACGATTTCGTGAGATCCTCTTTTTGATTTTGTTGATTGAAGTTCCTTGATCTGATTATTAAAGTATTCAATTTCTTCGTTTGTGATGTCTTTAGTCTCGTGCACAAATCGTATCCTCATCGTTCGACAAAAACGAGGCGAAGACGGCGTTGGATTTCGCCAAATAACTTTATCATTGTGTTTGAAAATAAGTTGAAGAGGAACCAAAGATGATTGAAAGATATGTGCATCAGAGTCAGTTGTGTTCTCAAATTTTTGTTTAAATTGTTTTTGGTGTGAACCATCACATCCCCACTTGTAGATGAGCTCAAGAGAACTAAGCTCCTCGGATGATAACGTATCTAAAACTTCATCCAAATACGATAATAGTCTTTCAACCGTATGATTAAGTAACTGTTGCAGTTTAACTTCGGCACACACAGAATTAACGTTAACGCTTTCTTCACTGGGATAGCACTTCTTTTTCTCTTTTTGTATTAAACTGTAGCACGGAAATAGGTCTGTATCGCAAGCTCTTATAATCTCATACTGTTTTCTTGTTAACCCGTCAAGTGTCCGGCCCTTAATTTATAAAAGTGCACGAAATGTCTAGCTAATTTTTGAGATATTTTTATTTTCTGTTTGAGTTTAGAAAATGATTTATATATCAATGGCAAGATAAAAGAACAGGCAATGCAAATGCAATGGAATAAAGATTATACACTTACATTTTACTGATGAAAATAAATTATTAACTTTAAAAAGTATATTATTATTAGGTTTTGATATTTTTTTCACCCGATCGGTTTATTCTTTGACACACTGCACTTAATATATTGCCACATTTCACTTTTCTATTGTTAAATTATCACCATTATAAGTTTACGCGCCGAATTCATCAATTTATTTATCACTACACACATAAAGAACATCACAAAAATTATTTGTTTACGGAGCGGCGCAGGCGGCGGCCATTGCGGAAGAGCACGTCCTATTGCGCAATAATTTCGTTTTTATTATTTTTTCGCTTGTTCAGATGCTTGGTTTTTGGGAAAAAAAAATCCAGTATGTTGCCAAATAAGTGACAAATCAATAGGATTATTTTTTTACACTAGCAGGGTCTTCGTTTATGAAATTTAAATTCTCCAATCACAGCGCCGTCCTGCGCACAACTGTTGTGCGTAGGACATGACCGGCCAAAATTTTCTACGCACAACTGTTGTGCGCAGGACACCTGACAGGTTAATGATGCCTCTACAAACATAGACAGGGCCTCTTGTGGTGTCAATTGTCTTCGAGAGGACACGGGAGTCTTAATGTTTTCTTTTTGGTTAGAATCATCCTTTGAACCCGTAGTCATAATATTCTTGACAACAGTAGCACCGTCAATATTACCGCTTTCTCGAAGCATCATTTGACCAGCAAATAAAATCTCTTGTGCTTCATTAGTTTCCCTGAGAGATTCCGTTTTGCGTCTTTTGCTTCTTTCACACAAATCTTCAAAGGGCTTTTGCGGCCGGTGGCCGGTATTGCATAACACTTTCATAGGTATTTCTATAGTTCCTTGCAACCAAGTATAATTTTTCTTCAAAAAAGCGACCTCAGCTCGACCAGCTGCTTTCCAGCGAGACTTCATATCGTATTTCAATCGAGCAAATCTCCGCAGGAAGTCTTCTTTCCGCTCAACCGGGAAGCAAGCAGTTTCCACGTGGCACTTTTCCACAAAATCCAGTTTTTTTGCAAAATCTTTTTCGGCACACTCTTTAGCCATGTTAAATATGGCAATTCGAGTAACCAGATTCACGCCAGAACCACCTAAAACAAATAAACAGGAACGTTAGAATAACGACCGCAAAGTTATCGTGGTTTGGTCGAGCAGGCCGCTATTTCAAAATCATAAAAAACATTGATGCAGCAGTTTAAAGCAGTATTTTAAAAATATTACATAAAGAATACTAACAATACTAATGTAGTAAAAAAAAATTAAGACCTGATATTGCCGGAAAATATAACTAAAATGCGAATACTTATAATAGATTGGTGAAAATGGTTAAACTATGCAAAACTAGACGTCTTCATATAAATATAAAATGTACATACCTGGTTGACTATTCTCCATTATATAAATCACTGCAGTTTACTTCAGAATAATTCCAAATAAATGAAACGTAATGTAAATATTTGTGATATATGCACTCGCAACAATTCAACAGTACGCAACAGCGGTCGAAAGTTGACTGATGCTTAAGTTGTGTAAATTCCACAATTTTATCTATCATGTATTATTATTACATAGACCCTTGGGTAACCGCAGGTAAAAAAAAATACCTCGATTTCACCTATTTGGTTTTTATACCTCATGTCCGCGTTTTAGTGTCAAATACCCCTCTGTGGGTCGTAGTGGTTAAACGAAGTTATCGAGTCAGTCAGTGCATCAAAAAACGTGTCAACATTGAGCCATGGAGGACGGTATGCGGTTTTTTCGGGTAGGTGGACAAAACGCGAAAGAATTGATTGTAAATTTTTATTACTTAAAAATTAAAATAATACATATTTTGCAATAAAACTAGTTAGTACCTATGCATTACTGACTAAATTCACCTACCAGCAGTTATTTTCACTTCCATCACTTGAAACTTCATTAAAAATCACATTCTTTTTCACTCACTACTTAACCTACTTCACATATCATGTCACAGTCCGAGGGCATGAAGGGTTCTATTTGCGAGTTAGCCAACATGTTTACTGCTAAAATGGAGGAGTTCCAGAGCAGTCTGGACAGAGCCGGGTCATCTAACCCTACAGTGGCATCTATAGCAGCTGACTTCACAAACTTCAAGAGCTTTATTATGAAGACACTTGGCATTCTGCAACAACAAATGGAGTCCTTGACGCGCCATACCGACCTTCTGGAGATGCGTTCTCGCCGTAAGATGCTCCTTATTCATGGCATTCCCGAGGCTGATTCAGAGGACACTTTAAAAGTGGTTGCGGATACGCTGAGACCCTTGAAAGTTGTGATTGGCTCCAACGAGTTAAGTCGCTGTCATCGTTCAGGCCGACCTCATAGTGGTAAGTCGAGGCCTATCATTATTAAGTTCCGTGATCGCCTGCCAATCGTGACAAAGTGTGGTTTGGCAAGACGGCGTTTAAGGGCTCGGGTGTCACGGTGTCCGAGTTCCTTACAAAGCCGCGTCACGACGCGTTCATGGCTGCTCGTGACCGTTTTGGTATCCGGAGCTGCTGGACGCGGGACGGAGTCGTGCACATCCTCGGGTCGGACGGCACGCATCACCGTGTTATCTCGGTTGCTGAGGTAAAGGCGATACGAGTCGTGTCGGCTGTGGCTAGCGTTTCGACTCCTCGTGCTGGAGCCGATGACAGTGATCAACCTGCGCACCTACCGGGGAAGAAGCCTAAAAGAGTGATCAACAAGCCCGTTGCCTTTTAAGTTCATGTAATTGTTTATTAACCAGTGTTGTTTTGCTCACTGCTTAGCTTCGAAGTTTTGTGTCACTTTAACTTCGTAGTGTAATATGTTTCGTAGTAACATTGCATCTTTATTTAGCTGTATAATAAGTACTCAACTTGTTTTGTAACTTATATGTTTTTTACCCTCCGTTAATATTATTATATTTTGTCACTGCCGGTGCCGGCCGGCCCAGCCGATTGACATTGACGGTTCTTTCTTTGTTTGTTAGGTTGACAGTGACAGTTGATTTGTCTACTTTTTGCGTTCCGTTTTAAGCATGTTATCGTTTGTTGCAATTTTGTCGATAGTTTGGACTTATTATTGTAAGTTGTTCTACTGTTTTATCGCTGCTGGTAGGTAGTGTAACCTACACGCCCTACTTTACTCGTTTTCTTATTATTATTTTTATTTTTATTTTTAGAATTTATTTTCATATATATATATATATATATATAAATAACTATAATATAAAATATATATATATATATATATATATATATTTATATATATATATATATATATATATATATATATATATATATATATATATACTATATATATTTTATATTTATATTATAGTTATTTATGTCTGTAGACAGCGAAGATAGTGGCTCTAATAATTATTTGTCTCTCTCTGACTGTGTGAGTAATGAGTCAGAAGACAGTTTTCATATCCTACCTCCTTCTTTACGCGACTTGCTCGATGCTCAGTTCTCCAATGAACCTAAAAATTTGAACATAGTTCACATAAACGCTCAAAGTATCCCCGCCCACTTCAACGATCTGCTTCTTAGTTTTGATATAAATAACGTGCATGCAGTGCTTGTTTCGGAGTCCTGGCTAAAACCTTGTTTACCTTCTTCTTTCTACTCTTTGCCTGGATTCACTTTAATTCGCAATGGCCGCACTGGAAGAGGTGGCGGTGGGGTTGCGATTTATCTCCGCTCTCATATTCCATTTTCTATTATTAGCATGTCAGCACAATCTTCTTCTTCGGACGCCGCAGAGTATTTGTTCCTTGACTTGACTTTATCCCACTCTAAATTGCTTCTAGGAGTTTTTTATTCTCCCTCCCTTAAAGTATTTTTTTTTAATGCTTACGAAAAACTCCTTGAAGATCTCATGCCCTCCTATAATCACCATATCATAATGGGTGATTTTAATACTTGCCTATTTAAAGACGATTTCCGCTCTAAATATCTTAGATCCTTAGTCAATGCCTGCAACTTAAGCATCCTTCCCTCCAATGCTACCCATTATTTTCCAAACTGTTCTCCTTCGCTTCTCGATCTTATTATGACTTCCTCTCCCGCTCATGTTATTAAGCATGGTCAATACTCTGCGGACGCTTTCTCCTATCATGATTTAATTTTTCTCTCCTCCTCCAGCTCCTCGGCCTCCTAAAGCTAAACCTAAAATTCTCTTTCAGCGCAATTTTAGTCGGATTGATGTGGATAAGCTTCTTGAGGATGCGAATAATATTGACTGGAGTGTGATTAGTGGGGCTGATTCGGTGGATGATCAAATTTCCTTATTCAACTCTCTTCTGACTCAGCTCTATGATATTCATGCTCCAGTAAGACCCATTAAGGTTAAACATCTCCCTGCTCCTTGGCTCTCTGAGGATATACGAACTCTGATTAGGAGGAAGAATTTGGCCAAATCGAGGTATAAGGCTGACCCATCGGATAAAAACAAGGGTGTTTACCATAAGCTACGAAATCGTTGTGGCACGGTTTGTCGCGACGCGCAAAGTCGCCACATTCATAAATCTGTAGAAAATGGCGACCCGGCCAAAGTTTGGAAATTTTTAAAGTCACTAGGAGTTGGGAAAACTCAGCATAATTCCTCTACCTTTGATTTTAACTTCGATCAGCTCAATAAGCACTTCTCATCTTCTGCCTGTTTTAATGACCCTATTAAGGACAAGATCTTAAAGTATCTTTCTACTATCCCAACTCCTGACATTTCTCCTTTCTCTTACTCACAATTTTCCGTTAGTGATGTTAAGAAGAGTGTACAATCCATAACGTCAAATGCTGTTGGGGCGGATTGCGTTAGCCGTAATATGATCCTCCCTCTACTTGACCTACTTATCCCTTTTATTACCAGCATCCTTAAAAGTTCAATCTCGTCCAGCGTATTTCTTTTATTGTGGAAGGATGCTGATGTCATCCCCTTACCTAAAAAATCTAATCCCTCTTCTTTTTCTGATTTCCGCCCTATTTCCATTCTTCCTTTCCTATCCAAAGTTCTGGAACGTCTTGTGCATCAGCAGTTGTCATGTAGACAGTTGCGCGCATAACTCAGTTCCAAATCTCATGCATGGCCGAAACTTGACTTGGCTCATTTGCTTATTCGCATCCTTATACTACAGCTCAATCCTTATACAATTAACATTACACGCTTCTAAGCTAAAATATGCTACGTAACCTAAGCATTTACTATCAAAACTGCCGGGGGATCCGTACCAAACTTCACACATTGTATATGAACATACTATACAACACTTATGACGTGATTGTGCTCACTGAGACGTGGCTGGTGCCTGAAATATACGACAGCGAATTTATCGATACTAGATACCTAATATTTCGATGTGATAGAGATAGAAAATCAACGCAAAAAGAGGACGGTGGTGGAGTCTTGCTAGCTGTGATGCGTAGCCTGAAGCCAGTGAGTATATCACTAGTACCTTTCAATAATTCTATTTCTACAAACATTGAGCATGTGATCATCACAATCCCTAGCGCCGACCCACATAAACGTCACATTATGAGTGCAGCTTACGTATTAAACTCCACACCAAAATCAGTATATGAAACTCACTTTAACATGCTTTCCAATTTTCTTAACGATTTAAATATAGACACTTACCTATTACTCGGTGACTATAATCTACCTGCCGCTAACTGGGTCTTCGATAACGGTGCTGGACGACTTCTTTCAGGTATCAATGGTATACACTCAACGCTTTACAATTTTATGACCGTCTACGATGCTTTTCAATTTAATCACATCAAAAATCACAATAACAGAATTCTCGATTTACTCTTAACTAACAATAATTGTGTGATTTCCCAAGTAAGTTGTCCTCTAGTACCGGTTGACCCACATCACCCACCTTTCTGCACTATTGTTCCGCTTGATATAAAGTCAGATACACCTATGAAAACTAATAATATCTGTCATAAATATAATTTCCACAAAGCCGACTACGAGATCATCAACCTAGATATCGGAAACATTAGTTGGGACACTTTACTAAATAACTTGTCAGCTGAAGTAGCCTTAGAACATTTCTATGAGGCTTTGTACGCTATTATAAAACAAAATGTCCCACGTTCGAAACTTAAAACTCCCGGTTACCCGGTGTGGTTCTCGAAAGCACTCATACATATATACAAAAATAAAAAATAGGGCCTGGATCAAATGGAAAATCTATGCGAATCAATCAGACTACAATACTTTCTCTATGTACAGAGAGAGATTTAAAATCGAAAGTATAAGAGGAATGTTGAAAACAGCAGACGCAAAAATATAAAATACTTTTGGACATTCGTAAAAAACCAAAAAGGAATAACCGGTATCCCATCGAAATGACTTACAACAATCTCTCTTCAAATAACCCCGAGGAAATTTGTAACCTGTTTTCCACATTTTTCAAGTCCATTTTCGAAGATTCTTCTCTCAACCCCAATACATGGACTCCTCCACCTGAGACTTCTGAAGGTTCCAGCATTATCTCAGAATTGCACTTTACCGTCGAGCAGATAAAACGACAACTTAAAACGCTTGATACCACGAAGGGGCCAGGCCCCGATGGAGTGCCACCCGTCTTTCTTAAACAAGCAGCTGAGACGATAGCACAGCCACTACAAATTATATTTCAAAAGTGCATGGATCAGGGTATTTTTCCATCGACCTGGAAAACGGCTAATATCATTCCAATCCTCAAAAATGGGCCAAAACAAATTATCGAAAATTATCGCCCTATCTCTTTACTCTGCACAGTCGCTAAAGTATATGAAAAACTGGTTCATGAATCATTGAGCACATTCATGAACTGTCAACTCATACAAGAACAACATGGTTTTGTTCAACAGAGGTCCACGGTTACTAACTTAATGGTGTTTACAGAATTCCTCTTCGAGCACATGGATCGAGGGACCCAGGTTGACGCGATTTATACCGATTTTCGGAAGGCATTTGACAGGGTAGATCATAGACTCCTTTTAGATAAGATAGCCTTCAATGGTATTCGCGGTAACCTGCTTCGATGGTTAATGTCTTACGTCTCCAATAGAACCCAGAAAGTAGTCGTTAATGGCTTTCAGTCTGACTTGACCCAGGTCACTTCCGGGGTCCCTCAGGGCTCAATTTTAGGACCTTTGCTTTTCAACATTTTTATCAACGATATAAAAGCATGTTTTCATAACACAAAATTTCTATTGTATGCGGACGATCTCAAAATATTCAAAAATATTAACAACCATACCGATTGCATCCTTTTTCAAAATGACCTTGATCGACTGACCGAATATTGCACTAAAAAATAAATGTTTTAAAAAACAAAAAAACCGCCTTCAAAAACGCAAAAAATAACTTCTACTACTAGGTACTTAGTAGTAGGTACCTATCCTATTAGGTTAGTCCAACTGAAGTCGGCTTTTTGTTGAAAATATTGTGGTCGCCGACTTCAGTTAGACTAACCTAATAGGATAGGTACCTACTACTAAGTACCTAGTAGTAGAAGTTATTTTTTGCGTTTTTGAAGGCGGTTTTTTTGTTTTTTAAAACATTTATTTTATTTTACACTTTTTAGTGATCATAATAAGCTTATGTAGTCCCACTTCTTAGTTGATATATGAAACTTTAAGACATTTCAAGCTCGCCGCAAGCAACGCCGCGGGAAAATCATAGTCATTTTAAAACAATTAAATGTGCTTCGTTGTAGTCGCTCAACTATCTTAATCGAGATATCTTATCGCCACCCTTGAAATCGGTACCGTTGAGGAGTTCCGGTGGCCATCTGTGGTCTTCATCATCAGTTCCGCTTCACCAAGTGACACTTTTTGAATGCAAATGCTACACTTGTTACTAAAAATACTAAAATCGCTATATGTTTGCATACAATATTTGAGGAGTTCCCTCAATTCCTCACTGATCCCTTCATCAGATTCAGATTTGCTGACAATGGGACCACCTCGAAAGTATACTCTATCAAACCAAAAAAGAATTTTTAAAATCGGTCCTCAATTGACGGAGTAATCGGTGAACATACATTAAAAAAAAAAAAAAAAAATACATACAGTGGAACGTATAACCTCCTCCTTTTTTGAAGTCGGTTAAAAAAATTACAACTAAGCATCCCCAAATGCCACGCGATTACTTTCACCAAAAATAGAAAAAAAAAAAACCATAAGTATTTACTATGTAATGAGCACTTACAAGAGGTCGAACTCATACGGGACCTCGGTCTACTACTGGACGCTAAACTACATTTAGATCAACATGTAGATATGACTGTTTCGAGGGGGTTCAGAATGTACTATTTTGTCGCTCGGGCTGTCACTGATTTCGCAAAGGCCTCAACATACATTTATTTATACAATAGCCTAGTCCGTCCACAACTTGAATACGCATGCTTGATCTGGGACCCATACTATAATAAGTATAAGGAGGCCATAGAAAGAGTACAAAAAAAGTTCTTAAAATTCCTTAATTACAAATTGCACAGGAACATCCGCCTAACTTACAAAGACCTCATGTCCAAATATGGACTTTCCACTCTAGAGAAGAGGCGTACTTTCCTTGAGGCAATGTTCTTGCATGGACTTTGTCACAATAAATTCAACTGCGCGCAACTAGTCAACAAAATTAGTTATATTGTTCCCAGAAGAGCGAGCCGGCGGGAGACGCGCGCGTATCGCCAGTTTGCTACGGCCAAGTGCCGGACCAATGCCGGTGCGCGCGCGCCTCTTCGCAGGCTTCTCTCCATGTATAACGAGCATTTCACTCAAATAGACATATTTCACTTGCCCACTGCTAAGTTCAGAAAAGCTGTATTAGATGCCCTTAATGTAAGTTAAATTTTAGCTGATATTTTACAAACTAATGCCAAAAACGACAAAATAACAGTATTACTTATGTATCACTAACTAAATCATAATTTAGTATATCGTTTGTCCCACTCACGGCAACCTGTTATATAAGAGCAATCTGTGGATAACGCTGTTGATTGTACAATTAGAAATATCATATTGTAATCATAGTCAGTAAAATGTATTGTGCAATTGTTTGTTATCTCTAAAATAAATAAATAAATAAATAAATAAACATTACTGGATTTCAGCAATGCATTTAATACTGTTGATTTTGACGTCTTGCTTGGAATTTTGCGCTCACTCAACATATCTCCTGCGGTTATTGAATGGTTTCGTAGTTATCTAGTAGGTCGTCGGCAGCGATTAAAGGTGGAAGCTTCCCGATCTTCGTGGTGCAGTACGCTGGCCCGCGTTCCGCAGGGTGGCGTGCTGTCTCCACTTCTTTTTTCTTTCTTCATCAACTCTATCACACATAGCCTTCTCTCTTCCTATCACTTTTATGCCGATGATCTGCAAATTTACTCTCAAGGCGTGCTCGGCGAACTTGATTCAATAATCAATACCACAAACAACGATTTAGCTCGTATCTTGCAATGGAGTAATAGTTTTGGTTTGAGAGTAAATCCTGCTAAAACTCAAACTATTATTATTGGCAGTCCTAAGTTATTACCCAGAGTTGACTTTGCAGGTCTTTCGCCTGTTTTGTTTGATGGGGTCCTTATTCCTTTTTCGCATCAAGTTAAAAACCTGGGTGTCATTATGGACAGTACCTTGTCGTGGGTTCCCCAAGTTAACGAGGTTAGCAGGAAGATGTTTGCGTCAGTGTGGTCTCTTCGGCGGCTTCGTAACTTTCTCCCTCTCGCGACTAGAATTGCGCTTGCTCAGTCATTACTTCTCCCAATTTTGGACTATGCTGATGTGTGTTTTTTGGATCTTACCGAGGAGCAGCTTAACAAGCTTGAACGTATTCAAAATTTATGCATTCGGTTCATATTTGGTTTACGTAAGTATGACCACGTCTCTAGTTTTCGTTCGCAACTCAAGTGGCTCCCTATCCGTTTTCGCCGGCACTTTCATATTCTTAATCTTCTCTACTGTGTTCTGTTCATCCCTGCAACCCCCCGTTACTTCAAGGAGCGTTTTAAAAATTGTATTTTAACTGTACCCTCCTCTTCATCTAAATTCTACAACAATTCTTTTACATTTCAGGCTGTCAGACTGTGGAACTCCCTCCCTGTGGAGCTGCGGCGGGTTAAATCGTTGGCTATCCTTAAAAAACTTCTTCATGAGCATTTTTTGTCGCAGTCATAATTGTATTGTATTTCTATCGTGTGGCTGTCTTTTTTATGTGGATGTATTGATATTTATTTATGTATTTACTTATATATAATTATCTGTTTATTTATGCAAGTCATTTGTATCTTGTGTGTTTTTGTATTTGTATTTATCTATTTATTTCTTTGGTTAGCGTGTATGTATTAATTATCACTTTTTCTAGTTTTTTAGTACTCGTGTTTTATGCTTAAATAGTTTCTTATTATTGCTCGCGTGTAGCCTGCACCACCTACTGTGTAAAATGTTTTAATTTGACACCATGTCCCTGCCAAGGTTGTCTGGAAGAGATCGCTAATTAGCGATAATACCGCCTGTTGTTTACCTGTGTTATTTTTAATTGTACTGTTTCTCTGTACTGTTTTTGTTTTGTGTACAATAAAGTGTTTTGTATTGTATTGTATTGTATGCCGTGCCTACAATTAAATGTTTGCAGTTAATTGTTACTTTAAGCCACATTTGTTCGACGAGTGCGGCAGGCGGGTGCGGCAGGGAGCGGGCGCTGAGGCCCCGGCGCAAGTACATCCCGACTCCGCCGCCTCTCGCGCGAACCCCGGCCGGGCGCGGCACATGTCTCAGTCGGTAGCCGGGCACAGCGGGCGCGCGCGCGTCCTCCCCGGGCCGCAGCCAAGTCTCGTTGATCACAACAATGTCTGCGTCAGTCTCAGTAATAGTCCCAATCAACTCGTCGTGCCCCGTACCGAGGGAACCAGCATTAAACAAACTAACTTTGAAATTGTTACAATGGAACATTACAAGATTTAGAAAGCATATTACAACAATAACAAATGGATGGCTGTATACGTGTAAGTAAAGTGAGGTTACTCGAGAAGAAAAAGTGATATAATACCTTAAAGAGTGAAATAATAGTTATAAGTATACATACTTAAGTTCATAAATATAATATTGTTCCAGAACGAATAATATAACAGGGAGTGGATGAAAGGTCGATTCACTCCCGCGACGACACACCTAAAACATAATACAAACAAGAAGGCTACAACAATAAGGCAAGTTTTACTATTACTAAATATGTTTACCGCATAAGTAGGCAAAACAAACAATAAACAATTATAATAACATTTTAGGACTCCACAACATAGGAACAAGGAAACACAAACTAAGTGGCGTTTTGGACCGCTACGACGGACCCAAAATTACGCAGATCGGTCAGGCGACGCAAACGGTGGCTCGCCTGCCCGTCGGCCTGCCGCGTGAAGATCTTGCCGTCGCGGGTCCAAACGTAGCGCCAGGAGGCGGCGCGCGCAGCCTTGCGGGCTCGCTGGAAAAGCTGCCGGTTTTCTGTCGTGAGCCGCTCGTTGAAGTAGAACCGCTGTGGTGCGGCGGCCAGGCCCAGGTCCGCCGTGGTGGCGCCGCGGCGCACGCGCGCGCCCTGCAGTAGCTCGTCGTGCACGGCGCGCCGCGCCAGGCGCAGCACGAGCGGCCGTGGCCGACCCGCCTCGCGCACCCGACCCGCCCGGTGCACGGAAACCACGTCACGCGCGTCCAGCTCTACTCCAACCACCGAGCAGATCCGCTTGGCCAGGCCTGCAGAGCTCTCACCAGGCTCCTCCGGCACGTTGGAGATCTGCACATCATTGGCGAGAAGCTCCTGGTCACGATCGCGCAGCTCCATCTGAAGGGTCGCGATGGCTTCCTCCATGGCCTTGTGCGCCACAGACACGGTGCCATTCGCGACTTGTCGCTCCAAAGCGTCAACGCGCCCGTCCAATGCTTCGAGCCTCCCGGTGAAAACCGTCAGGCTCGCCCTCATGTCGAGGAACTCCTGCCGGAAGTCCCGGAATTCCTGCCGAACGACCTGCAGCTCCTCTCTAAACAACCGGATCTCGCGACCCAGTGCCGACTGTCCCTTCTCCGCTTCGCGCCCGGGCGAGGGCGGAGGCGAGGTCCACGCGCCCACACGCGCTTGTTTCCCGGCTGCCGTGACTGCGGCGGGCTTTGCGGCGGCGGACTGGGCAGGGGCGGTCTCGGTAAGGAGACCCTTGAACGGCGTTTCGGCCCGGTTGTCTGTCGGTTGGGACCTTTTGCACGTCGGGCACTTCCAATCTCGAGGAACCGCCGCCGTAGAAACTCCCACACATGCCAGGTGGTACTGGCAGGTGCATTTGTAGCATACGGCACCATCATTGCGCGTCATAAATTTTGCACAGGCCGAGCACTTAAACATTGTTATTGTTTTTTATTTTTATTTTAACGAGGGTAGTTTTCGTCACTGCAGTGTCTATTTTTAGCCCTACGTTTAATATAACGCCACCAATTAACACGCGCACAATAAATGTTTGGATTTAGACTATAATGAACAATAATAAATCACTACTGTCACTAAAAAGTTGGTCGTTTTATTTATTTAACGTTAAGATCGCAGTCCAGTGTTGGTCGTATAACGTACCGTCATCTACCCTACATCTACGTAAATTGGGAGTTTATTTGAATTTAGTTCGTTGTCAACTACGCGAACAACACAGCAGAACACAACAGTGACACGTGTCACAATGCCTCAATGCGCTTTCAGAAACTGCAAAAATAATCACCGTAACAAAAAAAAAACAGACGGGATATCATCTTTCGGTAAGTAAATGTCGACTCGTAATATTAATTAATAAATAACTAATTATTTCTAATAAAATTATTTATTTTAGATTCGGACCAATAATTGTCAATATTTGGTTGTTGCAGAACAGTTGCATCTATGGAGTAGTTTAATACTTTATATTTTTTGCAGTCGTAAATTTAATATTCATTTGTAGATTTCCTGGTGATCCATTTCACTGTGCGGTATGGAATTCTATTTTGGAGTTGGACCCCCCTATTGTCCAGTCAGAGTCTAATGATGGGATCCATGACTAAGTGGCGTTTTGGACCGCTACGACGGACCCAAAATTACGCAGATCGGTCAGGCGACGCAAACGGTGGCTCGCCTGCCCGTCGGCCTGCCGCGTGAAGATCTTGCCGTCGCGGGTCCAAACGTAGCGCCAGGAGGCGGCGCGCGCAGCCTTGCGGGCTCGCTGGAAAAGCTGCCGGTTTTCTGTCGTGAGCCGCTCGTTGAAGTAGAACCGCTGTGGTGCGGCGGCCAGGCCCAGGTCCGCCGTGGTGGCGCCGCGGCGCACGCGCGCGCCCTGCAGTAGCTCGTCGTGCACGGCGCGCCGCGCCAGGCGCAGCACGAGCGGCCGTGGCCGACCCGCCTCGCGCACCCGACCCGCCCGGTGCACGGAAACCACGTCACGCGCGTCCAGCTCTACTCCAACCACCGAGCAGATCCGCTTGGCCAGGCCTGCAGAGCTCTCACCAGGCTCCTCCGGCACGTTGGAGATCTGCACATCATTGGCGAGAAGCTCCTGGTCACGATCGCGCAGCTCCATCTGAAGGGTCGCGATGGCTTCCTCCATGGCCTTGTGCGCCACAGACACGGTGCCATTCGCGACTTGTCGCTCCAAAGCGTCAACGCGCCCGTCCAATGCTTCGAGCCTCCCGGTGAAAACCGTCAGGCTCGCCCTCATGTCGAGGAACTCCTGCCGGAAGTCCCGGAATTCCTGCCGAACGACCTGCAGCTCCTCTCTAAACAACCGGATCTCGCGACCCAGTGCCGACTGTCCCTTCTCCGCTTCGCGCCCGGGCGAGGGCGGAGGCGAGGTCCACGCGCCCACACGCGCTTGTTTCCCGGCTGCCGTGACTGCGGCGGGCTTTGCGGCGGCGGACTGGGCAGGGGCGGTCTCGGTAAGGAGACCCTTGAACGGCGTTTCGGCCCGGTTGTCTGTCGGTTGGGACCTTTTGCACGTCGGGCACTTCCAATCTCGAGGAACCGCCGCCGTAGAAACTCCCACACATGCCAGGTGGTACTGGCAGGTGCATTTGTAGCATACGGCACCATCATTGCGCGTCATAAATTTTGCACAGGCCGAGCACTTAAACATTGTTATTGTTTTTTATTTTTATTTTAACGAGGGTAGTTTTCGTCACTGCAGTGTCTATTTTTAGCCCTACGTTTAATATAACGCCACCAATTAACACGCGCACAATAAATGTTTGGATTTAGACTATAATGAACAATAATAAATCACTACTGTCACTAAAAAGTTGGTCGTTTTATTTATTTAACGTTAAGATCGCAGTCCAGTGTTGGTCGTATAACGTACCGTCATCTACCCTACATCTACGTAAATTGGGAGTTTATTTGAATTTAGTTCGTTGTCAACTACGCGAACAACACAGCAGAACACAACAGTGACACGTGTCACAATGCCTCAATGCGCTTTCAGAAACTGCAAAAATAATCACCGTAACAAAAAAAAAACAGACGGGATATCATCTTTCGGTAAGTAAATGTCGACTCGTAATATTAATTAATAAATAACTAATTATTTCTAATAAAATTATTTATTTTAGATTCGGACCAATAATTGTCAATATTTGGTTGTTGCAGAACAGTTGCATCTATGGAGTAGTTTAATACTTTATATTTTTTGCAGTCGTAAATTTAATATTCATTTGTAGATTTCCTGGTGATCCATTTCACTGTGCGGTATGGAATTCTATTTTGGAGTTGGACCCCCCTATTGTCCAGTCAGAGTCTAATGATGGGATCCATGACGAATCAAGGAAACCCCTCGAAAGTTATAGACACACATACAGCGATTTTGCTATTTCCTGTAAGACATTAAAGATTTGCATTCTAAAAACACCTCTTGGTGAAGAGAAACTGATGATGAAGGCCAAAGATACATATATAAACTCACGGCTTCATTTCCAGAGTGGGGTAGGCAGAGCTAGAGAATTAAAGATGACCACCGAAAATCTTTAATCGTAATTGTTTAACGGGCAGTGATGAGATTTCTCTATTTAGATTATGAAGCTAATTTTATTCATCACTGTGTATGTATTGAAGTGGAATTGATGGTGAAGTACCGGGAGAACTCTTTAATGATTAACGGCCCTGCATCCTGGACAGAAAAACTTTGTTAAGACTGATGGAAAATTGTTAATCGACTATAAGTTTCTTAATGTAATATATAAGTGCACTAGTGAATCACAAAATAATATTAGAAATATCAATAAATAAAATAAATAAAATAAAAATCATTTATCAATAAAAAGCGATTTTTATTTTACAAAAAAAAACCGTCTTCAAAACCCCACTAAATATACATACATACATAATGATGATTTTTGGCACCGACATGTCAGTCGATATAAGTTTTTCAAGTAGGTAGCTATTAGGGTTTTTGAAAACGGTTTTATTTCTTGTTACAAATAAATATACGACGATTTGTTCCTTGAGTTACCCCAGAAAATAATGCCATTACGAAGAATAGATCCCACATATGCATGGTACGCTAGTAATGCTATTTTATGATCAGATAGTTTCGTTATTCTTCGAAGGACAAACACAAAATTACAAATTCGCCTGCATAACGATTCAGTGTGAGACTTCCATTTTATATTATTGTCTATATCTATATCTAAAAATTTAGTTACATTTGTATGTTCTATAGGTTTATCATTGTATTTAATGTCAAGATTAATTGATTTCGATTGAGATTGATAGAATTGCATTATTTTGTTTTTTCCATATTAATTTTAAGGTTATTATGATTAAGCCAACTAATGATATTTGCAAGTGTATCATTTATTTCTGTCTCGTATGAATTTAAATGTTCCGACCTAATCAGAACTGTAAAATCATCAGCAAATAAAACCATTGGATATTTGACGTGGATTGGCAGATCGTTTATATAAAGTAGAAAAAGCAGAGGCCCCAATATACTTCCTTATGGAACTCCACATAGCAGGGGTCTAAGTTTTGAATGGTAGACATTCTCTTCTTTTGTTTTACAACATATTTTTCTTATTTCTGTACATTGTAATCTGTTTTCAAGATATGAAACAAGCAACTCATGGGCGTTTCCTCTGATGCCATAACGTTCTACTTTTTTAATAACTTGCCATGGTCGACGAAGTCAAACGCCTTCGTCATGTCCATGTAAATAGCGCATATTGGCGTTCTTTTGTCTACACTTAAAGTAACGCACCGTATTAGTTGATATATGGCAGAAGTACACGATCTTTTCCTCCGAAACACATTTTGTTCTTTCACATATTTTTTTTCCATAAATCCATATACCTGATTATAAATTATACTTTCCGAAATTTTTGAAAAAACAGACAATAATGCTATAGGTCTGTAGTTTCCCAATTTATTTTTGTCACCTTTTTTAAACAAAGGTTTGATTAGAGCAATTTTTAGCTTGTCTGGAAAAATTCCCGTTTCGAGCATAAGGTTAAAAATGTATGTCAATGGCTCAGATATTATTTCAGCACATTGTTTGATTACATGTGTAGATATTTCATCGATTCCCGTACTTTAAGTGTTTTTTAGTGCTTTTATAATTTTCACAATTTGTTGAGGCGTCACAAGACTCAAAAAAAAATAATGTAGAGAGTATGGGGATAGATTTTCTTTATCTTCTATCGGTGTACGCTTTATATTAGATAAAGTAGGTTTGTCATTCATTGTTACCTGTCCAACGTAATGGTCATTGAACATATTTGCTATGTCAACCGGATCAGTGATAGTTTCATTTTTTTCATTAATAACTTCTGTTACTGATTCTTTGGGATGATTTTCATTATTGTTATTTATAATTTGCCAAGCGGCGCGGGTTGTATTTTCAGAGATTTTAATGTAATTTTTATTTTGTATTTTTTGTGTAAGTCTCATTATTTTCTTAAGTCTGTAGGAGTACAACTTTAACGCTTCCCGATTTAGGCGGTTGGGGTTTGATCTGTAACGCCATAGTATTTCGCGTTTCCTTTTACAGCAGATCTTAATACCCTTAGATACCCATTGTGGTCTCTTTCTATGGCACATTTTTATTAATTTGAAAGGAAAACAGAGGTTGTAAAATAGGTCAAACGATTCTATAAAGTTATTATAAGCGTCATTAGGGTCATTCTGTGCATAAACATCTGCAAAACTGAAACTGAAAAGGCAATCCTTGAATTTATCCATATTTTCGGTCGAAAAGTCTCGTCTTTTTACATACCAAATTTTATTGAAGCATTTGCATTTAATAGGACAATTTAGAATTATCGCGTTGTGATCTGATATACCTAGATCAACTACAGAGCTTATTGATTCAGAGATGTTGTCTGCAAAGTTGTCAATACACGTACCACTGCGGGGCGAGTTATACATCTTACTTTAAGTTTTAAATTAAAATTTAAAAGGGTATTCTCAAAAATAGTGGATGTTTTGTCTGGTTTCAAGATGTTTATGTTGAAATCACCACACATGATGTTTTTTTTTTATTTCTGCTTGTCAAAATTTTCAGAGATGTGTCAAGGCGTTCCATAAACATATTAAAATCTGAGTTGGATACCCTGTATACACAGAGAACTATTATATTCAGGGTAGTTAGTTCAACTGCGCAGCATTCGAAGTGAATGTTTATCGTGAGTTTGTTAATCTCAGCCAGTTCGGAATATTCAATGCCCCGTTTCAGATAAAAGGCGGCACCTATGCGTGATGTTTTCCATTAGAAAATCAAAGCTAGGGTATAGTTTTTTAAATAAAATATTCTACTTTCTCCCTTTAGCATAAAGTGTTCCGTAAAACAGATCACATCTATGCCACTATTTCTATCCTCTAGACGCTCCAAAGATACTGTAATAATGTCGGATTTGTTAATCAATCCAGCAATATTTTGATGCATAATATTTAGACAGTACTTACTGTCACAAGCCGAGCGTTGTGTAGCATTTATATTGTTTAGACTTAACGTTACATTATTCGGCAGGTTACTAGTTACACCAGGGATGGAATCAGATGGAGTACCGACGAAAAAAGGTTCTTTCGTTGTTTCGAAAAAACATTACTTCATCTTCCAGTATAGACAGAAAACTTGCTACATCCCTTGCTACATCCCTTAAAATTTTTTTCATGCCATAATTATTCATATGTCCGGTTAATTTCGAAAACATCTTAAAGTCATAGCTTAGGTTACGGTTGCAATCCAGTATAAGCGTATTCAATTTTTTCCACATCTAAGTACAATAAACTGTTAAACAATTCCACTCTTCTGTTGTACACATTTGCTAGATGACCACAATTATAAATAGGAACACATATGATTATATTTGTATGCATGCAATTGGTCACAATATTTCTTATAAAAGATATTAAAGTATTTAAATCTTGCGACTGTTTAAAGTCGTTTTCGCCTATGAATATTAAGCAATGGTCATTCATGGTATTCCTTAATTTAGAGTCCAAGTCTAACAGAGTTTTTACTCCGACTTCAGGAGTGAGATAATAACATAAATCATATTTTTCGGTTAAAAATCGGATATGGATAACACCTTATTGTAATTATTTGTGCTTATCATGCAGATTTTCCTCTTCTTTTCTTTTTTACTCACTTCCTTGTTTCTATCCTGGACTATAGTGTTTTTTTGTGCCGTCGTCGACTCAGGAATAATAGTCGTCGAATCAATGTCCTTCAGTTTATTATTGGAGATTTCAATTGGAGTTTCCATCGGCTCAATATTAGAGTTTAAATCTTGGCCGTGTTTAATTTCGCTTACAGAAAAGGATGTAACATTTTTTGTTGCGCTTTTTTTCCTTATTCTTTTTATTTTTGGTTTGGTTTCTGATGTACAGATGTGCTTCAATTTGTTTATTCTCCCGGCATAATCGTCCAAAGCTTTCTTTAGCGAAGAATTTTCGTATAATAAATTTTATATTTCCTGTTCTGCAATACTAAGTTTTTCTTGAAGGTCCTCAATTTTTCCGGACATGACTTCTAGTTTGTCTTGAAGACTTTCTCCAATATCCGGGCAGCTTCTGTTAAGACTCTTTTTTTTATTTAGGATCGATGATGACGACAGCGATAAAAGAGAGCAGTCGTGATCTTCTGCGTCTGATAAAGAGTCGAATGAGTTTTTTGTTGACACATTCATTTTGTATTTTTTGCGCATGGTTATATTACTGCTTGACGGAGAAGGTGTTTTATTGTCCATATTATGAAACGGTATTATCCTACATACTGGGGAGCATTTGCAATCTTGGCATTTCCAGTTGTCTTTATTTTCTTTTGACATAATGTTATAATACCGTTTTTCGCTAATATTTGCGCATAATAAATCATAAGCGTTCTTATCTTATCTTATCTTGTTGGTGGGGTCCTTACGGATACACTTCGCCCTATGGGATCTTTTGTGTAATTACCCCTCTTTTAGCGCTTAATCCAATGCAGCCTCCACTCCTTCCAAAAAGCGGATAGTGTGTAGCACTTCGAGGTCTAGACACTATTTACATCTAGCTTCACTAACCTGTTTCTTCTAGGCATTTCAAGTTGTTTACACTCTGTAAACTTTGGCCACATTCTTTAAAACTTTCCACCTACGTTTTAGCACTAGACACCTTTCTTTCTCCTTCTCAAGACTTATTTCTTCGGTATTCTTTTATGTTTGTTATTGTAGCAAGCCGGCGGTTGAATTGACAGTTCATTTTGTGTGACGTTTCGTTCGTCGCATTTCGTCCTTACTTGTATGACAACTTTCCATAACGACATTTGTTCCTAATAATTTCTTCAATCACATACGTCCAACTTTCAAATGTCTATTATATCATTTGTTTAAGTTTAATCTAATGTAATTAATACTTTAATTTAATAACTTAATTTAATTTTAGTAAAGATTTCTCTCTTCGATCGATTCAACCAGTGAAACGAAACGCAAAAGCGTTACGTTCCATACTTAACATATTTTATTTATTGATGCCCTAAAATATGAGGCAATGGTGATAATTTTAACTAATGAGTAAATAAGAAATACAATAAACTCATTTAACTACTTTAATAACCATAGAATCACTTAATTCCCTATTTAAGAAATACTATATAAATCTCTTGACACTTTACTTTTGTTTTTGTTTACTTTCAAATGTAAATAAACAGAGCCGTTCGGAAGTCAATGATCTAGCGTATTTGATGACCGTCCCCGTTGACCGCTATCGAGATCGAATCGTCATGATGTGAGCACGTCGAAGTAATCTCAAGGATTTACCGATCGCGCCATCCGGCCCTTTTCCGGGTTTTTATAACTTAGCTTCATCTTCCTGAAATGGATTGAGTTAATCCAAATTCTCTTCTCAGTGTCTACTGCTAAACCATATTCCCTTCTTCAGTAAGTGTACTTTTCTTCTCGAACTTTCGCTGCCGCCATTTTGGTGTGACACCTTTCTTTTCTTTTCTTTCCATGTTCGTAACCCGTGTCTACTTATTTTTCAGTAACTTAGTTATAACAGTCATTCCAGCAATGAACCAATATATAATTTCACTTGAGCTTTGCCTCTTGCCTTATACCGTAAATGAAACCCACGGCTAGTGGTAAGTTACTTCATATTCTTTGTTCAACCACGCGTTCATTACCGCCTGTTTCTTCCCGTTATTTAACTGTGAATAATTTGTTCACAGGGTTTTTGTTTTTAGTGCTAGTATTAAGTAATTTCATCTTCGGTTTGAGCCTAACGTTTGTTCCTTCGTATGGAGTTTGGAAGCGACTCAAAAGCACTCTTGACAAACAAACAAAACAATCTTGACGTCACCTTCGGCTTATATCTTCATCTTCCCGGCTTCTGACTACCTACACCGTGGAACGCTTTTGCTGTCCAACTACATATCCATCATCTCACCGCATGCGCAAGTGTTCATCTGATCACCACCTGCGGAGACAGTGAGCCCTGCCTATCCAGTCTACCCAGCACTAGAGTTATTAAACTACGCAGGTATTCCTCATGAAGATGGCAGCGTGAGTACTTTAGCTACTTCTTTAACCTACGTGTTGCACCGACCGTTTTATTTGTTAAGCAGGTAACTTTAATTTAACTTAATCTAACACAGAGTTTAGCAATACTTTATGCTAAGTAAACGTAAAGATAAATAAATGTGATTTACTAAAGTTTGATTTTTATTTGAACGATTTCATTTGTTGATGGGATGTACGTCTGGCGCCCCTAATTATATAAATTCGACTTACTCTTTCCTGGGCTGAATCTTACTCACACCCTAGTCTCATATGCTCACCAAACCAGCTACCCTGGACTATTACAGTGGCGTTTCCAACATGAAGCCTAGAGAGTGATATCGTTCATTTAAAGGTTATTTTCACAAAATATTCTTTAATAATTAAACTTTAATCTCTGGTGTAACATTGTAAATTCTACAATAACTACAGACTGTGTAATTTATGTTTTATTAATTGTGAGGGACTATGATTACTTATTTTTTAAGGAAAAATTGAAATTGAGTTTTTTCCATACTAAGTGGGACTCAATTTTTATTTTTATTTGTACTTTGACTTTGGTTGAACACCATATACTTTTACTGTGTTATAACTACTGGTTTAATCCTGTACTTTTCACAGGCTTCTGCTAAAAACTTCAATTAATATCAATTTCATTAATTGGACTTTTACTTACACTGATCTCTATCAGAACTTTAAACGTGTCTTAATTTACTTGTACTTCAATTCCTCAATTTCAAAGATTTGCATTTTAGGTTATACTGCTTATACATTCTAAAGTTTTCTAATTTCGTTAATTTGACTAAACTAACCTTTTAATAATGGATTTTCTTAAAGTTGGTTGTAAGATACTTCACTTACACAAAGATGAGATAACTCATGAATTTACAATCCGTAAACTTAATGTCAACCCTGCTTCTCGTAGGGATAGTCTAAAAAAAGTTTTAAAGCAGACTGCCGATCTAGCTCGTAGAGGTAGCCTTAAATTTACTACATTAGAGGAGTGTGATGTAACAGTGGAGTTAGATATTTGCCAGCGTAAAGCGGAAGAAATTGAAAAAGAAATCGATGACCATCTGTCAGAAGCTGCTACAGACCGTTTGAGCTCTCGCTGTAAATATCTACTTTGTCGCTTATCAAGGTTACCAGAAAAATCTGAAGATGTTCAATTGCTTCAAGCTGCTATTGTTTCCATGTCAGATCGTTTGAAACGAGATGATACGGTTACATCTGATTCGGATATTTCCGGTGTAGTTACTAAGAAAATAATCGATAAAACGGAAAAGACTTTAAATGTAAATTATTTAAATTAAAAAATATAAAGGGGACACCTGTGCCCGTACTTGTCTGACGCGACTAGAGGAACTGCGTGTGGCTCGGAAAATATCCGAAGAGGTCATTTACCGCGGTTTTCCCGAAATTCTTGATGGACCTGCTTTATCGTGGTTCCGTTCTAACCGCGCAGACTTTCGATCTTATCATGATGTGATAAAAGCTCTTCGTGATGACTTTGATATACCTGACTTAGATTATAAACTTTTGCAAGAAATTCGTGCTAGGACGCAAGCAAAAAGTGAGACAATCGTAACCTTTCTCTCGATTGTATTGGGAATGTTTGAACGTTTGAGTAGGGAAATTCCTGAAGATGAGAAACTCGACATCCTCCTGCGTAACATAAGACCCGAGTACAGTAGAGAGTTGGCATTACACGACGTCACTTCTATTAAACAGCTTAAAGCATACTGCAAGTGTATAGAGTTAGCTAAGGTAAAGTCCGAACAATTCAGGGAACCTTCATCGTCATCACCTGTTACGTCTACAACAGCTTTCAATAAAAATAGAACTACGCCATCTTATCAGCGACGAACTGCTGATCAACCTACACACCTTGTGGCAGCTGTTCACGAACTTTCTTCTAAGCCCTCGTGTTTTCGGTGCGGCATGAATAATCATCCTACTAACTCTTGTAGAAGATCTCGAGAGATAGTTTGTTTCAGGTGTGGTGAAAAAGGTGTACGTGTACCTGAGTGCATTAAGTGTAACACCCAGCCAAAAAACTAAATAGTATTGTCTTTTCTAAATCTAAAACCTATTATAAACGTAATTCTCCTTCTCTTAAAGAAAAGACAATTTGCTTTGATCCCCCTATAGGAGATACTCGGATTTACCTTGCCGTAGATGTTCTTGGTCTACAGGTAAAAAGTCTACTTGACTGTGGTGCTACATGTTCCATTCTGGGAAAAGGTAGTCACAATTTTTTCTCTGACATTGGTTTACCTACTTTAACACATACTGTTCCATTTGCACTTCGTGTAGCCAATGGACAAGCGCTGACCTGTACTGAATACATGCTACTTCCTATGTCTTATGACAATAATGTTCAAATAGTCCATTTCAACATTCAACCTGATATTACTGCTCCTATTATTTTTGGTCTAAACTTTTGGAAGTTATTTCAATTAGCTCCTGGAATAATTTCCACTTTAACAACTGATGAAAATATAGCTAGCATTACCGAGATTCCCACGGGAACTGGTCTTCGTGACTTTGACTCTTTAACTGCTACGCAGAAAGCTGAAATTGATGACATCAAACGTCTCTATGACCAAATCAACACTGACAAGACAAGAAAACAAGAGAAATTAAACGGTTCTTAGGTATGGCCGGTTGGTAACGTCGATTTATTGAGAATTTCTCCAAGATAGCTCGCCCTCTTACGTGCCTAACTAGTAAAAAAGTATCTTTTGTTTGGACAGACGAAGCTAATGAATCTTTCAACTTACTAAAAACTGCTCTAGTGTCTGCTCCCATTTTAAGATGCCATTATTTTTTATGAACCTTTCTACATTCACACGGATGCGTCCTCTTACGCTATTGGTGCGGTCCTGACCCAGCGCGTTGATAATTGTGACCACCCCATAGCCTACTGAAGTCGTACTCTTAATGCTCAGGAGATAAATTACTCTGCGACTGAAAGGGAACTCCTCGCGGTAATCTATGCTTTGGAACAGTACCGTGCATACATAGAGTGTAGAAAATGTTTCATCATAACTGATCACGCTTCTCTGGTATGGTTTTCTAATCTTAAGAACCCTTCTGGTCGTTTAAATAGATGGTCTTGTCGCCTTAGTCAATTTGATTTCGACATAATTCATCGCAAGGGAAAAGAGCACATCATACCGGACGCCCTTTCTCGTATTAAAGTTGATTTTGTAGCTGACATTCTTACTACACAAGATCCTTGGTATCTAGAGCTTTTCCAAAACGTTTCTGATAAACCTACTCTTTACCCGAACTTCAAAATTGAAAACAATAAATTATTTCGCCTTTTTAAGAATAAATATCGCCTGACAGCTCAATTCGACTGGAAGTTGGTAATTCCTTATGAAGACCGAAATGAAATATTACTTAAAATTTCATGTTCACCCGACATCTGGTCACTTTGGTGTAGCTAAAACACATCACAAAATTTCTAGCTTATTTTTTTTGCCTACTCTTTTCCAGGACGTAAAAACTTATGTGGACTCTTGCGAGATATGTAAAACTTATAAACCAGTCAACCTCGCTCCTGCCGGTTTGATGGGTAACCCTCGTCGTATTTCAGTACCTGGTGAGGCCATATCTTGCGACATATTAGGTCCATTTCCTCCGTCCTACTCTAGGAACCAATATTTATTCGTATGTTCGGATTATTTTAGCAAATACGTTACTTTATTTCCTTTGCGTACAGTTACTGCTAAATCAATAATTAAATGCTTGGAAAAACGCATATTCCTTACACATGGTGTACCGAAATACATTTATGTGGATAATGGAGCTCAATTTATAGCTAAGGAGTTTAGAGACACGCTGTCTCAATATAATGTTCCTCACGTTTTGTACAACCCGAGATATCATCCGCAAACCAATCAAACGGAACGAGTGAATCGCGAATTGGTAAGAACCAATGCATCTTATGTGCGTTCTGATCACCGCAACTGGGATAAGAACATACAGGAGATCCAATGTGCATTAAATACTGCCGTTCACGATACCACCAAATTTACACCATATTTCTTAACACATGGTCGCGAAATGATTCTCGACGGTTCCTTTTACAATACTGATGGTCCGGTTGACAAGAACGCCCTTTCATTTGATAACGGTTTGGCTTTGTCAGACAAACTGACAGAGTTAAAATCTATATTCCAAAAGGTACGTCAGTCACTGCTTGTCTCTCACGAACGTAATGCAAAATATTATAATCTAAGAAAGCGACCAGTCCAACTTGAAGAAGGACAATTCGTTTATAAAAAGTTTTATCCTTTATCCAATGCTGCTAAATTCTTAACTGCAAAATTGTCTCCGCGCTATGAAAAATGTGTAATTCACAGAAAGCGTGGACCTCTAGTTTACACCTTGAAATCCTTGTCCGGATCCTTTTTTTTTCTTCTACTTCATACTAGTCGTCAAACTAGTAATCTAATCGCTATGCTAATGTAGGCATACTCCTATAAGTATACACTCTTATTTACTTTAACTGAAACTATACAAGTTAGAAGTATAGTACTTTAAAAGATTTAACTTTATTGATACGAGTTAAACTTACTTACTGTTTGAAAAGTTCTCTTCTATAATGTGTCGAAGAACCTTCATGTTATTTGCTGTAACAAGTGACTATGCTATTTTTAAAGCACTTGTTTTAGTGCACTTTAGTTTTAAGCCAATTTACTTAGTATAAGTTTACTTATTAGCAGTTTGTTTCTTCTTGGAGTACGAGAAGGGATATTGTATTCTCAGTACTTTGATGAAGGGAAACTGCTATATTTAGTTTTATTGCATGAGTCTGAAACTTCTGGTTTCTTATGTTTAAGATTTTTAATATAGTCGTGTTATGTCTGTTTAGTTTAGGAGCGCGCCCTAGTTTAAGTCATCCTAAAGAAGGATCCATATATATTGTAGATGTACTATCAGCCCAATGGAACCCTGACCCACCATAGAACGGTGTCACAGTGACATTATAAAACAATTTGTTTGACACTTCTTATAACTTGAATCATAACGTCTCTGTGACACAGTTCTATGGTGGGTCAAGGTTCCAATGGTCTAATAGTAAGTACCTAGTTGTTAAGAATTCTATTTAACCATATAGTTATGGTTATGCTGGTGTTTGTTCGAGTTAAGACTCGACAATTTTATTTTGTAAATGCTGGGTACTCATGCTGACTACTTGATTCCAATTCATTTCTACCTTCCTCTAACTAGTTGCTGTGAATGATCTGGATTTCGCTTATCATGTCTTGCAGGTTTTTCTTTCTGCAAATAAGACTCTTATATTTGTTTCTTCGGTTTCCTTCGTTGTTTTTTTTCTGTAAAGGTCTCATCTGGAAGTTTTTTTTTTTTTCTAATTATTCTAATTTCGAAACTATTTTTTTAACCCAACTGGGGATGAACTGTAGCACTTCGAGGTCTAGACACTATTTACATCTAACTTCACTAAACTGTTTCTTCTAGGCATTCCCAGTTGTTTACACTCTGTAACCTTTGGCCACATTCTTTAAAACTTTCCACCTACGTTTTAGCACTAGACACCTCTCTTTCTCCTTCTCAAGACTTATTTCTTCGGTATTCTTTTATGTTTGTTTTTGTAGCAAGCCGGCGGTTGAATTGACAGTTCATTTTGTGTGACGTTTCGTTCGTCGCATTTAGTCCCTACTTGTATGACAACTTTCCATAACGACATTTGTTCCTAATAATTTCTGCAATCACATACGTCCAACTTTCAAATGTCTATTATATCATTTGTTTAAGTTTAATCTAATGTAATTAATACTTTAATTTAATAACTTAATTTAATTTTAGTAAAAATTTCTCTCTTCGATCGATTCAACCAGTGAAACGAAACGCAAAAGCGTTACGTTCCATACTTAGAGTCTGTCTAATGAATGATGAACCGGGCTTTTATTTGACTGGCAGGTTTGGCAACACTATTAAAATGACGTATTGACATTGACAAACAAGTCGTTGTTGGTTCGAGTCTGTCAAATTAAAGTTTTCTTCTCGAAAATTACGGACTAAACATGCGTAAAACTATCAAAAGTGGTGTGCGACAGATCCTTTGTACCATTATAAACAAATATAAAGAAAAACAAGTGAAGAGGGAAGCATTGATGAAACAAATAACCTAACCAACAAAAAGTTGGAAAACCCCCGACACTGACATTTCAAAGTTCAATACTTCAAAAACGGCTAAACCGATTTCGATATAAAATGTCTAAGAACCACCGCTAGAAAACCTGCTTTCAAAATAAAAAAAACCGCATCCAAATCGGTTCATCCATTTAAGAGCTACAGTGCCACAGACAGACACACACACACACACTTACACGTCAAACTTATTATAACACCCCTCTTTTTTGCGTCGGGGGTTAAAAATAGAGTGTTTACAAACGGTGACCGAATTCATAGGTTTTAACAAGGTTAGTATGGCATGTTAATTTTGATACTTATTATTTCTATATCTTCAATCCAAAGTTTCATAGAATATTATACCTTTTCTGTACTAACTATCTTTTGAAATTGGTATTTCTTTTCCATTAAGAAATTAAACGATGTATTCTTTTCAGATAAGCTGGACGTGGATGGTGAAAAACAAACGGTTTTGAAAAATCTTCAGCAGTTGAAAGAGTTGGAGCAAAACGATTTACTATGCCAGAGTCAAACGAAGTATTTAGAAGAATTATCATCAATGACTGGTAAATACTAAAATTAATTAAATCATTGTCTTTCCCTATACATAGGTGTATTGTCTGCACCTATACCATGTTGAATCTCTTAACAATCGCAATTTTATTAAATTAATTAAATAGACAGATGATTAATATAACTGACACTCATAGTTTCAGTAAAACACTAAAGAGGTGTTTATATACATTTAGTTAAAAGATATCATAAACATATTAATATGTACCTACGTACACTTCATGAGCTCTTGGAAAAGATGTTCGGGTTATACCTGTCTTCCTTGTTCTTAAACCGTTGCGATTTGAACCTCACCGATAAATTTGATTTCACCTAAACCCAAATGTTCTTAGAGCTGTTGGACGTACAATGGGGCTGTACTGCGTGTCACAATATATTTGTAAATGGTGTTCTGTTTAATTCATTCCTTCTTTCTTCTTACAGATATCAGTGTTTCGACATTGAAGAGAATGCAGGCAAAGTAAACCATGGTGTCTTCAGTACTCCAGGAAAGAGGCGAACTCACAAAACACAGTATCCAATTTAGATAATTTTGACATCCATGCCATCGGAAATAAAGTGAACGAATTTTATATTGTAAAGAAGAGAGCATCGGTTTAACCCTAATAATAAATGAAATATTTTTACTCAATGACTTGTTATTGGTGATTTTTTTTACTAAAAGAGCTCACAAATGAGAAAGCATGCTGATGCAAGCATTATTATGGTGGTCTGCATTTTTTTTTCAGAGATAGTTTCAAAGCATCAAATACTTCGTGATACCCAAAGTCGCAAAATAGTTCGGTACACGTTTGGCGACTTTGGGTGTCGCTATCTATTTATTTAATGCTGACTATACGGGTCAATCAACTTTTCTTTGTAGTGTGGTGCCAGGGTAACGTTTCCTGGGTCACTCATTAAAACTGATTTCAAAGGATATAAGTCCACTACCACTCTTTTATGGCTTTTCTCCTGAGTGTGATAGAAGTATACATTATAACATTTTTTCTAAGAAACTATCACTGTTGTCTCCTGGCTTACGGGACACTAACAAAAACAAAAAAGTTGATTCACCCATACGTATTAAGTAGTAAGACTCTCGGGCTTCTACTAATAAACTGTTCTTAAATATGATACCGTGTGTGGTCTTAATATGGATAAACGGACACTTGATTTATTAATACTGGCTTTAGTATTGTGAAAAAGAACGCGTTTCCTCTTCGTTTGTGCCCACCAAAATAAATAAAATAAGAAAAGTATCAAAATCGTTTATTCCTACATTGATCGGTAATACCATATGAAGATTTTTTGAATTTGCCGCTTTTTCTCAGGTTCATCTTTCATTAGAAAGACTCTAACATATTTTATTTATAGTACGGGCGGTAACGACCATAGGTAAAATTTTGATATCGGATGAATTCACTTGGCACAGATGTATCCTAGGTCAAACTGAGCTGATTCAGCCCGGTAGCCATCAGCCACCCCCTGGTTATTCAAAGTTACACAATAGGTTACACGCCGCCGCGCTTCAACTAAAAAAATATATCGGCTTCAGTTTACCTACCACCTCGAGTGTGGTGTCATAATTACACTCTTTCACATAAATTTATTAATATACATAAAGAAGTTTCACAACATCAGCTTATAATTTTTGTTTCAATACACAATATTTTAAAATATATGTATAACATTGTATTTACAAAAAATAAAGGTTGAAAAGCCCAATTTATGCAGATTTAAAAAACATAAAGTTTTAATTTATATCATTAATTTAAGATGAGTACAATAAATAAATATACCCGCGCGGCAGCGCGAATTAAGACAGCGGGCGGAACTAACTCAGACGAGAACTCGCCACGCAGCCTGCTGCACTAGATACTATTGATATCACAAATTACATATTAAATAAATAAATATCAAGGGACAATGTCACACCAATTGACCTAGTCCCACACTAAGCTCTAGCTTGTACAATGGGTACTAGACAACGATATAAATACTTACATAGGGAAATATGTACCTTCTTAAATACATAGAAAACATCCATGACTCAGGAACAAATATTCGCGCTCATCGCACAAATATCTGCCCTTACCGGGATTTGAACCCAGGACCGCTAGTTTCGAAGGCAGGGTCACAACCGACTAGGCCAACGTGTCGTCAATATCGTAATTAACAAAACAAACTTAAGGTCATTTCATAATAAATACGGATTTTACGACCTTCAGCTAAAGAATATTCCGCCTACGGATGCCAGTAGCATCTCCTAAGAGTCAGTCTACCAGGGTGTGCACGTCTGGGGCCAAGCGATGGTGCCGATTCTTCGTCCGGCGGATTGGGGATGGGAACTACAATCGAATTGGAAACCAATTCCGACTACTGCACCCGTTGCTGCTACAGCTTGTCGGGAATTAATTCGGTGCAAGAGCAAGTCACAGTGAGGTGTTAGATGCACACGCACGCAAAAAAATGTAATAATGGCATAAACGCTATCTTAATTTTTTCAGATAGACATTGTATGATAAATGAAACTATGTGTAAAGGGATTAAGAAGTTTGTAACTTAATTACAGCATAAACTTAATTTCTAATAACAATCAGTTCAAAAAAACTATTTCATAAAAGTGAAAGATAAAATGTTGTACTACAGCTGACTTAAAAGTAAAGCCCTCCATTGCACCCACTTGCGGCATCGTGCCGAGGACACTCGCAGCGTTACTCCGCTGCACCGCGATGCTCAGTCTTGGGGAAAAAAAGGAGCCTTGCCTGTGGTCGCCAGAAACGCTGATTAATTTATCTGACACTTCTTTTATAAATTTATCTGTGTCAGATGACCACGGCCTAAAAGTTTATATAGCAAGAGCAGCAACTACGTAATTTGGCTTTAAAAAAAGCATATTTGCGGCACCTGATGGCTTGGGCGTGGTCTGCGACGTTCCCTGGCTTGCGAGCAGAACCTTGGACATGAGACTTTGCTCGCGTATCAACGCAAGGGACGACCAAGATGCCACGGTACTAAAGTGCATTCGTCGGTTCTCTTTTCGTCTGAGGCAGACAGGCCAGTAGGTTCAAGCGAAGATGGGAAAGAAATTGTGTTAAAGCCCGACTGATCAAAAAGGTTATCAATACATGTTTGTAAACTCGATCAGCACTGGATTGGTAACACATACCGTGGTGTCCTAGGTCGTCGACCGCATTTCCACAACAGCAACAAGGATGCGGCTCGTAGACTTTAAGACCGTGGCGGAGGCACACTGCTATCCTTAAAGTATAAAGATCTAAAAGAGAACCCCTTAGGGTTCGTGAAGGGAGCAACGGGCCTTCTCGAATAAATTTTGAGTATTTTCCAAAAGTTTGCGATGGCAAATTTTGTCCAAAATATGGTCCCATGCTGCTTGGCTAGCTTTTTCGACTCGCAAATTCTCACCCGGGTAACAGACACGCCATTTCTTTGCAAAAACTTCAGTATTCTCAAACATACTGACGACTATTTAATAAAAAAAATAGAAATCAGTTTTGATATTTTCGTCAATATTATACTTTTTTTCTAGAAAACTGTATATTAAATGTCTCAAAAATGAATTTCTCATGCCCATTTTATTAAAAATAGACACCACACTCGAGTTAGTAGAAAAATGTCAATACTTCGTGGCGAATTCAAGTCTCAGTTAGTTCCGTCCGCTGTCTTAATTCACGCTGCCGCGCGAGTATTTTTAATTATTCTACTCATCTCTAATAAATGATATAAATTAAAACAATACGTTTTTTAAATCTGCATAAATTGGGCTTTTCAACTGTATTTTTTGTAAATACAATGTTATATATATTATAAAATATTGTGTGTTGAAACAAAAATGATAAGCTGATGTTGTGAAACTTCTTTATTATATTAATAAATTTATATGAAAGAGTGTAATTATTATATCAAAAATGAAAGCCCCATCTATGGTTTATCTGAAAATGACACCACACTCGAGGTGGTAGGTAAACTGAAGCCGATATAATTTTTTATCTGAAGCGCGGCCCTAAAATATAAGGCAATGGTGATAATTTTAACTTATGAGTAAATAAGAAATACAATAAACTCATTTAACTACTTTAATAACCATAGAATCACTTAATTCCCTATTTAAGAAATACTATATAAATCTCTTGACACTTTACTTTTGTTTTTGTTTACTTTCAAATGTAAATAAACAGAGCCGTTCGGAAGTCAATGATCTAGCGTATTTGATGACCGTCCCCGTTGACCGCTATCGGGATCGAATCGTCATGATGTGAGCACGTCGAAGTAATCTCAAGGATTTACCGATCGCGCCATCCGGCCCTGCCCATGGCAGAGTTTTTATAACTTAGCTTCATCTTCCTGAAATGGATTGAGTTAATCCAAATTCTCTTCTCAGTGTCTACTGCTAAACCATAGTCCCTTCTTCGGTAAGTGTACGTTTCTTCTCGAACTTTCGCTGCCGCTATTTTGGTGTGACACCTTTCTTTTCTTTTCTTTCCATGTTCGTAACCCGTGTCTACTTATTTTTCAGTAACCTAGTTATAACAGTCATTCCAGCAATGAACCAATATATAATTTCACTTGAGCTTTGCCTCTTGCCTTATACCGTAAATGAAACCCACGGCTAGTGGTAAGTTACTTTATATTTCTTTGTTCAACCACGCGTTCATTACCGCCTGTTTCTTCCCGTTATTTAACTGTGAATATTTTGTTCACAGGGTTTTTGTTTTTAGTGCTAGTATTGAGTAATTTAATCTTCGGTTTGAGCCTAACGTTTGTTCCTTCGTATGGAGTTTGGAAGCAACTCAAAAGCACGTTAATCTTGACGTCACCTTCGGCTTATATCTTCATCTTCGAGTTTTTGAAAATAAGGCCTAGCGGGGGTGTCAAGTGGCACACGCGCGATAATTCTGACTGCCCGTTTTTGAAGGCGGAACACTCTTTCCCACTCAGCACAACGTCCCCAGAGCTCCGCGCCATACTGGATCAAGGAGTGCACCGTGGCAAAGTAACACGTGCGCGCCACTTCATCAGAGACCATCCTGGTGACTCGGCCTAAGGCAAAGCACGCGCTACCAAGTCTAGTACACAGCCTGTTCACGTGATGATCCCATTTCATGCAAGTGTCTATATCGTATCCCAGGAATGTAGTAGTGTTAGTTTGGTCTAGGGATATTCTTTCTACAAATATCGCAAGTTGTCCGGGGCTGCGGCCCGACAAGTTGAACACCAGATAGTGGGTCTTTTTCAGGTTTAAAGCTAGACCGTTTTCGCTAAACCATCGAGCAAGCTGCGCTGCGGTCTCCTTCAGTTTTTGTTCTAGGCTGCCAATAGATCGCGCAGTAACAATTGCAGCGACGTCGTCAGCGTACATAAGAATGTCAGCAGCCTTTATGGCGTCCGGAAGGTCATTTAGTAACAGGGAGAAAAGCAAATTTGAGACCGATCTTGTGCTACGCCCATGGTAGTCACCAATGGGTCCGATTTCACTTTCCCCCCGTCTCCGACCACAATCTGGGATCTGTGTTGCAACAAGCTTTCAAGTAGGGATAACGACGGGCCATCAATTCCGTAATGCCGCAGCTTAGCAGTAAGAACGGCGTGATCGGCAACATCGAAGGCCTTCGATAGGTCGCAGCACAAGACGGCCACCTGTTGCCTATTCTCTCGTGCAGTCATGACACGTCGGACCAATTCGCGAGTCAGGGATGTCGTCGAACGACCCTCACGGTAGGCGTGCTGCCTGTTGGATAGGGCGTTAGTTGAGTCTAAGAAGCCCGAGAGGCGGCTGCAGAGTCCGTTCTCAAAGACTTTCGCTATCGCAGGGATAATAGAGACTGGTCTATAACCATCCATATCCCCCATCTTTCCCTTACCTTTGAATATAGGGGCTATTTTACTTAATTTTAGCGGTGCAGGGTAGGTGCCCTCCCTTATGCAACGATTAAACAGCTCCGCCAAAACATGGGCCAGGGGAGCTAGAGCTTTCCTCAATAGCTTCATACTTATCCCATATATATCACCTGAGGTCTTTAGCGGAATCACAGACGTCACTATGCGGTGCACTTCTTCAGCGCTGAACGCGCGAAGTCTAAAGCAGCGATCAGAGGCGGGCCGCGCCGCTCGCAGGCGGCTCAGGGCGCTGGCGACGCCGGCGCGCGGCGCTCCGCACGCCGCTGCGGCACTTAGGAACCTGTTATTCAGTGCGTTTACAGCGTCTTTTTTGCATACAAACTGTGACCCGTCATCCTTTGCAATTGCATCAGTGACGTCCACTCGTAGGCAGTTGTTTTTACCACGTTCCCTATTAACTACGCTCCACAAAAATGAAAAAAATCCACAAAGATAAATGAATATTTTGATAAATTGTATGAATAAATAATAGTAGTTTTAAGTTAGATTAAGATTTTGCATGCCAAATGTGGCAGAGCATACCTTCATGTACTGAAATCCTACTGACATGTATATTTATTTAAAACACCTGTGTATGTTCTTGCAAATAAATAATTTCAATTTCAATTTCAATTTCAATTTTACATCCTTTTAGATGTGTTAGAACCAGAAGTTATGAATTTATTATAATGAGTAGTTTTCTTAAATCTAATTAGATTATCATATTTCAATTTCATGTCAGTTATCATATTACTAATAAATTCGTTATATATAAACATATTTCCAAATTCTATAATATCAAATAGTAACGATTTAAATAGTTTAATGTCATCGGTAATCCAGGACGAGCCATGTTTGTTGGAAATGAGTTTTTTTCGTAGTGGGAAACAAATGTCAAATTTATTTAAAATTATATTTATTATTAAAATAGCGAGACTATGGGCGTCATTGTTTTTTGTAAACATGTGCAGCCAGTCAGCACTTTCCAATGCTGCAGTAAACTTAAGTTGGTTCCAATCTGAATAAACTCTGGAGTAGATGTGTTTTTTTTTGGGAGTTCTTATTGTGTAAGCGTAGTTCTCCTATTATTGCAAAATGGTCGCTGAGATTTGTTGCAACCGGCGCAACGCTAACAGAGTTAAACGATGAGTTAGAGTATAAGTGATCTAAGCAGGTAGACGTTGTGGCGGTGACGCGTGTTGGAAAATCGACTTTATTTACCATGCCGTGAGTGGCTAGTATATCGGACCATCTTTTTAAATCCATAGTAACGTCAGTTAACTCCAAAGTGCCCAGTAAACACTCCGATAATGTATCGGAGTTGTCTTCTGCTGAGTTTCCAAAGCTTCCTGGTCCAGCACTTGTCAACTATTTCTATGAAGAGCTTTGCATGCCCTAAGCCCATAGTAGTTTTCCACTCTTTTTGGTGATACTCTAGGGCGTTGTTGTTCAGGGCTGCTTTTATGGTGCCCAGTGAGGGTGCCACAAATGGTTCAGGTCCGACGTATGCGCCCTTGGACCCTTCCCTTGCCAGCTCGTCCGCGGCTTCATTCCCGGGAAAGCCTTGGTGTCCTGGAATCCACATCAGTTTCACTTTATTGTGCCTGCCAAGCCTGTTTAAGGCTTGGATTCCATTATAGACTACTTTAGAGTCTACTCTTGGCGCTGTAAGCGCCTTAAGTGCCGCTTGGCTGTCGCTTAGAATATAGATAGTTCTCCTGTGGAGGCCTGCCAATATTCTCCTGCGTGCAGGCAATTATCGCATACAACTCCGCCTGGAAGACCGTTGCGTAATTGCCCATACTTGTGCTACTTTTATAGTCTTTGGCGTGAATACCCGCCCCCGTACCGCCCCGACTGCAAGATTGTCTAGCAAACATGCTAACAATGTCATGTTTATTAAAATTAAACATGCACTCATGCATGACCCTTAAGCCAATGCTCAGTAACACATAGAACGTGTATACTAGCACTATCAATAAACAAACTAATTTCTAGTTCCTTACTAGAAAATCCCTGAATATTCTGATGAATTATATTTATTACATTATTACACAATTTATTTTTAATGTTTGTCGACCTGCGGGCAGGCTCGAGGCCACCGCGACTGCCGCCGCGACTGCCGCCGCGAACGACGACAGCCGCGGCCGTTGTCGAAGCTGTCAGTTTAAATCCACCGGCAGCTCCAGCGCGGGGCCGGCGCTAATAAAACTCAGCGCAGGCTCCGTTCTACAGTCGCTCGCTATGCTAGTCATAGCGGGGTCTAATAGTACATTACTGAAGAGGCCGTGAAGTCAGGGATTTAAGGACGAGTTTGGGGTAGACGGCCGAGTCGTAGACGAGGCCGGATAGAACGAGTCCTTCAATCCCTGTTCCGGCCGAGGTTTGTATAGTACTTTTCTCAAGCAATGTATTAGAGGAAATATTAAAAGTACATTACTGCAATCTTACGAGGGCAATCTCGAGACTGCAATCTTACGATGGCAATCTCAAGACTCTGCAATCTTACGATGGCAATCTCAAGACTCTGCAATCTTACGATGGTAATCTTAAGACTGCAATATTACGATAGCAATCTCAAGACTGCAATCTTACGATGTCAATCTCAAGACTGTGCAATCTTACGATGGAAATCTTAAGGCTGCAATCTTACGATGGAAATCTTAATACTGCAATCTCAAGACTGCAATCTTACGATGGCAGTCTCAAGACTGTGCAATCTTACGATGGAAATCTCAAGACTGTGAAATCTTACGATGGCAATCTCAAGACTGCAATCTTACGACGGCAATCTCAAGACTGCAATCTTACGATTGTAATCTCAAGACCATGTAATCTTACGATGGCAATCATAAGACTGCAACCTTTCGATGGTAATCTCAAGACTGCAATCTTACGATGGAAATCTCAAGACTGTGCAATCTTACGATGGCAATCTCAAGACTATGCAATCTTACGATGGCAATCTCAAGACTGTGCAATCTTACAACGGCAATCTCAGGACTGCAATCTTACGATGGCAATCTCAAGACTGCAATCTTACAATTGTAATCTCAATACTGTAATCTTACGATGGCAATCTTAAGACTGCAACCTTTCGATGGTAATCTCAAGACTGCAATCTTACGATGGCACGATGGCAATCTCAAGACTGCAATCGTGAGATGGCAATCTCAAGACTGCAATGGCACGATGGCAATCTCAAGACTGCAATCTCAAGACAACAATCTTACGATGGTAATCTCAAGACAACAATCTTACGATAGCTATCTCAGGACTGCAATCTTACGACGGCCACCTCAAAACTGCAAATAAATATTAGTACCATAGATTTTGTTTTTTTTTTTATGTCGCAAAATATGGTTACAGAATCTAGTGGTGGTTGGCACAATGTAATTTTTCCATTGTCAGTTTAATGTTAGTAAGCAAATTTAAAAAGTTAGAGCAGCGGCCAATAATATTTTTTCTTAGGGATTTCATACATTACTTCTTGGCCTAGGCCTTCCTATAACTTACTATGGTGTGTGTGAGTGTAGTTGAAAGTAAAAGTTTTTTTTTCTCGGAACGTTTGGGTTGTGACATGCTCATAGCATTCAAGGATTTTTGGAAGTGATTATTACAGTTATGGTGATTAATAAAGAAATCCTCCTGTGAAGTGCTTACAATAACGTTATAGCGGTTATTCACACGGTAGTTTAGGTATAATTTTGACATAAACAAATACAGCATTCATTTTATCGCAATCGAATCATTTGATCCTCTATGATGTGACCCGTGTCGGATGTTAGAAAGAGTATCGACTTGTTTTGGTGTTCTACTGAACTAACAGCGGAAATCACAAACCAGATGATCCTCCCTGACATGACCAGTGTCGGAAGTTAGAAAAAGTTATCGACCCCCCGTTGTGATGTGCTGAAACTAACAACGGAAATCACAAACTATATTTGAATCAACGATCCTCGCTGACGTGGCTCGTATCGGAAGTTAGAAAGAGTGATCAACCCCCTTTTGTGATGTTCTAAATTAATAGTGGAAATCACAAACCACATTGTGATGTGCTGAAGCTAACAGTGGAAATTACAAACCATTTAGTGTTCCTCTTAATCACCATTTTATTTCCGCCATAGTATAAATAGACAAGTAGCTCGACTCCGGCCCTTTAGGAGATTCTGATACCTGTTGCCGCTCGGGCGTCAGGGTTGTCCGAACATGTTTTTCAATTTTGGTCACCTACTTGACCATACCTAATTTGATCTATGATTTATAATCATAGTAGTTTTCATAAATTACACAAACCTAAAGTATTTAAGTATAAATATTGTTAGGTATCCAAGTACCAAATTTAAATTATTTTCCTTACATACGTACTTTTTGTCTGTTGACCCTAAATAATATGTTTATAGGGGTGCGCCAAAGTTCATATAAAATTGCAACTCCGATTATTGGAACTCCGAAAATTTTTCTCATAACATTTTACATCATAATGATCACTCCTTATACTCTTCATTAAAAATGTTTATACTAATGATCGGAACTCATAATCATCTGAACTTATAACGCCAATATTCATGAAACCGTACACTTTTCAGAATTGCTTAAATATCTTACGTGTAAATAAAATTAGGTTAGGTTAGGTTAGATTTATAACAATCCTCAAAAAGTAACAGTTTCTTAAAAAAAAACATTATGAGTTGCGATAAGTATGAGCAAAATTTTTCGAAGAAATGAGGTATGAGGAAATTTTTTCGAAGAAATGATGAGTATAGACACAAATCCTTATTTGTATAAAAAATCTAAAGACCAATTTTATATGAGCCAATATGGACCCGTTTATAGGTATGTGATGTGATATGTAAATTTCTTTTTGACCTTGATAATGCCGCTTTCGCGCAAGGCGGCTTCCTTTGACTACATACTTGTCTGTTATTAATAATAATAATAATAATAATAAAATCATTTATTTACCAAAATACTTATAAACTAACATTTACAATTTAAACGGTGGCTCCCACACTAGGCTGGGCCTGTATCGTGGGAGTCAGAAAACACGAGAAGTAACTTTAATATATGCGGCTAAAGAAATCGAGGCATGCAAATAGCAGTAACAGGTGATACTAAGTATAGGCTTTTAATAAAGACGAAGATAAAAAATATAATAATATTAGGTGACATGTAGTGTGTAATGTTGTAGGAGGGTGTATGGATGTGGTATGTGTGATGGCGAGGAAGAAGGGGTATTGAACATGAGGAGTGCAACAGCTCTTGGGATCGGTCGGTAACCGTGGCTACCGACCACTAAACTTAGATCAGCATCTTCTCAGACTCATCGTAAGACATAGACAGTAAAAACTGTCTAATATCTTTTTTGACCTCAGATATCCGGAAGAGCTTCAAATCACATTTCCTTTTCAGTACGGAATTGTAGACAAACGGAAAGATAAACGATTTAACCCGCTTAGCCAACGCGGACCTAACTTTAGGTAAAGGAACCCTAAAGACACGTCTCCTTAACAAGTCAGGGTAGCATGCCGAACTTATTGGTGGTTTAGGCTTTGGGTACTAGGCAACGATACATAATTACTTATGTAGTGAAAAATACATACTTAATATTACTATATAGGTACATATAAAACACCTAAGACTCAGAAACAAATACCTACTCGCACTCATCACACGAATATTTGCCCTGACCGGGAATCGAACCCAGGACCGCTAGCTTCGTAAGCAGTACTTAGTCACTAGGTCACTACCAACTACCTAGGCCATCCACGTCGTCACATGTTAACTGACACGTCACACTCAATAACTTAAATTACCTACTTAATACGTATTTATTTCACCTAAGTTGGTATTTATTTTATAGGAATAGGCAAGCCGGTACGAAATACCTCATTAATTGAGTAGGTATTTACATTAATCATTTGCAGCTTTTATTAAATCTGGATAGTTGTAAGTACCTACCTAAGCTAGGTTTAGGGCACAGTTTAGGCATTTTGAAACGAAAGAAAATGTCACGCTGACTATAAAATAGATTTAACAAAAGCTGCAAGCGGGCTATAAGCTATAGGTAAATATCTAAAAATAAACAGCATTCTTCACAACACAAACTCTAAATAGGTATGTAGGTACTCACCTTTCCGACTCAAAAGGTATGTGGAAAAACGATAGCTCCGGATTTCTTACACCATTATTTAAACACCCGTAAACTGAACAATATTTTCTAGTTTTCGACACAGACATTGTCGCTCGATGTTTTAATTTAACGCGCACTACCTACAACCAAACGTGACCGAACGCAATGATGACGCCGCGACCCCGTCTAATCACCATTCCCGCACCTCTGCTTGTAGTTTCGTGTGGGAGGTTCGCCCCGCCCACAGCCGTACGGTCGGCGTAAAGCACACGTGCAAGCCGCGCGATGTACCTTTGTTTGAAGACGAGCTACTTCTCTATTTATACTATGCACACACACACACACACATGACACATCTTCAATGCAAGCCTAACTAAACATATTTGCACTAATAACACTCAATAAAGCTAATTCAATCTCTAAACTCTAACCATCACTGCCTAGCTACTAATTTGTCCAAAAGCGTCTGTACCGTACTTAGATCCTTGACCAACTACTTCCCTATCTTTTCTACCAACTGTCCTGTTCCTAGTTTCGCGTCCCGGGGGTGACTGTCCGTCTAAAAACATCTATCTTTCGTAAATTCCAAATCATCCCTACTTGACGCCAACCTAATTAACCAATAAAACTAACGCGGGAAACAGTATGTCACCGCCCCCAAGCTCTATGTTTTTAAGGTTGTGTTTCGTTGCATCCTAAGACGCTAGTCCTTTATTACAAATCTAACGCCGAGAAAGCAATAAACTATTGTTTTAAAGTTTTGCTATTGTTTTTGCACATGTTGCGTAGGGCAGACCATTCGTTTCGAAGAACTGTGAAAGTCTGTTTTTAACAATCTAGCAAAAAATATATAGATAAAAGAAATTTGTCTAAATGACTTGCGCAGCTGCGTAGTTAAAAATATTAAATGCGTTTACAATTGTCATGTGTAGGTACTTGTTTGATAATTTGTGATGAAGTGCATTATTTAACCTGTTTGACAAAAATGGAAATTAAACAGGACCCAATTATGTTTTTGAAATATGAACCCACGGACACGGAGAATGTTAATGTCTTGTGAACCGAAAGAAAATGTTAAGTTCCCATATACAACCATGATAATAATTAAGTTTTTAAATGAGTATTTTGAGTGTAAATCTAGAAACATCTCCGGCTCTTAGACCAACCAGTGTAGGTAGGTATCGATTCTCTTTCAAATTTTTGCTGGTGAGCCTAACTTATTGACCCGTCAATCCGTAGGTATATAGTATGTCTGATAGGTACCTAACTCACTGCACACATTACGTATCGACAATTGTGCGGGTCTAGTTAATATTATTATGATTATCGGTCGCAATGAGAGACCAGATTTGTTTTGACAATAACCTAGACAGTGGCATGGATGTTCTTCTCTTTAATACCTACTACCTACATGGCAATCGACGACAACGGCAAGCATACTTTTAATTTCAGACAAAAATGAAACAAATAAGTTGAAAATTAAACCAATATATTGACATAAGACCCTTTGTACAAAATACAGAAAATTAAGAAAGGTTCGCGCAACAAGAAGATAAGTAGGTAATCAGCGTTCAACTTACAATTTAAAGATTAAATTTCACTTTTTAATTATATAATTTAACTATTAATACTTTAATCTACTTTGTTGACCTAACCAGATATTGATGTACAAGAGTCAATTGTGACAAATAATACTGTGGTACAGCCAGTACAAAACCGTCAAAACGAAAACATCAGTGTGGAGACAAATGTTCCTTATGGTAATTTGATTTAAATACTTACTTCGCCCGTGTTCTTGTCGACAAGTTACCTATTAACTGATGAGCGGAAGTTGTCCAGTCTGTATGTGTTTTTTAATTTCTACTCGATCTTGGAGTTGCGTTTCTTGGGGGGGTTGAGAACTTGAGATGGGCCTTGTGTGGCACTTCAACCATTGCTGATCTTTTGTGGCAGCCCTTTGTTTAGAGCTCACCGCAAAGGCCCGTTGCGTCCAGGAATTTCCAGATGCTTTTGGCAGCGAGGAGTTGTATTACTTGTGGGTCCATGATAATGTCGCCCTAGGTAGATACTTCTGTTGCACATTAGTGGTCCGCAAGAACAGAGGATGCGTATTGCTGCCTTCTCTCGTCTTCTGAAAGAAGTCGCTTCTTGTTTCATACCCATTAAAAACAGATGTCTGTTCAGTTTGCAGTGGCCAGTTAGGATCCCAGTCACTGCGCAAGTTTCTCTTTTGAGTTGTAGAATCTCTTTGGAGAGCTTGCTTTTGAACCCTTTGATTAGTGATTTCGAGTGATTTTGTCCTTTTGTGGACTTCCACAGCTCGATCGCCCTAGATTTGTATAGGTCGCTTAGCAGGGAATAGCTTTTTCGTTTTGTGGCATCACAATGGAACCATCTGTATACCAAATGTCTTCGTAGTCCAACTGGCCTTTCAGCTATTCGTTAACTTACGGCCATACTCTATATTCAAACCGTGGATAGATAAGGCCTTCTTCGGGATAACATTTGAAAAAAGGGTAAAAATGCTTATTAACACACTGTATTTTATATAATCCATGACAATTTAGTTATTTCACATATTACTGAGAGTGATTCTAAGGCTGATTAATATTAGAAATCTCTAGCCCAAAAACCCAAGCTAAGTTAAAAATAGGAGTTTGGTTTTCGAAATATTGTCTTAAATATGTATTCGAACTTTAACTCCCGATATTACCCATTAAAACAACGTTTGCAAGCAACAATGTGACACCGTTAGTTTCAATCACAGCGTCGCTTCTGTAACGTTAATCAATGATCAAAGCACGTGATCGCTCCAGTTATAGGAGGGATATGGTTGTCCTTGTCTTTGATGTCACATTATCATGGCGTCACATTTGTTACAACAACAAATTGGAATTATATATTTTGATTCTTCATAGCATTTTGTACATCGAATTTTTAAAAATCTTTAAATTAAGTTTCTATGTAATAAACGGAGAATGAAATTTTGATATTTGTAATCACGTGAAGTAATCGACGGCCCTCGAATAGGGTTTTAAAGAAATACTTACGATTGGGCTAATTTGATAATTTCTTAGTTGTTTTAACTTTAATCGAGAAATCCTGAAATAGTTGTACTTTTATTTGTTACGAAGAGTAGTTTCAAGTGACCAGCTCAATCCGCTAACTTTTTTCCAAACTAACGTTGACCCCTCTTTTCCCCCCTTTGATTTTCATATCTTAATTTATTATTATACATGTATAAACCTGGTCATCGGTTATTGAAACGTTTTAGTGAAAACCGCATTGACATTGGTTCAGTGGTTTTCAGTTGATGCGAGGAGAAACAAAATTTAACAGACAAACAGACACTAACTCTAAAAATTGTAGAAACGTGTTCTGCTGCTCATTCTGAGGTATTTTTAAGTTCATATTCTTCTACAACTTTATTATATGTATAGATATAGATATAGATACCTATATTTTTAAAGCCTATATAACCTGGCCGGGGATTTTCTCGACAGATTAGTAAAGTTTGCATCAAAATCCGTTCAGCCGTTTTCACGTGATGCGCGTTCAAATAAACAGACAAACAGATAAACAGACAAAAATTCTAAAAACTGTTGGAACGTGTTCTGTTATCGATTCTAAGTATCCCCAGCCAACTTTTTTTAGAATATCTGCCATGTACAGACTTTCGACCCTCTTCAGCTTTATTATATGTATAGATAGATAGATAGATAGATGAAGATCTATGAATGCAGTTTAAATTGTTTTTTAAATTCAAATAATGTCTTTCTTCAGTAAAATGTTCCATTTACAATATTCAAGGTACTTTCCTTCCATGTGGCATAGTCGTGGGACGCCCTGTATACTATGAATAACCAGTTTCTTAAGTTCAGAAAAGTACTTTTTCTTAATGTCAGACTTAGACAGGCGATACTCCAAATGTGCTTCATTGCGCATATCGATCATTAGTTTTATTGTATCGGTAATCCATGGTAAGGATTTATTTGGTTTAATTTTGACAGTTTTTAAGGATGCATGTTTGTCAAAAAGAGACGTAAGTTAATGGTTAAAAATACTTGCCATGAAACGATACAACTGATGAAGTGAAATTCGATAAAATGATGGGTTACCATTAAAATCACCTAACAATATTACATGATCGTGGCTTGAAAAATAAGAAATTGATTCAGTTAAACCATAGTATAAATAGACAAGTAGCTCGACTCCGGCCCTTTAGGAGATTCTTATACCTATTGCCGCTCGAGCGTAAGGGTTGTCCAAACTTGTTTTAAAATTTTAGTCACCTACTTGGCCCTACTTTAATCTATAATCATATTAATCATAGTAATTTTCATACTTTACACAAACTTAAAGTACCTAAGTATTAATATTGTTAGGTACCTAAGTACGAAATTTAAATTATTTTACTTACGTACTTTTATCAGTTGACACTAAATATTAATTATGTTTAAAGGTATGTGATGCTGATGTGATATGTAAATTCCTTTTCGACCTTTTGATAATGCCGCTTTCGCGCAAGGCGGCTTCCTTTGACTAGGTACTTACCTATTATTGGCGGCACGCGCCGCCGCCGCGCATCTTTCTTTGAGCGTTGGCAGCTCGCGCCGTGCGGTATTACACAACATTGAATAAATATCTGAATAATAATGTCACGGGAAAATCTTAGGTACACAAATTGACCAAGGTAGTCCCAAACTAGGTTCTAGGCTTGTACTTAGGGTACTACGTACCTAACGATAAACATACTTACCTATGTAGTGACAAATACATACTTAATATTACTATATAGGTACATACAAAACAAATAAGACTCTGAAACAAATACCTACTTGCACTCATCACACAAATATTTGCCCTGACCGGGAATCGAACCCAGGACCGCTAGCTTCGTAAACAGTACTTAGTCACTAGGTCACTACCATCTACCTAGGCCATCCACGTCGTGACATGTTAACCGACACGTCACACTCAATAACTTAAATTACCTACTTAATACGTATTTATTTCACCTAATTAGTTATCTATAGGTATCTACAGGCAAGCCGGTACGAAATACCTAATTAATTGAGTAGTTATTTACATTAATCACTAGCAGCTTTTATTAAATCTGGATAGTTGTACCTACCTAAGCTAGGTTTAGGGCACAGTTTAGGCGTTTTGAAAGGAATGAAAATGTCACGCTGACAATAAAATAGATTTAACAAAAGCTATAGGTAAATATAAAAAATAAACAGCATTCTTCACAACACAAACTCTAAATAGGTATGTAGGTACTCACCTTTCCGACTCAAAAGGTATGTGGAAAAACGATAGCTCCGGATTTCTTACACCATTATTTAAACACCCGTAAACTGAACAATATTTTCTAGTTTTCGACAAAGACATTGTCGCTCGATGTTTTAATTTAACGCGCACTACCTACAAACAACCAAACGTGACCGAACGCAATGACGCCGCGACCCCGTCTAATCACCATACCCGCACCTCTGCTTGTAGTTTCGTGTGCGACGTTCGCCCCGCCCACAGCCGTACGGTCGGCGTAACGCACACGCGCAAGCCGCGCGATGTACCTTTGTTTGAAGACGAGCTACTTCTCTATTTATACTATGGTTAAACCGTCCAGAAAGTTGTCTACATTAATCCAGTTTGGTATATAAGCTGTCCTAACTATGAAACTTCTACCGTTGGCCGTAATACTTAGCCACATTTGCTCAATTAATGCGACAGGGTGCGCGACACGACGTGCGCGAATGCCGAAAAAGCTACCCTTCCCCCTCGACCACTACAAATGCAACTACTGCAACGCACTGTTCCACATAAAAAAACTCTAAAATTGTCTTCAATGAATTTAAACATGGTAACAACAACACATGCAAACTCATAGAAATTTAAAAGGCATTTAATTACTTTAATTGTACTCTTTAACTGTAAATATTTGGCACAGTAACATAATATAAGCAATGTTTTTATACATTTACAAGAAAACTGTTGTGATACATAACAAATACATGATACATAATAGTAATAATACAAACACAGTATAAAAGCTCGTAGTCATAATGTAATAAAAAAATACTATCGCAGCTGTGTACTAATGAAACATACATTACGGAACCCTCAAATAACACTTGACCTAAAAACACGAATCATGTCAGTTTCGGTTCTAATTCGAAGTCGAAGCACATCCATGCCAGAGCGATCTCTCGCATAAATTCTGCCTTCCCGGGTCGACGCCAGTTGTACCGAACCTTGAACTCACGCGCCTTCTGGAACAGCTGTCGGTTCACGCGAGTTAATCGCTCATTAACATAGAAGACTCGAGGAGAACCCGGCAGCCCGGTGCCCTCTGTGGTGGTGCCACGACGCACCCGTGCTTCCTGCAGCAGACGGTCCCGCGTAGCCCAGCAGGCTAGCCGCACCACGATTAGCCGAGGACGCGATGGCATGCCCTCTGCGGGCTCCGGAGCCCGTCCGACCCGAGAAGCACTAACGATATTATGTTCAGTAAGCGCCACGCCGAGTTTCTGCCCGAGGGTCGTAACGACGTGCACAACATTTTCCCTCTTTAGCTCGGAGACGCAGGAAATTTCAATGTCGTTTTGCAGCAGGTCCTGATCACGATCGTTGAGTTCCATTTTCAACTGCACAACGGTTTCCATCAGAGCACCGTCAACCTGTTAGTCAGCTTTTGTTTCACCCCAGCGTTCTACGGTTTCCATTCGGGTACATAGCGGGGCATCAGGATCCCACGAGAAGTGTGCGCATCACCGCTCGGTTACTCACTCGTGCACGGCCACGTCGCAGCACTCACGGGCACGGGCATGCAAGACGATAACCTCCACCTTGAGGTTTTCAGGGTAGCCTTGAGGCTTCCAGGGTAGACTTGAGGCTTCCAGAGTAGCCTTGGAGCCCTTAAATGTACAATATAACACCTCAGAAAAGAAACAAACACAGACACCTCATCTGACAACTCATCACTTTTAATGAATAAAGTTTACCTTTTCGGGCAGTAAATTATAAGCAATTGGCTTTTATCCTCAGGGACCGCAGAGGTGGGTTAGCAATAACACGGTATTGAACATCTGAAACTGACCGGGGCGTACTTTAGAAACAGAACGTGGCGATTAGGTAACACTATTGCGACGTACATTTTCAACATGAAAATTTACCTTTAAGACGCGCGACACGCACGCACAGCGCACGTTAAAACTTTAGACACGAGCACAGCAGTTATTCTTGATGAAAAAGAGGCATCCTGACCTGAAAACCGGTGTCAAAAGCACTAGTAGCGCTTAGGCATGATTCGCACCGATATAATTCACTCGGCCACGGATTTTTTTTTCTTTTTTTTCTGCGTGGACCTTTGCTCAGAGTGGACGTGCGTTTGGTTGTTTACTGGAATTTATTTTTATGAATTATTTTAAATTATATTCTAATTTTTGGATCATCGGTACCTCCTTGTCTTTCTTAGGAGTTTCTTCATTCGAGCCATCGGCCATATTGATTTGTGTCGGACCTTTCACTCGGCATCGGAGTTTGGTGACGTGAGGTGTGTTTAAGGTGTAAAGTGATATTGTGTGTTGGGATCTTTTTGTATTTTTATTTTGTGCGCTTGGATTTGATCTCGCTGTTGCTGCGTTGCAGCCGCTCGCCCTGCCGCTGAGCCACGAGTTGATAAGCGCTCCCGGCCGAAATTAGTCATCGCTTGCGGCGCTTTTCGCTAAACTGCCAGGATTATCGACTTTATCTCATTTGGCTTACGAGTTGATTTTAACTGAAGAATGTCCTGCAAAGAGTGTAACAAAGCTATCGATGACACCGCACTATTGAAATGCGCGAGTTGTTGCGGAACTTATCATTTCTACTGTTTGAATATTACGGCAAATCAATTTGCAGAGAATAAAAATAAGAATTGGTGGTGTTCATTTTGTACATCAGTGAACTCGCGCCGCCGTAGAAATGACAACACCCCGGTCCAGCGTAACCCAAATGTGCTTACTCTAGACGATTCTGTCATGTCATATTGCGATGATACGCTGACGAATCGAAGGTCGTGGTGGACGTTCCTTCTGCATCAGGGATAGGAAACAGCTCGTTGCCGGTAACCCCACCTAATAAGTTCCATAATGGTGCGGCTAACGTGTCACAGGTAACCTCGTATCCGGGAGATATTCTTAGAGAAATACTGGGAAAGATAACGACTTTACAGTCCCAATTCTCGTCGATCCAAACGATCCAATCGGATTTGTCTCAAGTTAAATCAGATATAGCGGAAATGAGGGGATCCTTAGATTCCAAATTGGATGAATTTGCTGGGAGAATGGACACAATTGAGTCTCGTGTCAGCGCGCTGGAAGACTGCAGGACGGAGTTGGGCGAGGTCAAAAATGTTGTCAGTAATATTACACGGTACTTTCGAAACAATGAGCAATGGGTTAGGCGCTCTAACATCCAGATTAATGGGATCCCGGAAATTAAAGGCGAGAATCTTTTTACCATTATTAAGACACTTGCTGATCGGAGCGACTACCCGCTCAACACTAACACGGACATCGATTTCGTGACGCGGGTGGCGGTAAGGAACGACGTGGACAACTCTAAGCCTAAACCTATTGTACTGAAGATGCAGGCTCGTTATAAAAAGGACGACTTTATGTCAGCATTGCGTAAGCTGAAAAACCTTAAGGCCTCTGATATAGGATTTTCGAATAGTCCTAACAGAATTTATATAAACGATCACCTTTCAGTTTATAATTAGTTTCTTCTGAAGGAAGCGAAACAGAGAGCCAGTAAAAAACAATACCAATTCTGCTGGGTACGCAATTGTACTGTCATGGTACGTCGCAATGAAAGGTCCCCTGTCTTGTATATCAGCTCTGAGAATGATTTAAACAAGATCACATAGGAGTTGGATCTTACGTTCTACAAATTATGTACACATTTTATGTAAATCAATTTTCACACTATTATGTAATAATCAACCTTAACGGAGGTAACGTATCTAACTCACTTCTTAATTGTAATCATCATGCTCAAACTTATTTCGGATTTAACTGGTTATGTTTTGTATCACGTACGATTATTCTCTGCATATCTATGCGATGGGCAGTAAAATCTCTCAATCTCCTTCAATTTCTCATTGTTTTGCATTTATTAAGAACACCACTACCTAGCGCATCAATCATACAGTTTATGTTATTTTCAACGTCTCATCAATATAGATATTAAAATATAATACCAAAACGCAAGAGGGTTGCGCTCGAAAACGACTCAATTTATTCGCAATTTATTGATGTTCGGTTAAGACATTGTTTGTATTACCGAGACTTGGTTATTGCCCGGCATCTTCAATGCCGAACTTTTTGACTCTCGCTACTACGTTTACCGCACCGACCGTGACTACGACAAAACAGGTATGACACGCGGCGGGGGCACTCTGGTGGCCGCGCGACGCGGGTACCGAGTAGACGAGAGAGATATACGCTCGGAGTTCAATTTACCAGACGCTGAGATCACCTGGATCGACATTATTTTTTCTCAAGGTTCCATTATAAAAAAAATCAAGAATGTTTTCATGTTATTTCCCGCATAATATACACCAAAAAGACTCACTACACACCTTTTTTGAATATTTGGCTGATATTTATATCGATTCCCCTGATGACGTATTTGTTGTTTTAGGTGATTTTAATATCAGTGAAGCCATTTGGTTACCCACAGCTCCTGGTCAAAATAGTTTTAAAATTACAAATCCAAACTTCAATGCTTTGACAAACAAATTGTCTCATTTTACGAGTTTTACCAATTGGCAGCAATTTAATAATATCCCCAATATAAACAATAGACAACTGGACCTAGTTTTATCAAATAACCAATGTATTTTATCCACTGTACTCGTAGATCCACTGGTACCCATTGATGGTCATCACCCAGTCTTTTGCGTAAAGACTGATGTAGGGTCGACTGATCACTTCTTAAAACCCGCTTGCCAAGTCGTACGCCGCTTTTTCGCGGCGGACTATGACGTCATAAACTCGGAATTGGCCAAAATAGATTGGAAACAACTTATTTCCTCTCAAGATAACATTGAAAGTGCGGCCGAAGGTTTTTATAAAATTATTTACAATATCATTGACAACTTGGTTCCATCTAAAACAATTAATTCAATTAAAAATAAATATCCCTCGTGGTATTCGTCACCATTGATTTGTTTAATTTAAAAAAAGTTAAAAGTACACAAAAAATGGAAAATATATAAAAGAGCAGTGGATTATAATAAATTTGCTAATATACGTTCTAAAATTAAATTAATGGAAGCTTCAGACTACAACCTGTTTATATCAAGAACGGAAAATAATATACGTCATAATTCGAAATCATTTTGGTCATTTATAAAATCTAGAATGAATAATAGTGGTATTCCTGATACCCTTTACCTGGATAACAATATCGGCAGTAACGGGCAAGATATTGCAAACTTATTCAATAAGTTCTTTCAGTCTGTTTTTATTCAGGATACTGTAAATAACCGCGTTTATTCCAGAAATTGTTCCAATGGCGTACTTATTAATAACGTTAGAATAACACCAGCGATAGTCGAGGAGTATTTAAAAAAACTTGAGGAATGTAAGGGTAGCGGCCCTGATGGGGTGCACCCTATATTTTTGAAAAAATGTCACAGGACCTTGGCCTCTCCAATCACCATGTTATTTAACATTTCCCTAAGTACAGGTTGTCTACCATGTTCTTGGAAACGTTCAATCGTTGTACCTATCTACAAAAAAGGAGATAAACATGATATTAAAAATTATCGCGGTGTTTCTAAATTGTCTTCTATTCCAACACTATTCGAAAAAATCGTTTTTCTACTCGCGTACTATAAACCGCTAATATTGATATCGTTAATGGTGTCAGAATACCACCTATAGCGTAACCGAAGCGTAAAAACAATTCTATAATGAGCGTTGCCATGGTAATAACAGTTCTATAATTTATTATAGCATTGTTATTACCATGGTAACGGTCATTCCGGATATCAGTCTTGGCGTTTAGTTAACACTTGACATCCTAATAATTTGTATAATAAACCGTTAAAAACATTTAACACCAATAACAATTACGTATATTGAAAACAAAATTAATTTAATGAGTAATTATGTGTTTAAAATAACATTTTTATTCAATTACTAAAAATAGATGGTTAATATCCATCGATTTGTTATTTGGTTACCATGGTTACGTTCAATATGGATATCAACAAAATGGCGTTTCGTTTGGCATTCCAACTTGTTTATGATAATTTGATAGAACTGTTTTTAGTATCTATTAAAAGTCGCATGAAATTTGTTTACATTTATCAATAAAATTCACAAACTATTATCGCGCATCGGAATAGTGAAAATGTCTTTGATGACAAGTAATTTGTTAGCAGAAAAATCGAGTAAAGTATACGAAAAAAGTTAGCGATTGTTAATTTTTATCATTCTCATTTTAAGCTTGTAGAAAAAGTTATGTATGCAACGGTTCATAATTAGCTCTTAAGGTACTCGTGCCTGTAATTAGAGCGCTCGCAAGCTCGCGCTCTAACCTCGGCTCTCGTACCTTAAGAGGCTTCATTATGTACCAGTTACATAAATAACTATTATGACACACTCTACAACACCGTAAGACCGTTGTTAATGAAAGAACAGCATGGATTTGTAAACAAACGTTCCACTGAGTCGAACCTTTCCGAATTGCTCGACTACACTCTCGAGGCAATGGATAGTGGCTTCCAGGTCGACGCTGTCTACACAGACTATTCAAAGGCCTTTGACAAAATTTCGCACTCCTTGCTAATTTTGAAATTGGAATCATTTGGCATCCATGGCAAATGATGGCAACCTCCTTAGGTGGCTCACCTCGTACCTACGCGATAGAACGCAAGCAGTTGCAGTAAAGGGTCACACATCTAGTTTTGTTCCGGTCTCATCTGGGGTCCCACAGGGATCACATTTGGGTCCTCTGCTATTCAATATATTTATTAATGACGTTACTGACTGCTTCCATCACTCTCGCGCGTTACTATACGCCGACGATACTAAAATATTTAACATCATTAAATCTGAAGCTGACTGCTTTAATCTACAAGCAGACTTAAACCGATTGAGTGAGTATTGCATCATCAATAAACTTTATTTGAATGTAGGTAAATGTTACAATATATCTTTTACTCGCAAACGCGACCCCATTGCTTTTAAATACTCTCTTGATAATCAAGCTCTTAATAAAGTATCGGAGGTGAAGGACCTGGGCGTATATATTGACTCTAAGGTACAGTTTACTTCTCATATTAATAAGATCACGTCTAAAGCGTACAGAATGCTAGGATTCATATTTCGCCAGAGTCATGATTTTAAAAAGCCCGAAACTTTGGTGATGTTGTATAATTCTTTTGTTAGATCTCAATTGGAATACGCGTCTACAATTTGGAATCCTCATTATTCGGTATATATTGAAGCGTTAGATAAAATACAAAAGAAATTCGTTAGACGAATGAAGTTTAAATTTAAATCCTTTAATGCAGATGGCCTTGAGTCTCTTCAGGCGCGACGCGAATTAAGAGATCAAGTGTTTCTGTTCAAAATTTTAAATGGTTCGGTAGACTCTGAAAACCTTCTTTCTAGCATTTCATTACGATGCCCTGATCGCAGAATGCGTTCTTTAAATGTTTTTGCAGTCCCAATTACTCGTACAGTGTATGCAAAGAATAGATTTATTGTAAGAGCATGTAAAAATCATAACGTTAAGTTTATACATACTGACATATTCCATATGTCGATAAACAGTTTTATCTCCAATATAAAAAAAATAATGTAAGTAGATAAAAAAATATATATATTTAATAGTAAATAGATTACTTAAGAATACATTTAGTTTAAAAGATTAGGTAGAATAGGAATAAGTGAAATAAGAATAGAATTATATATGTATAATTGTTAATCGTTATCCAGTTTCATTGTTATTAAAAGCTATGAGGTTACTCCTTTTTGAGCAACAAATGTAATTCAAACCAGTGGTGGAAACTTCATTGGCCTATGTATATTCTATATTGTATTATCTTTATATGTATTATTTTGTGCTGTTTGTTTTCCTTTAATAAATAAATAAATAAATAAATTCATCGGCTATTCACATGAAATCACAGCGAAAGATCCGAATCATCTATAAATGACCGGCTTGCAAACATAAGTGACCCGTAGTGATGTTACTGCCGCATTCCAATGCATCTCCGGTCGCTGCCAACCTAGCCGATTCAAATCGAAGAGAAAACAACTAAGGCCCCGTTCCCACTATGCCGGACCGGCGAATTTGCCGGATGCCGGTAAGGCTAGTGGATTATGACTGACATATAAATTGTACAGCCACTACCCTTACCGGATCCGGCATAGTGGGAACCAGGCCTTACACTTCCGATCCCTCCCACTAAAGAAGGAGTTTTGCTTAGCTGAAATTAAATGAATAAAACATCTGGAACTAGTAAATAAGCATTTGAGATGGAAACCGGTAATTGAACCTGCTCAAACGCCGATGGGGCGACCGCCTTAGCCTCCTGTCAAACGTCAAGGTGACGTTTCATACTATGACAAAACGACTAACCAAACAATGGACTTGACAGAAGCGCGTGGAGCTAACCCCATGTGCTTCTGTTTAGTCCACCAGAGTTAATCTCTTTAACCGAACAATTGTTCTCGCGTGTGATATCCATGGACTTGTTTCTCTAATAAGTTCATGGCGATTGTCTAAAACTCGATACTGGCGAAATACACCTTGTTAAAACAAGGAGTGAAAGCCATTAATTAAGAAAAAAAAAACCAAACAATACCGCTGTCCGGATTTTGCATTGAAAATAAAAAGGAGGGGGTCTGTGGCTGAGGTCTCACGAGTCTATTGTGGTTCTTAGGTTATCTTCCTAATATCTGTGTAATTCCCACAATTTCTCGTAATTTTGTTTCGGAGGTGGTGTATTTGTGGTTATATTGGTAAGTAATTAGTGTATTTTTTATTTTGTTACCCATTTGGCCCTCGGGCCAACTGGGAGATGGAGGGTTACGAACCTCCTGACAAGGAAATTGATCGTGGGGGTGTTTCAATGGATACATATCTACAGTCTAGATCTAAGAAACGTCCTATTGCGAATTTACTGTCCCCTAACATTCCAGAGCCCACTCCAATGAAGGCCTTAACCGATTCTATAAATGCTAGTGCATCAATCGCCACCGTTTATAAGCACCCTTCTATGGAGAGTGATTCTCTGTCTTGTGGGAAGGATGATCCCGGGCCATTTATCGTAATATATATCTCGGGAAATGGCTTCCAACAATTCTGGTGTATCCTGCGTCCTATTACGGTTGGCCTTATTCTCAAAAAGAGCAGTATAAAAGAGATCAAAAAAGACGGAATCAAATCCATCGGGCGCAACAGGGTCACTGTTGAGCTGAGGTCAGCGGAGGGTGCAAATAATCTCATTTCACACGGCTGTCTAACACAACACAAACTCACAGCTATGATACCATCATGGGCGCCTGTCGTATCGCATAACGTTTTTTGTCCTAAAAATGTTTGGCCGAGAATGTTTGGCATACTGTTGAATGGCATACTACTCGTTTGTCCTAATAATTTTTGCGCATACTCATTTAACGTCCTAAAGCAAGTTTGTCCTTATATTGATAACTCTAAAGTCTAATTACCTAAAGCATAATATTCCTAACATGAATTGTCCTAATAATTATTTTGCCTATTATTAAACTGGCTACAATTACCTACAGCACCTAAACTAAACTATGGTAGGCGTGAAGTCAGAATCGTTACGTATTCTACCTTCAGGCAGGTCAGATTTCGGTTAGGTTAGGTACGACGACGAGCGAAGCGAGGAGGAGTGTTAGGTAGAACTGTGACCCTAACGAGCGAGCGAAACGCCAGAACCAAAAAGTTTGACAAGGTTAGGTTTGTAAATAAAACATTTTTTTATATATAATCAGAAATAGGTTTTTTTTATTAGTACTATTAATAGGATTACATCAAAGTAATATTATTGGCTATTGCCATCAGGTAGTCAATTTTTTTTATTGTAGGTGGCTTTATATATTTACGTTTTTTAGCCGGCAGAGGCGCTCCACAATTTAGGGATGTTACGAATGTCATATTTTTCACATTCGCGAATGCGAATGCGAATGCGAATGTTCAAAGTGCGAATGTGCGAATGCGAATGCGAATGCGAATGTTAAGGAATCACATTAAAAAAAAACTTAGTCAATTTAAGTCGTCGTTTAAATGAAAAAAAAAACAACTAATCAGTTCTTATACAGTAAGTATGTATTGTTATACACGTAGTTAAGTAATTAAATAGTCGAAGTTCAAAAGAGGCAAAACAAATACTCTTTACGTACGCTGCGCACGCTGCGCGCACGGTAAAACTCGCATTGTGCCAGGTGAAGACGTAAAATTGTGTACTCATCACGGGCAGTAAAAAAGAAAGCCCTCTATCGCATATTTACAACCCTCGCCTACGGCTCGGGTCTCAAATACCTGCGATTTCGGGCTTTCTTTCTTTTACAGCCCTTGTTAAGTAATGTACTATTATTGAACACCGAAAAAAAACAAATCATGGAACAGTACATTTAACAAAATATTCATTTATCATATTTTTTCGATTATTTATTACACATATATCAGGAAAAGCAATTTTGCCGCCTTTTCCCCCATGAGCCGATTTCTAAGGGGCTCGGAATGGCTCGGATTATAAGGCCGGCTGCACTGAACAATTGTTCAATTGAGCTTTGATTTGAAAGCTTATAGTGTCTCCATCATGACATGATTTGCACACATTCGCATTCGCTAAACATTCGCATCGATTATTGCGAATGCGAATGTCGATGCGAATGTTTAAAATGATGCGAATCATTCGCATATGCGAATGCGAATGCGAATGTTCGTAACATCCCTACTCCACATATCAGTTTCTGAATTTCCGCGTGTATGAATTTCATTTCTGTGATCAATTGATTCGATAAACGATAAAATTCCACGTGATGATTGCCCAATAATATTTGGATACGGTTATGCCATGATTCTGCACTGTTTTGAGTTCGGGGTATATTGTGAACGTTCAGCTCGTGTGTGCTCCAAAAACTTGCATTGTATTTCGGGGGTGAAGTGCTTGATCCCCAGACATAATTGATGTTAAACCACTCAGCAACTTTTTTTGCTTCAGGTGATATATTTGTGACATACTCGTACTATGCGTCGCCAATTTGGAAGATGAGCTCAACCAGATGCAGCAACACAATCGTAACCGTAACATCGAGATTACTTGCCTTCCAGAAACTAAGACAGAAATTTTGAAAGATGTTCTTATAAGGATAGCTTTGGCCGTTGGCGTGCCGTTAGTAAATGATGATATTGAACTGATTACTAGGGTCGAGCCCCGAAATAAAGTGCCCAGCCGCCCCAAATCAGTGATCGCCAAATTAAAGTCCAATTTATTGAGAGACTCACTTATATCGGGCGTGCGCAAAAACAGAGGTATTACCACGTCAGACTTAAACATGCCAGGCGAGCAGAAAAAGATTTACGTAGAGAAACTGTACCGATACACTTGGGTAAAAAACGGGAAATTTTTTGCTCGAAAAAGCGACACTCACAAAAAAATCTTTATCAGAACGGACCTGGATCTCAAGAAAATAGTTTAATTAATTATTTTACTTTAATGTTATTAATTTCTTGGGTTAACATAAGTTTTTTTAATTGCTATACTATAAAAGATCTCTATAGTAATAACATCAATAACATAAACTCGCTACTACACAAAACCACACACAATCACACAAACAAAACTATGTTAATTAGTCTCCTCATCCCATCATGTATAAATAAAATCACCAAGGGTCATATGATCATACGAATACTTGTAATGGATGATATATATTTTTTAAATCCTACTACGAGAGATCAACTTCAATGCGATAATAAAACTAACTTCATCACTATAAGGTCCGTTTTTTTTCCATACACGGCCATAAATTGTTTTGCTTACCCTCTACACGCTTATATCTGTTGCGCTGTCAATATAGCGCAGGCGCATTGTTGCACATTCGTGTTATTGTGTTTCTACTTGCGCTGCCCCGGCCTGATGACGTTCAATGCAGCGAATGCGCCTTATGATATCCGTATAAAAACATTCGCTGCATTGAGTCGCAACGCATACAACGATCACAATGGATTTGTTTATATGAATTTAAGCTGTATGTATAATTGTATTAGTCTTCGTTTTAAAAATGGTTTGTAATCCTTGCATAGTATACTACCAAAATGTACGCGGCCTGAGATCGAAATGTTTTAACCTTTATAGTAGTATTTTAGAAAACGATTATGACATTTTACTCTTTACAGAGACCTGGCTGCAAAGCGATATTTTTAATTCGGAACTCTGTGACGATAGATATGATGTGTTTCGAACCGATCGCGACTTATCACTCACTAATAAAAAAACGGGGGGAGGAGTTATGGCATGTTTACAACGGCGGCTTGGAGCCGTAGCGCGAACCGAATGGAGCTCGGCGCCACGGCCGATCTTCACATCTGCCTAGCATACACGCCTCCTGATCGAGACCTTCCATCGCGCCTATATGACTTAACTCAAAGTATTTCACGGATTATGGAACAACACCCTAATGTAAATTACCTGCTAATAGGAGATTTTAATCTTTCCTGCATCGAATGGGTTGAGTCTGGGTTCGCTTTACTGCATCAGGGTAACGTGCAATTGTATGATGCAGCGGTAAGATTAATCGAGGATTTAGAGTATCTGGGACTGAATCAGCAAAATCGCATTGTCAATAAGTTTAATAAAATTCTTGACTTAGCTTTTAGTAATCTTCCTATTTCAGTATTAAAATCCTCTTGCATATTAATAAAAGAAAATAATTACCACCCATCTTTGGATTTAAAACTTTTAGATCTGTCTATTACGCCGCTAAAAGAGAAACCCACTGCCAGATTCATTTACTCGAAAGCCAATTACGTTGACATTAATGCATGCCTAGCTAGGGTGCCTTGGAGCTCTCTTCTAAAGCAAGGTTCGGTAGACGACGCTATTCAAGTTTTTTACTCAATATTAAATGAATGTTGCGAAACGTACGTACCAAAAACTCACAATACTCAAAAAGTGTACCCGGTGTGGTACAGTCGAGCACTTATTAAAATCAGCCGTGAAAAAATGGAAGTACATGCGCGATGGAAAAAAATTGGCAATCCTCGAGATTATGACGAGTTTGCGTTGCTACGTGTTAGATTGCGCAAACTGCAAGGCATCTGTCACCAGTCCTATACGTCATACGCCGAGAATGTGATTAAAAAGTATCCCAAATACTTCTGGCGATACATGAAATCGATGCGAGCGGGTTCTGGTTTCCCCAAGCAACTTGAGATGGGTGGAACTACACATACGGATGGTTTAAGTATTTGTAACGCATTTAACGCCTACTTCGAAAGCGTTTTTGCAAAACCCTCGAATAATGACTCAAATGCTGAAATGCTACAGTTAAGCGCTGCTAGCGAGACTATTGCAACAATAAGGATCACGTCAGAACAGTTACTTAAGTATATCAAGTCCCTAAATACTTCAAAAGGCCCTGGTTGCGATGGTATCCCCGCGATCTTCATAGAAAAATCCGCTGAGAGTCTAGTCTTCCCAGTCTCATTATTATTTAATCATTCACTTAGTGAAGGCATCTTTCCGCATGAATGGAAGAAGGCTAACATTGTGCCAGTTCACAAAAGTGGATCGAGATCTCGCATCGACAATTACCGACCTATATCGATATTAAATACACTAGGTAAACTATTCGAGAGAATAGTTTATGACTTAGTGTATCCTATCATTACACGCGGTATATCAAACATGCAGCATGGTTTCTTAAGAGGTCGGTCAGCAACAACCAACTTATCCGAATTTACTGGCTTTGTTTTAAAAAATATGGAAAATGGGGGCCAGGTAGACGTGGTCTACACTGATTTTGCGAAAGCTTTTGATCGTGTGGACCACGTCATCCTGATTACTAAATTACAACACCTTGGAATACACGGAGACCTTTTGCGATGGGTAGAATCGTACTTATCAAATCGATCTCAGGCCGTAGTAGTTGGCGGATTTAAGTCGGACTACATAAATATGCCCTCCGGAGTCCCACAGGGGTCCCATCTGGGTCCACTGCTCTATAATGCTTACATTTATGACATCTATTCCTGCTTCCTTTTCTCGAAGCACTTACTTTATGCCGACGATAAAAAAGTTTATCTTAATATCAAGACTATTGAAGATTGTAGACTACTCCAAAAAGACCTAGATTCACTTTACAACTATTATAAACGCAATAAAATTTCTCTTAGTATTAATAAATGTCAAAGTATCAGTTTCACTCGCGAAAGGGATCCCTTTGTCTATCCCTATAACTTTAATGGCGTCGTGTAACAGAGAACAGAAGTCGTTCGGGATCTTGGTGTCACTCTGTATCGGAAAATATTACTAAATAATCACGTTGATTTGATCACAAACAAGGCGTTTAAAAACCTTGGATTTGTAATGCGATCATGTAAACCTTTTACTGATATTGACAGCATCAAAGTAGTTTATTCTGCATATGTTCGCAGCGTGCTGGAATATGCTAGCCCGATTTGGTCACCTCATTATATAACGTACAAAGAACGCATAGAAAGAATTCAACGTAGATTTGTAAAGCATTTATGTTTTAAAACCTTCAGTCGCAAAGTTTCTTACAAAGATAATTGTCGTCACAGGCGCACAGTGTTGGACATGGGGTTGTTGCATGACCTGGTGAGCGGCCGCGCGGACTGCCCCGAGCTCCTTGCAAGCATCGGCTTTAGAACTCCCAAGTACCGCGCTGCTCGTAATAGGGCCTTGTTTAGCGTGCCAGCTCATGCAACGAACTATGGTCGCAACGTTGTGCTTATTCGCATTGTCGAAACATATAATAATCATTTTAATGATATAGACCCGTTTATCGTTACAAAAAATAATTTCAAACGTAAGGTGAAGTAAGTTCTTTTAAAAGTGGAGTGATAAAAATAAAAAAAAAACACACACACACACACACACACACGACCTCACAATTTTTTAGCTATAAGTAAAATCATGTATTGTACTTACTACACCGAAATAATGCTGTAATCTCACGGATTGATTATTAACTGTGAAAACCTATAATTCGCCATATGCATGTGCATGCTATTTAGATGTAATTATAAATTTAAGGCTGGTTGGTTTTCTGAATAAATAAATAAATAAATAAAATACAATGGAATTTCATCTGTTTGAGAAAAGCCAGTGCGAGTAAACATTTAATTTCCAATGCGAATATGATGCTTCTTCCGTACAACGTTTGGTAACCCGCTTTTTGCACTTGCCGGTATATAATTTGGCCCAAGTGGAAATAGCAACCTTTAATCACAACATTTTGAAAATACTTCTTTGCAGATTATATTCGGTGTTTTTTCAAAGTCCATAATTATTAACCTGGGTGATAAAACAATACCGATGGATTCACAATAGTTTATCAGAAACTTAAACGCAGCAGTATAAGTAGGTATATATTTATTTGTACACAGCATAAACACCATTGGGAAAGTCTTTGTATCGTTAATACAACCATGTATTGTGTACAATTGTTGAAAAATTTTAGGAAAATTTTTAAATGTCCCGTCCATAATCCAGAATTTTGATTTGCTCAAATAACGCATCAACTCATTAGTAGATAATATAATTACTCTTTTATTTTTTTATTTTTTTGTCTTTAATTATATATTCTTCACAATCATTCAGCTTCAAATAATCCATATTCATTTGAAAGTTTATATCTTGTGGTTCTACAATTTTTGTTTGTTTACGTTTAATTCTATATATTATTTGCCTTAAGTGCTAATGTTTGTGATGAAGTTTCCGCAACACAAGTATTAATAATATGACAGGGCTTCTTCTCAGGGTTTTTTTAGTATCTTCTTTCATATTATTTATTGCATTTGAAACATATAGCTTCATAGGACTTGGGTCATGAGTGTGATCAAATTTAGGCTGCGATACTATTAAATGTTTGCCGGTTTCAGCACAAATAATACTAGTTACTCTTGCTTTGCATAAATACACTTTGTTTCTTCTTTGTTAACACGCCCAATAGGTTTTTTCGCAACTAATCCGATTTTTTTTATATATGAAACCATCCATATTAAATTTTTCGCCGCCTCTAGACGTTTTGAACACATTACAGCAGTATTGGCACATTTTTAGACTCCACTTCAATTGTTGATACGCTAAAACAGTAACAAATGACGATGTTCTAGAATAACGTCAATGATGTGTTGTTTTTAACTAATACCTACCCACATTGCTGCGTTATTATTGCGACAGGCAAATATAGTGCGAATCGTGCATATACTATTGCGGTTTTGCTAGGCGTTAACTTTTAACTCTGCTTGCTAAAAAGATTTATGCTTAATGACATGTAGTCAAAACAATTTTAGCACATTAAATATTAGGAATATTACAATTATGAACATCAATCATTCGACAGTTGAATCTTAGCCACATCAAACGATAGGACAAATAATATTTAGGACAAACGATAATAGGAGCAACAATTTCGGACAATCAAAAATATGCGGAACAAAGTGTATGCCACACGTTATTAGGACAAAAGACGTTATGCGACACAACGATAGGACTAATAATTGTATGCCATTCGATATAGACCCTACCATCATACCATATATCTAGAATGGGCCTAGTCCGTGGAGTTCCAGTGGACTGGTCTATGGAAGAATTTGTTGATGCAACTGAACTTAAAGAGGGCAGTGGAAAAATTCTTAAAGCACGCCGTCTTCAACGGAAAGTTTTTTACGCGGGTTCTCCCTCTTGGGTTCCTACCAAATCAGTCGTGGTCACATTTGAAGGTTTGCATTCTAAAATGTATGCCCTCTACACTTCTCTTTTTGTTGAAACATATAAGTTGCCAACAATTCAGTGTAGGAAATGCTTGAGATTTGGACATAGAGGTATTCAAAATCAGTGTCGTTCTGGCGCCCGCTGCTTTAAGTGTGCTCAAAATCATTCAGGTGACGATTGCGAGATAACACAAGACAATGCATCGTGCCTCTTCTGCTCTGGGAAACATTTTGCTACTGACCATTGCTGCCCGGAATTTGCAAGGCAAAAAGCCATAAAACTTGTTATGTCAGAACAAAATGTTTCATATGCTGAGGCCGCTGCTCGCTTTCCTAATGTTAGAAGACCTTATGCTGACGTTGCAAAAGTAATGTTTGCCCCAGTTTCATCGGAATCCTCCTGGCAGTCCCCCCTCGGTCATCTACCCCCTTTCCTCCGTCCCCATCAAATGTTACCTCCTACCGCAAAATGGTAAATCGGATCCATTCATTTAAACAACTAGATAGGGTCTTCCGAACAAAAATGACATATATGTTTGGCCAAGAAACAGTAGCGACATCTATCAGATTGCTTACAAACTACGTCAAACTACATAGAACTACCGTAACGTGGCCGGGTAACCAAACAACAGCTGTATTTACAATAATATTAAGAATGCTTGAAAAAAGGGTTTAACTCGAGTAATACATTACTTAATATGCTTACCGGAAAAAAGAAACTCCATCCTTGGTTTTCGATACCTTTGAGGTATAATTATTGCACTTACTTATGACGCAACATGGCATTTTTGATTTTACTAGTACGTACGACTTGGTGCGAGGTTGAAACGTCACTGTCACGATTTGGTGCTAGATTCTTAGATTTAGCACCAATTTAATCGCCCGTTTTTTTGTTCTAGAGGCCAGTCCATACGAATATATTAAGTCTATGATCAGATCCCTCGTGCTAGGTCCCCCCTCCCGGAGGGGTATGACAGGCGTGCTCACCAGAGCATTGTCGAAACCCCGGCTTCGCAACTTCCAAATGGCCATGCGCTAACCGACCCTGCCCAGAGAATTGGGCGAGTCACTCCGAACGAGGACCTGCTGGAGCTCCTGTTCAAACTCCTCACAAACATCATCTCAAAATGGACTGATGTTTTACCGAACGACGTCGCCCCGTTGATGATTACTCTAGCTTTCCACCCCCTTCAGGGCTAACTCACTTCCTCCAATGGAACAGTAGAAGCATTATTTCCAAAAAACCCAACCTAATAAATTTGATAAATGCCTATTCTATCTCAGTCGCGGCTATTTCGGAGACTTGGCTTGGCCCTGCAGCCAGGTTTAGGCTCCCGGGTTTTGCTTGTCTCCGTGATGACCGGGACGATGGACGAGCTGGATGTGCTCTATTGATTAAACGATCCTTTAATTTTTCTCAAATCCCCTTTCCTCCTCATTCGCCTGAAATTAATGCTGTGGCCGCTAAGGTCATGGATATTAATTTTATTTCCATTTACATTCCTCATCCTAATATTAACCTTATCCCAGGTCTGTCAACGATTTTATTTACTGTTCCTCCCTCCCTCGTTATACTTGGAGACTTTAACTGCCACAATTCCTCCTGGGGCTCTCATCACTCGGACACTTTTTCCTCATTTGTTTTAGAACTGTTTGATGATGTTAATGTATGTATTATTAACGATGGCTTGCCTACTCACCGGGTATACCCTGGACAAAACCCCCAGTCGGTTTTAGATTTATCTGCATGCTCTCCGGATCCATCATCTTCACTTTCTTGGAGGATTTTGAACCAGTCGTTTAGGAGCGACCATTTCCCAATCCTAATTTCCAAACCACTATCCACCCTTCCCTCCCCAAGGCCTCAACCACTTTTAAAATATATACTTCTGGAAGCTGATTGGACTAAATTTTCTTTTTATATTGATGAGAAATTACAACAATTTGATCCTTTATCTGACGAAAATCCTCTCACTGTTTACTCAAAATTTATTGACGTACTTTATGAGGCTGCTGACAAGTTTATCGCTAAAAAAAATTGAATCCATTCCCTAAACTGTCTTCACCGCCATGATGGGATGCGGATTGCACTGAAGCATTCAGGGAAAGAGACAGGGCGGAGCGTTCCTACAACCATGACATATTATGTCGGCTTTAAATTTTACTAATTTTCAAACGCACGAACAAAAATAACGCTTTCAAAAAAGAAAAAAAAAAGCTGGAAGGGGTTCTGCGAATCTTTGTCACCTAGGGCTCCCCCGTTACTCCTTTGGCGTAACATTAAGAGATTCAGAGGGTCGTCCAATCCTAAGGGGCTTAACATCTCTTAATTCATCCCCCTGGATACAGAACTTTGCAACCAGATTGGCCCCCTGTACTGCGCCAGAAGAATCGTGTGTGTCTGTTTTCCCTCCTGTCCCCTCCTCCCATTCTTTTGACGAACCCTTTTCAATGGCCGAATTAAAAATTGTTTTACGCGGGCTACGTGACTCCTCACCAGGTGAAGACGGAATCCCTTACTGCTTCATTAACAACCTTAATCAGAGAGGTCAAGAGGTCATTCTTAACCTACTGAACCGATTCTATGGCGTCAGGGTGCAGCACCACCAATGCTTATGTTATGTTATGTTAGGTTTCTTATGTTTAAGTTAATTAAGTTGGTGGAGGTGCTCTTTTGATTCCAATAAAATATTTTTATTATTATTATTATTGTTATTATTATCTGGAGTAATTCCGGAGTCCTGGAAGAACCAAATCGTTCCACCGATTCTGAAGTCAAATCAAAACCCTGATGATGCTAGCTCCTACCGGCCTATTGCCTTGTCCGCTACTATCGGAAAATTACTTGAACATCCGGTAAAAAATAGGTTAGAGTGGTTTGTTGAAAATAAAAGGATTCTTGCTAACAGACAATTTGAATTCCGCAGAGGTAAGAGTACTTTAGACAGTCTCAACATCTTGACTACAGACATTCGACTTGCCCTCTCCGCAAATGAGGACCTTGTTGGCTGTTTCCGGTGGTCTGAGCTAAAATGCTTCACCTGAGTATTCCAGTGAGGATAGTGAATTTTGTCTGCGGTATGCTGAGGGGTAGGACAATTAAGATCAGAAATGGCAATTCTTACTTGCCTCCCAGAATCATTTGGAAGGGTCTACCCCAGGGGTCTGTCCTTAGCCCTCTCTTAAATAATATCTACACGTACGACCTGGAACAGTTTCTCCTTTTTGTAAGGTGTTGCATTATGCGGACGATCTGGCACTATATGTTTCAGCGATTTCGGCTAATACTGGTTCCGCTCACCTGAAAACGGCCCTTAGTTACCTTAAGGATTGGCTGGATGAGCATGGTCTTTCAATTTCTCCCTCCAAAAGTTGTGCCGTAACCTTTTTCAGGAAAAGGGCGGTCCCTAACGTCATGGTTCAATGTGAAGGTGAGGTGATCCTTAACGGTGGATTTACAAAATTCTTAGGCGTAATTCTAGACTCTAAGACTGGGATTTATCATTTAATTTATGTTAAATGTGGTTTCTTTCTGGGCTTTGGTGGGGCTCTCACCCATACTGCCAAAAATTGGTATACAACGCAATAGTGCGTAGTCACTTTGATTATGGAGCCTGTATTTTGGAACCCTGCAGCAAGTTAGCTCTTAAAAAACTCGACTTAATACAGGCTAAGTGCCTTCGCATTATTCTTGGGGCGATGAAGTCATCCCCCAAAAATGCTATGCAAGTGGAGTGCGTGGATCCCCCTCTTTTCCTCCGCAGGCAGTATTTGTCCGATCGGTATTTGTTCAGGGCGGCTTCATTATCTAACCACCCCATTCTTCCGCGTTTAGAGGCCCTCTGCCTTGAGGACGCTGTGAACAGATACTGGTCTCACAAAGAAACTCCAAGGGCTGTCACAAGTTTCCTCAAAATCCAGAACCTCCCATTTACCCTATATTAAACAGAAGTAGACCCCATTTTTGACACTGATTTTGACGCTCTGGTCTATATGCCCAAAGTCATTTTGGACTTTGGTATTTTCAAAGATGACCCTGGAGCTAATACTAAATTTAATCTGCTCCTCCTAGATTGGCATGACTGGCTTCCCATTTTTACAGATGCATCTAAGCTGTCTGTTGAGGGTAACAGGTTCGGCAGTATGGATCCCTCGATTTAACATAGTAGTGAATTGCAAAGCGCCTCCGCAGTCCTCGGTTGTTACTGGTGAGTCTCTTGCCCTTCTGGAAGCTATCGCCTATATTGAATCTCATAAAATTCCCAAGACCATTATTTTTTTCCGACTATAAAAGCTGTCTACAGACAGTTACCGCCAATCAATTTAAAACTAAAATTAAAGTGCCTCTCATCCTCAAAATTAGATATATTTTACTCAAGTGCGAACTTAAAGGTTTGGAAGTTGTTTTTGCTTGGATCCCCGGACATAGCGGAATTGCGGGTGTTGAATGGGCAGACTCATGGGCTAAAGACGCAGTCGTTTCTGCTTCTAATGAGCAACTAACCGTTCAGTCTTCTGACCTTCTCATGATGGCTTGATCGGATATCAGAGACTCGTGGCAAAGATTATGGGATAGTTGTAGATTAACTAAGGGCCGATACTACGGGGACATACAGTCAAAGATCCCCCATAAACCGTGGTTCTTCCGCTACCAAAAATTTAACAAGCGCTCAACATCCACCATATGCCGACTCCGTCTCGGTCACGCGTGCACTCCTGTCTTTTTAGCCAAAATTAGAATCCGAAATCATTCTCTTTGTGAATGTGGCTTGAATGTCGGTTCACCAGAACACATATTTTTCAGCTGCACTAAATATTCCCAGTCCCTTTATGACATACTCCCAAAAGATATACCTAGACCTCTTCATTTTCAGTCCCTTCTTTCTTTTGTAGGATCTCCTTTTACCAAATTCCTTGTTAAATATGTCAGGTACATAATATAAAATTATAACTATTTTATTACTCTTCTTCTTGTTCCATCTCGTTGTTGTCCATTTATGTTTAACTTTCTTCCCTACCTGTAACTTTCACTTGTTTGTTATTGTCCTGTTTTGTCTGTATTGTTTATTTTATCATTATTTGTTTTAGGTTCCCGTCCGACCCTCCCACATAGCGTCAATATTATCTACTGAACCCAACTCTCTGGACGTGATCGAAGTCTACTCAGACATTGGCAAAATACATCTACCGCAAAAGATGTGAAAGCCATAATAGAATAAAAAAAAGGAATTACTGATGTAAAGCGGGTTAAATATGAATTTAGAATGCGGATAGAGGAACCAAGATCTAGGATATAAACGCTCCGTGTTGAAATGCGTGAGAAAAAGTGAGTACCTAAGTGTAAATCGAGCCGGTTAAATGTCGCCAGTTTGTTATCAAAGATGAGAGAGTAATTTACAAGTTATTAGAAGTACTTACACCGGCTATAGTTTCATAGTTTCATAGCATGTATTCATAAACATTACAAATATTCGCCTAGTGCCTGCTATACGGGCACATCTCAAAAAACCAATATTAAGAGAAATCGCCGATCAAAGTTTTGCGAGTTGAGTGTGCGGCAGAAAAAAGGGTCTAATTCCTTAAGTTTTGGGTCAATAACACTGTGGTTTAGGTTATTTTGTTGTTCATTATATAGAGCTTCAAATGAATATGCATTTTTTTTTTCAAGTATGCGTAGTTTTTAAAGTACTGGCCTTCAAATATGGGCACTTCGTGTTGTGGCCATATCGCAGAAAGTATTTTACGGAATTTCGAGATGTGTCCAAAATCGCAAAAGAATTAAATGACGGTAATAAGCATACTATCATACAAAAATACATTTAAAAATAATAAAGTAAATGAAAAACACGAAAAATAGTAATCAGATACCTTTATTAATCATCTTTGGCACAGTAAAACATTATTATATGCGATAATCAATGTCTCGAAGTATGCCTAACGCGTAAATTCTCTTGACAGATAGGTATATAATTTAAATAACCTATGTTTGAATATCTGCCCAGCTAAAATCCAGTCTCCTTCTGTGTGCACAACAGGCACCGACCAGATGCTGCGCCAGAAATTAAGCATAGCAGGAGCATCCGGTAGGTGTCCGTCGCTCACTCCTTGATCGGTTCCTTCCCACTTTCGGTACACCTTCCTCGGATCACTTTGGAAGAGGTGATTTTGCTGGTATGAACTGGTATCTATCTACACGCTCTCTATAGCGACGAATACGGCTTGCCCACGCGCAAACTTTCTGCTTCAGGAAGTCGATACGTTCCGTGATACAGGCCATAATAATGTTGGGGCCTTATTCCGGTCCAAGCAAAAGCCTGGTTCACGAAACGTATGACTCGGGGGCGTTCATTGCCCCCCTGAAGCAGACTAGCTTTTCTATGAGAGTCCTAAACTTATCAATACGCCGCTCAACTCGCACTTGCCAAGCGGGGACAGACCCGCGAGCGCGCGTCGCTCGGTCAGTGTCCGAAAACTTGACTCGAGCTACGCGGCATGCAGTGCTGGCCCCGCAGTACAAATTTGAGTGGGTATCGATAATATCCTCGCTGGCTTGTAAATATGACGCCAGCAAAGCGTTTAGGGCTCCCATAAGTGCTAAATTTCGTTTACTGCCAGGCAAGCGTGGTAAACGAGACCTAAAGTTGGGTGTGGACCGATACTGCGCGACCGCGTCTTCCAAAGCCCTCCTCAGTTGCTTATTCACCTGGCTAGTTACGCTTATATTCACACAATCCTCAACGGGATCATACTGCACTGATATCAGTGCGTGTTGGGCGACTGGTATCGAAGCCGATAACGCAGCAGGAGGGTCCCTTGATGAAGCGGAGGTTGTACGAATATGTAGCGATTCAAGGCGTAGCCGATGAAGGTACAGACTGATACAGTCGCCAAAGCCGCTGAATGGCTCGCACCTGATCCGATAGTCATTGAGCGGTAACAGTGATGGCTGGTTCAAGAGTCTGAAACAGGAGCAGCATTCGATCACGGTACGCAGTGAGGTTAGTTCCTCCCTCTGTAGCCCCGTATTATGCTCGCATGCAATTTTCATTATTCGATGTTGACCATCGCATGCGGTGCACTAAACCCAGCCGTGCGCAGAGCAGGATGCCCCGCAGGCCCCAAGCGTGCCGGCAGCGGTGGTCGCACGTCACGTAGGTGGTCGCGACGGCGGAGGTCGCTCGACTCGTTGGTGTCGGGTGCAGTGGCGAACTCATCACCCAACAGCGATGGCGACATGAGCTGAACGAAGCGGGCTGGGGTGGAGGGCGTGCTATCGCAGTATCCGCTTCTGTTCTATTCGTTCTAGATCTTGTTATCATGGTTTTTGCATGACATGATGTGATATTAAATGTCAACATTGTCACGGGGTAGTAAGGCGCGCCTTCAATGGTTGGGTGGTGCCGCTGCTCACATACTCCTTTGGCATACTAAGGTGGACTCAGACTGAGCTGGACGCCCTGAATAGGGGGATCCGTCTACTGCTTAAATCACATCGCATGTTGCACCCACGCTCATCTGTCATGAGATTGTACATCCTAAGGAAATGTGGAGGTCGAGGCATTTTAAATGCTAAGAATCTCCACAACCGCGAGGTGTGCGTGCAATCTCAGGGATTATTTCCTTGGCAATGAGTGTGGGATGCATCGTGGTTGCAGTAGACAGGAGCCTCACGCCTCTCTCCTTGGCAAACGAAAACTGGCGCAGACCAACGGTGTTGAGCACTGAAGACCGCAAGAACGTATGGAAAAGCAACGAGCTACACGGACGCTTCTACCTGGCCCTAACAAGGCCCGACGTAGACTTTTTAGCGTCCGTGAAAACCGAAATCTTTGGGGAACCGAAGGTTTTGTCTGTGAAATTGCTAACGAGGTCATAATGACGAACAATTACCGGAAATATATTCTGAGGGATGGCACGGTCGACATTTGTCGAGCGTGCCGTTGCCCCGGCAAGTCCCTCAGACACATAATTTCAACGGCGAGTACTTGCTCATACATCCAGGATCATCCATCAGCAACTTGCTCTTCAATAATGGTCTTGTTGAGTCTGAAGTGCCGTACTATAAGTAAACACCGGCGCCAGTTCTCGAAAATGGTCGTGCTACGCTCTATTGGGATCGATTTGTCATCACGGACAGGACTATTGTCGCCAATAAGCCTGATATCGTATTGACAGATCGATCTCAATCGATCGATCTGCCCGGCGGCAGTGCTCGTCGACGTCACCATCCCGCATGACGAGAACCTCGTGAAGACCGAGAAGGACAAGCTCAGCAAGTACCTTGACTTGGCTCACGAGGTGACCGCCATGTGGGATGTTCGACGATCTTTGTCCCAATAGTTGTTTCGGCAAACGGTCTTATAGCGAAGAGTCTCGACCAACACCTCAAGAGACTCTCGCTGGATTAAGGGCCAGATACAGAAGGTAGTACTCCTCGGCACGCATTGTGAGGAGGTTCCTCTCTCTGCAGCCCTAACCACCGGTAGCTTGAGCCCTGCCCCGCTGCCGGCGGCACTCATAGGTTAGGTTTTTTATAATGTATATTTTTTGTATTAGTATTTTATTTTACTTTTATATTTGAATATTTATCATACAAAACCTATATGTACAGAAAATTAAATAAATATCAAAATAATAATAAAACAATACATTATAATGAAAGGAGTTAATGATATAACTATAATTTTATAATAATTTCACTTCCAATAAGTCCCCAGATTTTATTTTATTTATTAAAATCTGAACAGTGGGCAACAGACAGAATTGTGTGTGTAAAAAAGTTGATTGACCCTTATATTGTTATATTACAAGCTTTAGGTATATTAATCATAGGTAACGACTTATAACTATTATATAAAGGTACCTACTTACTGTAGTTGTCTTATCATCAAGTGATTTTTATTTCGTTTATATTTTGACGCGTTCATTGTAATCACGGTCTTATTTACTGTTGTGCGATGTGGACGTAACTCAAAAACTTGTTCCGAACGTTTGTGCTACACGGCCGCAACTCCGAAGTGTCTGAACAGCATGGTAGTTTTGCGTGCGATCGTCGCGGGCGCAAGCGGCGGACTGGCGAGTGGCCATATTGCAGGTAAGGGATAGTCGATTTTTGGAAATTTGCATAAGGCCACAAGTGCATTAAGAGGCTTTAGAGGATAGTTTTCCTTGTTTTTTTGAGTTAAGGTGGTAAATTAAACCCTTCTGACCACGAATCTGCAATAATATCAAAAATGAAAAATTTTGAGTTGCGGCCGTATAGCAGGCACTAGGCGAATATTGTGTTTGAAATATGTGAGTACATTAAATAATATTATTTTTTCTTAAAACTAACTCTATAGAAAATAGTAAAACGTAGAAAACACACAGGCATACATTTTTAGTGCACTCGCTTATTGAATAACAAATTAGTTATTATTTTGTGTATCTCTAAATATCTCATTAATACTGTAGAAGCATCCCCGTAACAAAAAGTTTTTTAATTTTCTATGGAAGATCGATTTGTTCGTAATCATTTTTAGATCAGAAGGTAGCTTATTGTATAGTTTCACAGCTTGATGACTCGCACAATGCACTGCAATCTTAAGCCTCGGACAGAAGTTGTACCTTTTGTTTTTTGTACGTGTGAGTAGTTGTAAGTCTTGTTCTACAGAGGTCTCCATCTTTGAATTATTTTTAAGGGACTCAGTGAGTAAAATTAAAACATATAAGAAAGGTACCGTCAGAATACCTAATTTCTTAAAATAATCTCTACACGAGACCCATTTTGGAATGCGAAACATGGTACGCACAGCTCTTTTTTGAATTATAAGAGCCCTATTAATATTGTATTGGAAACTATTACCCCAGAACTTAATACTATACCTCAACTTGGACTCTATTAAGGCGTAATAAACAACTTTAAGCTGATCGATTCCAATTACCTCCCTGAGACACCTTAAAGCATAGCACGCCGAAGCAATGCAAGCAAGAGAATCGATGCGGATACCAAGACATTTTACACAGTCTACGACATCTAAAATAGCTCCATTCATTAACACCTCAAGTTTTTTATTTTCCTTAGAGTTATACTTAAATAGCATTAGTTGAGTTTTGTCCGTGTTAACCCGTAAATACTGCAGCAAATACTGTTAACTTATAGTTTGGTACTGCATTACAAATAAAATCTATAAGGACGTTAGTAAAAATAATAAATAGTATAGGTCCCAAAATAGATCCCTGCGGAACACCTCTTTCTACATTGACAACTGTAGACCTTATACATTGTTCACAGCCATGTTCAACGCTTTTTTTTTCCACGAATTGTTTTCTATTCTTAAGATAGTTTAACAAAAGCTGATATACATTTCCTCTGATGCCGTAGAATTCGAGTTTACTCATAAGAATAGCGTGGTCGACTGTATCGAAAGCGGAGCTTAAGTCAATAAAAAGGCCTGCCACTCTTTTTCTTTCATTAAGTTGACTTACAATGTCGTCCACTAGAGAATCAATAGCATCAATGGTTCCTAGTTTTCTTTGAAAACCGAATTGCCTATGATTGATTATACAATTTTTTTCAAGGTGATCTGAAATACGTGACTGAGTAGTTCAAATATTTTTGAGAGTATTGGGAGTAGGGATATCGGCCGGTAGTTCTTAGGGTCAGATTTAGTTCCTTTCTTATAAATAGGTAGGACCCTAGCCTGTAAATAATCAAAAAGGGTGACATCACACTTTTGGGGTGTTACAACATCTCCTCTGGCAATCCGGGCCAATGCAGGCGCATTACCACGTATGCCACCAAGACCCTACTTAAGATCCACGAAATAAGTGACCGCTGGCTTTTTATACTCGGAGGGTATGCTGACGCCATCTATCGTTGTTTTTTAACAAACGACACCCACGTTTCAAGTTCGTTGAAATTAGCTTGACTAGAATGTGCTATCTTATTTTAGCCTCCTACGGCCCACCATACAATGAAATTTGTCAATGGAATATGAATCTATTACGAATTAAATAAAGTCACTTTTCTAACTTGATCATTAGTCATAAAAACAAAAGACATTCCACTTTACTTTCTTTGCACTAGATCTTAATTTGAATGGCCGTATTTTGTACTATTATTAGTACAAGGAAACTCAGGAGGCTACACATTTTTGCTGCATTAGCCCGGATTGCCAGAGGAGATGTAGTTCGAATCCTGCCTAAGACCGATAATTTTTTTTCGCTTTAATATAGTTTGAATTTCGTAACAGACGTTTCTGCTTGAAATAAAAAAAATGTTAATAATTCTTTTAAGATTTTTTTCTACTCGCGTACTACAAACCGCTAATATTGATATCGTTAATGGTATCAGAATACCACCTATAGCGTAACCGAAGCGGGAAACAATTATATAATGAGCGTTGCCATGGTAAGAACAGTTCTATAATAATTATTACAGCATTGTTATTACCATGGTTACGGTTATTCCAGATATCAGTCTTGGCGTTTAGTGAACACTTGAGATCCCAATTTGTATAATAAACCGTTAAAAATATTTTAATACCAATTACAAATACGTATATTTAAAACAAAATTAATTTTAAGACTAATTATATGTTTAAAGATACATTTTTATTAAATGACTACAAAAATAGATAGTTGAAATCCATCGATTTGTTTTTTGGTTACCATGGTTACATTCAATGTGGACATCAACAAAATGGCGTTTCGTTTGGCATTCTAACTTTTGTAATAAATTGTCAGAACTGTTTTTAGTAACTATTAAAATTTGCATGAAATTTGTTAACATTTACTTAACAATAAAATTAACAAACTATTAACGTCAATCGGAATAATAAAAATGACTTTCCTGACAAGTAGTTTATTCTAGCAGAAAAATCGAATAAAGTATAAGATAAAAGTTAGCGATTGTTTATTTTTGTCATTATCTTTTTAAACTTGTACAAAAAGTTATGAATGCAACGGTTCATAATTAGCTCTTAAGGTACCTACTCGTGCCTGTAATTAGAGCGCTCGCAAGCTCTCGCTCTAACCTCGGCACTCGTACCTTAAGAAGCTTCGTTATGTACCAGTTACATAAATAACTATAATAATTCACTTAGGAACAACAAGGCACCGGGTGATTACGGAATTACGGCTGAGCTTCTGAAAGCAGGTGGATTACCGGTTTTAAAAGCTCTTTAGAAGCTATTGATTTCGTCATAGCCCAGGGTAAAACGCCGCAAGCATGGCACGGGGACGTGGTGGTTCTTTTGTTCCAAAAGTGTGATAATACCCAGCTGAAGAATTCCCATCACGCTCCTAAGCCATGTTTATAAGCAGCTGTTCTCTAGAGTCATTACGAATCTTCTCGCACGCAGGTTAGACGATTTCCAGCCTACCGAACAAGCCGGTTTCCCAAAAGGCTTTAGCACCATAGACCACATCCACACGCTGCCGCAGGTTATACAGAAGACCGAGGAGTATAACCAGCCACTATACTTAGCGTTTGCGGACTATGAGAAAGCGTTCGATTCGATCGAAACATGGGCTGTGCTGCAGTCTCTTCAGCGGTGCCAAATCGACTATCGGTACATCGAGGTGTTAAAGTGTTTGTATAGAAACGCCACTATGTCAGTTCGCCTTCAGGACCGGAACTCGAAGCCTATCCAATTGCAGAGAGGAGTAAGGCAAGGAGATGTAATATCTCCGAAACTGTTTACTGCTGCATTGGAAGACGCTTTCAAGCTTCTGGACTGGGGGTGTTTAGGCATCAGCATAAATGGCGAATAGATCACTCACCGACGATATTGTCGTCATGACTGAGACCGTGGAGGACCTCGGTACAATGCTCGATGGCCTCAGCAGAGTCTCTCAACAAGTGGGTCTTAAAATGAACATAAATAAGACGAAAATCATGTCGTACCCACTCCTGTCAAAGTTGGAGACTACTCTCGAATTTGTTGATGACTATGTATACCTAGGACAAAGAATCCAGTTAGGTAAGTCCAACTTCGAGAAAGAGGTCAATCGGCTGGACAGCGTTCGGTAAGCTACGCACTTGTCCTAAATACCGCAGTACCTCAAGACAAGAGTCTTCGATCAGTGTGTGTTGCCAGTGATGACGTACGGATATGAGTCATGGTCGCTCACAATGGGCCTCATAAAAAGGCTCGAGGTCACTCAAAGGGCGATGGAAAGAGCTATGCTGGGTGTCTCCTTGCGAAATCGAATCAGGAATGAGGAGATCCGCAGGAGAACTAAAGTAACTGATATAGCTCAGCGAATTGCAAAACTTAAGTGGCAGTGGGCGGGACACATTGCTCGTAGAACCGATGGCCGTTGGAGCGGGAAGGTTCTAGAGTGGCGACCGCGAACCGAAAGACGAAGTGTCGGCACGTTTTCCACAAGGTGGACCGACGATCTGATAAAAGTCGCGGGAAACCGTTGGATGACAGCAGCAGAGGACCGATCGTTGTGGAAAACCTTGAGGGAGGCCTTTGTCCAGCAGTGGACGTCTTGCGGCTGATAATGATGAATAATGATGGATGAATAATTCGTTTTAAGCAAGATGATGTTAATTTACGACATGTTTATGATGAGCACGTTGGAAGCGATATGTCTTGGTCACAGTTTCGAGAATTGTGTGCTAAAGTATGGAAACTGCCATATAGTTACTTTGTTATAAATAAAGATTGCAGTCGTGATTCTAGATGCCATAGAATGGGTTCTGACACATTTATCATTATGAATTAACTATAATAATATATAATGCATTATTATGAAATATTTATTGCTTCATAGTGTAACGTTGCGTTTTTATCATGACTTAAACAAACCCAAACTCTAAGAACTTGCAATATTCTCGAGTATTTTTAAAGGCTGGTAACTAGATTGACTTTTGTTGGTTTTGCATTAGGGTTGTCAGCCTTTGATTTTGTTGGGACACAAAATAAACTTCAAAATTGATTACTTTATTTATTTTTCGTTAAATGTATGAAAGTATTTGCTGAAATCAAGTTTTGTAGGAATATAGGTTTCAAGAAGAACAGTAAATGGTTTCTTTCATAACCAACTGTTTTAATGTTTTGTAAATCAATAATACCACAGTTGGAAAGTAAGTCTTTTCAGGGTAAATTCCGGGGTAAATATTGTGGGAGAATTTCTTCATTCGAGGGTGCTCCAGGGTGCTCCCGTCGTTGTGTCCTTGAGCCATATTAGCGAGATTCGGCATACAACAGGCGCTCTAAGATGTGCGAGAGAAGAAGCTTGATTCATCTTGTGCAGGACGGAGGTCCTAGTTGTGATAAAAGTCTCCTGTGGCTTATGTGGCAGAGCAGCAGCCGATTTAAGTATTATTTTGTGGCAGTAACAAAATCGTAAGTGCATAGACTAATCGAAGCAATTTGGTTCTTTCCAGCTGGATGGGATTAAGAAATATTTAGAGAGATATTTAGAAAGATTAAGGACAATAGGCATAATTTGGATTTCATACAGTTTGTGTAGGGATATTACTTCTGGCACCTTAAATATTTATCCGGGTGATTCTACTAATTTTGGTACTTCGCAACTGTTAAGTTTATGCTTGCTTCCCTTTTCTTCAGAGCTTTGAAAGCACATGTTTAGTAAATTTCACTTCGCACAATAGATTTAGTCTGCGAATAAATAAGTTAAGGTTTGCTAAATTTTGTGTTATTTAGTAATGCGGGCTAGGATGTTTTACTAGCCGCCCTTTTGTGTAGCAAGTCCTTGACTATTTTCTTCTTTTGCCTTCTGCAACAAGCTTCTTAAAGCTCTTCAATGTTAGGGGATCTTACTGCTTACGCCGCTTGAACATTCTATCTTCGTGCGCTTACTGTGCGGTTTGCATTATGGAGTCTGCATAGAGTCGACGCCCAGGGCATCGTGTTTCGTCTCACACTGCCCTGATCCTGTCTGCAGCCAGACAGCCCTTTGCAGTAAGTTCACTTCAGATTGAGGTCTGTGAATTCATTATTTAATTAAAACTTTAGGGAATTGGGATTTAAAAGTAAATGTAATATTGGAATTGATGGCATTAGGTTCCTTAGGGACTAACCAATTTTAGCATAGATAATTGTGAACCTATCATAAGAACCATAGTGTTTTAAGCACGACCCATGCTCAGCGAAAGCTGAGCTTTTATTTATTATAATGTCTAGTCGCTTCAAACCAAAGGTTTGCAATTAAGTTATTTGTAAATGTCTACAGAAAGAGTAGGAATAAAGATTGTGTTCAACTTACTAACTCGTTTCCTTTAGCTCCATCAGATATACCCACTTTTTATCCAAAGGTCACGCCGGACATTGTTATTTTGAGTTTCGGTTTAGCATTTAGCACCTTTCGTTTACGACGTGTTCCTTCTATTGGCCGGGTCAGGAAGGCATGTCGCAATGGCGCCCACTTATTTTGAATAATTTCGCATTATTCTGAGTGACTTTTGGTTAAGATTGGGTCTATTTCGTTTAGGTAATCTTATGCCATCAAAATCCATTTTTTTCCACTTGTATTGTGCCACGTAGACACTATATTGTGCTTGATTTTAGTGTTTTTTAGTCTTTTGAGACAATTTCACGTTCATTTTCACAATGTAACTTTAGTTGTGCACTAATTTTGTGATATTTAGTTGAAAACTTTCCATACCTAACCTTCAACTAGAACATTTTGATTGACAAGTGAAAGTGACAATTTCATCCGTTAATATTTGAAGCTCTAGTGAGTGTATGTATAACAAAATATATCTCTTATTGTGTACCTTTCAGATTGTGAGACTGTGTTTAAAATGCAACATTTCATACCTAATACTAAATTTTATACCTAAATTTATTGAAAGTGAAAATTTAGACACAATTTTTTTTGCTCATGAATAGGTTTGGACTTATTATTAAAAGATAAAAGATAAAAGATGTTTATTCAGTAAGTAGGCCGCACGGGCACTTTTACACGTCAATAATCTACCAGCGCTTCGCAAGAGACCACTGCTGAGAAGAAACGCCGCAAGAAACTCAACAGTCAGTCGTTTTTTAAACATTTCTTATGATATGATATTATACAACGAAAAATAAAACTTAACCTAGTATTATATAAAACAATGAATGTAACAAAAATACGTCTATATATATCATGCGTAGTTGAGCAGGAAAATGTGTCAAAACTCAAAATTTCTACAAGAACTCATAAATAGTAAATATAAGAAATAAATAAAAATTAAAAATTATACTTACCTATGACGGTGCAAAACAACACATAATTAGTTTCGATACATTCCCCTACAGAAACCGTGTCCCCTAGACAATACACAATGTTTATATATTGGTATGATTAGGTTATTATTAAGATATTTAGGTGTTTAATTTAGGCCAAGCATTTTTATCTGTTAGATAGTCTTCGACCCTATAGTAAGCTTTAGACATCAACGACTTTTTCAAGTAATTTTTAAGTACTGGAAATGGTAACTTTAAAACTTCGTCAGGTAATTTATTATAGAAATGAATGCATTGACCTACAAATGATTTATATACCTTACGGACACGAAATTTTTTAATAGCAATTTTATTCTTATTTCTTGTATTCAAATTATGTATGTCACAATTCTTAATAAAAGAGTCTTGATTTTTAATGACATAAATAATATTCTCATAAATAAATTGTGATGCTACTGTCAAAATATTAATTTCTTTAAATAATAATCTTAAGGAATCACGGGAGTTTAGGTTATATATAGAACGAATGGCTCTTTTTTGTAACACGAAAATAGTTTGTATGTCAGCAGCTTTTCCCCAAACAAGAATACCGTACGACATAACACTATGAAAATAACTATAATAAACTAAGCGAGCTGTCTCAACATTGGTAAGTTGTCTAATTTTCCTAACAGCATAAGCTGCCGAACTTAATTTACCTGCTAGTACTGCTAAATGGGGACTCCATTGCAAGTTTTTGTCTATAGTTATTCCTAAGAAAAGTGCCTTATCCACCATTTCCAAACACTCATCATTTAGAAAAATACTAGATTCTACCGGTCTAACATTAGGCAAAGCGAACCTAACACATTTAGTTTTCTTAGCATTAAGTAGCAAATTGTTACTAGTAAACCAATTAAGTACTTTACCTAGCGTCGCGTTTAACCTACTATAATCAACGGATTTTCGGTCTACCTTGAAGATCAATGATGTATCATCAGCAAATAGCACAATATCGCAAAGGCTAACTACCGCGGGTGGTAAGTCATTTATATAAACGAGAAATAAGAAAGGACCTAATATAGAGCCCTGTGGCACACCCAGTTTAACAGCCGCTCCAATGGACATTGTTTGGTTTACAACAACCGTTTGTGTTCTATCACTAAGATATGAAGACATAAGATTTAGAGAATTATTTGACAGACCATAATGTTCTAATTTTAATATAAGAGTCGCGTGATCTACACAATCAAAAGCTTTGGAAAGGTCACAAAAAATTCCTATTGCATCACAAGATGTCTCCCAAATATTGTATATATATTTAATGAGTATAGATGCTGCATCAGTTGTGGATCGTCCTCTGGTGAAGCCGAACTGATTACTGTTAAGCAGTTTATTTCTATTGAAGTGACCTAACATATCTTTTAACATTAACTTCTCAAAAACTTTACTTAAAACAGGTAGAATAGAAATGGGTCGGAAATTCGTTAAATCACTCCTCTCGCCTGATTTAAAAAGTGGTAGGACTTTACTATATTTCATAAGATTTGGAAAGACCCCCTCTAAAATGCAATTATTGTAGATTAAAGCTAAGTGAGGTGCAATTATATCTATGACATGGTGGATGACTTTAACTGACGTTCCCCATAAATCCTCCGTTTTTTTCAAACTGAGCGATTTAAATGCCTTAATAATAGAAACTGAATCTACGTGGGTAAAATCAAAGCTTATATTACATTTAGTCACATTAGCACAAAGTAATTTTTGAGCTCCAATCGCAGATGATTGAAGACATTTCGTGGTATTAATGGCTATGGTGGAGAAAAAATCTTCGAACGCTAAGGCCACGTCTTTATTTGATGTGATTTGTTTGTCACCCTTGTTTAGGGTGATTTGATTATCGCGAGTTTTTGTATTACCCGTTTCTCTATTTATAATTTTCCACACAGTTTTTACCTTATTGTCAGAAGCTTTGAGTTTAAGACTTAAGAAATTTGACTTAGCAGTTAAGCAAACTTGCTTAAAGGTCCTCGAATAATTCTTAACGTAAACTACGAAGTCATCGTTCTTGTTCTCCTCTCTCTCTCTATATAGTTCATAAAGCCTATTTCTACTTCTATGAATGCCTACAGTAGCCCATTCACTAAACTTGGTTTTTGACCCAGAAACAGTTTTCATCTTGAAATTGTTATTAAACTGGTGAAGAATTACACCGAACAAATCATTATAAATACTATTAGAATCCTTATGTGAAAAGGATAACCCACAGATATTACTCTGAACTTTATTTTTAAATAAATCCAAACGATTACTGGTTATGGGTCTGTATGTTATTGTCTGTGGTTCTTGATGAACATCATTTAAAAAAGAAGCCTTTTGGCCACTATGATCAGAATTAAAGCAATTAAATATTTCCTTATCCAAACATTCGCAATTACAAAAAATATTGTCTAAACAGGTTGCACTTGAAACACCTATCCGTGTAGGTTCAAAGAACAAATTATCTAAGTTAAAAGATTTAAATAAACTTAAGATTTTAATAGTATTATTTGACGATTCAAGTAAGTTAACATTAAAGTCTCCACAAACAATAACATGCTTTTGGGTTTTAGATGCTAATTTTAACACATTTTCCATACTGGATTCAAATGTGCTGAAATCAGCCGATGGTGGTCTGTAAACACAAATAATTATGTAATTTTCTAGTTCTACGCTAGAAATTTCTACAAGCCTTTCTATCGATAGCCTAACAATATCTTTCCTTTCTTTTGATTTTACTGTACTTTTAACAATTATTAAAGAACCACCATGAATGGCGGATTTTCTGGCAAAAAAACTAACTAATTCAAAATTAACAAAATCAAAAATTAATTGATCAGGTCTAAGCCAATGTTCAGTGATACACATAATTTGTACATTTTCAGTATCTAAAAATAATCCTATTTCTAATTCTTTGCTGGAAAACCCTTGAATATTTTGATGAATTATATTTATACTCAAAGGTGTTTCCGCTGTCCTATAATTTAGTTTAAATGATTAGGAATTGCATTTGTACCACTATTATATCTATTTGGCTCTATATTAAAAGTCAAAAGTTCTACCAAAGTCAAAATATATTTCTTTGGCAAATGAATTTTTTCAGATGTTAGCGTGAGGCGCTTGATGAATTTATTTAGGTCGAAGAAATGATATTTGCTATTATAACATATAGCATTATACATCAAAGAATTTAAGTGTGCTACTTTATTATTATAATTATATGGCATATTTTGTGAATATGGTAATGCACAAATTATAATTTTACCTATTCCGGCTTCTTCGATAAGGTTTAATGTTGATATTAATCTATCTACACTAGACTTATCTATACCAAGACTGTTTCCTACTAAAATCACTAGAGTAGTAGAACTGTCATAACTTCCCTTTGATATTAAATGACATAATTGCATAAGACTTGCATTATGATAACAATAATTTGTAACATTTTGTCTCAATTTATTACTTAACATAGAACCCATTCCAGACCCTATCTGATCAGAATAAATAATAGTTTTATTGTTACTAATTTGTCTAGGGGACTCATTTAAAACTACTTTTGGGGTACATAGCTTAGAAGTATCAAGAGCCACATCTGGCTGAATCACAGCTGTTGGTAAAGATCCTAAACAATTACAATTACCAATGCCATTATTAATTAAAGAATTAAAACGCTCCTCATTATATTTACTACTCTCCAACAATTGTGTGAATGCCAGCATGTGCTCCTTGATTTCGCTTTGAGCTGTTGAGTATTTTAATGACATATCCTCAAGTTTATTTCTTAATCTACTTATCTCAGCATTTAGTTTATGAATACTTAAATCATGTTCAGTCATATCTGAATCTAATTTTTCATTGCATTTTTGAACCCTATTTTTCATAACCGTTAACTCTAATTTCATTTTAGAATAGTTTTTAATACACCTCTGAGTTTTAATTAACTTTTGAGTACGCCTTATGTATTTGTTTATATTAACATATTTCTTTAACTTATTGTTACTGTTAAAAAATATAAGGTTCTTAATGTTACTGTCCTTGTTATCCTTATTACCTAACATCTCCTGATACAAATTTTGTGTAATAGAACTGTCATAACACTCACGTTCTCTCCGTAGGTAATTTAATTCCTCATTAGCAGCACCAAGTTCTTCTTCGAGGTTAATTATTCGGTTCAGTGCTACTTCATGGGTAGAAGCGCACTGGTTAAAGTTATCTACCAGGGTCTGCAACTGCTCCACCCTATCTTGTGAATCGATAAGTTTGTAATCGTATTCGACAAGGTCGTTCCTTAGCACTGTGTTTTTAGCCAACATTTTCTTTTGCTCTTCCTCGCAATCTTCCCTTTCCCTAAGTAACTGGTCATTTAAGGTATTTGCAGCTTGCAGCTCTTTCAAGGTAGCCTTAAGTTGTATCTCAAGCTGGCGTGTAGTGGCTTTGCGCGATTTGATGTTCGATGCGGCCATGGTTTCACAGTTACTCCACAATCACACTGAAAGATATTAAACTAGTGAGTAAGTGGAGGAGGAGGATTTAATAAAGTACCTATATAAAAACCTTACAATTGTGCAAGTCAATATAACAGTTTTAGTTATGGAACCATTAAGCATTACATTTACTTTATAAACTGAAAAAAATATAAGTACCACATACTTACATAATTGTTCGTAACGGTTACACACTACTGTTCATAAGTGTTGCACATGAAATAAAACACTAGTCAAGCATATAAAGATTTTATTAATTCAAAACTGTACAACTAAGAACACATTTTGGTGTTCATATTATGAAACTTTAGTATAATAAACATAGGTAATACCTAAATAGTTATTCATGAACCTTTAGTACTGTATATTTAAAAATAATTTCATTTTGTGACGCAGAGTAACAAGGTTATAGTTATAAAATAGATATTTTAAGTGTTTTGTGAGCCATTTATTCCAATTTAACGTTCAGAATATTAGCAATCATCGAGTGACAAATACAATTTCATTCACTATGGAAAGATGAATTAATTTATGAAGTGACAATTAGATCTGAAACACCATCAAATACTGTTGATTCTCTAGCTAAGGAAACAACTTAGAATTTTATATGAGGAATGCCCCTCAGAAGCTATTTTGGATACAGAGCTGTCAGTCGACTCAGAATTTAAAATTGTAAAAGATAAATTAACTGAACTGGGTACAGTTGTAAATAAATACACTCAGACACAAGACAAGTAGGTATTCACTTAATAGGTCAAAAGCACTGGGTTATCATTTATTTCACAGATTATCACGAATTCAAGTTCAGGTTGACACGGCTAAATATGCAATTAAGGCAGAACTTATGTTAAAGCTTGAGTCACTTTTAGCAAAGATTGAAACTTCTGAGCCTTCTTCTTGTTTGGTTGACAACAACCCATCACATTCTTCAGGTTTACCGGTATAACAAGGTGATCCACAATTTGAGTGTTCAGGTGATAGGAATATTTCAAAGTGGGGGTTGAAATTCAACGGCACCACTGATGCTAGATCTTTTTTAGAGCGTGTAGATGAACTTAGGTTAGCATTTGGTGTTTCTGATACTAAATGGTTCAATTCAGCGGCACAACTCTTTGTTGATAAGGGTTTATTATGGTTTCGCGGTATCAAGCACCAGGTGTCTTCATGGAATGAATTAAAGGCAATTTTATTGCAAGAGTTTGATCCCACTGATTATGATTATAGGTTAATAAGTGAAATAAGGTCGCGTACACAGGGAATTGATGAGCCAATAAACATCTATTTTGCTATTATGACTTGTATGTTTGAGCGTCGTAGTTCACCGTTGTCTGAGGGAGAGAAATTGGAAATCTTGCAGCACAATATTCGTCCTCATTTCTCACAACAGCTGGCGTTAGTCAATGTTTGTTCAGTAGCTGAATTAAAGCAACATTGTCGGAATATTGAGGCAGCTCGCCAGCGTACTGAGATTTTTTCAGAGCCGAAGTCGACATCCAACATTTTGGGCAGTGACTTTATGTATAAAGGGAAGTCGAAGAATGTTAATTCACTTTCAGTTAGCACTGCCAAGGGTTCTGATAGTACTTCAAAGTCGTGTTCTGCATTTTCACACCGACCAAATACATCGAATGTTAAGAAGCACACAGCTGTTCCATTCACACATGAACAAACACCGATTTGTTATAAATGCGGCGGAACTCGAAATATTTTTAGATTTTGTAAGGAGTAGTAAATTATTGGGCATTCTGGCCCACCTCGTTCGATCGGGCGAAAATTTCGCCCTCCTCACTCGTGTGATCCAAATGCCCAATATTATTTTGTGGATTTCAAAATTTGGGTTTGCGCGAAATGAAATTCATGCATGCATGCTGTCCCACCTTTTTCAATATCGAGCGAATTCGCCCTCCTCACTCGTGTGATCCAAATGCCTGACATTATTTGTGGATTTCAAAATTTGGGTTTGCGCAAAATGAAATAATCGCACTAACGTGCGCGTTTCGCAACATGTAACGGAAATTAGGTTTGTGCTTAAAATAAAATTATCTCTCGCGTTAACATGCGTATTAACCAAAAAACACGTCGTAACGTAAATTGGGTTTGCGCAAAATGAAATTATCGCGTTAACGTGCGCGTTCGCAACGGGAATTATTAGCTAAAAACAATCGCATCAAAATTGTTATATATATGTGGCGTTAGTTCCCACGGTTGAATTTCAAAAATATTGTGAAAATGAAGAAATACTTAGCCCAAACGAAGCTAACTATAACTCAATCATGATATTTGATGATGTGGCTTGTGAAAACCAAAACAACATAAGGGATTACTTTGCAATGGGAAGACATAAAAATATTGATAGCTTTTATTTAAATCAAACGTACAGTAAAGTACCAAAACAATTAATAAGGGATAATGCTAATTTAATATTTATTTTTAAGCAAGGTGATGTTAATTTACGTCATGTTTATGATGAGCATGTTGGAACCGATATGTCATGGTCGCAGTTTCGTGAAATTTGCGCTAAAATATGGAGCGCACCTGTCAGCTACTTGGTTATAAACAAGGATTGTAACAAAAATTCTGGATGTTATAGAATGGGGTTTGATACATTCATTATTGTAGATTAATATACTTAAGTACATACTTATTGAATAGTATTCGAATAATCGTTTATTATATAGGTTTTCGGTGGGATAGGCGTCGTGAGCATTGGGCTGCTACCTATCTAGGAGAAGGAAAACTCCGAATTCAAACCCGGCGGGATAGGCGTCGTTAGCATTGGGCTGCTACCTATCTAGGAGAAGGAAAACTACGAATTCAAACCCGGCGGGATAGGCGTCGTTAGCATTGGGCTGCTGCCTATCTAGGAGAAGGAAAACTCTGAATTCAAACCCGATCCTGCAGTATGGACCATGCTAGCGCTATTTCAACGGATTTTACCTCAGGAGGGTACTGGCAATGCCAGAGAATCTCTCCCCAGGCCTAGCCTTGGCAGCCCTTCGTACTCTGGGGGGGGGCAAAATAGTGAAAGGATGTTCAGATCCCTCCGGGGATCGGAACGGTGGCGATGCCGTTTGCCACGCGTCACGCCGTGTTCGAAGGGGGATTGGCAAAAAGCGGGCCGCAGAAAGCCGCCTTGCTACGATGAATGTTTGTGGAGGAATGGAACATAAATTAGGTGAGGTATGTATGATGATGAAAGAGAGAAAAATAGATATTCTATGTGTGACTGAGACGAAGAAAAAAGGGGTGAGTACGTCCACACACGGAACCTTGACGGCATTGTGGTCCGGGGTTCCGGTATCCGAGCACGGTCGTCAGGGAGTTGGTATCGTACTCACAGAGCGAATGGCTGAATGTATGCCAGAGCATGAATGTGTGAGCCCAAGACTTCTCTGGGTGAGACTCAAGGTAGGTATCACCCGTTTATTCGTAATTGGGGCTTATGCCCCCGATACGAATAAATCGAAAAAAGAGCGGGAGAAGTTTTGGGAAAGTCTGCATGAGGTTTTAACAAAATGCAAGGAGAATGAAAGGATTATTTTATTAGGCGATTTTAATGGTTGGACAGGCGTGCAAAGGGATGGTTATGAATCGGTACTAGGAAAGTATGGTGATGAGCGAGTGAACGAGAATGGCATATGCCTTCTAAATGTATGTTTGGCTAAGAATCTCTGCGTGACAAACACTTTGTTTGATCACAAAGAGATTCATCAGTATACGTGGAGACGTCAGAATGAGAAGTCTATGATAGACTTGATGATTGTGGATGAACGTTTGCGTAACAAAGTCGTAGATACCAGAGCATTTCGGGGGGTTAGCGTAGGTTCAGATCACTACTTAGTGGTAACACGAGTAAGGGGTCTGTTCACACGTTGGCGCCATCGTGTTCCCGTACCGACAACTGCGTTAGAGAGGATAAAAGTAGAAAAATTGAATGATCAAGTTATAAAAGATGAGTACGTAAGGAAGCTGAAAGATTGTTTTGAATGTGTTAATAAGATGAATGACAGTGAAGTTGAGAATGATATAAATAATGTATGGGAGATTATGAAGAATGGAATGGTTAAATCGGCCATTGAAGTATGCGGTGTAGTAAAGAGAAGAAAGAGCAAGAATGAACGTCCGGAATGGTGGGATAGAGAGGTAAATGATGCAGTGAAAGAAAAGAAAAAGTGTTGGTTGGATTTTATAGCTGTAGAGTCAGCACAAGATCTAAGCAACAGAAAGAAAGAAGAGTATAATAGATCAAAGAAAAGAGTGAAAGAAGTTGTAGCTAGAAAGAAAGATTTACTGAATGAAAAGTATGATAGGAGTTTCTCTGACAATTTCCAGTCGAATATTAAACTCTTTTGGAGCTTGATAAAATCGGCTCGGGGGAAATCAGAGAAAACTAAATTAAGAGCGGTGAGGGATGAGTGTGGAGACTGGATATGTGCGGAAGAAAAAATGCTTGATAGATGGAAAAGTTATTTTGAAAGTTTGTTTGAATGCGAAGATGTTCCTCTTGAGCCAGAAAACATGAGTAAGGATGCAAGTAGCGAAGATGAAAGTGTGATTAACATGAGTGAAATCGTGAAAGCTTTAAAAAGTATGAAAGCGGGAAAGTCGGCAGGTTGTGATAGAGTGTCGATAGAAATGCTGAGGAGAGGGGATGGCGTAGTGGGTAGTCTATTGTACCGCCTTTTCAATGCATGTTGGAGTAGCGGCCGAGTCCCGGAAGATTGGGTCAAAGCCGTTATCGTCCCTCTGTATAAAGGAAAGGGGTCACAGCAAGACTGCAAAAACTACCGCGGTATCAGCCTCCTTAGTGTTGTCGGCAAAGTATATGCGAAGATTTTAATTGAAAGGGTATTGAATGTTACGAATGACAAAATCTGGGATGTACAAGCGGGATTTCGAAAGGGAATGGGATGTACGGATCAGGTCTTTTCACTACGGTCTATCACAGAAAAGTTCTTGGCTGTCAACCAAAAGGTTTTCTGTGCTTTTGTGGACCTGGAAAAGGCCTATGATAGGGTAGATAGAAAGGAGTTGTGGAAGGTGCAGTCTATGTATGGAGTGAGCAGCAACCTGGTGCAGGCTTTGAGGTCCCTTTATGAGGGCTCCAGAGCCTGTGTCAGGATCAATGGGGCATATTCTGCCTGGTTTAATATCTCTCGAGGTGTTAGACAGGGGTGTGTTGCCTCACCATGGCTGTTCAATCTATTCATGGACAGTTGTATGCGAGATTTTAAAGAGTATGATAAGGGTTTGCGTATGCAAGAGTTGCTAATCAAATGCCTCTTATATGCCGATGATCAAGTTATACTTGCTCCATCGGTACTTGAGTTGCAGGAGATGGTGACAATGATGAATGAGGGATTTAAGCAAAAGGGGATGAAAGTAAATGTTGCCAAGACCAAGGTCATGGTGATAGAGAAGGACGAGGAGATGACAGAGTGCGTAATAAATGTAAATGGTGAATTAGTAGAGCAAGTGAGTGAATTTGTGTACCTGGGAAGTATGTTTACAAGAGATGGTAAGTGTGAAAAGGATGTCGAGAGGAGGGTGAATGCGGGAAATCAAATAAATGGGGCCCTGTACTCTTTTGTGAGCAGAAAGGGCGTTTCACAAAAAGCCAGACTGGCTGTTCACAATGGAGTGCTAGCCCCTACACTGATGTATGGTAGTGAAAGTTGGGTGTGGCAGGACAAGCATGAAAGTCGTATAAATGCAGTTGAAATGCGCTCTTTGCGTAGTATGTGTGGTGTGAAACTAACTGATAGAGTAAGAAATGAAGAAGTCACAGAGAAATGTGGACTAAAGGAAGATGTAGTGACTAAGATTAAAAAGGGCATGCTTCGATGGTTCGGTCATTTGGAAAGGATGGATGAAAGAAGATTGACGAAAGAGATATACAGAGCTAAAGTGAGTGGAAGGGTCGGAAGGGGCCGCCCTAGGCGTACTTTTTCGAATCAAATCGGAGAAATACTGGAAAAGGGCCGAATTTTAAGTACCCGAAACCGACGTGCGTGCATGACTCGATGTATGAATGTGGAAGAAGCGAAAGAGATTTGTCAAGATCGTAGCAGGTGGAAAGAAGTGGTCTCTGCCTACCCCTCTGGGAAACAGGCGTGATTTAATGTATGTATGTATGTATGTATGTATGTTTATTATATTAAATGAATCCAAAGAGAACGAACATGAGCTCGAAAGTCGAGAAAGTTAATGAAGATAAAGTGCTAAAGGAAAAGATACTCCGGTCAGCCGAAGCAGTTAAAAAGAAGGTTAAACTTATTCGCGATGTAAAAACAAACAATGATATGATCCTGGAATCTGTTTTAAAACCAATTACAGAACCGCTTAATGAAATAGTTAAAGTTAAAAATGAGAATAATTACTTCAATACTAATGATGATGATTTTGATGACGGATTGCAATGGGGAAAGTTAGTAAAAAGAATTAAATATAGCCCAAGTGAAGAAAAGAAGGAATCTATAACTGATCAAACGGTTGTGAGGATTTTTTCTCAATCTAGCCTTGTTAATAAAAATGATGAGGATGAGACATCAAAAGATAATGAAAGTGATGTAAGCGATGAAGTGGAAAGTGAACATTTTAATGATCAGGATTCTTCAAATAATATTTCATTTAAGACGACTGATTCTTACGCTTCTCCTCGTGACGATCCTAAATTTCAAAAGCAATATATTACCAACTTAAATATACGTTTTGGTATTCGAACGGAACGGGACAAGCTAATGTTGGGAACCTGTCCGGTATACACTACAAATGACAAAAAACTGAAAGTAAATGGTCATACTTACTATTTAACGCCAGGTTTATTCGAACTGCTATATAAGAAAGTACCGGATTTAGATATTATAACTGAGGATGATAGATGTAATTATAAAACCTTATTATTAGAAACTAATGCACATAGAAGAGAGTTTAATCCTAATAAACCAATAAAAAGCAACAAAGGCATGAAATATTTATGTGTAATAAGTAGAGTTGGGATTTTTGGTGGCAATTTTGAACAGAGTGCAGTGGAGTCGTTATTATAGATACTTTTATGATTGAATGAATGAATGAATGATAATGAATGACAAAAAAATAGTAAGTAACATTACTTTTTATAAACAAACAAATTGATTATCCTATACTGGAAGTGAGGTATTAGAGTAAACCAATAGGTTTTTGAACACAACTATCTATCTATGATGTTGAATAATTAGCAATTGGAATTAAAGTTTCAAAATCTTGCATGTTATCCTCATCTGATGTTAAAATTTTGTTAAGATTATGAAATGCATATACTGTGGCAATCTGTTCCATATTTTCTGGAGTAAAGCGATTTCTTAACTTGTTAAAAATCCATTTATGTGTCGAGAATGATCGCTCAACATCCACCGATGTTAATTTAGCATGCTTTAGAATCTGAGTATGATTTCCAAAATCTACCATATCTCTCACTTCGTAAAAGTCTGGACTTCTATTCAGTACATATTCCAGCTTATTTCGCACAGTCTCAGTTCCGTGCGAGTTCAGTGTACTTGTTACAATGTCAATTATTAGGAGACTTTCATCTATTGAAATATTTGTACATTCTAATTGTTTTATTGAATCTGGTATAATTTCGTAGCAATCTTGTATAAATTTTAACTTATACAAGATTGCTACGAAATTCATTTTATTTATTATTTAAGGTCACGTCGACAACGTTTCGTAAATTATGTGTTGCTTCCGAAAATTAATGAGACTACGATTTGTGTGAATTGTCAAGATTGACAATATAAAAATGTCATAGTGATTGACTTTATTTGAAGATAATTTTTAGTCAACCAAAAAGGTATAATATTTGATGAAATGATCAGGCGATTGGTAGCTTGAGTAAGTGGAAAATTTAATTCGAGTCGTAAAATAATTTAATGGAAATCGTTTACGTATAATTTTACATAAGTTAAGATTTGTACCATTCAGTCATTCATTCAATTATAAAAAGTAAATAATGACGACTCCACTGCATTTCTTGTCCAAAAATGCCACGAGAATCCTAACCCTAGTAATAAGACCTCTTTTTAAATTAGCTAAAGAACGTTCAGTAAGTGGTGAAGGATTACCGACGATGAAAAATGTTAAAAACGATGTGTCATATCGCGGTGTAAAAACCAGATGAACGTATCTACATTTTTTTTTGTCAAAACGTCGTTTTGGCATTTCATGCAGAAGCACATTCTGAACCTTTTCATGCAAAAAAAACGATTTTTGTTTTTTTTGTAGTTACGTTCATCTGGCTTTTACACCGCGATATGTATATTGGGATAACCCAAACGAATTAGTAGAAAGGTTAAAATTACTTATAGCTTCTCGTGATGCTGGTAATACAGGATTGGACAATGAAATCATATCTACAGGGTGATAGGAAATTCGCCGTATTCCTTGAAAGGGGTTATTCTACAGCTCATTTGTAATGATTTAAGTCCAGTCAACCAGGGGTCCAAACTCATTGGTTTTCGAGTTATTCACGTATTTAGATTTTTCTTAAAAATACCCGGCTTTCGACCTAAATCTAGAAATTGTGTAAAAACTTCGTCATTTAGACATAAAAAAAAGCATTTTTTAAATAGCCAATGAACTACTTATTACGAAAATTAAAAAAAAATGCCTTAAAAAGTCGGAAGTTCAAGTAATTATTTTCCAAATTTTGTAACATTTTAAAGCATAACTAAAAAAAAAAGTACAACACTTCGCGTACAAATTACAGGAATAGTTTGCTCAATTCATAAGCTTTCTAAAAAGGTACAATTTATGACATTTTAAAATTAATTTTAACTAAAAAATTTACAATTAATAAATAATAGCAGAACAGGTATAAGACTTGACTTAGCGTACTTGACTCTAAATGGGTTTGTTTGTGCCGTTTTAGGTTCTCCGAGGGCTTACTTTGTCTTCAGTGTCGTATCTCAACTTATCTTCTTGAGGTAGAAGGCACAGCGGATTGCCTTTGGTGACACACACAAAGGGTCATTAGGTCAATTAATTTAATTTGTTTGTTTCAAAAATTCTAGTACGTGGGGTTTTTTGCCTTCTCCTTCTCCTTCGCTTGATTTTTTTGGGTTTTGACCTTTGGGAGCCCAAAAGTGCAGATTGTGGTAGTTTTTTATCCCGTCACGGTCGAAATTGGATTCATCTGTCCACAAAATTCTCTTCAGGTACTCGGGATCTTCGATATCTGCATTAATTAAAAGTTGGCAGAAATCCATCCTTCTCGCTGGGTCTCCCTCTTCAATAGCGTGTACTGGAGTGTAATGATACGAGTACTGCCGAGCTGAGTGCAGTGTAAACCACACCTTCCACTGAGACATACCGAGCCGGTTAGCGACAATTCTCGTCGAAGTAGTGCCGTCTGCCCGAAAACACTGAAGGATTTCTTCTACTTCAGCAGGATCATGTCGAGGTCTTCCAGCGTCAGCTTGGCGCCGTTGAACTGATCCTCTTTCCCGAATAAGACGGTACGATGAACCAAACATCATCATTACGCGAGGTAAACGGCGGTTAGGGTAACGACGTTGGTATTTCGACCGTGAAGGGATAACAAAGTACCATAATCTTCACTTTTGGGCTCCCAAAGGTCAAAACCCAAAAAAATCAAGCGAAGGAGAAGGAGAAGGCAAAAAACCCCACGTAATAGAATTTTTGAAACAAACAAATTAAATTAATTGACCTAATGACCCTTAGTGTGTGTCACCAAAGGCAATCCGCTGTGCCTTCTACCTCAAGAAGATAAGTTGAGATAAAACACTGAAGACAAAGTAAGCCCTCGGAGAACCTAAAACGGCACAAACAAACCCATTTAGAGTCAAGTACGCTAAGTCAAGTCTTCTACCTGTTCTGCTATTATTTATTAATTGTAATTTTTTTAGTTAAAATTAATTTTAAAATGTCATAAATTGTACCTTTTTAGAAAGCTTATGAATTGAGCAAACTATTTCTGTAATTTGTACGCGAAGTGTTGTACTTTTTTTTTAGTTATGCTTTAAAATGTTACAAAATTTGGAAAATAATTACTTGAAAATCCTTTTATTTGAAAAAAATTCAACTTTTTTTGGCATTTTTTTTTAATTTTCGTAATTATTAGTTCATTGGCTATTTTAAAAATGCTTTTTTTTATTTCTAAATGACGAAGTTTTTACACAATTACTAGTTTTAGGTCGAAAGCCGGGTATTTTTAAGAAAAATCTAAAAACGTGAATAACTCGAGAACCAATGAGTTTTGACCTCTGGTTGACTGGACTTAAATCATTACAAATGAGCTGTAGAATAACCCCTTTCAAGGAATACGGCGAATTTCCTATCACCCTGTATAAAGCAGTTACTTTACTATTATCGTTAGTCGAAGCAGAACTTTTGGCGTAAAAATATATCATAAAATGAACATAGATAAATTTGGTCACCATGTTCATAAACGTTTACGTGTAGCAGGTGTATCTGAAGTCAACGAACTTAAAAGTCAGGCTTTGCTTCGTTCAGAAGACGGAGATTTTGATTTACAATCACTGAGATTAAAAGGTGCTGCTCATCCTTTGTCGGCTGATGATGCAGTAAATAAGGAGTACGTCGATCAGCTCGTTCAGAACATTTATGACAAGAAGTATCTAGATTCTGTAATCAAAGTTATAAATTCTCAAATACATCAGCTTGCAACTCAGTTGAAATTGAACTTTTATACAAAAAACGAGGTAGATAACATTGTAAAACAATTAAGCAATGGCAAAAGAACAAGTAGTGAACGAGATCCACAGATCAGCTCGTAAAAACTTTAAGCGACGAGCAGTTGTTTTAAAAGGCATTCACGATTTGTGGCAAGCAAATTTGATTGACTTACAAAAATTCCATAAAATAAATAAAGGAAATAAATATATTTTAGTTGTCATTGATGCATTTTCAAAGTACGCGTGGTGTATTCCAACAAAATCGAAAACTAGACAAGAAGTTAAAAATGCATTTCAACAAATTGTAAAGTCAGCAACCCAAATTCCTAGAAACTTGCAGACAGACTTTGGAAAAGAATTTTACAATAGTGAATTTGATTGTTATTTAAAATCTTTAAGAATAAATCATTATTCAACTTATTCAATTAAAAAGGCATCAATTGTTGAAAGGTTAATAAAGACGCTTAAAAACAAACTGTACAAATATTTTAGTTTAATTGGAAATTATCATTGGGTTGGAAAACCTTTAGATGATATAGTCAAATCTTATAATGAAACTTTTCATAGTACAACAAAATTTAGACCAAATGGTGTTAATTTTGAGAATGAATCGGAAGTAAAGAACAATATTAAGAAACGTCAACAAAATCTACATCATAAATTAAATTAATTCAATGTGGGACATCGTGTACGTATAAGCAAGTATAAAAGCGCTTTCCATAAAAGTTATACACCTAATTGGTCAACAGAGCTATTTACTATTAAACAAGTCAGTAACACTCAACCGTTTACGTATCATATAGAAGATCAGCGAGGAAACACTATTCTGGGCACATTTTACGAACAAGAACTTCAAAAAACCAAGTACCCGGACGTTTATCTCATTGAAAAGGAGGTCAAAAAAAAGGGAAGAAATTATACGTTAAGTGGTTAGGACTTAATGATAGTGAGAACAGCTGGATTAATAGAAGTGCCATTGTATGAATATATTTATATAGTTACTCGCACAAAAAATGTCATTAACATATAGGATATGAAAGGAAGAGGACTTTTAAACAGTGTAATTAATCACTTGCCTTTTGAATTACACTTACCTGGTTACAATTATTGCGGACCAGGCACTAAATTCCATAAACGGTTATTTAGAGGTGATAAAGGAGTCAATGAATTGGATGACGCGTGCATGAAACACGATATAGCTTATGATAAACATTCTAACGTAACAGATCGACACCGCGCAGATTTAGAACTTTATAAAATGGCTAAACAGAGGTTGAAGTTGAAAAGTGCTGCAAAAGGAGAAAAACTTGCTTCATGGTTAGTTAGCAAAGTGATGAAATCTAAAATGAAAGCTGGTGCAGGCATAAAATCATTTAAAGGTTTGGTTACAAAGATGCGGAAGGAACTGAAAAGAAACAAATCAAAAGATAAAGGCACTACAATCACCCGAGCTCTTGCGCTCGCAAAGAAAGTATTTACTAGAAACAGTAAAATTCATATTCCGCGTTTAATACCGATTCCGAAAACTGGCGGTATATTACCACTGATACCTATTTTTGCGGGACTTTCTGCGTTGGGATCATTGGCAGGAGGAGCTGCTGGGATAGCTAAAGCTGTTGGTGATTACAAAGCTGCAAAGAAAAACTTAAACCGAATCACAACGTCACAACAAAATGATGGAATCTATTGCATTAGGTAAAGGATTGCACATTAAACCGTACAGAAATGGAAAGGGATTGTGTTTAGAATACTCAAAAAACTAGTCGACAGGCTTCCCAGACGTGCTCTCACTAATATAGATATTTTAAAACACTCTTCAGATATTCCTCATTTCCGTGGCGTTTATATGAGAGATAATTTGCCAAAGCGTTCGAATAGAGTAGAGTGCGCAATTATTAATTTAGATAGTTCTGAAAACCAAGGGACTCACTGGGTAGCCTATGTCAAAGATAATAATTACTGTGAATATTTCAATAGTTACGGTGATCTTCAGCCTCCAATAGAATTAATAAAGTATTTAAAAAATAAAATTATTTCATACAACTATGTCACTTATCAAAAGTTTAATACTGTAAATTGCGGTCATTTATGTTTGAAATATTTAAAACAATTTTGGAGTAACCGTTTAAATATCTCTGTTCAATAAAAACCATATCATTCACACGATGTCTTTCACTTTGTCCATAACTGGAACCTCTTCTACTCTGATCACAAATCATTCACCAACTTTTCAACTAAATAGTGAATATGAATGCGGGTTACTATATTTTTCGACTTTTAACTCTATACCTAATATAGACTATAGAAATAATATGTTTTATTATGGCCAAAATGAAGTAGTTGAAATTCCTGAAGGGTCATACGAACTTCAAGACCTCGACGATTACCTGAAAAGACATCTGAAAGGATGTTCATTTTCACTGACAAGTAATAATAATACGTTAAAGACGTCCATATTGTGTTTTAAAAATGTATATTTTAATAAAGAAAATTCGATTGGTAACTTACTAGGTTTCGTCAAGAAACTATTCAAGCTAATATATTAACAGAGTCTCCTTTTCCTGTGTCCATTCTCTCTACAACTATAGTGCGAGTTGAATGTGACATTGTGAGTGGTTTATTTATTAACGGAAAACGAATTATTCACGAGTTTGTGCCTAATGTACCACCAGGCTATCGGATTATAGAAACACCTAAAAACGTTATTTATTTTCCTCTTAATCAAAACAGTTTAAGCTCTTTAAAGTTAAGAATATTGGATATAAACGATAACTTAATCAATTTACGCGGTGAAGAGATCCAGATATATTTGCATCTCAGGAAAAGATGATAGATTTCAATAAAAGATTAGTTTCGCGCAGTACAATTATTAGTACGCATTGTGCTGTCAAGAAAAGAACACCTAAAAATCAGCTTACGAGGCTTTCCAAGGAAAATAAAGAATTTCTTAAAACTATTGGTTTATTAAAATGAGTATTCTAAACTTAACAGAAACTTTCGGCTACGATAACACAATAGAAAGTTTTGAATTCCATTCCTACAAACCTTACGTAACAAGTTTCAATTTTAATGATGAAATCCGTATACCAATAAACCAACAAGATCTATACGTGTTACCTTCTGAGAGTGCCTTATACATAGAGGGAAACATGGTAGTAGTCAACAGAGAAACAAAACTACCGGTGGCCAGTGTTCAGTTTACTAATAACCCCATACTTCATTTGTTTCAAGATATTCGATATGAGCTTAATGGAATCGAAATAGACAAAATTAAAAATGCTGGAGTTACAACTACTATGAAATCTCTCTTATCTCTAAATGAACATGAATCGAGAATGTCAAAGTCATGGGGTTGGGATGTTAACGGTACAAAAGTTTCGCATGGATCGTTTTCTGTATGCATTCCTTTAAACAAGATTCTTGGCTTTGCAGAGGATTACAATAAAATAGTTATAAACTGTAAGCATGAACTTATTCTTATGAGATCCAATACTAATTTAAATAGCGTTACATTAAATACAAATGAATATATAGATAACATTACGATATCTAAAATAGTATGGCGTATGCCACATATAAAAGTTTCTGATCGGGAAAGGTTAAATTTAATGAAGTGCTTGGAAAAAGATCGTGCTATTCAGGTAGCATTTAGAAACTGGGATCTTTATGAGTATCCACTTTTACCGAAAACATCAAAACATTCCTGGGCAATCAAAACGTCATCTCAAATTGAAAAGCCACGATATGTTGTTATCGGATTAAAAACAGATAGAAAAAATATGACTAACAAAGATATGACACACTTTGATCATTGCTGAAAAATTCGCTATATTATACGATCAGTATGCTAAATTCCAACAGTCGTATTATAACCGCACTCAAGCGCCGTTGCTAAGTCCGCAAGAATTTAAGGATAAAGCACCTCTGTTTGTTATCGACTGCTCTCGGCAAAACGAAACCTTAAAAACGGTTTCAATAGATGTGAGAGTTGAATTAGAGTGTGAACAGGACATACCCGGTAATACTGCGGCTTACTGTCTTATTTTGAATGATAGCATTGTAGAATACAACCCGTTGACCAATATTACCCGAAGGATATCATGAGCTCAGACTGCTTGTTTGTAGATCTCCAGGGGTTTAAATCATTTACAAATGAATTTATTTTTAAAGAATTTGCGTATAGTACAAATGAATACACGCAAGTATTTTTAATAAAACCCCCGTATGCATTTTTTACTTTATCGGAAAAAGAAAAAAGTAATGTTATATGGATAGAGAAAAACCTCGGTATCTTATGGCGTGAAGGATTCATTGATTATAGAGAGTTTAAAAGAATGATTTATGTTCACTTAGAAAATAAGAAAATATTTGTAAAAGGGTTAGAAAAAATTAATGGGTTAAAGATTTGTGTGATAATTGTACTGAAATAGACTTGGGTGAAAAAAGCCTTCCTAATTTTCAATCAATGCATCAAAAATATTGTAAAAACAGCGGCACATATAATTGTTTAATTCTTAAAAAAACTTGTGCCTAAAAAAATGTATTATGCATTAAAAAATGGTACTTCGAAAATAATTTAGAATTGTATTCTCATATCTGATTTCAAAATAAATGATATTATTGACAAACATATTTTTTATTTCACCTATGCAAAGAGAATTATCAATTACCGAAAAGTTTTTCCACTAAATTGAATTAATATCTCTGTCAGTCGAGATGAAGAAAAACGTGTCGGTAAAAAAACAACTCTTAAGGTCACTTGCAGCTTTTTCTTAGTCCAGTAATGTTAAAATATTATGATAGGTAAACTGTTAAATCTAGTTTAAAAGTTATATCGAAATTTAAAAAAGCTGCAAGGGGCCATTAATAACTTTAAAATGAAACAACAAGTTATTTTCATTATATTTATTTACTTACTATGTTAATTACAATAAAATTAAACTAAAACTACAAACTAGCACTGTATCCACTCAGTTTTTTTTTAATCTTATGTATCAGACTTTCGGCATGATCTACAACTTCATCGTAATTATCGTCCGCCAAATATTGAGCACTCAACATCACTTTGTCTTCATCATCACTGTCTTTGTTCAGGTCAATTATCTGTATTTTTAGTAGTCTCGTACCTTTCCCTGCTTTATTATTTATTATAAATGATGGCAGACGGTCGTGGCCACTTCTTTTAAAAACTTTATTGGAAAAATTTCGTTTTGATCTTTTTTCTTTAATTTTTTTCTGGATTCCGCTTTTAAGTTTCTTCACCAGCTCGCTGTCTTCTTCTTCTTCCACTAGGAATTCCTCCAATGGATCCTGAGCATATTGCGAAAATAGGAAAGTGTCTTGTGTTCCTTCCATATTCTGAAACAAGATAAATCAAAATAAATATTTTTAGCACATGCTTGCTATTTGTAGACCAAAAAATAAAAATAAAAATGCAAGACGATAACATTTACATAAATAGATCCAGTATAACTTGAATAAATTGTTAATATATAAATATATCAAATGTTTGCTTACCACACCGGGGCTGAGGATATGAAGCTCGTAACAACTTGTAAAAACTTGTAACTTCGTTCTGAAGATAGACTGATGTTTGGCTGAGTATGATATGAGCCTTTATTTATAACGATTAGAATTCATGAATCGACAAAATTACACGACAATTGACGAACAATTTCAGTCAGTATCGTATAACGCGGTCATAGCTGACTCGACAAGGCGTCAGCAGCTAACCTGCTGATTGAGAAACATGCTTATTTTAATATTTCATTTTAAGTAAGTATTTTTATCAGCTAGTTAGAAAGACAATAAATTTTAGGATACCGGTATTTTTAATTTTCACGCAAACTTTGATTATCATTGAAGAAAATCTATTTTTAACATTTAACTGTCTTTCTTTCTTTAGCTAATAAATTCACTTAATTAAAAAAAGAAATATGAATCATTTTAATGAATAGGTTTGTATTTTACTCATATAAATTAAAGTTCATTCATTTCACAAATAGCTCACTAATTAGTTTGGAGTTAAATAAAAAAATAAAAATAAACATACACCTCTTGTGAAATGGAGAACCAATTATTTATGAGTAATTAGGAAATTAAAAATCCAAACACAAATTGCACTAGGCATATGTACGTTTATTCAAATAGCAGTACTAATAGGTATTTACATTACCATATAATCAATAATAGTAATAATAATCATAAATTGTTTCTTAATACTTACATATTACTTATTTTAACGGTATACATTTCTGGTAAAGTTGTAGATTTACAATTCAATTTATTTAACGAGATTTGAATACATTCGCTTATAATTTATAAAAACTACAATAGTGTCAGGGGTGTCAATCTCAACTTCTGGGCCGAAAGTTGCGGTTTGATACACGGGTACGCGACCCCGGCTTTCCCGAGCTACTATTGTCTTTACTTATCTTCCGAGATGATAGTATCCCTTTACCTTTATATCCTCTCTCACTGTCACAATGATTCCTTTCCAATCCTACTCCTTCTCCTAGGTCTGCGACGCCTCCCGCACAAAAACAAAGTCTGTTCCGGCTTTGACGGCAATCCAAAGTTGATAAACAAATGGTTTTTGGCTGAGTAGGCGGAACAGCAAGGCATTGCAGAAGGCCAAGAGCGACAGCTGAGGTCAAAAGCGTTGTCGGTCAAATGCCGCATCCAAACTCTTCTCCGGTCGTAGCGGTTCTCCGTTCCATCGGATACAGAAGGGTGAGGACGAGAGAGTGCGTTTGTGTTTGCGCGTACGCTTATGAACTTAAATATATCCTGCGTAGATGACTGCGGCATGAATAAAGGCTCCCGAGACTTAGTCCTGTGGCGATGGGCAGAGGTAGAGAGGTCGGGTTGTGATGTGCACCCGGCTTTGTCCGATGCCTGCACACCGGCGGCTCCGGTATTGATGGTCGTTTCCGCGTTGCACCTGGGACAACAGCGTGGATTGGGCAGCAGCCAGAGTGACGGAGCAGCCCTATTTAGGGAGGCACTGCTCCCCCCGCACGGGGAGGGGACTAGAAAAGGTGTCCTAAACAAAGCTTGTCCTACACCTACTGGGAGGTAGTAACCGCGGCTGCCCAAGCATCCCTTTTTCGTGGTCGAAGATACAAGAAAAATATAAAAATAACTACTATGACTTTTGGTGCGTGGAACGTCCGCACCCTTCTTGATCGTGACGTTAACCTTTGTCCAGAAAGAAAAACTGCTGTTGTGGCTAGAGAGCTTTCGCGCTACGATGTGGATATAGCAGCTCTCAGCGAAACCCACTTGCCAGATGAAGGCGAGCTCATAGAACACGGCGGCGGATATAAATTTTTCTGGAAAGGTACCCCGGCTACAGAACGAAGACGCTCTGGTGTTGGATTCGCAATAAAGACCCAGATTGCTAGCAAAATGGAAGACTGTCCTGAATACATCTCAGACCGCGTTATATCATTGCGTCTACATCTAGACAATGACAACTATTTGAACGTTATTAGCGTATATGCTCCAACGATGGACAAGGATGATGAAACAAAGGGAAGATTCTATGAAGACCTTACACGCTTACTCGCCAGAATACGCCCGAGAGAGCAGATTCTTCTGCTAGGCGACTTTAACGCTCGAGTAGGCTGTGATTATGAAGCGTGGCCAGGGGTCTTAGGGAGACATGGGATTGGCAATATGAATAGTAATGGTCAATTACTGCTAAGCCTGTGTGCTCAATTCGGCCTGTCTATCACTAACACATTCTTCCAACTACCAGCTAAATATAAAACCACCTGGATGCATCCGAGGTCGAGACATTGGCATCTTATTGATTACGCAATTGTTCGGCAAAAACACATCTCCCAAATCCATGTCACGCGTGCTATGCGCGGTGCCAACTGCTGGTCAGACCACCGACTTATAGTCACAAAAGTTGGGTTCCGTCTGCATCCACCGCGCCGGTCTTGCAGACAAAGATTAATGTTGGGAGGCTCGCAGATAAAGAAGTGCGGACGGAGTACCAACACATTCTCTCCGATAAGTTGCCGTCTACCATCAACAACGGTGATCTTAATACCAACTGGATTGCCCTCACTTCTCAGATTGTTGAAGTTGGAACGCAAGCATTAGGCCTGAAAAAGCGAATCCACCAAGACTGGTTTGACGAGAATGATGAGATGCTAACTAAAGCGCTCAAGCAACACCGCGACCTTTTACATCACCCACAGCACGGTCGAACAGATATATCGGACAGAATAAGACACGGGAGATAAAAGGCAAGTGGTGGCTACAAAAAGCGGAACACCTGCAGTGGCTCTCTGATACAAATCAACTTGGTGCGTTCTTCGGCGAGCTGAGAACACTCACTGGAACAACTCAGCGGATAAGTGCACCTCTTAGGTCACGTGACGGCGCGACGCTGTTGACGTCCAAGGTGGACGTTTTGAATCGTTGGGCTGAGTACTTTGCGGAGCTACTCAATGTTGATCGCTCAGCTGACATTCAGCGGATAATGGAGATCACACCTCTCCCGCAAAGGCCTGAGCTTGATGAGCCACCGACGTTGCACGAAGTAATAGTAGCCATCAGGAGTCAACAAAGCTGAAAAGCGGTTGGCGTTGATAGTATCCCTGGTGAACTTTTGAAGTACAGAGGGGAGGGGCTATATGATACGATATGGAAACTATTCACTCAGATGTGGTGCGATGAGCAAGTGCCATCTGACTTTAAGATCTCACGTATCTGTTCACTATACAAGAATAAAGGTGATAGGTCTAATTGTAATTCCTATCGTGGCATATCGCTCCTCTCCACACCCGGAAAAGTCTTTGCCAGGATTTTGCTCAACCGGTTAACCTCAGTTTCGGAAGAAATACTTCCGGAATCCCAATTTGGCTTCCGCCCCGAGAGAGGCGCCTGTGAGGCTGTTTTCTGCGTTCGACAGCTACAGGAGAAAAGTCGTGAACAAGGTCGGCCGTTGTTTCTTTGTTTTGTCGACCTGGAAAAGGCTTTTGATTGTGTTCCTCGTGAGGCCCTATGGATTGTTCTGGAGAAAGTGGGCTGCCCGGCGAAATTTGTACGTTTAGTTCGACTACTACATGACGGCATGACATGCTGTGTGTCTGTGAATGGGGAACAGTCGAAATTCTTCCCCGTCAGTTGTGGTGTTAAGCAAGGCTGTGTTGTTGCCCCCACGCTGTTTGCCATCTATTTTGCAGCTGCAGTCAACGAGACCTTACAAAACGTACCTACAGGCATCCACATTCGCTTCCGAGCTGATGGAATGCTCTTCAATCTAGCTAGGTTGAAGGCCCGTACCAAAGTTTCCTACAAAATTATCACCGAGATTATGTACGCGGATGACCTATGCATTTTAGCAGAATCCCCAACTTCTCTACAACAGCTGATGACTGGTCTTGATAAGGCCTGCACCAAGTTCGGTCTTAAGATAAGTGTCAGTAAAACAGAAGTCATGACTACAGGCGCTTCAACAGACGAACCTCTTAAAATCTGCCTCGGTCAAGATGTCCTAAAGCGTGTGGAGAGGTTCAAGTACCTGGGAAGCACAATAACATCGCAGTGTGACCTTGATGTCGAAATAAACCACAGAATTGGTGCTGCATCTGCTTCTTTCGGCAAACTTAGAACTAGGGTCTTCCGCTCACATGATTTAAAACTGGCTACAAAAATTGCAGTATACAGAGCCTTTGTCCTACCAAGTCTGCTATATGGCTCAGAGACTTGGTGCCTTTACCGAAAACACATAAAGACATTGGATCAATTTCATCTCCGATGTCTGCGGGATATCATGGACATCCACTGGACGGACCGCATCAGAAACACTGAAGTTCTTCGACGCGCTAAGATCTGCGGCTTAGAAGCATATCTGATGCGGCGTCAGTTACGCTGGTGTGGTCATGTGTTCCGCATGCCAAGTGGAAGGATCGCAAAGTGCATCTTCTATAGCGAGCTTCAAGAAGGCAAGCGCAAGCACGGGGGACAGCTCTTGCGATACAAAGATGTGCTCAAAAGGCATATGAAAAGCTGCAGTATTGACCCCTTAACATGGGAGTCATCTGCTGAAAATCGCCCGGAATGGAGACGTCTTTTGAGGCAGAACATTGAAGCTTTTGAAAAGCTACGAAAAGACGAGCTCGACGCAAAAAGAGACGAGTTAAAAGCCAGACCACCAACGGCTCTAATTTATAATTACAGTGGCGGCGTTCTCACCTGTCCGATGTGCTCGAGAACCTTTAAGGCCAAAATTGGCTACAACAGTCACATGCGAGCGCACCGACGCGCGGACCAACAGGGCGCTAGCTACTGAGCCTGTCCAGCAGTCGCTGTAGCCGAAATGGGCTCGGACAGTTATTATTATTATTATTATTATTATAAAAACTACAATATCGATCTATGACCCCATGCTTTAGTTGAAATTTTGTCTTTTAATGTAAGTCGCTTATCGTCTTTACTGGATAACGCAATTTTGTTAACAGTTTGCGTAAAGATTTCATGTTTAATAGATTTAAATAATATATTTTTTTTCCTAATAACCGTATTCTTGAACAGAACATCCTTATAGTCATCTAATGTTAATTCTCGGACACCAGGCTTTTTTACTCCTTTTGCTTTTTTGAGCAATGAATTTTCGCTTTTGATACAATACAACTTGGAACGTAGCCCTACAAACTCAGTGATAAGCTCGCCCCCTAACTCGTTTTTAAATAATCCCGGAACCTTTTTATTTATCAAGGGTATCTGAAACTCATTTGATTTGTTATAATTACTTGTATCAAAATAATGTATAAACTGATTTTTCAAATCGTCGTAAAAGTCAGTGGTTTTAATATTATAAATGAAACTGTCAGTATCTGTATAACAGAGAGAAACACTTTCATTATAATAAGGTTTTATTACAGAGTAGTGAAATTGATACATGTGACTCTTAGAAAGCTCGAGTATCGCGAATCCTATGTATATCGGTTTATCTAAGACAACTCTCTCCGGTTTCATTTGAACAGCGACTAAATTATCCGAAAATATCGTGGCGCTGTGAAAATTTGGTCGTGCTATTAATTTACTTGCTGTTACAAACTTCTTTGTAGAGTTTCTCTCATCACACCACTGATTTACTAACTTAACATCTACACGTCGTTCACTATCCTCGAGAGTCTTGCCAAAAACAGCGTTATTTTTTAATTTAAAAAGATTCTGTTGAAATGGAGTTTTTGCATTTTTTCTTAGTTCTGTATTTAAATCTATATATTTTTTCAAAAAGGGGCTTTGTCGGAAGGTGATTACCCGATGAATTTTATTAAGAGTCAAACCATTACGCAAGCACGTTTTTAAATGTACATAATGAATGACGTACTCATATTTATCATACAAATTTGGGATTAATTTCGAATTTTTCCCTCCTGGAGGTACAAATTTTTGTGCACAGAAGGGATAATCGTTATGCAAATGATGTAACTCTTTAGGGTAAACTAAGTCGACCTCAAGAATAAATCCAAATTCTGCATCGTCTGAAATTTACATAAAGTCTGATTGCTCTATTAACTCAGAATCTAGAAAGCGAAAATCAGATATGGGTAATGAATGACTCATACTATATCCGTATAAGTTGTTACAATCAATGTATACAAGAAACGAGTCGGGTTTACTGTCATCATAAGTTTTCATCTATTTATTATTAGCAAGAGCATGTCTGGTAGAGCACATGCAAATTCCGCCTCGAATGCCTTTTTGAATAAGACGAATGATTTCTAAATCAGATATCAACTCTAATTTTACACCAGTTTTCAATAACATCGCGTCAAATGACAAACTCGGCACGGTTAAATAGAATGCGGGATCTAATTCATAATGAATCTTACAAATTTTTCGAAAATTTTCAAATATGTCTGACAAAAGCAAAACGTCAGTTTTAATATAGAGATCTGTATATTCACCCATGTTTCTTATTTTAAATGTATCCCATACACGTTGAGTGTGCTCATAGTCAGAGTCTGTAATTTGATCCGCAGAAAGCGAGTTATAAAACGAACTCTTTTCAGGTAGCTCAATTTCTGTAAATTTATCCCAGCCGGTCATATAATCGTAAGGATATACTCCTTTGCGTAGAAATAAATTAAACTCTTCTAATCGAGGATAAAAGTTACTTAAGTGGAAAAACTCTGATCTACATAAACCCTTAGCTAACTCTTCTAAACTAGCACCTAGAAATTTTAATGAGTCTACAAACCGTATTTGCACATACTGATCATTAGATAACCTTAAAAATTTTGTAAATGAAATATAGTTTTCTTTATTTTTAGGTATTACTTTTATAGGTCCAGAAAATTTACCCAGTTCTTTGATAAATAAATGACAGTCGTATCCAGACAAATTGTGGAAAAATATAGGAATAAGTTTAGGCACTCGAAAAAGTAAGTTACAGTATTGATGGGCCGCTCCGCGATAAAACCCTGTTAAATGACAGTGATCTCTAACTTTATCACCAAACAAAGGGGTTTTGCAAATGTGACAATTTTTTGCATTTTTGTATGCTAAAGCATCTTCATCGTCAAAAATCATAGGAACCTCTTTATTTAAGATCTCATGTATTTCATTTACATGTCTGTACAAGTACTCTAAAAACTTGGATACGCAATCGGGTCCGCGATACTGAATAAAACGATTCAGACTTCCGTCATAAGAACAAACTATGTAATACGCAAAAGCTGCAGGCTTATGAATTTGTTTATTTGAGGTGAAGCTAATCGATGGTGCTTGCTCGCAACCCTGTGTAACGTTGTATATCTTGCGTGAATCGGAACCTAAAGACTGGGGGAATATTTAAGGTGTTAATGGCATTACTGTTCATTACTTTTGATTGTCAAACGTCAACACCATAGATTTGTAGGTTGATATTGCCGCGTTAGGGTAAATACCTTGTATTAGGGGAATAATAAATATTTGTAATTAATCAATCAATGGAGTCAATAGTTAATTACATTTATTAAGTAAACAAAACAATACAAAGATTTCGTTTGGCAGTAATTGTACATACAAGAATTAAACAAACACATTTCAGTCAAAAGATAAATTATTCTAGTACTTTCATGTAGGTAATATATTAATTGGGTACCTAATTACCCAGACTACCTAAATTGTATAGCTACATTCTATGCATTTTGGTTGCATCTATGTTTTGACTAGGTATCTTTCATCAAGATGTCCAAGATGATAGCCCATTACAAAATCAGGCTTAAGCTGAATGAGAGCGGAGGAGCCATCCTCAATAAAGTAACCAAGCACCTGCTGTGGAGATATAGTACATACTTTCAGTCATATTTCGGTGAAAGGAACTTGTAAGTAATAAATAATAACATCTTTCTGATGGAGGCATTTGTTGCAATTTAATATGCAATTCTCTAACCAAATGGTGAATTTTCAGTTATTGTTTCTCACACGTGTAAGAGGAGGGAATGTCTTAGCGTCGAGATTACCAGGGGTTTTCCTTGAAGTTTTCCGGTAAGATTCATAATTTTGTTAACCTTAAATGTCAGCCCACATGTCTTATATATTTCTTAATTGTAGTGCTAATCAGAGCAATTTATCTCTGTCTTTACAGCTGGACTGGGTTTTCAGTATTTTTTAGGGTTTCGCTTAAGTTTCATTTTAGTATTCAGTAGGTTTTCTTTAGTTTCTGGATATTTTCAGTATGTACTGATTTAAGTTTCCACTGATTTTAGCCTTCTGATTTGCCTTTATGGTTGGATGATTTATTTTGCATTCCGTTATTCCGATTCAGGCTCCAACTATATTCTGGTTCAGTAAAGCTATGAAGTAGTTTATATAGACATTTAGTATTTGGCAGGAACTCTCTTTAGATCTGTAAGTAATAAATTCATGTTTAGGTTCCTGATCATTCAGAAAACATAAGTAATGAAGTAGGTTACAAAGGTATAAACCAACCTTTAGTAGGCGTGCCATAGCCACGAGGATTCAGTAGACCTTCACAAGCTGCTGTGAGCTGCCCGAGGATACTGTGGCTTGCGACACAGTGTGCTGGGACCGCTCCGCCAGTCTGCCGACCTGGGACTACATCGAGTTGATCGTCCAGGAAGGAAGGTTTTCTTCAGATCAAGGTCTGTGGAAATTATATTAATAATTAGGGAATTAGGATGTCAATAATAGTTATTTGAACTCAGATTGGAATTGGTGGCAACTCTATAAGTAGGGACTAACAAATTACTATCTAAGAATTGTGAATTATAACATAAGAACCTTTACTTGTGTAAAACGACCAGCCTTCCGCTGAGCTAAACATATCTTCTGGTAGAGTAAGAATTATGAGCAAAGTTATGTTCACAATTAATTAACATCATGTATAGAGCTGCATAGGAATTGTTTCAGGGAAACATAAATTAAACATATAATAACTTTTTACTAAGTTTAATCAATTAAAACGAATATTTTGTACAGAGCGTGTGTGGTAGCAAAAATTGATGAAAGGTAAGAGAGAGAAAGCATGAGTGAAAGGTGAAAGGATGGTATACAAAAACCATAGACTATATAAACCCTTGTTCAGTCTTGAACATACTCCCGGGCAAGGAAGTAACCAGATAGGTTGTACACAATACTAGGAGATTACAGATTAGTTACAAGTATACTGTTAACAGACACATTTAACTTGTTTATTGCCCTTGTCTAAGTACAGCTATACATTACCTTGTATACCACCTTGTATCTATGACATAACTATTGGTAGGTAAGACACAGAAAACTTAGTTTTAGTTTAAATTAACCTTGGGTTATTCTAGGTTTTAAATTGACTTAGGGTTATTATACTACATGACAGATCTACGTATCATATCTTTAGGTACATGTATGAGATCATTTGTTGCTTTATATGGCTTTAACAATTAAATTATTAAATTGAAAATAAGACTACTTAACAATTAGTTATTACATTTGGTAATATAATGGCAAGTGAGAATTAATCTATGGGTAATACACATAATTTATTTATTGACCGACGGGTTATACCCGTGGCGGTCTGCAAATCAGCGACCCTCACCCTCTGATCCTGTCCCCGAAACACCTTAAGGACTCGAGCCATTGGCCATTGCAGGGGAGGAACGTTGTCACCTTTGAGCAAGACGAGGGTGCCGTCCTCAATGTCGGGCAACTTTTTATGCCATTTTGGCCGGCTATTAAGTTGAGAAAGGTACTGCTTGTGCCACGCATGCCAAAAGTGCTGTTTAATTTGCGTACAGCGACGCCAGAATCTGAGTCTGTTGGCGGGGATGTCAGCGAGGTCTGCCTCAGGGAAGCAAGTTATGGGCCTGCCGATCAAAAAATGCCCCGGTGTTAGAACAGACAGATCTGTAGGGTCCCTAGTCAGCGGGGTTAGTGGCCTTGAATTTAGGACACCTTCGATTTCAATTAAAATGGTATTTAATTCTTCGTAAGTGAAGCTACTGGCTCCGACAACACGCTTAAAATGGTACTTAAAACTCTTTACGGACGATTCCCAGAGCCCTCCAAATGTTGGGGAATAGCTGGGTATGAATTTAAAAACAATGCCTTTGTCAGCAGCGGTCTTCACCACCGAGGCTTGATGGCAATCGGTTTTATTAAGTAAATACAAATCCCGAAGCGTGTTGTTGGCTCCTTTAAACGATTGGCCATTGTCGCAATGGATTACCTGAGGCAAGCCTCGTCTGGCAATGAACCTTTTGAGAGCAGCTAGAAAGCTCTGGGTGGTCATGTCGGACACAAGCTCTAAGTTAATTGCCTTTGTGGCAAAACAGACAAACACTAACGTGTACCCCTTGGTGACAACGGACCTCCGCAGGCTTGATTGTTTGACTTGGAAAGGGCCACAGTAATCGACTCCAACCTTGGAGAACGGATGGCCTTCGGTGACCCGATCAGAGGGCAGGGATCCCATGAGCTGGCTGGCACCTTGGGCCTTAAACCTGTAACATTTTACGCATTTATTTATGATTCTTTTTACTTCACGAGAAGCGCTGATGATCCAATACTTTAAACCTAAGCTACTAAGAGTCAGGGACAACCCAGAATGAAGCAATGCAATGTGCTCGTTTCTTATGATTAGTGTGGTGACATGACACTTATTTGGCAAAATTACAGGGTGTTTTTGCGAGTATGGTATTGAGGCGTTTTGTAAACGACCACCAACTCTCAGTAAACAATTATTGTCCATAAAGGGGTTTAAAGCTTTTAAATTGGATTTTAACTCCTTATTTTTATTAATGCGTTCAATATCGTCAGCAAAATATTTATACTGAATTTGAGAAATAATTTTGTACATTGAATTTCTTATTTCATCAGCTGTTAAGAACCCAGACAGTTTGTCATTATTTTTACAATTGTATACAAAACGGTGGATCCAAGCTACAACTCTTAAGAGACGACCCAAGGATGAAAACTTATTGAAAATTTCCTCACTTGCACATAACCCATCTGACTGTTTGTCTGTGTCTACATATAAATTGCATGTGACATGGGCACATGTAGGCATGACAGATGGTGTATAATTTACGTGTCTAAGATGTTCTGGGCCATTGAACCACAAGTCATTGGCTAAGAGCTGCTGCGGATCACATCCACGCGACAAACAGTCAGCTGGGTTTTGTGTGCCAGGAATATGACACCATTGACAATCTGCCGTGAGCAGGTTGATTGTGTAGACTCTATTTTTTACAAAAACCGGCAAGTTTGTTTTGGCTGAATTTAACCAGCATAGAGTGATTTGAGAGTCGGAAAATAGGTAAATTTTATTCACTCTAATGGAGTCAAGTAAAGAGGCGACCTTTGAGTACAGTTGGGCGAGCAGGTGTGCCGCGTTCAGCTCCAGTTTAGGTATTGTAAGACGGTTTTTAATTGGGGCAACTCTAGACTTGGCACACAATAGAGTGAATGTCGCAATACCGCCTTTTATTACCTTTACATATATAACGGCGCCTATGGCCCCGGCCGATGCGTCACAAAATCCAAAAATTTGAACACCATTTGCATTGTGAATATTAAGGCATCGATTGACACATAATGTGGGCATGTTTTTTAAACATTGATAAAATTTTAACCAATCCTTCAAAAACTCTTTCGATATTGGACTATCCCATTCTAAATTTTCTAACCATAGCCTCTGCATGAATTGCTTAGCCTTCAGTATGACAGGTGCTATTAGGCCAAGGGGATCAAAGAAGGAACTAACAAAACTGAGCACACTACGTTTGGTCCAATTGGTAGGCTCACTACTGGAACAAGTTATTTTAAATTGGTCATTGCAGATGTCATATGAGACGCCCAGTGCTTTCATGGACAGATTTTGCTCAGCTAATTCCCGTTCATTAAAGTGTTGCTTATTAACAGGTATGCCTGCTAATAAGGCGGGATGATTGGCAGCCCATTTGTGGAGTTGAAAGCCGGCTATGTCTAATAATTTAATTAGCTCATTCGCAGACTCCGGAATAGTTATATTTTGCATGTTTACTTTGTGCTGAGGCAAACTAGTCGTTATGTGGTCAACTATTGAACAGGTCACTTGACATTTAAAGTCTGTTTGAAGCGACATGAAATTGACATTGACAGCCTTAGAAGTGGATTTGGTTTGCTTGCCTAAGGCTGTGATATTTAAATTGTTGTTGAAGGGTTCCAATTGGCAAGTGCTGTAGTTACAAATGATACTTGGCTACCGCTGTCTACAAGACCTTTGGCTATTGTGTATGATTTTCCATCCTGGCTGAGAATTTTGGCCTTGATGGTGGGTAGCAGTACAGTGCTTGTGATGCTCTTGCTGTGCATGGAAACCTTTGTGTCATCTATGCCATGCAACAATGTGTTGTGAACTTTACTTTTGCATTGTTCGCATTTAAAATGGAAATGACATTTATTTTTATGTGAGTTTAAACACAATTTGCACAAGCTATTATTAGACACAAATTCAGTCCTTTCTTCAAGGCGCAGGGCTTGGAATTTGTCACACTTGAATAACTTATGAGATGAGGCATTGCAAAATTTGCAAGACGACACAGGTGCCGCAGTTTTGCTTGCTAAATTTGTGACCTTATTTTTATTAAAATTTATTTGGCTCTTACCTTCACTTTGTTGGCTCACTTCAAAGCTGCAGGCTCTTCTTTCCAGAAATGTAAAGAAGTCCTCCAGCGTGGGCAGCTCCTTTGACACACGCTCGCTGTGATATGCACGGCATGTATATTGGTCGACCTTCCTAAGTAAAATGGGCAAAAGTAACATGTCCCAATGTTGGGGAGATTGTCCTAAGGTTTCCAGTGCAGCTAAGTGTTGGCGAGAGTTGGAGACTAACTCGCGTAAGTTGCTAGAAACACCCTTGGAAATAGCTGGGAAGTCGAGCAATGCCTGTACATGATTTGTGATTATTAAGAATTTATTGTCATACCGACTGCTAAGCAATTCAAGCGCTTTACAGTATGAATCCCCAGCAACTGGTAGTCCTTCTATTAAGGACAGTGGTTCACCCTTTACAAACTTTCGCAGATAAAAAAGTTTTTGAATGGGTGCCAACTTTATGTTTTTGTCTATAATTGCATTAAACAATTCAATAAATGTGCTGTACTTTGTAACATCCTTGCCGTCAAACACAGGTATGTCGATGTCCGGCAGCTTGATGGCCTAGCTGCCGCCGCACGCCTTCGATGTGTCTTGCGTCTTGAGCAGCTTCCGCAGATTTGACGTAACCGTTAGGCATCTGTCCTCAAAGTCGTCGTCGGAAAATTCTGACTCTGCGCTCTCTTCTTTGAGCAGATGCAACTGTAAGGACAAGTCCTTATGGCTCGCTAGGACACTATCGAGTTGCTGTAGGCGCGTCTTTACAGCCTCCTTATCTAAAGATCCTTCTTGTTGTTTGCGCAAAAAGTTTTCCGCTTTTGTTAGTGAGCCCTTACACTGTGCAATCTGCGCTTTTAACTTGCGTTCTTCAGGGCTAAGCATTGGTAATGGTTCATTCAACGTCATTGTGAACTTGTAAACAGTGTTTTCTTGAGTTTGAAGAGAAAAGTTTTTGTTATCTTCTCACTGCCACCGGTAGAGGGACAAAATGTCAAAGTCTATGTGACGGCTAAACGTCAACGTCAGTTTCGAATGACAGTAGTGTTTCCTGTCTCCTCCGCACTCGTATGTTGGAGACTGCTGACTCGCTCGGAGCCGAACGCACACGAACGAAATCACGAAGGTTCACTACGGGGCGGTGGCCGGTGGAAATCTCGGAACCGGCGAAAAAAACATGGCGGCCGTTTCGAAAGACAAAAATCTTCTTCGAAATGTTGATTTGATGACGAGTGACACAAAGATTCGTATTGTTTTTATTGACGATATATGATTGCACACAACGTATCAACAGTTTTAGGTGGTTTTAAGTCTTTGAAGCACTTGTTTTAGCCCGATAGAATTCCGCCGGCGCACGCGGTCACACAGTTACACTTTGTTGAAAAACGATGAAAACTTGCTGCGCGAACGATTTTACTATTGTTTCGGCACCATTATGTTTCAGGGAAACATAAATTAAACATATAATAACTTTTTACTAAGTTTAATCAATTAAAACGAATATTTTGTACAGAGCGTGTGTGGTAGCAAAAATGGATGAAAGGTAAGAGAGAGAAAGCATGAGTGAAAGGTGAAAGGATGGTATACAAAAACCATAGACTATATAAAGCCTTGTTCAGTCTTGAACAGGAATAAAGACTGTGATATTTACTAACCTGTTTCATTGAGCTCCTCTTCATACGTCCTAGAACACTCCATTTCTTCAACTTATTCTACAACTTTCTGTTATATTTTCCGTCTATTTCGTTTTGTCACTTGGTAAAACCAGCCGGGCATTACCAACGTGACAAATGGCGCCCATTTCCGTGTAATTTTGAGCATTTTTGAGACCTTTTTTTGATCATTTTGTGGAGTTTTCTTAGATTTTTATAGTTTGCCACCAACTGTCCAAATAGCTTGAAGTTTCTCGTTTAGAGACCATATTTATGTTCTGTCGTGTTTTGTTTACGTATTTTACACTGTATTTGTCGATAATTTTGTGTATTTAAGTTGTTTTCAGCTTATATTGATAAAATATGTGAAAACTGTTAGTTAATTTGAGGTTAAAACACTTGTCAAACTTGAAAATCTTGAAGTCTAGGTCATTAACCTATAGACTATGTCCATTTTTTACGTGAGGGTTGCTGTGCTTTTTATGGTATTGTTGAAAGCACGATATTTTTATCTGTGCTTTTAGAAATACTTTTGAGATACTTTTTATTAAATTAATAAAATTTAAAGCAATATTTTTGAAATTTATAAACAAAAAATTATAAAGTTAATTATAAAAGTAATTTGCTTTGTGCATTAAGAAAAGTTAAATTTGTACTAAAAGTTTTCTTATTTACAAACTTACATTTGAGTACTTGTGTCAAATTTGACAATTGAAGGCCATATACCTTGCTTAGGGTGCCTGGCTTTTGTATTGAAACTTTTGATTGGCCATAGTAAATTTTGAAAAACAAATGATAATTTCACCTTACAGTATTGTATCATGAGAGTTATAAGGAAAGAAAAGAACACATTTAGTTATTTGAAAATATTTATTAAGTAAAGCAAAAATTCTAGTATACAGAAATTGTAATAACATTTAGCTTTTGTCAACAATTCTGATTTGGAGTACTTCATACAAATACAAACATTACAAAATGTATAGGAAAACAGTTTTAGTTTTCGCTTCAAAACAAGTTCATTTAAGACTGTGCTTAATTAGGTGTGAAATTCCATTAAGTAAACATTTAAAACATTAACTATTAATGTCTATCAGAAACAGTTTTTTCACAAAACAGACTTTATTCAGAATTTATTATTATAAATAGCTTCAGACAAGTTACAACAGTTGACATTTTGATAGACAAGTGTTATGGACACAATATTAGTTTCACACAGCAGATTTTGGAGCACTTGTTCGCAGTTGTAACACTTCACAGGCAGTCAATGGTTCGGGTTGATGAACTTGATCACAAGTAGTTGGTATTAATTCTTTCCATTAAGTATCATTACAGGGTTTAGAGGATATTAAAAGGATTTGATGGAAGTTTTGTTGCTTCAATCCGTTACAAGCTTGAAGTAGGGTTATTCATCATATTATTGCATCTTCTTCTTCAGTTTAGGTTTTTTCTACCATTTAAAATTCTTCTTGCTTGCTTCGCCTGATCTAATTGACGCTTTATTTCGTTCTTCGAACGTTTAGATTCTTTTTTGCTTGCTTTGTTGCAACTGTGCAAGTAGCCGGTGAATATTTATTTTGGTATTCTGCTTACATTGTTTTCACATATACTTTCCGCTTATGAATATTTCGAGATGATGTACATCGAGTACATGTATTTTTTTGTTTAGCAGTGAAATTTTGGTTGCATTCAGAGTTTATTTTGATATCACTGCTAGTAAATTCAGGTTATTTTGTTGTTTTGATTTATGTTTGACACAGATTCATTATGCAAGTCGATCGAACACGGGTCGATCACAGATAAGGTAAAATTACGTTACGAGTGTCGAACATCTTTAGGGTCCGAATTGGACTACAAAATTATTAAGGTAGCTGCACATTGTATTAATTTTCAGTATTGTTTTCTAAAAACATTTTTTTTTTAAATTCACAACTGTGCAGATTTTTTTGTGTGTAACCGGCTTTGGCACAATAAGGACAAGTTTAACATTTTGTTACAAATATAAGATTATTTTCGTTTTGAGTGTCAAATATCGCATCAGATATTTGATCACGATTCTGATTGGAGCGTGGTGAACAGGGAACTGGCTGGCTCACTTACAACCTTCTGATAGATGATGTATGACCAAGGAAATGAAAGAATGATGTAGGAATGAAAGAAATGATTATGAAAGGAATATTAGTTACGTTTTGATCTTTTAGCTCAACTTACAACGGAGCAGTCCTTAGGGTGTTAACGAAGTTCGGAATTTTTGTTGTGATGTTTAGTTTCGTTTTGTGACCCCGTAGTACTAACTATATTTCTGTTGGTCCTAATACCATTGCACTAGGGCTACGGAGGTTACGTTTGTTGTTTAGTTTTGTGTAGTTCACTGCAAGCGCAAGTTGCATTTCCGTTGGTTAAATACCATTGCACTGGAGCTAGGGATGTTTTGGTTTCCCAAACATGAAGATTGGACTAAGGTTCATAGTGTTTGGGGTATTTTGGCTCAGTCAGAAATGACTGAGTGTTTTCCGATTCTGTTCAGACAGACGTGTCTGTCGTATTCCGGTTTCGGACACCGAGCGTGTTCGGAACAATTCTGTACTTAGGGTGCCTTACGCTTATGGCTTTGCTATTAGTTTGGCTCTGCCAGTGCGATGCCCAAGGAAATTTTCGTGTTTTATCCTTCAAACGCAAAGTGTTATAAAATGGCATTAGTGTTTGAGGAGTTTGTGTTGTTGAAGTTTTAGGAGGAGGTTTTAGGGAAGTGTTAGGAGGAGTTTTCGGAGGAGTTTTGGGAAGAAATTTTGGGGATATTTCAGTGAAGTTTAAGGAGGAGTATTTTGGGAAGAAATTTTGGGGGGAGTTTCGAGGAAGTTTAAGAAGGAGTTTATGGAGGAGTTTAAGGAGTTTCAAGAGGAGTTAAAGGAGTTTTGGAAGAAATTTTGGGGGGAGTTTTAGAGAAGTTATGATTTTATGGAGGAGTTTCAGGAGGAGTTTTGGGGGGAGTTTTTGGATTTGGTTATTTTGTCGAAATTTTAGCCTGGACAAGAAGGGAATTGCCGTTGTGCTGGAAAAGCTAATAGGTTGATTATCAGATAATATAGGTTTCTGTTGGAAGTTTTGATTGTAACTTGGATTGTTACAATGTTTTGGATTCATTTAGGATTTTAGAAGTTTTCGGCGTATTTCTTCAGTCTTTAGGGGATGTTGTATGGTATGAAGGTCGCTGAGGGCAGCGATCGGTTTACCTACGTTAAACCTTTCATTGGGAAGGGGGGTATTGTAACGTTGTATATCTTGCGTGAATCGGAACCTAAAGACTGGGGGAATATTTAAGGTGTTAATGGCATTACTGTTCATTACTTGTGATTGTCAAACGTCAACACCATAGATTTGTAGGTTGATGTTGCCGCGTTAGGGTAAAATACCTTGAATTAGGGGAATAATAAATATTTGTAATTAATCAATCAATGGAGTCAATAGTTAATTACATTTATTAAGTAAACAAAACAATACAAAGATTTCTTTTGGCAGTAATTGTACATACAAGAATTAAACAAAACACATTTCAGTCAAAAGATAAATTAATCTAGTACTTTCATGTAGGTAATATATTAATTGGGTACCTAATTACCCAGACTACCTAAATTGTATAGCTACATTCTATGCATTTTGGTTGCATCTATGTTTTGACTAGGTATCTTTCATCAAGATGTCCAAGATGATAGCCCATTACAAAATCAGGCTTAAGCTGAATGAGAGCGGAGGAGCCATCCTCAATAAAGTAACCAAGCACCTGCTGTGGAGATATAGTACATACTTTCAGTCATATTTCGGTGAAAGGAACTTGTAAGTAATAAATAATAACATCTTTCTGATGGAGGCATTTGTTGCAATTTAATATGCAATTCTCTGACCAAATGGTGAATTTTCAGTTATTGTTTCTCACACGTGGAAGAGGAGGGAATGTCTTAGCGTCGAGATTACCAGGGGTTTTCCTTGAAGTTTTCCGGTAAGATTCATAATTTTGTTAACCTTAAATGTCAGCCCACATGTCTTATATATTTCTTAATTGTAGTGCTAATCAGAACAATTTATGTCTGTCTTTACAGCTGGACTGGGTTTTCAGTATTTTTTAGGGTTTCGCTTAAGTTTCATTTTAGTATTCAGTAGGTTTTCTTTAGTTTCTGGATATTTTCAGTATGTACTGATTTAAGTTTCCATCTACATAGTTTCTGTTTTCTGTTATTCTGTTTAGATACTTCAGAATAATTTAGCCTTCTGATTTGCCTTTATGGTTGGATGATTTATTTTGCATTCCGTTATTCCGATTCAGGCTCCAACTATATTCTGGTTCAGTAAAGCTATGAAGTAGTTTATATAGACATTTAGTATTTGGCAGGAACTCTCTTTAGATCTGTAAGTAATAAATTCATGTTTAGGTTCCTGATCATTCAGAAAACATAAGTAATGAAGTAGGTTACAAAGGTATAAACCAACCTTTAGTAGGCGTGCCATAGGCACGAGGATTCAGTAGACCTTCACAAGCAGCTGTGAGCTGCCCGAGGATACTGTGGCTTGCGACACAGTGTGCTGGGACCGCTCCGCCAGTCTGCCGACCTGGGACAACATCGAGTTGATCGTCCAGGAAGGAAGGTTTTCTTCAGATCAAGGTCTGTGGAAATTATATTAATAATTAGGGAATTAGGATGTCAATAATAGTTATTTGAACTCAGATTGGAATTGGTGGCAACTCTATAAGTAGGGACTAACAAATTACTATCTAAGAATTGTGAATTATAACATAAGAACCTTTACTTGTGTAAAACGACCAGCCTTCCGCTGAGCTAAACATATCTTCTGGTAGAGTAAGAATTATGAGCAAAGTTATGTTCACAATTAATTAACATCATGTATAGAGCTGCATAGGAATAAAGACTGTGATATTTACTAACCTGTTTCATTGAGCTCCTCTTCATACGTCCTAAAACACTCCATTTCTTCAACTTATTCTACAACTTTCTGTTACGTTTTCCGTCTATTTCGTTTTGTCACTTGGTAAAACCAGCCGGGCATTACCAACGTGACACCTGGTTAGGTTTAAGAATAGTTTCAAAGTCAGCGTACACTACAAATGGTACGTCTTGTTTACGATCGAAATTTTTAAATTGCAGATATGTACCTTTATCTGGAAGTACAGTAGCAATTCCACTACAAACATGCATATCATATTTGTATTCCGATTCAAAAAATTTGAGACAGTCTTCGCAAAAATAAAGTTTACCATGATGCTTAGTAATTTGAGAACGTACAAGACGCGACAAGTCACGAATCAAAACATAATGCGAGTTATTACCGCGCTCGATTAAAAGTAAATTGATCATATGTTTCCTTTTGTACTCGGACCTGTAAAGAGGTCCTACAACAGTTCGATTGTTTTTTAAAGAATACACATTAATACTGATATCAATATTATCGGATTCAAATGTCTTAAATATCAGCAAAGGTGACAGGGAAACTCATACTATCAGTTTTTTAAACAGTCTTAAAATAGGGATACGACGATGTACGCTCACTATGATGTGAGGACGGGTATATGGCGGCAACAACGCACCAGAGAAAACGATAGTCATCGTTATTGCGAATATTTATGCAAGCCTTTTTATTTTTTATTAATTTAGGCAAATCCACGTAAGATGACGCTTTTAATGGATCAAATTTATTGACATTTATTTCTAAATACAAATTTGATAAAAATGTCCAACCAGAATCGTGGTCTTCAAATTCCTCTACCTTTTTTCTTATATTTATAAAGAATTTTTGAAAGAGCTTCTCCAAATCATAATTTTGATGCACAAATTTTTTTTTTGTTGCGAAAGACTTAATTTCTTGCCTGTCATCTTTGAATAAAAGAAAATTGCAAAAGTATTCGAAATTAACTTTAAGGCTCACTTGTTTTTGAAGCGCATTTTGTAAAATTCTTAAAAATTTGCATTTCAAAGAGTTCAAAAATACGTCAGGTAAACAAGTTTTAAAATCATCAATTATCCTATATGACGATATGTGACCTTTAAAAGCTGAGGAAATTTGATAAACCTCATCGTTTAGTTCTACAACGGAATTATTTTTATGTTTATTACTTTTTAAATGACCCACCCACTGTTTTCTTTCTACTCTGAGTTTTCTTTCTACTCTGATGGAGCACTCTGAGCAAAAAGGCATATTTATGTAAGTTTATTCAGATTACAACACAATAAAAAATAATAATAGCAAACAGACATTTTACGCAAACGTTAAAATAATACTGAATTACTTGTTGTTAGAGTAAAATTTAACGTCATCCTCTACAAAAAGTTCTTGAAGTCGTTGAACAAATTTTTGCAACGAGTTCCACTGTGGTGTTTCACTGTTAATTTGAGCCTTAACTGCAAGAAGGGCTTTCTTCCAACGCTGATCGGGCAACTCACCGCGAATGTCTTCGGTGTGAGACACCTTCAGCTCCACGAAGAAGTCTCCCTTCAGAACGCATGCTCGTTTCGTTGCTCCTGTCGGCAGTCGGTTGATTATATGTAGACGAGTCGAGCGCATTTGAAGAAACAGGGTTTCGGCGTAATATTAAAATCTTCCGGGAATATACCAAACAAATCATGAGGGTTTTGGTTTCCTTTTATCTTCGATGCGGCAGAACTGTAAAAAACAATTAAATTAGTACAACCACTTTGATGTTAGAAGGTTTACTAGAAGGTTTACTAGAAGTACCTTTTAAAAAGATGATGAATAAGATAGTAAAAACAAATACCTGGTTGATGATGATTTTCGTTTCTTAATGGTTTTTTTCGATTTGAAATTATCTTGGCTTACGCTGTCCTCTGAATCAGATCTAAAACAGGATATATGGATAATTATTAATCGTTTTTGTTTAAAAACAAACATTAACAGTGAAAACCAGTCAACGGGAAATATACCTATTAGCTGCACTTCTTTTTTGTTTTCCAAATTTTGAGGTGACGGGGGTCACGTTAGCAGCAACGATGCTTTCAAATTCGGTATCAGACCTATAAATAATAAATAATTGATATAATTAAATCACTGAAACATTTTAAAGTTATTTGGAAAAAAATGTACTTACTCACATTTTAACAGTAGCGAGATGAAACAGCAGGAGGTTGTAATGCACTGGGCGGTTAGCTGGCGGACGAGGTGTAGGGCGGCGGTGGCGGTAGCTGGAAGTCTCGGAGCACAAAAAGAACGCAGTTGTGGAAGTTGACAAATAAATAGCGAATTCTTGATGACTTTGTTACATACGCCAGGCGTGTTACTTGAGTAATTTTGCATAAAGCAGTTAATATCGCTATTATTAATTTAATATTATTGCTATTTTTATTGCACTGGAAGAACCAGTGAGAGAAGATTCCATCTTCACATCCCTATTGTGGTAAATAACATTATTTTTATTATAAGTAGTGTAAATTGGTTTTTTTCTTTAAGCGTACATGTTGTGATAGTTTGAATGTTTATTCCAATAACTGTTAACAATTTTAACTGGGGTTTCTCACTGGTAAAATAATTATATCAAGTTTAATGAACGAAATGTATTCAAAATTTTCGACACAATTAAAAGTAAGTTACCAATTATAACATTATTTGATACATTTACGATAGTGCCAGCCCTCAAAATGTATATTCTTGCATATTTTTAATGGGGCCACCGGCGTTGTGCAATTTCCTTCACATCGATTGAAAAAAACATGTTGCGTAATTGACCAATGCCTAATTAATAAAATGCAGGAATATTTGTTAAATCAACAAATGAAACATTGCCTATTTAAAATAATAAATATTGATAAATACATACATACATAAACTCACGCCTTCATTCCCATAGTGGGGTAGGCAGAGCCACAGACTCACCAACAACTCCAAAAACTTGTTGATAATTCTGTGACCACATTTTGCACAATCAGGCTAAGATGTTATCCAGTGTATTAGTGACAGGTTGCAAACCCATCGCCTAACAGCGCTACACAGCCTTTAGTCCCTTAGTCGTCTCTTATGACATCCACGGGAAGACATGAAGTGGCAACATTCTAAAACCCGGCACCACACGGTAACTATATATACCACACGGTAACTATAAGTCGCAAACCGTCCGCCAGTGCGAGTGCCACGCTTTTGAGTCGCTCCGCACCAAATCGGCAAAATAATTAACTTATTTGTGTAAAACATCGTTTGAAGTGTCCGGTGATTCGGCGCGTTACGGGCTACGCGAGGGTGAAAATTTTATATTATTTTTTTCAAAATTTTGACTATTTTTTCGCCCTTGGCAGTGACTTATTTGCTTATTCGTTGTAATAGTTATTTCTCAATCGCTCAAAGGTTAACTGGAAGAGATCCCTTAAAGGGATAAGTTCGCCTTTGTACATCCCTGTTATATTTTTGTCTATTTTATAATTGTTATCTCTTTTGTTTGTACAATAAAGTGTTTACATACATACATACATAAATACTTAAAGTGTGTGTTGACGGCCGCCGGAAATTGATCTGAGAGGACGTGATCTTCCCGGCTCCCAGGTTTGCCCAAGGACAGCGCAGTAAGTCGATACACACCCCATCCCGCTACGTACAAAACTCGCCGAATTATCGCCATATTTCCGACCATAGGGAAAGCGATACATTTTGTACCGAGACACTTCGACGCATGTTTTACGCCCATCAAAACACCCACCCCCTCCCTCAACCCTTGTGGAGACTCACCGTGCCCCAATCAGCATCCGGAGCAAAGTCCCAGCCCCACAGGAGCAACCGGAGAGACTCCACAGGCCCAAAAAATAGCTATAACTAGATTAACTAGGTCACACCGTTTTTACACCATAATTTTAACACAAAACCTTGATTACTGTATATAATTAGCTTCCTTATTAAATTCCCTACCCTCCGATACCCCTATATTGCCTGTACAAACCCTCCCCACAAAGCTAGCACGTCCCAAACTTCAACAAAATTCCGTAGAATATAGCTAACGCTCGACGCCACGCGACTTAGCCGGCTGTAGACCCCTCGCTGCCCAGTCATAGACGGCGCAGAGGGCTCTAGCTAGCTGGACAGTAGCGGCCGACGCAAGTGCAACTATTATTGCATCATCCGACGCGACGACACGCCACGCGCTCGCCGGGCTGCCGACCTCGTTTCTAGTAGCTGACGGTTCAAATAGCTGACAGCTCTAGTTTCGACTTTGACGGCCGCGACGGGCCGGGGCAAAATTGGACCCAACAAAAATCCCCTCTTCCCATTTTTTGGCTACGCCACATAACCACCAAACTTTCCACCTCCCCCCCCCAAGGTCTCAAGGGAAGCAATCCTCACTGCTGTCACCTGGTGTTTGAGCTTCCACCGGCTGTCTGGAAGAGGTTTGTGGAGACTGGAAAAGTCTACATCGGCGTCCAAAGGCAAAAAGTGGAAGACCAGTCGCCCCTTGTACAGTGTTCTAAATGTCTGGCCTACGGACACACAAGGACGTTGTGCAAGGAAGCGGGCACCAACTGTCGTTTCTGCCTGACCTGCCACGGACCCGGCAAATGTCCGGAAAATCCTGAAACACCAAAGTGTATAAACTGCACCAGGGCAGGCAAGGAACCGACGGAGGTACAGCATGAGGCGTTTAGCCCCGACTGCAAAGAACGTCAGAAATGGGACACCATAGCACGGTCGAGAGTGGCATATTGTTGTTGCACAGTTGTACCGGCGAACAACACGCAAACCTCCCCCCCCACCGCCCCCTACAAGACGAAGTTCCTGCAAGCCAATCTGCAAAGGGCAAAGCTGGTAACAGCTGAATTCCACCAGGCCATGCAGAACGGAAACTGTGAAGTAGCACTGCTACAGGAACCGTATGTGGGCGGAAAGGGAGAGATGACGCCGCAACGAGGTTTCAAGGTGATTCAGTGTACACAAAATCGCGCGAAACCAGTGAAGTCAGCAATAGTAGTGCTAGGTGATCGAGTCCAGGTGCAACATGACCCACAGCTGGTCACGGAGAACATCACGGCGGCACTCCTGAAGTTTGGTAATGTATCAGTTGGAGTAATCTCGGTTTATTTCGAGGGAGACCAAGACTTAGAAGGATACATGGCCAAAACAAAGGAGATCATGCTTAAATTGGGTGCAGACAGCTACATCGTGGGAGGTGATGTGAATGCCTGGAGCTACTGGTGGGGAAGCAGATCGGAGAACCACAGGGGGGCAGCTTACCATAGCTTCCTCAATGAGGTAGATCTGAATGTCCTGAATGTTGGACACACTCCGACATTCGAGACATACCGGGGGGGCAAGCTATACTCTAGCATCGTTGACGTGACGGCGTGCAGTACAAACATTCTGTCCAGGATCCAAGACTGGGAAGTAGACAGAAATGTTGTCACGTCCGATCATAACACCATAAAATTTGCAGTGTGTAGTGAAGCAGCCCCAAAGCCAGTACCAAGACCAACTACCAGGATTTACAACACAAAGAAAGCTGACTGGACCAAGTTTAAGACAGTTCTGTCAGGGGAGCTTCTGGAAAGAGACTTGACAGTGCATTCCTTCAATAACATTGGAGACACAGCAGCACTGGAGCGGGCGACCAACGCCTACATCGGTGCGGTGTCGAAAGCATGCGAAGAATGCATCCCAAAACCGGGAGCCCCCAAGACAAACGCAAAGCCGCCGTGGTGGTCCAAAGATTTGGACCGACTGAAAAAAGAGGTGTTAAGAAGGAAAAGGCGGATAAGGAACGCAGCCCCAAACCGAAGGCAGTACGTACTCGACCAATACCTCCAGGTAAAGGAAGAGTACGCCGTGAAAGCGACAGAGGCTCAGACGGCTAGCTGGAAAGATTTTTGTACCACACAGGATAGGGAGTCTATGTGGGACAAAATCTACCGAGTAATCAGGAAAACGGCTAGACGTCAGGAAGACACGTTGCTCAGAGACGAACAGGGGCTCACCTTAACACCGAAACAGTCGGCTCAAAGACTGGCAGAATGCTTTTACCCGGATGACCGTCAGGACGGTGAGTCGGACCATCACAGGAGCATCAGGGACGATACGGAGGGAGACAACCCAGCAGTGGAGTCACACCTCGCTGGCGATGATCCACCTTTCACACAAGTGGAAATGGATACAGTAGTCAGAAGTATGAACCCGAAAAAGGCACCTGGGTCGGACGGACTCACTGCAGACATATGCGCAGCAGCTATCCAGTGCAATGGCGAAGTATTTTTGTGCTTAGCGAATTCCTGCCTTAGGCTAGCCTACTTCCCCAAAGCCTGGAAGTCTGCACACGTCTGCATCCTACGGAAACCCGGTAAGGAGGACTATACCCACCCCAAGTCATACCGACCGATTGGTCTATTGTCGGTACTAGGGAAAATCCTGGAAAAAATGCTGGTAAACAGGATCAAGTGGCATATCCTCCCGGCCCTGAACAAACGTCAGTACGGGTTCATGCCCCAAAAGTCAACGGAAGACGCCCTCTATGACCTGATGAGACACATAAGAACTGAAGCAGAAACGAAGAAACGCATCGTGCTACTTGTCTCGCTAGACATAGAGGGAGCTTTCGATAACGCCTGGTGGCCGAAGCTCAGAGCCCAACTGGCCAAGAAAGGCTGCCCGAGAAATCTTTATCATACGGTCTGCTCCTACCTGGACGTCTGCATGATAAGGGTACACTACGCGGGCGAAATCAGCGAAAAGCCCACCACAAAGGGATGTGTCCAAGGCTCTATAGGAGGTCCAATCTTCTGGAATGTAATTCTAGACGATCTCCTACAGATGCTCAACGACACGGACGCCCATTGTCAGGCCTTCGCTGACGACGTCACTCTGGTGTTCTCTGGCAACGACTCAGGTGCAGTAAAAGCAAAAGCCGAACGGACTCTCCAAAAAGTGGTCGAATGGGGCACCCAAAATAAGCTAAACTTCGCCGCTCACAAAACGGGAGCCATGGTGATAACGAGGAAGCTGAAATGGGACCCCATCCGAATCTCAATGGCTGGGACCGCAGTAGAGCTTGTCGACGAAATCAAACTATTGGGACTTACCATAGACCGTAAGTTGACCTTCAACGCACACGTAGAAAAAACGTGCCGAAAGGTAACGAATATCTACAGACAGCTGTCACGTGCGGCAAGGGTGTCATGGGGTCTCAATAGCGAGATAGTGAAAACCATCTACGTGGCGGTGATAGAGCCGATCGTCCTGTACGCAGCAAGCGCATGGCACGAGCGAGTCTGCCAACAAGTTGATGGTGCGAAACCAGCTAGACTCAATAAGCCCAGAAGATTTGCAAAGCGTACAGGACGGTCTCTCTGACATCGGCGCTGATCCTGTCGGGAACCCTCCCACTGGATTTGCGTATTCACGAAGCGGCAAGCCTCTACGAGGTCAAAAAGGGCTACAGTGAGGACCACATTCCACCAGGAAGAGAAATTGAAGAAAAAACTGACGCCCTGAAGAGACCGCAAGGGTTGTGTCCATCGACTACGTCTGCTTGGAGGAATTCAACCAAGACGTGGTCGATAGATACGACCTCGAAGGCCCTCAAATTTACACCGATGGGAGTAAAATTGAGGGCCAGACGGGAGCGGCACTCACATGGTGGGAGAATGGAAGAGAAATCCGCCACTCAACCTTCAAGCTAGCGCCCTATAACACCGTGTTTCAAACTGAACTGTACGCCCTACTCAGGGCAGTACAGATCGCAGGGAAGCACAAGGCGCGGAGCGTCAGCATCCTCAGTGACTCAAGATCCTCACTGGAGCTCCTCAAATCACCGGACACGACACACCCCTTGGTCCAAGAGATCAAAAACGCCGCAACCCAAACAAGAGCAATGGGGACCGACCTAAGGTTCTATTGGCTGCGAGCTCACGTTGGAACGCCAGGAAATGAGAGAGCAGACGAACTGGCAAAGCAAGCAGCCCTTAGGAAGAAGACCGCCCCCCAATACGACATGGTGCCGGTGTCCTACGCCAAGAGGTCGATAAGACAAAACACGGTCGAACAGTGGCAGGTTCGCTACGGGGCATCCGGGACAGGTGCGACAACCAAGAAGTTTTTTACAACTGTGAGAGATGCAAACAGCATATTAAAGAAACTCAAACTCACAAACTTCTTGGTTCAAGCGTTTACTGGTCACGGAGGCTTCGCCGCCTATCTCCACCGTTTTAAGATCAAAGACACACCCTCGTGTGTCTGCGACCCGACCCTTGACGAGGACATCTGGCACGTTGTCTGCGATTGCCCGCGTTTCGGCATGGAAAGGCTCGACCTTGAGCAAAAGACCGGGGTCAAAGTTTCTCCGGATAGCTCAAGCTGGAAAGCCCTGCTGGGAACAGAAGCCAACCGCGAAAGCACGAAGGGTTTTATAGAAAAAGTGGTACGCGTAGCGTGTTTAAGGAACAAATAGTTCGGTACCCGGACTATTCTGGAAAACGCTACGCTGAAATTTGACACCACGCAAACCCCTCGGGCACAGGACCTGGGCAGGATTCCACGCCGAAACAACCCCCACAGACCTCCCCCAACCGTCCCCGTATCTCCCCAAATCTGTCCCCCCCCCCCCCCCTCCAAGAAAACCCAATTTTCTTCTCCCCCCTTGCACCCCTAATCTTGTAGGATGATGCAATAATATAAAATACACCCCATTCCCTAAGCACCTATGTACAATCTCTTTGTTTAAAGCCTAGCTAACTCTGACCTTAAGTGTACCTATGTTAACATAAGCAACCTCCTGACGCACGCACCACCCGAACACCTAAGGGGTGTTGGTGGGACGGGGGATGGGGAATCCTGCGGCCTCCTAAACGGGAGAATGATTTTCTCTCCCGGCCCTTCAGCACTGGCTGGGGTAAGGCTCCGCTCGCGATTCACTGGTCCCTCGTCAAACTGACACCTGCCCCTCCCCCCTTAATTATAGCAGATGTTTAGGCTAAATTGCAATGGAAGAGGTCACAAAAGAGGGTAGCGCAAGGAGACACGCGCAAAAATAGTATCTCCAGGCAAAAGACCAAGCCTCAAAAAAGGGTAGCCCCACCCATAAAGAAGGTGTCCACAGCCACACAAGCGGTCCTGAAAAGATCTCCGACCCAACCCTTCCACTGTCGGGCAAAAGAAAGGAAGCCCGTAGTCCGTAAGCATGCATGCGTCAGGATTCCCCTCCGCGACTCACATAGATATAGTCTCCCCCCCATCCCAAACCCCACTCCTATCCCCCCTTTTTGGAAAAACCCCGCGGATAAGTAAACGGAGGAAGGACTTTCTCCTCCGGCCTTTCAGCACTGGCTGGGGTAGTATCCGCGGGAGTCTAAATTCTTGTTGGTAATAGGGGCATTGGTGTTTTTAGCCGGTGCGACCCCGGCAGTACCTGGGCCCTCCATTCCCAGGTCTCCGGAAGGGATTTTCACCTCTGCCCTTTTTCTTTTTCTCTAAAGTAATGTTTTAAAAACAGTAAATAAAAGCAAGGACTTTTGTCTTTGGCCCTTCAGGCGATTACCAAAAAAAAAAAAAAAAAAAACTATATATACCTATATTAATTTAAATTATTTACGCAAATGTACTGGAGACAGAAAAAGTATTTTCCCGAACAAGCGAACTTGACAAATCGATTTCTTAATCCAGAAAACACCTATAATTGTAAATTTATTGTAATTCCAACATTGAATACAAAAATTAAATATTACCAATATAAAGAATTTAATTTCATCATAAGCGCCATCTACAGGCTAAGTACTGAACTAATTTATTAGCTTAATGAATGCATTACACTTTCATATAGGTTGCAAATGGTTTCGATTAATTCCGATAGATTAAGCAAAATATTCGTTATTCTACGCCACCTATGTTCATTTGCGTGAAATCATCACAATAATAGCGAGCGTCCGTGGCTGAAATGTGATCGCGGATCTCATACCGCCCGGTCTTCGAGTTCTAATTACAATTACGCAAAACATTGTATGTCGCATGAGATTATATTTTTAGCTAAGCTTAATTTTGCACACAATAAAACTGATTTTACATCAATATGTTAAAGTGAGATATGTTTTTTTAGAAATGTAGTAATACGTTCCTATAGATGGCATTACAATAGCATTAACATTAACTGGAGCACATTTATGCGTTGTTTTCTTGCGTTTTGGTTTTACAAACAAAAAATCTGTTGAACTAACGAATTGTTTAGAAAACATCTTATAGTTTCGTAATTTAAATGATGATAAGACTGGTTTTATACATCCGAAAACCAGTTAAAACCTACATCACGCTATTGAAGTTTTTATACTCAGTTGATATATATAGTAAGAACTTTACCAAATGCATAAGTGTCTTAGTACTCCTTGTGACCTAACGGCTTGGTAGTGCTAAGTCCCAGCTTGTCAATCTCGATGCTCGATTTGATCACCCTTGCACTGAGTATTGCTGAACTTATCTCGAATATTTGGGAGGGATTCTGTTACTAAGCGGTGGTAGATAACGGATGAACTCGTCCCTGGTGAAGGATGCAAACTCACCATGTACACAAAAGCGGTCATACGACCACCGGGAACTAAGCGTCCTGGGTGACCCGATCTTGTCTGTGGAGCCTGATCACCTTCACGACAAGTTGTATAAATGCCTCTGCGCTCCGGCCAAGTGCGAGGTGTTTAAGCTTTTGCATTTTACGAAATCAACTAATATTCTTAGTTTAACTTGGACTTTAAGAATGTATAAAATCTATACCTCCATTTTACGCAAACCCAAATTTTGAAATCCACAAATAATGTCAGGCATTTGGATCATACGAGTGGGGAGGACGAATTCGCTCGATATCGAAAAAGGTGGGACAGAATGCATGCATGAATTTCATTTTGCGCAAAGCCAAATTTTGAAATCCACAAAATAATATTGGGCATTTGGATCACACGAGTGAGGAGGGCCAGAATGCCCAATATTATACTACTTTCCCAAAAATCTTTTAATACCTTTGGCATCTACAGACGTAGGAAAGTTTAATATTACATCGACTTTAGAAGGATCGGTATGCAAACCAAATCTGTCGACTATATATCCGAGATATTTGAGTTCGGTTCTACAAAAGAGTGATTTCCTCATGTTAATAGTTAAGTTAGCCGCCTTAAGTTTTTCAAACACGGCTTTAAGAAGTCGCAAATGCTCATTGAAGTCAGAGGTGCATATTTTAATATCGTCTATGTAACAAAAGACTTTATTGTCAAACTCCGCGGTAAAAAGAGTGTCCATTAAGCGTTGCATGGTGGCAGAAGCTCCCACCAATCCAAAACACATCCGGTTATAGTGAAACAGACCCCTTCCGGGTACAGTGAAGCTAGTTTTTTCCTTGGAATCATCAGTGAGAGGAATCTGATGATATGCAGCACCTAAGTCCAGAGAGGTAAGATATTTCGCGTCACGATATAGTTTACGTATGGTAAGGGATATGCATCGGATTTTGAAACTGAGTTGACCTTTCTACTATCGAGGCAGAGTCTGAGATTACCATTGGACTTTTCAACCATTACGACCGGAGAATTCCACGGGGAGTGAGATGGTTCAACAATACCCGCTTCTAACATGCGATCTACCTCTTTCTCCAGAGCAACCTGCTTATCCGGGCTGAGACGGTAATATCTTTGTTTAATCGGAGGAGAGTCACCGGTGTTAATCACATGTTGAATTAAATGGGTTTTACCCAGACCAACTTTATCCGTATCGATTTGGTCATAAAGAGCTTTGACTTCATCCAATTGAGTCTTTCATGCTGAAGGCAAAGATTCTAAATCATGGAGGCCGGATTCAACAGGCATTGATGAAATGCTAGCCACATCTTTATAAGGTGACAAACCAGAAATAATTTCCGGAGCCAAGTTAAAAGCTTTCCTAAAATTAAGGCCAAGTATCAGAGGAATATTTATATTAGGTTGGATGTCAAAGTGAATGATTTGAATACGACCATTATAATTAATTGGCAAAGACATGTATGTAGTGCAAAGTAGTTCCTGTCCATTAGCGACTCTTAGTTTTACGGGAATTTTATGAGTAAGTATAGGTAGGCCTATAGCAGAGAGTTTTAAGTGACTGTTCATCCCCAAAATGCTACCACTCGCACCACAATCAAGCAAAGCCTTAACTTTTAAGTCTAATATGTCGAGAAGTACGTATAATCTGGTATCTCCTTTGTAGGTTCAAAATAAATTGTCTTCTTTATATGCGAGGGAGTAGAATTTACTGTAGGTGTTTGGATGTTGAAGACAAAGCTATTTAGTTTTTTGACATTTGACATTTCGGACATTCCGGAGCACGAACGCCTTTTTCTCCCACACTTAAAGCATACAATTTCGCGGGAATTCCTACACCTGCCAGTAACATGGTTTGACATACCACAGCGAAAACATGCTCGCTCATTCGCCGTATTTCTAACTGAGGCTACAAAAGATCTAGTATTAGGTTGAAAACCAGAAGTCCTCTGTGAAGTACCTTGCGAGTTGAATTTATCTCCTTTTGTTAATTTATTCCGGGAAGAAAAAATATTTGGTTTAGCAGAAGACGGTTCGTGGAACTGATTAGCTCTAATTTGTGCCAACTCTATTCGTTTACATAAAGTAGTTAACTGTGTTATTGAAGTGATATCATGCAAAGCTAGTTCTCTACTATATTCCGGTCGGATATTGCGAGTTAAAATATCTAATTTCTCCTCTTCAGGAACCTTCCTATTTAGTCTCTCAAACATTCCCAGCACCTCGGAAACAAACGCTGCAATAGTTTCCTCTCTTGCTTGTGTGCGCTGATGGATTTCCTGTAACAGTTTGTAGTCCAAATCGGGAATATCGAAGTCCTCGCGAAGGGCTGTGACTACCTGAGAGTATGTGAAAAATTGGTCAGGCTTCGCGCGGAACCACTATAACGCAGGACCTTCTAGTATTTCCGGAAAACCGCGGAAGATCTGTTGCTGAGAGATTCGCCTAGCGAGCCGTAGTTCCTCCAACCGTGCTAAAAACAGCCGAGCGCACGAGTTGCCACTATATTTCAGATTGAAAGAATTAATATTGAAACTTTTCTCGGTTTTATAGACGACTTTCTTAATTATTTGAGAAGGAACGACGTCAGACCCAGAGTCACTATCGACACCATCAGATTCGGAATCGCTACCTGCCTGTAGACGATCCACAATAGCGTTCAAAGTAGCGTGAAGTAACTCTACGTCCTCGTTGTCTTGTGTCAAACGTGAAATGCGACAAAGGAGGTATTTGCAGCGCGATAATAATCGAGATCGAGAAGAAGAAGTTAGATCCGCCCGCGAAGCATTCTCAATTTCCTCCACCTTACGTTGTATGACCGCTACTTCCAACGACACGTCTGAACTTCCAGAAAGATCGAACTTTACACCACCTTTATTAGCTAGTTCTGTAGTCTGCGCAAGCACCTGCTGTAAACTATGACGACGAGACACGGGATTAACCTTACAACCTCTAATGACTAGTTCATGAGTGATTTCGTCTTTTTTCAAATGTGCAATACGGCAACCGGCTAGTATAAAGTCCATTATTTTTTTGTTATATTGTCGTGTAGATAAAAACCAAATAGTCAGTTAAGAATAAAACCGAAGTCCAAAACAGTAAAAGATAGTAGGAAATCTTATTTCACTGGTATAAGAGAGTTATGGTTTAATTATTAGCAACCCAAAGCGTCCGAAATAAAAAAAATACAGGTCTACTATTAAGATATGACAAGTTATTTCTAATGCCTGTAGCATAAAATCATAGTAATTTAAAATACCAGAGTCCCAATAAGAACAGTAAACACACAGGTACACAAAACCAGAAACCAAATTGTATCGCAGTACAACAAAGTAAAGTTTTAAAATATTTAGCTTTTAACAAGTTAAATCAAACACCAAGTTTAGGTTTACCAGTATAAGTTAGAGTTTAAATTCAAGTTTAACTTCAAATTCCACTTTAAATTTCCAATAAAGTTAATTGTGAAGATTTAATTCAAATTTCCAAGTAAGGTTTTAAATTAGTAAGTTTACACCTTTAAAGATCTAAATTTATGGTTTAAATCCCGATAACATACACGTTTTCCATTATTAGGTTATATTACTTAATACTAACACACAAAAGAATATCTTGTACACTACTCAGTTACATAAAAGCAATACTTTTTCCAAACCCGTTAGTTAAAAAAAACTAATTTTATTTAGCAAATTCTCAAACTGGCCCCACGTTGGGCGCCACTGTAATAAACCGAACCATAAAGCATGAGAACAGGCCGTGTGATTCGAAGGTGATCAGAGCAGTAGACTCATCAAATTTACCTATACTTATGAGCGCCAGATGAGTTTACCGACAAAATAAGAATTGGCTAAATAAAAATCATAAGTTCTGTAATAGATAACCATTTATTACAACAAAGGTTACAAAATGCCCCTTACTTCCTTTTTTTTCTTTTTGTAGATACTTTATAGGTTAAGTATTGGTGGTGAAAATGCCTTGGTAGAGTCTGTCTAATGAAAGATGAACCTGAGAAAAAGCGGCAAATTCAAAAAATCTTCATATGGTATTACCGATCAATGTAGGAATAAACGATTTTGATACTTTTCTTATTTTGTTTATTTTGGTGGGCACAAAGGAAGAGGAAACGCGTGCTTTTTCACAATACTAAGGCCCGTATTAATAAACTATAGGTACTCAAGTCTACTAATACCGCACTCAAGTGTCCGTTTATCCATATTAAGACCACACAAGGTATCATATTTAAGTACGGTTTATTAGTAGAAGCCTGAGAGTCTTACTACTTAATACGTATGGGTGGATCAACTTTTTTGTTGTTGTTAGTGTCCCGTAAGCCAGGACACAACAGTGATAGTTTAGATTTTTTTTTATAATGTATACTTCTATTACACTCAGGAGAAAAGCCATAATAGAATGATAGTGGACTTATATCCTTTGAAATCATAGTTTTAATGAGTGACCCAGGAAACGTCACCCTGGCACCGAACTACAAAGAAAAGTTGATTGACCCGTAGAGTCAGCATTAAATAAATAGATAGTGACACCCAAAGTCGCCAAACGTGTACCGAACTATTTAGCAACTTTGGGTATCACGAAGTATTTGATGCTTTGAAACTATCTATGAAAAAAAAATGCAGACCACCATAATAATGCTTGCATCAGCATGCTTTCTCATTTGTGAGCTCTTTTAGTAAATAAAATCACCAATAACAAGTCATTAAGTAAAAACATTTTATTTATTATTGGGGTAAAACCGATGCTTTCTCTCAACTCTGCTAATAGGCATCTGAGTGTAGGCACTTGCTTCTTTACAATATAAAATTCGTTCACTTTATTTTCGATGGCACGGATGTCAAAACTATCTAAATTGGATACTGTGGCCTTGTAAGTTCGCTTCTTTCCTGGAGTACTAAAGACACCATGGGTTACTTTGCCTTCATTCTTTTAAATGTCGAAACACTGATATCTGTAAGAAGAAAGAAGGAATGAATTAAAAAGAACACCATTTACAAATATATTGTGACACGCAGTACAGCCCCATTTTACAGTCCGACAGCTCTAAGAACATTTGGGTTTAGGTGAAATCAAATTGCATCGGTGAGGTTCAAATCGCAACGGCTTAAGAACAAGGAAGATAGGTATAACCCGAACATCTTTTCCAAGAGCTCATGAAGTGTACGTAGGTACAGTCAGCGTCAGAGTTAAGTATACCCCTTGCTTGTAAAACTGGACTGACCGAGTCACGTGACTACAACGATGCGTCACGTGACTCCGTCGGAGCTAGCACTCGCTGGAACATTTTGTTATTACTTTATGAGTAATGTTTCCAGATTTCTTCAAATACGAGTAACTTCAATATTAACCAAGAATACTTTACCCCCAGAAACATACAAAAAGACATATTAATCTCGGGGATCGAACGCACGGCTCACCGGCTGCAAGATAAACTTTTTCGTGCTCTGTATGCCACTGTGCTACCGTAACACTATGACATTACGTCGAAATGAAGTATTAGTTATTAATTTGTTTTAGCTCGATAATGCATCCTTGTCTAACGTCAATATGGAACTATTTTTATCTTTGTTTCTTATTTCAATACTGCATTTGATCGTATAGGACGACGGTCATTTCATCTGAGACTTAAAACTGAATGAGAACGCTTTAATTATGTTGACAATAGGGCCGCAAATTGAATGATTATTTTATTTGTTCCGTTTACTTATTGAATTTGAGGGTAAGTTTTCATATTATAAGATCACTTTTAGAAATCTCTTAATACGTGTTGTGTAGCGTGCAGTAACCTTCACTTATTAATATACTTCTTTAAAAGTCTTATAATGGTTCGACTGACGACTTTTTTAAAAGCTAAAATAGTTGTTCTCTGGGAACAAAACCAGAGTATTAAAAAAATAGCCCGTGATATGAATATAACGGTTAGTGAAATTATGACCAGGACGAGTAGTTCTCGTTTTATACCTATACGTTTTATTTGCAAAACTTCAAATCTTAGTGTTTTGTTGTTTTTTAAAAAGTGTTCCTTATAAGCGTTAATATTTATTTTCTAGAGAAGAACCGTTCAGAAGTGGATAAGGAGATATCAGGAGACGGGTGATGTGAAGTGTGATGTCTCCGGCCCGCGTCCTCGAGTATACACCGATGAATTTGAACGACACCGTGATATTGTCAACATTCACACGGAGGCTCCATTTACGACCACTCGTTCAAGTGCTCAAACATTTGGGGTTTCGCTCAGTACGGTTCGGCGACATTTGCATGCAGCGAATATCCATAACTACAAGCCTGCTAGAAAAATACCTCTCACTGATGCTCACCGAACCGCAAGAATCGATTTTGCCGAACGTTACCTTAATTTTGATTGGATAAACGAGATTGTGATCTTTACAGATGAGAAGTGTTTTAAATCTGATAAAGATGGCAAAAAAATATTATGGAGAAGAACTGGGGAGCGGTATAACGCTAAAAATATGTTAGATTTGAGAACTAGTGGAAGAATTACATTGGGTAATCAATTTTACTTATTTTTGCATATAAATATATGATAATTTTAGTGTTTTATATACGTATACTTAATCTAAAATTACTATAATTTTATTTTTATTTTCTTCTTAGGTTTCTATAATATATAATAAAATGCAAACTCAAATGAAATAATAAAAAATATACTATTCCGACGTTTTCCATTTCAGGGCCCATGGTCACGGACAGACACGAACGACGAGGAGGACTCTTTTTTTGTAATTTGAGTTTGCATTTTATACACATTTGCATTTTTATTGTTGTTTGCAGCCTATTGGGGCTGGATGTCATCCATGGGCCCGGGAGAACTCGTGGAAGTCGGTGGCCGCATGAACGGCCAGCGTTACTTGGAGGTGTTGAAGGACGTCATGCTGCCGTCAGTGCGAGTTGCATATCCCGAGGGCCGAATCCACCTCGTCCAAGACAACAGTGCAGTGCACCGCTCACGACTCGTCCAGGAGTGGCTGTCATCTCAGGATGATATTTATGTTTTCAATTGGCCGTCTAAAAGCCCTGACCTGAACCCAATTGAAAACTTGTGGGGTCAACTGGTTTTGAATTGGGACCCTAGTGAAGTCAAATCAAAACAACAATTAGATTAAGAGGTCAACAGAACTTGGGAGTTGATGCGAAACAGTAGTGCATGTTCGAACATGGTCATGCACATGAGTAGCCGGCTCCAACAAATCATTAACAATGACGGTCACCCACTTCGATATTGATTTGATGTTTAAACTATGCGAATAATAGTTTTTTCATGTGTAATTTGTCAATTTGTTTGCTTTTTTTCAAAGATCGTGATACTTATTTACGAGAGATGAAAATTGTTAGACTGCTTGATAGTTTGACATGTTGGTTCTCTTTCACGTGTAAAAAAGTTCACGGTTTTATAAAAGTAAATAAGTAGGTATAGGTAATGAGTCGTATTTCCAGCAATATAATATTTAAAAACTTTTTAATTTGGTGGCATACTTTATTGCGAGACTTTTTTTTACCCACACAAACATTGCATCAATTATTCCAATGTTATTGTGAACTTAGCTACGCTTTTTTTATATCCGGATAGTTTTTAATATTTCTAGGAATACCTACTCTCCTACAGTAATTTGAATTAATACCATAGATTCAAGTTATCCTTTAACAAAACAATAATAAAATTAAACTTTTTATTATTGTTTTTTTATATTTTCATAATTACCTATACTACGACTGACTATTTAGAAATTAGTTTCCCCTTTGAGGCACTAAATTATAATTAAAACACTGTATAAATAATAAAAAAAAGTTTTGCAAGCTTTTTTCTTACCTAGTTAAAATAAAAAGAAAATAAAAACATTTATAAACTATAAACGAGTTTTCTTTCAATAAATACTTATTATTCAAGAATAAAGGCCCATTTACTTTATACAACTGTCTTGCCCATTTCATACAATAGAATTGAGGAAATAAAAAAATGCTTAGTTTACACCTTACAATGATATATAGGTTTTTTATTCCCTCAATTTTATTGTATGGAACGTGCAAGAAAGTTGTATAATGTAAATAGGCCTTAAAGAAGAACATAAAAAAAACAAAAAACATTCTTTCAGCGAAGATTATGTGTAAAAAAAAACCAAAAAGTTCAATTCCAGCCCGAGGATTTGAACCTGCGATCTCTCCATGTCGGTTGCGTGATATCTCAGCTAGCTACCACTAGACCAAGACGCCTTGTACGTCACACGACGAAATTCTTATACTCTTTTGTATTTTTAATTAATTTATTTATTTATTTAAGGATTACCAACAGATAATACATCATAACAATAAATGGGATCTTAGGCTAGTGATATATAGGATGCTTATCTAATTATAGGTAACCACAGCTAGTTCAAGTGTATTGAAGATTACAGTCAATTAATAATAGTATTAACAACTTAGATAAACGAACACGTTAAATTATTATTACAAATCTAATTTACAAATAAAAAAAAATCAATGTGCATAAGGACAAAACAATAACGAGATGAATGAAACAATAACACGACGGACATCACTCACATCCCTGAACCCAGGGACTCGAAATACTCACAAATTAATTTTTTGAACGTGTTTTTAGAATTATGAAATATGTCGATCCCGGCAGAGGCAGGGATGTGATTGTACATCCGTAACATCCTTACGATTGGAGAATTACAACCCATCCTTGTTTTCCGGAAACGTTCCTTGAACAGCTTGTAGACGCCTTTACGAGGTTACCTATTCGGAATAGTAAAATTCACCCTACTTAGCAAATCCGAGCTATCAAGTCCCCTACAGTTGATGAGTTTATGAAGGAATAGAAGGTCTAATACCTTTCTTCTGCAAATAAGTGAGGTTAAGCGAAAGAATATCAGGCGATCATTGTACGACTTAAGTGATTTCGTTTTTCGAGATTTATAGCATAAAACAGATAGGAAACGTCTTTGGACTCTTTCGATTCGGCTTTTGTGGACTTCAAATAGAGGAGACCAAGCTTGAGAGCAGTACTCAAGGCCACTTCTCACCAACGAGTTATATAAGAGTAACCTGATTCGTACGCGTTTGAAGTGCTTAGTGTTCCGTATAACAAAACCCATCATTTTGGATGCTTTATTAACGATGCTGTCCACATGTTGATTAAAAGAAAGCTGGCTATCCAACGTTACTCCCAAATCCTTAATAGTTTTTACACTTTTAAGCATGTTATTGCCTATCTGATACTTAGTAGGGACTATTATCTTATTGCGGGTGAAAGTAACATGACAGCATTTACCCGGGTTCAGGATCATTGCATTTTTCTCGCACCAAACGGACAGTCTATCAATGTCATCCTGAAGAAGCTTGCTATCCTCACATCTTCTGATTGGTCGCATGATCTTTAGGTCGTCAGCAAAAAGGTAAGGTTCCGAATGAAGACAACTGTCTACTATGTCATTTATGAATGCCAAAAACAATATGGGACCCAAATGTGAGCCTTGAGGGACACCTGATGATGCCATAAAGTAATTAGATAGCTCTCCGTTAACCGCAACACAGAGCCTACGGTTTTCAAGGTAGGATTCAAGCCACCCAAGCAAGGAATCACCAACACCGCACCCCGACAACTTCTTGAGAAGCAACACATGGTTGACCTTGTCGAACGCCTTACTGAAATCGGTATATATAACATCAACTTGAACCCTACAATCGACTTGGTCAGATACCGACTCAACAAAAGCCACCAAATTTGAGTTAGTTGATCTGAATTTAATGAATCCGTGCTGCTTGTCCGTTAGTTGTGGCAAAAGTTGTCTGTATAAATATGGGCAAACCAACGATTCGAATACTTTTGGGATCAACAACAAAATAGCAATAGAGCGATAGTTTTTCCGTAAATCCAGAGATTTCAACTTTCTTAACACCATTTTTTCATCTATTGTAATTTTATTCAAATAATTAGGAAAGACTGATATCACCTTGGCCGGCTCTGGCTCAGTTGCAGTGGGAACTTCAATACTGTATACTGATGAAAAGTTTTTAGCAAAAAGGTTGCAAATTCCACGACAGTCTTGAGCAACTTCTCCGTCAAAATGCATGGATGATGGAAGTGAGGATTTATTTTTACGTTTCTGCTTTACAAATGTCCAGATTTTTTTCGGATTAGTTTCTATATTACTTTCCAGATTTTCACAAAATGAGTTGTAGTTTTTTATGCACTGCTCTTTACAGCGTTTTTTTATAAGGTGCAGACTGAGTTCGTCCAGTAGGTTGTGATATTTTGTAACTTTACGCCTTAGTTTATACTTTTCTTTCAAGTCTAATAAGGTCGCGAGAGAACAACATAGGATATTTTTTACCTTTTGGTTTTGTTAAAGAAACGTATTTTTCTATTGCATAGTCAAGCCTGATCCTTAGTTCTTCCACCATATGGTTGATATCTCGACAAGACTCCAAAATCGATACCCAGTCCAAACTGCCCAGATAACTGTTTATTTGTTCAAAGTTGACCTTGTAAAAATTTAGTCTGGGATGGTTATTTGCTTCAAGAGTTGCAGCCGCTTCAAAATTCATATCCAGAACTAAAGGAGGATGGTACGGATCCATGATACTTAACGCAGTGTCCGTAGACTCAAGTAGGACGGTATGATTGGAGAAAACTAAGTCAAGAGTCTTGGAATTACAATTTTTAAGAGAATTATACTGTTTCATATCGCTCAGAGCCATAAACTCCTTCATTAGGTGGATGAGAGAACAAGAGCTGGGAGACGACGGGGTCAAAAATAATTCATTACCAAGGACGGACCAGTCAATTGTAGGTAAATTGAAATCGCCCAATATTAAAGCATTAGAATAACTACTACAAACTGTTCCAGGTCAACAAACTTACTTGGCAGAGGAAGGTATACACAGCAAATGCAATATTTAGTAATAACCTTGTTAATCTTAAGTTCAATGACAATCCACAAGTCTTCCAAATGAGTTTCACACTCATACAATCTATAAGATAACAGATCTACAAACTGTTCCAGGTCAACAAACTTACTTGGCAGAGGAAGGTATACACAGCAAATGCAATATTTAGTAATAACCTTGTTAATCTTAAGTTCAATGACAATCCACAAGTCTTCCAAATGAGTTTCACACTCATACAATCTATAAGATAACAGATTTTTCTTTACTGCAACCATTACTCCTCCACCGGTTTTCTTCGAGGTGGGGAGAGAAAGATTACGCGCACGCCTATAGACTATGTATCTGTCGTCAAAAAGTTCTGTATCACTAACATTACTCTGTAGCCAGGTTTCAGTAATACAAATGATATCGTAATTATTAATAGAGATATTACATAAGAAATCAACAGTTTTAGTGTTTAAACCCCGAACGTTTTGGTAATAACACGTTAATACAGCCATAAGTAACAAGCAAAAACGAGTAAAGTCTTACAAGTGAGAATAGTTAAATATACTCATTTTACCGGATTTATCCATGTTGGTGGGGGTGAGAGAGTAACCACTTTGTCAGTCAGTAACAATCTAATTTAATTACAATTACACATGCGTATATATACAATGTTAACTTACTACAGTACTAACTAATGCGCGCTAGATACACGTACAGATAATGTCTAATCTAAATGCAATTCATCAATACGTGAATCGATAACAATTACGAAACGTGCCTACCGGCACAGTACTCCCCCCAACAGAAAATAAATAAAAAATTAAAAAGTATTCTCCAGCACAGTAAGTTCCTAATTAAATATTTACGATGGTATGACTGTGTAAAGTGTGCCGTTATGGGCAATACGTCTCATTAAAATAATAATTTACCCCAAAAAATTCATCGACTCTTTGTCGGTAATTGGCGTGGAGTAGCAAGTATTTCCTCAGTAAGCGGATTTCATGGCTCATTGTCTGATAACCTAAGAAATAAATTCGCATTAGTTAGAGGTACACATACATCTTCATGGCCGTTGCATGAAGGCACAAAACTTCTTCTCTCCTTTGGCGAAATTCTTGGCTCATTGAACGATAACCTAAGAATTCACTCGTATTGGAGATATTAAACATCTTCATGGGCTTGCATGAAGGCAAAAACTTTTCTCAGTTTTCGAAATTCTTGGCTCATTGACCGAACTTAAGAATTAATTCGCATTTGAGAGATTAAACATCTTCACAGTCTTGCGCGAAGGTAAAAAAACTTCTTAAATCGAAACTATTACACTGTCAACCAAATAAATATTTACAAAACAAAATAATAAATACCATACTATTTTGCAATTGCTATATATGTAGTTTCCTCTCGAACTTGACCTTGATGAGTTTTGCCGTGCACGCTGAGTGCTGCGACGACATTAATCGTGGCCGTGCTGAAATGCACATTTTCCTGGTCGAAATTGCTGATTACTTTTAACGTAACTGGGTCGATGTTGGGGTTCCGATTATTGATATCTTTGATGATATTTCAATGACTCGGTGCCGATCCAAAATATTAGCGGTAGGTGCCTTTAGCCGGCCGCGCGGCGTACTTTCCTTTATAATAATCTCGTTCCCGGTGGCATGTTCCCGATTTCTATTTTCAACTAAGCAGAATATCTTCAATATTTGAAAATCACTATAGAGCCTGGGTTTCCAGTACTTCGGAATGCGGTATATGGTGGAGATTCCAGTTCCAAACGATGGTGTTCATTGTCGGGGTCACTACTATACCAGTGGTTACCCCATATTGGTCGGACGTCGGGCAGGGCAGCGGCGATCATTGTTCAGTCGGCATGGTGTTCTTTGTCGGGGTCACCACTTTACCGGAAATATCCGCGCTCTCTTGACCTTGCATTCGATGAAGAACGCCTACTGGCCACATTCCGCATATCGTGCCGTAGTTCATTTATGTCGACTTGCATTCTTGCGAGTTGCGACGCGACGCTAGCCAAGCAGTTTGTAAAATCATCTGTTTTGTTTTGTTGACTGTTTACAGCTGATATCTCTGTTCTTCTGGTGTTCTCATAAATTTTATCAGCGACTTGACACATTTTGTCCATCGATAATGAATCTGTTACTGCCAACACTGCACTAACAGATGACGGAAGGAGTCTCAACCACATAAACCGAACAGTTTCATCATTGATTGTTCTACCGGCTAAATTCCGCATCCTGTGCCATAATTGCGATGGCTTTTGATCGCCTAATTCCATAGTTGACAGCAGTTTCTCACACTTGACCTGATCAGACTCGTCGTAGCATCCGATCAGCCGGTTTTTAATAGCATCGTACTTCCCTGTCTCGGGAGGCTTCGCAATAACGTCACTAATTTGCTGAATTTCTTCCTTGGCCAACTTTGAAATCACCAAATTAAACTTGTAGTCGTCACCCTGCTTCTGTGGCGCAACTATCGCTTCAAACTGAGTGAACCATAAGCCTAGAAGATCCCTCCAGAATTCAGGAATCCGGGCTACCACAGAAGTTGACGCAATCTCCAACGAATCTGTACTCGTACCTGCGACAGGCTTCTGGGGTGACATTGCAGTAAATTAACAATTTGCGCTTCTTGATACCTTCTTGCTGGCTTAATTTTCCTCCTGTTTCTTGTATTGATTACTGCTTCTTGCGGCAGAAACAACGGCGTTATGTCGCTTGTCGGGGTCACCACTTTACCGGATTTATCCATGTTGGTGGGGGTGAGAGAGTAACCACTTTGTCAGTCAGTAACAATCTAATTTAATTACAATTACACATGCGTATATATACAATGTTAACTTACTACAGTACTAACTAATGCGCGCTAGATACACGAACAGATAATGTCTAATCTAAATGCAATTCATCAATACGTGAATCGATAACAATTACGAAACGTGCCTACCGGCACACTCATGATAGTGCAAAAGTATTACTTCAGTAATCTGTTTACGGAGTCCAAACTCTTCATCACCAGCGATTGAGATGCATCATCTTTGCGAACAAATATTCTGCCGCTTCTCACCCACACGTACTTGTACTGCTTCTCATTTGCAGCGGCTCTTGCTGCTTTATGTATTTGTTTAAAGTATTGGGTTAAGTGCTCCGCGACATAAATGGGTTTTTTGTCGCCTCCGATGCCCAGATGACTGGTATTGAGTTTGTCGCTATGATTTTGCTTTGTTGAACTTTATGACGGCTGCAAGAAATTTATCACGCACCATAGGGCTCTTTAGCTTCACTATCACAGAACGCGGGCGAGGGTTGTTAGAGTCCAGCTTGGCAGCTTTTCTGATTTATAGCCAAAAATGTACAAAAAATGACCGTTCCCCCCCCTTATCTCCGAAGTTTATTAATCAAAAATTCTGAAAAAAATCCTGACGTATAGATAATTACTTATATTTTCTGGGAAAAATAAAATAAAGTATTCAATATTTACAGTTTTTGAGAAATAACAAAAAAACTAAGAAAATCTGTATTAAAATTTAGGCTAGTCCAAATCGACCTAATTGCCTGGAAAATAAAGCTTATAACAAAATGAGTATTTTCTTTTGCGGTTACCAAGCATATTATCTTCAATACGGAACCCTCGGTGCGCGAGTCCGACTCGCACTTGACCGGTTTTTTTTGTCTTGTAAAGAGGTTCGGTAACTTTTGATTTATTATCTAAGCCATAAATATTAACACTTATATTCGGGTTATTTTTTTCAAATAGTTCAATTTGTTTAGATGAAGGTGGGAATGACAATCCTTCTATGTTGAGAACGGTAGAATAATGCGGATATGAACTCCTTGTAGAAGGAAACAAAGCGGCCATGATACTCTATAGAAAACAATGATTATCAGTATTCTGTATATTTATACAACTTTTCGAGCTTCTGATTGCTGGAGCTAGCGGAATATAAGCACCGCCTTGCAAAGGAGAATATTTGTTCATGTTAATTTCAATATGACTCATAGACAGGTACGTCCATCCAGATTCACGTAATTCGAATTCGGTTAGTTTTTTTTTCAGAGTGTTACTTGTATTCAATAATAATTCATTCAAATCTGTGGTCTTGTAAACAGTTTCATATTTAGTGTTGAATGACTTTAGGTCTTGTTTGTCTGAGTGAGGTTGTATAAAGTACGCAAAGAATTCAAAGTTAACTTTAATACAAGTAAGGCTCTCTATCGATAAATTGATAAGTTTTATAAGATCTTTCTAGCAGTCATTAAAGAATATCTCCGGCGTGAAATAATCTACTTTTTGAGATGGATTTATACGATATGAAACAATTCTATTTTTAAAAGCAGTAGCAATCATATAAATATTATCGGATTCAGTGTTCAGTAAGCAGTTTGACTTATGTAAATTAGTTTTTGTATGATATTGATATTCATTTCGAGACATTTCAATTTTACAGTTTTCACAGTACTTTAATTCATGTTTTGGGTTTGAGGTTGAGACTGGTAGGTAGAACTGTAAAGAAAAAAAATAGTGAGATATTATGTTTTATTAAAATAAATCAGCATATAAGAATGTCTTACTATAAGTAAATATAAAAAAGTTATTGTCTAACAAAATATAGTCTACTATAAATTGGTTATCATTAACACTAATTATACTTATTTATATTATACAAATAAGTGATTACACGGTATATTAATGATAACTACCAATAAAAGTAGGAGGACATGGTTTAAATTCCTTCCGCATGGCTACTATGTAATCGGTTAACGCACGCCACCCGTCTGTAGAATCATCCGTTCTGTTTTTAGGGTTCCGTACCGTGTCTGTCTGTCTGTCTGTCTGTCTGTCTGTCTGTCTGTCTGTCTGTCTGTCTGTCTGTCTGTCTGTCTGTCTGTCTGTCTGTCTGTCTGTCTGTCTGTCTGTCTGTCTGTCTGTCTGTCTGTCTGTCTGTCTGTCTGTCTGTCTGTCTGTCTGTCTGTCTGTCTGTCTGTCTGTCTGTCTGTCTGTCTGTCTGTCTGTCTGTCTGTCTGTCTGTCTGTCTGTCTGTCTGTCTGTCTGTCTGTCTGTCTGTCTGTCTGTCTGTCTGTCTGTCTGTCTGTCTGTCTGTCTGTCTGTCTGTCTGTCTGTCTGTCTGTCTGTCTGTCTGTCTGTCTGTCTGTCTGTCTGTCTGTCTGTCTGTCTGTCTGTCTGTCTGTCTGTCTGTCTGTCTGTCTGTCTGTCTGTCTGTCTGTCTGTCTGTCTGTCTGTCTGTCTGTCTGTCTGTCTGTCTGTCTGTCTGTCTGTCTGTCTGTCTGTCTGTCTGTCTGTCTGTCTGTCTGTCTGTCTGTCTGTCTGTCTGTCTGTCTGTCTGTCTGTCTGTCTGTCTGTCTGTCTGTCTGTCTGTCTGTCTGTCTGTCTGTCTGTCTGTCTGTCTGTCTGTCTGTCTGTCTGTCTGTCTGTCTGTCTGTCTGTCTGTCTGTCTGTCTGTCTGTCTGTCTGTCTGTCTGTCTGTCTGTCTGTCTGTCTGTCTGTCTGTCTGTCTGTCTGTCTGTCTGTCTGTCTGTCTGTCTGTCTGTCTGTCTGTCTGTCTGTCTGTCTGTCTGTCTGTCTGTCTGTCTGTCTGTCTGTCTGTCTGTCTGTCTGTCTGTCTGTCTGTCTGTCTGTCTGTCTGTCTGTCTGTCTGTCTGTCTGTCTGTCTGTCTGTCTGTCTGTCTGTCTGTCTGTCTGTCTGTCTGTCTGTCTGTCTGTCTGTCTGTCTGTCTGTCTGTCTGTCTGTCTGTCTGTCTGTCTGTCTGTCTGTCTGTCTGTCTGTCTGTCTGTCTGTCTGTCTGTCTGTCTGTCTGTCTGTCTGTCTGTCTGTCTGTCTGTCTGTCTGTCTGTCTGTCTGTCTGTCTGTCTGTCTGTCTGTCTGTCTGTCTGTCTGTCTGTCTGTCTGTCTGTCTGTCTGTCTGTCTGTCTGTCTGTCTGTCTGTCTGTCTGTCTGTCTGTCTGTCTGTCTGTCTGTCTGTCTGTCTGTCTGTCTGTCTGTCTGTCTGTCTGTCTGTCTGTCTGTCTGTCTGTCTGTCTGTCTGTCTGTCTGTCTGTCTGTCTGTCTGTCTGTCTGTCTGTCTGTCTGTCTGTCTGTCTGTCTGTCTGTCTGTCTGTCTGTCTGTCTGTCTGTCTGTCTGTCTGTCTGTCTGTCTGTCTGTCTGTCTGTCTGTCTGTCTGTCTGTCTGTCTGTCTGTCTGTCTGTCTGTCTGTCTGTCTGTCTGTCTGTCTGTCTGTCTGTCTGTCTGTCTGTCTGTCTGTCTGTCTGTCTGTCTGTCTGTCTGTCTGTCTGTCTGTCTGTCTGTCTGTCTGTCTGTCTGTCTGTCTGTCTGTCTGTCTGTCTGTCTGTCTGTCTGTCTGTCTGTCTGTCTGTCTGTCTGTCTGTCTGTCTGTCTGTCTGTCTGTCTGTCTGTCTGTCTGTCTGTCTGTCTGTCTGTCTGTCTGTCTGTCTGTCTGTCTGTCTGTCTGTCTGTCTGTCTGTCTGTCTGTCTGTCTGTCTGTCTGTCTGTCTGTCTGTCTGTCTGTCTGTCTGTCTGTCTGTCTGTCTGTCTGTCTGTCTGTCTGTCTGTCTGTCTGTCTGTCTGTCTGTCTGTCTGTCTGTCTGTCTGTCTGTCTGTCTGTCTGTCTGTCTGTCTGTCTGTCTGTCTGTCTGTCTGTCTGTCTGTCTGTCTGTCTGTCTGTCTGTCTGTCTGTCTGTCTGTCTGTCTGTCTGTCTGTCTGTCTGTCTGTCTGTCTGTCTGTCTGTCTGTCTGTCTGTCTGTCTGTCTGTCTGTCTGTCTGTCTGTCTGTCTGTCTGTCTGTCTGTCTGTCTGTCTGTCTGTCTGTCTGTCTGTCTGTCTGTCTGTCTGTCTGTCTGTCTGTCTGTCTGTCTGTCTGTCTGTCTGTCTGTCTGTCTGTCTGTCTGTCTGTCTGTCTGTCTGTCTGTCTGTCTGTCTGTCTGTCTGTCTGTCTGTCTGTCTGTCTGTCTGTCTGTCTGTCTGTCTGTCTGTCTGTCTGTCTGTCTGTCTGTCTGTCTGTCTGTCTGTCTGTCTGTCTGTCTGTCTGTCTGTCTGTCTGTCTGTCTGTCTGTCTGTCTGTCTGTCTGTCTGTCTGTCTGTCTGTCTGTCTGTCTGTCTGTCTGTCTGTCTGTCTGTCTGTCTGTCTGTCTGTCTGTCTGTCTGTCTGTCTGTCTGTCTGTCTGTCTGTCTGTCTGTCTGTCTGTCTGTCTGTCTGTCTGTCTGTCTGTCTGTCTGTCTGTCTGTCTGTCTGTCTGTCTGTCTGTCTGTCTGTCTGTCTGTCTGTCTGTCTGTCTGTCTGTCTGTCTGTCTGTCTGTCTGTCTGTCTGTCTGTCTGTCTGTCTGTCTGTCTGTCTGTCTGTCTGTCTGTCTGTCTGTCTGTCTGTCTGTCTGTCTGTCTGTCTGTCTGTCTGTCTGTCTGTCTGTCTGTCTGTCTGTCTGTCTGTCTGTCTGTCTGTCTGTCTGTCTGTCTGTCTGTCTGTCTGTCTGTCTGTCTGTCTGTCTGTCTGTCTGTCTGTCTGTCTGTCTGTCTGTCTGTCTGTCTGTCTGTCTGTCTGTCTGTCTGTCTGTCTGTCTGTCTGTCTGTCTGTCTGTCTGTCTGTCTGTCTGTCTGTCTGTCTGTCTGTCTGTCTGTCTGTCTGTCTGTCTGTCTGTCTGTCTGTCTGTCTGTCTGTCTGTCTGTCTGTCTGTCTGTCTGTCTGTCTGTCTGTCTGTCTGTCTGTCTGTCTGTCTGTCTGTCTGTCTGTCTGTCTGTCTGTCTGTCTGTCTGTCTGTCTGTCTGTCTGTCTGTCTGTCTGTCTGTCTGTCTGTCTGTCTGTCTGTCTGTCTGTCTGTCTGTCTGTCTGTCTGTCTGTCTGTCTGTCTGTCTGTCTGTCTGTCTGTCTGTCTGTCTGTCTGTCTGTCTGTCTGTCTGTCTGTCTGTCTGTCTGTCTGTCTGTCTGTCTGTCTGTCTGTCTGTCTGTCTGTCTGTCTGTCTGTCTGTCTGTCTGTCTGTCTGTCTGTCTGTCTGTCTGTCTGTCTGTCTGTCTGTCTGTCTGTCTGTCTGTCTGTCTGTCTGTCTGTCTGTCTGTCTGTCTGTCTGTCTGTCTGTCTGTCTGTCTGTCTGTCTGTCTGTCTGTCTGTCTGTCTGTCTGTCTGTCTGTCTGTCTGTCTGTCTGTCTGTCTGTCTGTCTGTCTGTCTGTCTGTCTGTCTGTCTGTCTGTCTGTCTGTCTGTCTGTCTGTCTGTCTGTCTGTCTGTCTGTCTGTCTGTCTGTCTGTCTGTCTGTCTGTCTGTCTGTCTGTCTGTCTGTCTGTCTGTCTGTCTGTCTGTCTGTCTGTCTGTCTGTCTGTCTGTCTGTCTGTCTGTCTGTCTGTCTGTCTGTCTGTCTGTCTGTCTGTCTGTCTGTCTGTCTGTCTGTCTGTCTGTCTGTCTGTCTGTCTGTCTGTCTGTCTGTCTGTCTGTCTGTCTGTCTGTCTGTCTGTCTGTCTGTCTGTCTGTCTGTCTGTCTGTCTGTCTGTCTGTCTGTCTGTCTGTCTGTCTGTCTGTCTGTCTGTCTGTCTGTCTGTCTGTCTGTCTGTCTGTCTGTCTGTCTGTCTGTCTGTCTGTCTGTCTGTCTGTCTGTCTGTCTGTCTGTCTGTCTGTCTGTCTGTCTGTCTGTCTGTCTGTCTGTCTGTCTGTCTGTCTGTCTGTCTGTCTGTCTGTCTGTCTGTCTGTCTGTCTGTCTGTCTGTCTGTCTGTCTGTCTGTCTGTCTGTCTGTCTGTCTGTCTGTCTGTCTGTCTGTCTGTCTGTCTGTCTGTCTGTCTGTCTGTCTGTCTGTCTGTCTGTCTGTCTGTCTGTCTGTCTGTCTGTCTGTCTGTCTGTCTGTCTGTCTGTCTGTCTGTCTGTCTGTCTGTCTGTCTGTCTGTCTGTCTGTCTGTCTGTCTGTCTGTCTGTCTGTCTGTCTGTCTGTCTGTCTGTCTGTCTGTCTGTCTGTCTGTCTGTCTGTCTGTCTGTCTGTCTGTCTGTCTGTCTGTCTGTCTGTCTGTCTGTCTGTCTGTCTGTCTGTCTGTCTGTCTGTCTGTCTGTCTGTCTGTCTGTCTGTCTGTCTGTCTGTCTGTCTGTCTGTCTGTCTGTCTGTCTGTCTGTCTGTCTGTCTGTCTGTCTGTCTGTCTGTCTGTCTGTCTGTCTGTCTGTCTGTCTGTCTGTCTGTCTGTCTGTCTGTCTGTCTGTCTGTCTGTCTGTCTGTCTGTCTGTCTGTCTGTCTGTCTGTCTGTCTGTCTGTCTGTCTGTCTGTCTGTCTGTCTGTCTGTCTGTCTGTCTGTCTGTCTGTCTGTCTGTCTGTCTGTCTGTCTGTCTGTCTGTCTGTCTGTCTGTCTGTCTGTCTGTCTGTCTGTCTGTCTGTCTGTCTGTCTGTCTGTCTGTCTGTCTGTCTGTCTGTCTGTCTGTCTGTCTGTCTGTCTGTCTGTCTGTCTGTCTGTCTGTCTGTCTGTCTGTCTGTCTGTCTGTCTGTCTGTCTGTCTGTCTGTCTGTCTGTCTGTCTGTCTGTCTGTCTGTCTGTCTGTCTGTCTGTCTGTCTGTCTGTCTGTCTGTCTGTCTGTCTGTCTGTCTGTCTGTCTGTCTGTCTGTCTGTCTGTCTGTCTGTCTGTCTGTCTGTCTGTCTGTCTGTCTGTCTGTCTGTCTGTCTGTCTGTCTGTCTGTCTGTCTGTCTGTCTGTCTGTCTGTCTGTCTGTCTGTCTGTCTGTCTGTCTGTCTGTCTGTCTGTCTGTCTGTCTGTCTGTCTGTCTGTCTGTCTGTCTGTCTGTCTGTCTGTCTGTCTGTCTGTCTGTCTGTCTGTCTGTCTGTCTGTCTGTCTGTCTGTCTGTCTGTCTGTCTGTCTGTCTGTCTGTCTGTCTGTCTGTCTGTCTGTCTGTCTGTCTGTCTGTCTGTCTGTCTGTCTGTCTGTCTGTCTGTCTGTCTGTCTGTCTGTCTGTCTGTCTGTCTGTCTGTCTGTCTGTCTGTCTGTCTGTCTGTCTGTCTGTCTGTCTGTCTGTCTGTCTGTCTGTCTGTCTGTCTGTCTGTCTGTCTGTCTGTCTGTCTGTCTGTCTGTCTGTCTGTCTGTCTGTCTGTCTGTCTGTCTGTCTGTCTGTCTGTCTGTCTGTCTGTCTGTCTGTCTGTCTGTCTGTCTGTCTGTCTGTCTGTCTGTCTGTCTGTCTGTCTGTCTGTCTGTCTGTCTGTCTGTCTGTCTGTCTGTCTGTCTGTCTGTCTGTCTGTCTGTCTGTCTGTCTGTCTGTCTGTCTGTCTGTCTGTCTGTCTGTCTGTCTGTCTGTCTGTCTGTCTGTCTGTCTGTCTGTCTGTCTGTCTGTCTGTCTGTCTGTCTGTCTGTCTGTCTGTCTGTCTGTCTGTCTGTCTGTCTGTCTGTCTGTCTGTCTGTCTGTCTGTCTGTCTGTCTGTCTGTCTGTCTGTCTGTCTGTCTGTCTGTCTGTCTGTCTGTCTGTCTGTCTGTCTGTCTGTCTGTCTGTCTGTCTGTCTGTCTGTCTGTCTGTCTGTCTGTCTGTCTGTCTGTCTGTCTGTCTGTCTGTCTGTCTGTCTGTCTGTCTGTCTGTCTGTCTGTCTGTCTGTCTGTCTGTCTGTCTGTCTGTCTGTCTGTCTGTCTGTATGTCACAGCAGGTTTTCTCAGCAACTACAAATGCTATCAACTTGAAATTTGGCATAGTTCTACAACTTGCTTACCCGCATCTATTTGTAGTAAAAAAATATGAAATTAATTTTATTAATAATTGAAAAGGGGTCTACAATGGGGGGTTCAAAAATGAAAGTGGTTCGATTATAGCAAATGGGGTGTCATATGAAAGGTCTTAATTTGCACATTTCAAAACTATTTTTTTGAAAAAAATTTGTGATGTACTTTTTGATTTATAGCCAAAAATGTACAAAAAATGACCGTTCCCCCCCTTATCTCCGAAGTTTATTAATCAAAAATTCTGAAAAAATTCTTACGTATAGATAATTACGTATTTTTTCTGGGAAAAATAAAATGAAGTGTTCATAATTTACAGTTTTTGAGAAATAACAAAAAAACTAAGAAAATCTGTATTAAAATTTAGGCTAGTCAAAATCGACCTTATTGCCTGGAAAATAAAGCTGATAACAAATTACCAAGCATATTATCTTCAACACGGAACCCTCGGTGCGCGAGTCCGACTCGCACTTGACCGGTTTTTATGGTTAATATTGCGTGGCGCCACCGATTCATAGGAGCTATGTTCTCTATCTCATCACATTTGTAAACTTTCAGTTCCACATAATGAGAACCTAACTTAGAAATATCAGATTGTCGGGCAACGCCATTCGCAATTCTTCTCGTTAGAAAAGAGGCGAGTGGGGTAATTTTTTTACCAAACTTGCTGCTCTGCTCCGCTATCTCATCGTCGCTGTCGCTTCCGAACACATCGCGTGCCGAAGCTTTAGCTGTGGTGTTCGCTTTACTCTTCTTTTGCTCGGGCTCGCTGGTGCAGGACTCTTTGCTCGAACGCTTTTTCTCTGTCCGCTTCTGTACTTGAAGGTCTTCTAGTGCCCCATCTTGAATATAATAATTATCATAATTTGTTCTGATCAAATATTTGGGATGTTTTTTAAACTCTGTTCTAATAACTCGCACAAACTGTTTGAGATGTCGCCAAGCATCCGAATCGATGGTAGATTTACTTTTAATTTTCAAATCAAGTTCAATTTCATCATACTTATACAATTTAAAAACTATGTAGTATGTTCCTTTTTTAGTTCTATCAATCTGACGTAAATATTCTTTAGAAATCTTTACAGTTATGAAGGAATCAAGATGACTAAGCTCCTTACCGGAATCGTCACTATTTTGTTCGTCCTCGCTGTCAGTTCCAAACAATTCACGCGACTGCGCCGGATTGATGTGAGCGGGACGAATTTGATTTTTTCTCGAAGTGCTGGCTCGTTGTGTAGACCTTGATCCATGACCTTCGATGACCATCCGTTTTTTATTTTTATCTTGTGTGCTTTTCTTCTTATCAGCAAGTTCGGACTCGACTCCCGTCAGAAATGGTTTTTCTTGAACTCTGGACCTGAAAAAAGTTACCTATATTATTTGCTGTCTGATACAACTCATTGAAATAATTAACGATGATTACAATGTATATGAATAATAATAATAGTAATAATGATAGGTAATAATATGAAACTTGTATTTGAGTAGGTCATAGACTAGGTACTAAGTACTAGTTAAGTGCTCATCACAAAAATATTTCTCCGTTACGGATTCGAACCCGCAACCTGTAGCTTAGGGGGGGTTACTGAGTACTACACGATTCGCTCGTCAATAGCTCTATAAAAATACCTATAACATCAAGCGGAAAAATAAGCAACATTTGCCTCCGTGAGAATCGACCTCATCATCAAACAGTAAAATAACTCAGCTCATGACATAACGGTAAACATAATCATGTTTGAATAGATGAAATATTTGATAGATGAATAGATGAATATTTGAAAGATACTTACATGATTGCAGATATGTTGACACTTGGTGCACTTTAGTAATTTGAAGTTCAGAAGACAACGGATGCTGATGACTTTGTGCCTCGGTCTCACAATTCCCGCTTTAAATATATGTGAGCGATAACCATTTTTGGAAAGAAAAACACACATCCAAATAAAAATCAAGCAGACTTGCACTTTTGCTGCTCCATACTTATCATGCACAATAGCTGTTGTCAGCGTTCTGTATCCCGATATAAAAGTAAAAATCTAAATATTTAATTTCAACCTTATCTACTATGCAACAAGCACTATAAATAAGTGCAATCAAGAAATTAATCACCATCATGTTTTTTTAGTCTCAACACGATTGGAATTCAGTCGGAAGTATACGTAGGCCGAACATTGAAATTAAACTTTATTATCTGTAAATATACTTCAATTTAAATGGCAGAAAATCAGACCTAATACGTCTCACACCAAAAGCTAGAATTTAAATAGATAGGGAATCATCTTGCATTCGACACGTGCATAAATTTTCCTCTTATGGCGTATACCATAAAGGATTAGAATGTTAGATCAATATCCAATATTAAGCTACTTTGAATTCTATCGGCACCATTTTTATTTATATATAAAGCTAAGAATTTCTCAAGGATACCTATTGTAATAAATATTTGAAGGTACGTGGTTCTCTTTCAAAATGTCGGTAAGTTAAATTTAATTATAAATATCCGTACATATGTTTTCTGTTTATATATTCCATTTCAGGATACGTCTGAGCATCTATTCAACTTTGTACCCTGCAATGCATCGCGACTTACATATGAACCACGGCTCGGGTTAGATCGTAAACGAAAGCCAGAAAACACAACAATTTATTCGTATATCAAGAAACATCATCAGAATAGAGCTGCTAAAGTGATTAAAATAGAAATTTATGACGGAGACAAAATAGAAGATAGTGACCAAATATGCAAGTGTAATGCAGAAATGTGCCTGCAGTATGCGGTCAAAAGCGTCCCTCTAGACGGAATATACGAGTCAACACTTAACGTAATAGATAAAATAACGGAGTCTATATCATCTAATCTCTGTAATCGCTACACAGTGTTGTAAAATATACATTTTACAAAAAAAAAAAACGAGTTCAATGTGTTTATTTATTTATCACACCACTAACCCACCATTTTAAATTCGACTTATCAGTTAATAGGCAAACAATAACTGACAGTGCTGATTCCTCGCGTTGTTTTGGAAAGGTGAGACCACTAATTAATTACCGGTGTCGATTTTATTATTTATTATTTATTTATTTATTTATTAAAAACAAACAACATGATACAATAATATTAAACGCCCTGCAAAACAAAATCTGCTTACAGTATGTCTTATAGTATGTCTAGTATGGAATTGACTCTAATAAATATTTTTTGACTAGCCTATTAAATCTACGAATATTTGGCTCCTGCCGGATATCCTCGGGCAAACTATTCAACACATATGGCACACGTTTCCTTAATGTTCTGTCACCAAAGTAATTATTCACTCTAGGTACCTCAAATTTACCCGCGGATACCGACCTTGTGCCATAATTATGACTTATCTGAGATAGGTTACGCTCTTGACTATTATGGTTATTTATTGCTAAAAGGTAGGTATTTATGTTTTACACTAACTGGAAGAATTTTACAAATTTTAAACAATTTCCGATAATCTTTAACTATTACAGCTTTCTCTAGTTTTATAACACTGTACGTCTCATAATTATGTTCTCGTCGATGTATGAATCACTATCTATTTAATAGCGCTTAATATAAAATGGAGCACTCATAATTGATGTATTGAATACATGAATACTGATTTAGATCGGTTATAAATCTTGCCTAGCTCATAGCTATTACACTAGATGAAAACTTGATCTATTCAGTATTCAGAACATGAAAACTTGCATCAATTTAGTATTCACGGGTACAATTGGGGGGTGGATACCTGACCTTAAAGAGAAGAAAAAGTAGAATTAATAGATTAATTGATGAAAAGTAGAATTTATAGATTAATAGATGAATCGATAAAAACTTGATCTATTTAGTATTCACAGGTAAGATTGGGGGACTTGGATACCTCGGTCCGTATCCAGGTCCCCCAATTTTACTTACGGTTGTCAGGAAATCTTCTCAATCTACTCATAATAATGAAGATGAAGGGGATGAGACATCAAACAACGATGAAAGTGATTTAAGCAATGGAGTGGAACTTAAATATACTAATGATCAGGATTCAACAAATGATATTTCATTTAAGACTAGGGGAGATGTGTGCATAATGATCCTCCTAAGGGAAAAACTTTACTGTGGTCAAAGTTTAAGGCATAAACACAAGGTTTAAATTGTTTAAGGTGTAAATTTATATATCTTTCGAACTGCATACTTATTTTCTTATGATTTGTATGTGTTCTATTAATTACGTCATGTTTTCTAAAAGTTTACTAAGGGATCATTTTATACACATGTATGTATAAAACGATCCCCGGGATACTATGATATTTCAAATTAGTAAAAAACACATCTAGGCGTTTACTTTAATCATATGTATTGCCTAAGATTACAGAAATAGGTAAGCGTGTGTTTCACGTAACATTTTAAGTTGTGAGCGACTTGGAGATATTTTTTAAATTAAATAATGCTTATTTAATAAAATTAAATTTTTAAATAATTGTATAGAACGTTTTAAAGTGGTTTATCGTTTCTACATGCACGGCATTATCTGAAAAACCGGTCAAGTGCGAGTCGGACTCCCGCACCGAGGGTTCCGTATGTAAGATAATATGGTTGGAAAACGCAATAGTACTGTCTTCATTTTGTTATGTACTTTATTATCTATGCAATAAGGTCCATTTTGATTAGCCTAAATTTCAACACAGACGTATCAGACACCGCAAAAAAAAAACTCCGTATAGCGTGTTAATTGGCTGAATGGTGAAGGCCTTAAATTTACTATACAACTTAAAATAATATAAATTTGAAAATTAGAGCAAATAACGCCCTTTTTACAACGTCATACAAAAACCAGTTTAAGCTGACCTCACATTTTAGGGGAAATCAGCGTACAGGGAGATCAAATTATACTAGATATAAAGTTTTTTCGTTAAAAATAGCTTGTTTTTCAACTTTTTATAAATATTGATATTTCTAGCTTCAATGTGTTGAGTTTTGATCTTATATTTAGCGTCAAATAATATTATCCACCTAGATCGGGCTCTTGTCGCACTGTACGCCGTTCCTTGCATAAAGACCCTGTTTTTTTGTGATTTGGTTAAAAATGTACAGATTTCAGATTTTTTCCTATACTTGCAGTAAAAGACGGTGTTACTTGCCAAATTTCATAGTTCTAGGTCAACGGGAAATACCCTATACATTTTGATTTCCTCGAGAGTGTCGAAATACACGTTTTTTGCGACATAAACGGCCGTATCTTTTTTTTACGTAAATGTAGAAGTTTGATTTTTTCCCAGCTTCAAGGGACTGTAGATTTTTTTTTTTTATTATTTGCTCAGTAACAACTAAAAACTTAATATCTAATTACAAACTTCGCCAAACTGCGAAGCAGTTTGTTGGCGAACAGATTTTGTACACTTACTTTTCCTTAACCTATCTATAACATAATCTAAACATATTCACAGCTTGGTAAGAATTGGGATACCTACAGTTGAAGTGACAGTTTATTAGAAAAAGAAAAAAACAAAGAAATAAAAACAAAAGGGAAGTTAACAGGTTGAATGGCAAAAGGTACTAAGCAGTGTTTTCTTAACTAGTTTTTTAAAAATTTGCTTCATCTTACAATTTTTATCTGAGGGTATATCACTATTAAACATTCTCGGTATTAAGTAGCGTCGGGTTCTTTGGCCGTAGTAATTACATGCAGTCGGCTCGACATACTTCTTACGTGCTATTGTTCTTAATGATCGTGTATAGGTCTTAGGTATTTTAAATTTGCAAGATTGGTATTCATTGATTCCTAGTAAGTATTTAAATTTCAGATGCACAGGCAATATATTATAGACTTGAAAAAGCTTATTATAGTGTTTATTACATTTCTCCTTGGTTTGCCTATCTATTAACGCCTTGATTAAGCGGAGTTGAAGGTTTAATATCTTATCTAAATGTGTTTTGAATGTGCGACCGTATGCCACCAACCCGTAGCTCAAAACAGAGTCCGCTAGGGCGTGATACAAGGTTAGCAATATTGCCTTGTTAGTTATTGGCTTTAAGTTTTTGAATTTACAAAGTATACCTCTAAGCTTATTACTTACTGACTCAACGTGCGGTTTCCAATTGAAGTTACAGTCTATAATCAGTCTTTGAGTATATGGTTTAAATTTCAACTCGATACCTCCACGCGTTCCCGAGATAAAGGGTCTTGACAGACGGACAGACGGACGGACGGACGGACGGACGGACGGACGGACGGACGGACGGACGGACAACAAAGTGATCTTATAAGGGTTCCGTTTTTCCCTTTTGAGGTACGGAACCCTAAAAATTAAAAAAAACTATTTTTATGATGTGGAGAAGGCAAACGAGCGGACATGCCACCTGATGATAAGTGGGATCTGTGATCCATAGAAATTTCCTAATGGGGTAATTTGATCCTAGGGATCATTTTATACACACGAAAAGGGATCATTTTACCTCAAACACCGAATTTCAAGGTATCGATCAAAATATAAGTTTCAAGTTCAACATATGGTATTGTAACTTAGCTGAATTTTGGAGTCGCAAACCGTCCGCCAGTGCGAGTGCCACGCTTTTGAGTCGCTCCGCACCAAATCGGCAAAATAATTAACTTATTTGTGTAAAACATCGTTTGAAGTGTCCGGTGATTCGGCGCGTTACGGGCTACGCGAGGGTGAAAATTATACTATTTTTTTCAAAATTTTGACTATTTTTCGCCCTTGGCAGTGACTTAAAGTGTGTGTTGACGGCCGCCGGAAATTGATCTGAGAGGACGTGATCTTCCCGGCTCCCAGGTTTGCCCAAGGACAGCGCAGTAAGTCGATACACACCCCATCCCGCTACGTACAAAACTCGCCGAATTATCGCCATATTTCCGACCATAGGGAAAGCGATACATTTTGTACCGAGACACTTCGACGCATGTTTTACGCCCATCAAAACACCCACCCCCTCCCTCAACCCTTGTGGAGACTCACCGAGCCCCAATCAGCATCCGGAGCAAAGTCCCAGCCCCACAGGAGCAACCGGAGAGACTCCACAGGCCCAAAAAATAGCTATAACTAGATTAACTAGGTCACACAGTTTTTAGACCATAATTTTAACACAGAACCTTGATTGCTGTAAATAATTACTTTCCTTATTAAATTCCCTACCCTCCGATACCCCTATCTTGTCTGTACAAACCCTCCCCACAAAGCTAGCACGTCCCAAACTTCAACAAAATTCCGTAGAATATAGCTAACGCTCGACGCCACGCGACTTAGCCGGCTGTAGACCCCTCGCTGCCCAGTCATAGACGGCGCAGAGGGCTCTAGCTAGCTGGACAGTAGCGGCCGACGCAAGTGCAACTATTATTGCATCATCCGACGCGACGACACTCCACGCGCTCGCCGGGCTGCCGACCTCGTTTCTAGTAGCTGACGGTTCAAATAGCTGACAGCTCTAGTTTCGACTTTGACGGCCGCGACGGGCCGGGGCAAAATTGGCCCCAACAAAAATCCCCTCTTCCCATTTTTTGGCTACGTCACATAACCACCAAACTTTCCACCTCCCCCCCCCCAAGGTATCACGGGAAGCAATTCCCCCCCCCCCCCCGGATTCACATACCTCACCCCCGCGGCCCATAACTCGGGATCAAGAAGAAGTTGGACCCCCGTGTTTGGGCTTAAACGAACCAGCAGGTCAAGCCCTTTAATTTGGCCCCAATTAAAATCTCCTACTCCCGCTCTTTGGCTCAGGGTCCCCACACCACACCACCCCCATCAAATCTACCCACAAACCAACCCCTTAAACTAACTCCCCAAAGTAACAGCCCCAATAAAAATGCCCCCCAAGCCCACCCCCCCCACAAAGAAGGCAGCAAGGACCGAGGAATCCACGAGCAGGACCCAGGCACCCCCCGCAGCGAAAAAAGGCCCCCCTTCGGGAAAATCGCTAAGGGAGAAAGTTCTGCAAAAGGAAACAGCGGCGGCAGCGGCCAAAGATCCAGCGCCAGCCACCCCCACTCCGGACCCGGATGACATCGCGGACATGGAAACACTCGAGTCCTACGTCGGAGAAAGCACATCCGAGCGAGACCTAGACGAAGAGGGCTATTCCAATGCCTCGATGTCCCCGGGGTCATCAGTGGGTAGGGTCAGCATCCTCGTGCCGCGAAGTGGAAGAGGCCCGGGAGTGGAGATGGACATGGCGACAAAGCTGGCTAATGCGAAGCTGCTGGAAGGCAAGGACGCTCTGGAGTCTGCGGGCAAGATGAAGCGGGAATGCAAAGCAACCGCTCTTGACTGCATGCAGACCCTATATGAGACAGCTTTGTCGCTATCCGACTCCCGGTCCAGACACAAGTTCAACCTCGAGCGCGAAAGGTCCAGAAGCGCTAGAGAAGTGGTCCAGATGGAGAGGCAGCATGCCAAGGAAATGGCGGTGGTGAGGCAGGAGGTGGTGGCCGAATTACGAGTGCTAAAAGACCTAGCCACCAGAACTCTGCAACAGACAGAGTCGGTGAGGGATTGGTTGGGCTACGAGACTGCAACTTCTTTCCAAAAGATCGGAGAAATAAGAACCTCGGTGGAAGAGGTCAAATTGGCAGTGGAGAAACTAGGCAAAGGCAACGGAGCCCAGGAAAACCCAGCCAACGTCAGCAAGGTGGCAGAACAGGTGTCGAAGCTGTCCGTCCAGGTGAATAGGGTCTCGAACCAGATAGACCAAATGAGGAAAACCATGGACGCACTAGCGAGTGCCACGGCAACCATCCCGAAGACCATCGAGGGAATGTTGCCAAAGGTAATGGAGACGCAAAGTCAGCCACCAAAAGACCCAGAGCTGAAGGAGGCCATCTGCACGCTCACGCAGCGGATTGACCTCCTCACACACTCCACCGAGGAACTTAAGAGCCAGCGAGACCCCGAAACAGCAACACAACCATCGGAAGACTTAACCGACATCAGGGAGAGGATGAAGGCAATGAGTTCGCTTGTCAGAACCTTAACGGAGGAAATAAGGACCGAAAAGGAACGCGTCTCAGCCCCAGTCTCAACCTTGAACACGGAGATGGCACTGGCCGAACTTAAACAGTCGGTCAGTGATGTGAGTAAGGAGGTCACGCAACAGCGGACAATGGTAGCCCACGCCCCAAGCACATACGCCCAGAAGGCAGCGCTCCCGAAGCAGGCCGGCACCCCCAACCACACCGCGATCTTATCGTCCAAGGACCCGACAAAGACCAGCGATGGTGTCCTGAGAGAACTCAACAAAGTCTGTGACGTGAAGTCTACCGGGTTGAGGATCGAGCGGGTACGAAAGGCCAAGAACCAAAAGGTGGTGGTTAGCTGTGCCAGCGAGAGAGACCTCGAGCTGCTCAGAAAGATAACAGAAGGGAAACTCAATGCGGAATATCCGCAAATGAGAAACCCCCTAATCTGCATCAGGGACGTCGTCAGTTACCTTAACGACGAGGACCTACCGCAAATGCCGTTATCTCAAAACCACCACCTACTGGGAGGGCTAAACGTGGACCCCACTCAGATAAAACTCCGGTACCGCAGGAAAGCTCGAAACCCTCACTGCTGTCACCTGGTGTTTGAGCTTCCACCGGTTGTCTGGAAGAGGTTTGTGGAGACTGGAAAAGTCTACATCGGCGTCCAAAGGCAAAAAGTGAAAGACCAGTCGCCCCTTGTACAGTGTTCTAAATGTCTGGCCTACGGACACACAAGGACGTTGTGCAAGGAAGCGGGCACCAACTGTCGTTTCTGCCTGACCTGCCACGGACCCGGCAAATGTCCGGAAAATCCTGAAACACCAAAGTGTATAAACTGCACCAGGGCAGGCAAGGAACCGACGGAGGTACAGCATGAGGCGTTTAGCCCCGACTGCAAAGAACGTCAGAAATGGGACACCATAGCACGGTCGAGAGTGGCATATTGTTGTTGACACAGTTGTACCGGCGAACAACACGCAAACCTCCCCCCCAACCGCCCCCTACAAGACGAAGTTCCTGCAAGCCAATCTGCAAAGGGCAAAGCTGGTAACAGCTGAATTCCACCAGGCCATGCAGAACGGAAACTGTGAAGTAGCACTGCTACAGGAACCGTATGTGGGCGGAAAGGGAGAGATGACGCCGCAACGAGGTTTCAAGGTGATTCAGTGTACGCAAAATCGCGCGAAACCAGTGAAGTCAGCAATAGTAGTGCTAGGTGATCGAGTCCAGGTGCAACATGACCCACAGCTGGTCACGGAGAACATCACGGCGGCACTCCTGAAGTTTGGTAATGTATCAGTTGGAGTAATCTCGGTTTATTTCGAGGGAGACCAAGACTTAGAAGGATACATGGCCAAAACAAAGGAGATCATGCTTAAATTGGGTGCAGACAGCTACATCGTGGGAGGTGATGTGAATGCCTGGAGCTACTGGTGGGGAAGCAGATCGGAGAACCACAGGGGGGCAGCTTACCATAGCTTCCTCAATGAGGTAGATCTGAATGTCCTGAATGTTGGACACACTCCGACATTCGAGACATACCGGGGGGGCAAGCTATACTCTAGCATCGTTGACGTGACGGCGTGCAGTACAAACATTCTGTCCAGGATCCAAGACTGGGAAGTAGACAGGAATGTTGTCACGTCCGATCATAACACCATAAAATTTGCAGTGTGTAGTGAAGCAGCCCCAAAGCCAGTACCAAGACCAACTACCAGGATTTACAACACAAAGAAAGCTGACTGGACCAAGTTTAAGACAGTTCTGTCAGGGGAGCTTCTGGAAAGAGACTTGACAGTGCATTCCTTCAATAACATTGGAGACACAGCAGCACTGGAGCGGGTGACCAACGCCTACATCGGTGCGGTGTCGAAAGCATGCGAAGAATGCATCCCAAAACCGGGAGCCCCCAAGGCAAACGCAAAGCCGCCGTGGTGGTCCAAAGATTTGGACCGACTGAAAAAAGAGGTGTTAAGAAGGAAAAGGCGGATAAGGAACGCAGCCCCAAACCGAAGGCAGTACGTACTCGACCAATACCTCCAGGTAAAGGAAGAGTACGCCGTGAAAGCGACAGAGGCTCAGACGGCTAGCTGGAAAGATTTTTGTACCACACAGGATAGGGAGTCTATGTGGGACAAAATCTACCGAGTAATCAGGAAAACGGCTAGACGTCAGGAAGACACGTTGCTCAGAGACGAACAGGGGCTCACCTTAACACCGAAACAGTCGGCTCAAAGACTGGCAGAATGCTTTTACCCGGATGACCGTCAGGACGGTGAGTCGGACCATCACAGGAGCATCAGGGACGATACGGAGGGAGACAACCCAGCAGTGGAGTCACACCTCACTGGCGATGATCCACCTTTCACACAAGTGGAAATGGATACAGTAGTCAGAAGTATGAACCCGAAAAAGGCACCTGGGTCGGACGGACTCACTGCAGACATATGCGCAGCAGCTATCCAGTGCAATGGCGAAGTATTTTTGTGCTTAGCGAATTCCTGCCTTAAGCTAGCCTACTTCCCCAAAGCCTGGAAGTCAGCACACGTCTGCATTCTACGGAAACCCGGTAAGGAGGACTATACCCACCCCAAGTCATACCGACCGATTGGTCTATTGTCGGTACTAGGGAAAATCCTGGAAAAAATGCTGGTAAACAGGATCAAGTGGCATATCCTCCCGGCCCTGAACAAACGTCAGTACGGGTTCATGCCCCAAAAGTCAACGGAAGACGCCCTCTATGACCTGATGAGACACATAAGAACTGAAGCAGAAACGAAGAAACGCATCGTGCTACTTGTCTCGCTAGACATAGAGGGAGCTTTCGATAACGCCTGGTGGCCGAAGCTCAGAGCCCAACTGGCCAAGAAAGGCTGCCCGAGAAATCTTTATCATACGGTCTGCTCCTACCTGGACGACTGCATGATAAGGGTACACTACGCGGGCGAAATCAGCGAAAAGCCCACCACAAAGGGATGTGTCCAAGGCTCTATAGGAGGTCCAATCTTCTGGAATGTAATTCTAGACGATCTCCTACAGATGCTCAACGACACGGACGCCCATTGTCAGGCCTTCGCTGACGACGTCACTCTGGTGTTCTCTGGCAACGACTCAGGTGCAGTAAAAGCAAAAGCCGAACGGACTCTCCAAAAAGTGGTCGAATGGGGCACCCAAAATAAGCTAAACTTCGCCGCTCACAAAACGGGAGCCATGGTGATAACGAGGAAGCTGAAATGGGACCCCATCCGAATCTCAATGGCTGGGACCGCAGTAGAGCTTGTCGACGAAATCAAACTATTGGGACTTACCATAGACCGTAAGTTGACCTTCAACGCACACGTAGAAAAAACGTGCCGAAAGGTAACGAATATCTACAGACAGCTGTCACGTGCGGCAAGGGTGTCATGGGGTCTCAATAGCGAGATAGTGAAAACCATCTACGTGGCGGTGATAGAGCCGATCGTCCTGTACGCAGCAAGCGCATGGCACGAGCGAGTCTGCCAACAAGTTGATGGTGCGAAACCAGCTAGACTCAATAAGCCCAGAAGATTTGCAAAGCGTACAGGACGGTCTCTCTGACATCGGCGCTGATCCTGTCGGGAACCCTCCCACTGGATTTGCGTATTCACGAAGCGGCAAGCCTCTACGAGGTCAAAAAGGGCTACAGTGAGGACCACATTCCACCAGGAAGAGAAATTGAAGAAAAAACTGACGCCCTGAAGAGACCGCAAGGGTTGTGTCCATCGACTACGTCTGCTTGGAGGAATTCAACCAAGACGTGGTCGATAGATACGACCTCGAAGGCCCTCAAATTTACACCGATGGGAGTAAAATTGAGGGCCAGACGGGAGCGGCACTCACATGGTGGGAGAATGGAAGAGAAATCCGCCACTCAACCTTCAAGCTAGCGCCCTATAACACCGTGTTTCAAACTGAACTGTACGCCCTTCTCAGGGCAGTACAGATTGCAGGGAAGCACAAGGCGCGGAGCGTCAGCATCCTCAGTGACTCAAGATCCTCACTGGAGCTCCTCAAATCACCGGACACGACACACCCCTTGGTCCAAGAGATCAAAAACGCCGCAACCCAAACAAGAGCAATGGGGACCGACCTCAGGTTCTATTGGCTGCGAGCTCACGTTGGAACGCCAGGAAATGAGAGAGCAGACGAACTGGCAAAGCAAGCAGCCCTTAGGAAGAAGACCGCCCCCCAATACGACATGGTGCCGGTGTCCTACGCCAAGAGGTCGATAAGACAAAACACGGTCGAACAGTGGCAGGTTCGCTACGACGCATCCGGGACGGGTGCGACAACCAAGAAGTTTTTTACAACTGTGAGAGATGCGAACAGCATATTAAAGAAACTCAAACTCACAAACTTCTTGGTTCAAGCGTTTACTGGTCACGGAGGCTTCGCCGCCTATCTCCACCGTTTTAAGATCAAAGACACACCCTCGTGTGTCTGCGACCCGACCCTTGACGAAGACATCTGGCACGTTGTCTGCGATTGCCCGCGTTTCGGCATGGAAAGGCTCGACCTTGAGCAAAAGACCGGGGTCAAAGTTTCTCCGGATAGCTCAAGCTGGAAAGCCCTGCTGGGAACAGAAGCCAACCGCGAAAGCACGAAGGGTTTCATAGAAAAAGTGGTACGCGTAGCGTGTCTAAGGAACAAATAGTTCGGGACCCGGACTATTCTGGAAAACGCTACGCTGAAATTCGACACCACACAAACCCCTCGGGCACAGGACCCGGGCAGGATTCCACGCCGATACAACCCCCACAGACCTCTCCCAACCTTCCCTCCAAACCTTCGTACTCGTACCCCCCTTCCAACCCCCCCTCGCTGTATCCCCCCCCCTCGCCGTATCCCCCCCACCTTCTTTCAGAGCATTCTTCTCCCACATACAACCCAAACCTTGCTGTTTCAGGAATGACGCCTACACCTACCAAACGTCGCAACAAACATCGGCTGAGGGAAGTAAAGTTCGTGAGGGAAACGGCCTCCCAGGCAAGCCCAGAGGACAAGTCTGCATCGGAGAACACCAGCCAAGAGGCGGTTAAGGTTCATACGAGCGGACGGGTTAAAAAGGTCGCAAAAAACCTGGAGGCAACCAGGGAGGTTCCCTTCAACGGACAGTTGGTCCTGGAGTCAATAACGATGAGATCGACAGGAACCAGCACCTAGGACCAGGAAAAGGAAACCGAAGCCGAAACCCCCCCTGTAAGCAAAGGGAACGAAATTGGTTTAGACTATGGCAGCGACTTCGCCGATAGGATAGCAACCAGCCTCCTGTCGAACAGTGGCGTCTACCAGAGAGCAAGACTTCAGCTCGCCTTCTTTAGACACCACAGGGACGCTGCCATAGACTCCAATTCTTATGTGGCTAACAGGATAGTGCTGTCAAACGGGGGACTGCCGGGCGACGACCAAGATCTAGAGAGGGTCTACTTCAGATTCTGCTTGGAGAAGGGACTGGACCGGGAACTGGTAGAGCGAGACCTGGTGAACGCCCGCTCAGAGTTGAGCTCGAGGTGGCTAATACAGAAAAACGCAACCAGGAGGAACTTTGACGAGTTCCACGGTCTGAGGCGGTCAGTCTCGAGCCCAGGCCCACAGGCCGGGTGCGATCCTGAGTGCACCATTCTCTAATCAGCATCTGAAGCGGACCTTCCGCCCCCGCCCCTCCTACCCCCCAAACCTCCTTCTCCTATTCTGTCCCCCCCCTTCCAAGTAAACTCAATTTTCTTCTCTCCCCCTGCACCCCTAATCTTGTAGGATGATGCAATAATATAACGTTTCCAACCCCAAACACCCCATTCCCTAAAGCACCTCTGTACAATATCTTTGTTTAAAGCTAACTCTGATCTTAAGTGTACCTATGTTAAGCAACCTCCTGACGCACGCACCACCCGAACACCTAAGGGGTGTTGGTGGGACGGGGGATGGGGAATCCTGCGGCCTCCTAAACGGGAGAATGATTTTCTCTCCCGGCCCTTCAGCACTGGCTGGGGTAAGACTCCGCTCGCGATTCACCGGTCCCTCGTCAAACTGACACCTGCCCCTCCCCCCTTAATTATAGCAGATGTTTAGGCTAAATTGCAATGGAAGAGGTCACAAAAGAGGGCAGCGCAAGGAGACACGCGCAAAGATAGTATCTCCAGGCAAAAGACCAAGCCTCAAAAAAGGGTAGCCCCACCCATAAAGATGGTGTCCACAGCCACACAAGCGGTCCAGAAAAGATCTCCGACCCAACCCTTCCATTGTCGGGCAAAAGAAAGGAAGCCCGTAGTCCGTAAGCATGCATGCGTCAGGATTCCCACTCCGCGACTCACATAGATATAAGTCTCCCCCCCATCCCAACCCCCACTCCTATCCCCCTTTTTGGAAAAACCCCGCGGATAAGTAAACGGAGGAAGGACTTTCTCCTCCGGCCTTTCAGCACTGGCTGGGGTAGTATCCGCGGGAGTCTAAATTCTAGATGGTAATAGGGGCATTGGTGTTTTTAGCCGGTGCGACCCCGGCAGTACCTGGGCCCTCCATTCCCAGGTCTCCGGAAGGGATTTTCACCTCTGCCCTTTTTCTTTTTCTCAAAGTAATGTTTTAAAAAATAGTAAACAAAAGCAAGGACTTTTGTCTTTGGCCCTTCAGGCGATTACCAAAAAAAAAAAAAAAAAAACTTAGCTGAATTACAGGTGAACGTCAATGGAATCCGCCAATAAAACAAAATTTAAATAAAACTCAACATACAGAAAGTAAAGAAACTTTACAAATAGGCGTACCATAGACATTCATTTTTCTATTTTTTTTTAGATAGAACCACGCTCAGTGCTTCCAGCTCCATGACACTTGGAGAGGCAACTGGCGGGGTCGCGAGGAATACGGTTATTGAGTATTAGGATAGATATCGCTAACAGTCACTCGGATACGATGGGGGATCATTTTACCTAGATTCTTTCGCATCTCCTCGTGATAATGCTAAATTTTGAAAACATTTTATTACCAACTTAAATATTCCTTTTGGTGTTAAGACGGAACGGGATAAGCTAATGTTGGGATCCTGTCCGGTATATACCACAAGTGACAAAAAACTGAAAGTAAATGGCCATACTTACTATTTAATACCAGGTATAAACGAATTGCTATAAAAGAAAGTACCGGATTTAAATACTGTAACTGAAAATGATAAACGCAATTATAAAATCTTATTATAATCTATATTGCTCAGATCAAATGATGGAAATTTCGATTTACAATCATTAAGATTAAAATGGCTTGCGCATCCATTGTCACCTGATGATGCCGTTAATAAGCAGTACGTCGATCAGCTCGTTCAGAACCTTTATCAGAAGAAGTATCTAGATTCGATGTTTGATACTATTTTTACGTACGTGGGGGTGGTAACTGATAGAAATGCACGAATACACCGATAATCAAAAGTAGACTTTAATACCGAACTCACTTAAACCGCTACAAATAATTATCGCAAAATTAACTTCGAATACTAAGATGATCGCTCAAGTCGCTCTTGTTCGCACTGTTCGCTTTCCAAGTAAAGGCTAAATGTACTTGCGACCGGTCCGTTCTCTTATATAGTACCCGTGTCCGATCGTTCCAGAATGCCTTCTGGAATGATCGATGTACTATGCCCCGCCGAGGACATTCGAGACTATTCGTTGTTGGAATGTTCTACGCCTTTCTACCTTGTTTTGTTTACAATCGCGACGTCCTTGGCTCACTGGTCTCGAATGTTCTGCGTATTGCCGTCTCATTTCCAATCGTGTTATCTCTTTCACACGCTTCTTGAAGGTTCTCAGTCTCTTTCTAATCACAAACTATATTTGTGATACAAAAAAGGGCCATTCGTTCTATTTACAACTTAAATTCCCGTGACTCCTTAAGAGAACTTTTTAAAGAAATTAATATCTTAACTGTAGCGTCTCAATTTATTTATGAGAATATTATTTATGTTATTAAGAATTTAGATTTGTTCACCAAAAATTCTGATATACATAATTTAAATACTAGAAATAAAAATAAAATCGCTATTCGAAAATTCCGTGTCCGTAAAGTATATAAATCATTTGTTGGTCAATGCATTCATTTCTATAATAAATTACCTGACGTAGTTTCAAAGTTACCCTTTTCAGCACTTAAAAATTACTTGAAAAAGTCGTTAATGTCTAAAGCGTATTATAGGGTCGAGGATTATCTAACAGACAAAAATGCATGGCCTAAACTCGAAACTAAGTAAATAATATTTTTTTCTAATGTAAAACCTTTATCTTGTCTAGGGGACACTGTTGATGTAGGAAAACATGTCGAAACTTTTATGTGGTCGTCTTGTTGTTTTTTTTTGGTTTTTTGCTTTTTTCTCCCTCTATATCTCTTCTAATATTTTTGTCATATTTTCCTGCTGAACTACGCATGATATTTGATATTATATTTAAATTAACATTTTTTGAGCTTTATATAATACTAGACTAAGTTGTATCATTGTAATCCTACTATCCTACTATAATATTATAAATGCGAAAGTTTGTGTGTGTGTGTGTGTGTATGTGTTTGTTACTTCTTCAAGCTGCAACGGCTGGACAGATTTGGATGAAATTTGGAATGGAGATAGCTTATACCCTGGATTATTACATAGGCTACTTTTCATCCCAGAAAATTTAAAAGTTCCCGAGGGAATAACTTTAATCGAAATCTACGTGGACGAAGTCGCGGGCAGAAGCTAGTAAGAAATATGGTTAAAAAAATGACTGACTGCTGAGCTTCTTGCGGCGTTTCTTCTCGGCAGTGGTCTCCTCTTGGGAAGCGCTGGTAGACTCCTGACGTGTAAAAGTGCCCGTGCGGCCTAATTACTGAATAAATGTCTTTATCTCTTTCACTCTTAGTGGAAAATTGCCATATACTGAAATGTACTTCAAAAACGGTCCTGAAAACGCCTGAAAATGGGTTTTCAGGATATGGCGTAATCTGATAGAGGGTGGCCTGAAACGGACTGAAAACATGTTTCAGGCGCCTGAAAATAACGGCAAGTTGGTCGAAATTTTTATAATCTAGTATGTGCTAGACCCAACTAGCAAAATAACCTTATAACACCAAGCTTATATGGCCAAAACCCTTGTAATTGTTTTATAAAAGCATAAAGTTGTTCCAATGTCCTTATAATAGCTCATTATAAGAGATTTTGGCTAATACAGCTTTTATTTTTATAATTTAGGTTGGATAAAGGCTAATATGGCCAAGTAATATGACCACAATAAGAATTCCCCTTGTAAGAGATGTTTATAAGAGATTTTAGCTATCACAGCCTCTATTCTTATAATTTAGGTTGGATAAAGGCTAATATGACCGAGTAATATAACCACAATAAGATTTTTTCTTGTAAGAGTTGTTTATAAGAGATTTTAGCTTTCACATTATGGATACAGTAAAACTTTACCTTATAATGGTTGAATATTTTGCTTTTTAGCCATATAACATTAAAAGCTGTATAAAGGCTTTTGAGGAGACTAATATTCTTATATAAGTCAAGCGCAAGTTAATTTTATTATGATGATATTATTATGTAACCTATAAACGTGTTGAAGGTGACGTCTATATAGTAAATTAGTACTTTATAATGATATATATGTCGCCGTAGGAAGAAAAACGGGACTGAGTGGGCGTGCATTTTCTTCAGATTCCGACATTGTGGGTAACCTCAAGCAGGAAATAAAAGAACTAGAATGTATTTAAAGACTTCTACTGTAATGATCACAATAACTTTACAAAGTATGACCGAACAGACACGTCCGCTCGGCACGAGCTCCGGAAGTCGATTGCCCGATCGCCCGTGCGCTCCAACGGCCGCGCCCAAGCTTGACAGGTTATGACGTCATGCTTGCGTTCGGTTGCACTCGGAAATCAAACTAGTTTCTCCGTCACGGCCATCTCTGATGTCTCACACGTCCTCGTGTGTGTTATCTGTGGGGACAATATTTACGCAGTATTTTTGTTCGGCTATTCTGACTATATTAACACAATACTCGCGACAATATGTATTGAAACTCTCAAATCAAGGATAAACTCACTAACTTTTTTAATTACAACACCAGAGAGCAATACACATCATTACTTATTGAGTAACAGCAATATTAACAATTTTAATCAGTTTAACTATTATCAACTAGCGCCGCACCAACGGCTCATCTCATTTTCGCACCGACGAAAATAAGGGTTTCTTTAAAAAAAACATACTGTCGCACCAACGACTTATCTCGTTAACGCACCAACGTAACGATGTCTAGTGAACATGCCGCCGCACCTACGGCTCATGTCACGAGTACTTAGCCATCAATAACAAACAAAACTAATCATAAGGCGCTACAACGCCTGAGCGGCTATTCTAAGGCGCTACAACGCCGTGCAGTCGCATTGCTGTTACCATCATCACTCACATTCATTGTTATGTCTAGTTCGACAGGAACCTCATGAGTTGGTATTTTCCTAACTCTATCGTGTGGGTACTTGTATGTTCTTCTAGAATTCAAGGATTTTAGGCGATACCTATCATTTTCCAACACTTCTATGATTTTAAATGGGCCTTTAAACTTAGGATCTAGCTTTGCTTGATTTCTTTCCTCGTTTTCTAGAAGAACATAGTCTCCCACATCAAAAAGTCTTACATTAGCTTTACCATTATCAAATCTGGTCTTTTCATACAAAGCCGATCGTTGTATGTTCTGTGCCGCACGTTCCCTTACCGTATCAAGATCAACCTCATTAACTTCATCGTCAGTTACTGTCATTAGCCCCAACGGTCTGGCTACCCTGCCGATCATCAACTCCAAGGGGCTAGCTTTTGTTACTCTATTCACAGTAGAATTCATTGCTAACTGTACCTCACCGAGAGCATCTTGCCACGAACGATCCCTACTCGACTCTACGGCAGTAAGCATACTCTTAAGGGTGCCCATCACCCTTTCTACCTGTCCATTAGCGCGACTACCGCCGGTTGCAATGAGGTGTAACTGAATATTATGATTTTCACAAAAGCCTACAAACTCTTTACCGGCAAAACACCTGCCCTGATCAGCCACAATACGCGTTGGCGCACCAAACAAAGTTACGCTGGATTCAAGAGCTTTAATGCTACTCTTACTATCAATGTTCATTGAGTGGAAAAGCAAGACAAACTTGGTGAACGCATCTATCAAAACGAACACATATTCCTTAACATCGTTTTTGCCACTAAGCTTGCCTGACGCATCTATGTGCACGGTATGCCATGGCACACTCACTTTAGGGATGGGGTGAAGCTCAGCCTGAACTCTACCTGAATTTGGCTTTGAGATTCTGCAGGTAATGCAATTCTCGACGAACTTTCGCACAAACTTAGGCATGCCGTCAAACCAGTAGTACTCATAAATTTTCTCGAGAGTCTTCTCCCAACCCAAATGCATCAACGACTCATGAACATTGTTTACTACCGACCACCGAAAACCTCTTGGAACCATTGGTAGACATCGACTTCTGCCATTCCTTTGTATCTTACGATGAAGAATGCCTGACCTAACTTCATAAGTTTTTCTGATATCATCCGACAGCATCTCATTTCGAAGGTCCGACAAGACCTTTTGAATTTCAGGATCTCTCTCCTGCTCCACTTGAAGCCAGTTATGAGACAGTTCGGCAATGTTGACACGCTTCTGATCCACGTGCTGCAGCGTATCTATGGCTGAAGAGGGAAGCTGGGGATTACGAGATAGACAATCTACGTGCTTCATTCTAGCTCCTTCTCTGTACACTATGTCGAAATCAAATGATTGGAGATAACCCCACCACCTATGAACTCGAGGAGACAGTTCGGTCTTACTTTTCGTGGCCTTTACAGAGTTGCAGTCCGTAACTATGGTGAACTTACGGCCTTGTAGGTAGTGTCTAAAGTGCTTAACTGCGTTAACCACTGCCAAGGTCTCGAGTTCATAGGAGTGGTACCTAGACTCGGGAGAAGACGTGCGACGACTATAGTAAGCAACTGGATGTTGCTTGTTGTGAGTCTTCTGAATCAGCACTGACCCATATCCGTCCGCGCTCGCATCAGTGTGGATCTCTATCGGAAGATTGGGGTCAAAGATCATTAGCGCTGGCTGTGAAGTCAAAAGAGTGATAACTTCCTGTCTAATTTGCTCGTGAGCGGGTTGCCAATCTATTTTACTGCCCTTACCACTTGTCAATCTAAACAAAGGTGCCATAATCCTCGAAAATTGGGGAATGAACTGCCGAAAATAGGAGGCTAAGCCTATAAATTGTCTGAGCTGCGTAACAGTGCTTGGGGGTGGGAGGCGAATCAGAGCTGCTATCTTGTTAGGGTTTGGCATGACCTTGCCATTTTCGACAACAAAACCCAGATACTCAATACGACGTTTCAAGAATGAGCATTTCGATAAGTTTAACGTGAAACCTGCCCTAGTTAAAACGTCTAAAACAAGACGAAGTCGCTCTATAGCCTGCTCTATATCGGATGCTATGATTAACAGGTCATCTACATACGCTACAACAAAGGTGTGAGCCAACTCTCCTAACGCGTTCATAACCGCTCGCTGATAAACCGAGGTAGCATTTTTTAGACCGAAAGGCATGGTTAACCATTCCCATTGCCCATCAGGTGTGACAAAGGCAGTCTTTTCTACTGACGAAGACTCTACAGGAATCTGGTGATAGCCACTTACGGCGTCTAAGCAAGTGAACCATTTAGCCCCCCCTAACCTAGCGACCTGATCCTCAATTAGTGGAAGCGGATACCTATCAGCAACAGTGTTTTCGTTTAGCTCGCGATAGTCCACGCACATGCGACTAGACCCATCCTTTTTATTTACAAGCAGCACGGGGCTAGAAAACGGAGAGCAACTAGGTCTTATCACACCCGCCTCTAATAGATCATGTACTTTGTCGCGAACAACCCGCCGCTCATTAGCACCGAGACGATACGGACGACGCTGGACTGTTTTTGTAGGATCAATTAGTCGAATGTCAAGCTGACCCGTAGTGACGCGCGACGTGGCCACTCCCTGCGAGAAAGTCGTCGAAAAATCTTGTAGAACACCTGTGAGTTGTTGTCTGAATTCCGAGGGTATATCGGTATCAATGTTATCAAAACGTAACTGGTTACTACTGCTCGATTTTTCGCAAATGAGAACGTTTCTATGACAGGCCAAAGCAATACTATCTGATGTCACACTAACATTGAAACCTTGAGACAAAATTTCGCGGCCTATTAAAATATCATCGCTGAGATAGTCATCGGGCATTACATGAAATAATATTTCCAAGTTGAAATTATCAATTGTAACTTGAGATAAGATCTGCATTGAACTATTAACGCTGTGTTGCCCGATTCCTGTTAATTTGACAACATTGTTTACGCGTTTCCCAGAAAATTTATTAGCAACGCATTCTTTGATAAGGGAACATTCGGCACCAGAATCAAAACAGAACAAGTATGACTCACCCTTGTTTAAAAGTTGACCACGTGGGCTGCTTATGCTGCATGTATTGACCCGGTGATCGCGCCCATGCGCGACCGATGATCCCGACGTGCTCGGCTGGTGCGCGTTGCCTCCATTGCTGGCGCGGTTAACGCCCGACCTCCGGGTGCATTTAGCAGCAAAGTGGCCCACCTCGCCACATTCAAAGCAGATGACTCGTGATCGCTGGTGGCTCGTCGCGGTAGATGATGAAGTCACTGCCAGTGGTCTTCTTTCCTTCAACTTTGAACGGCACTCATGCGCACGATGTCCCAACTTGCCGCAGTTAAAGCACTTCGTTGAACGTTCAAACTTGATTCGTTTTGATTCATAGCGATTTTCTTCAGTTGCTGATGATGTCTTCCTCTTCATGAACGTGGTTGCTTTGAGTTCTCGCTGCAATTGGTCTCTTGTCATAATCTCAGTCGTGAAAGCCATGCGTTGTAAACGTCTATCAAATTGCGTTATGTGTGCCAGGACGGTAGATACGGCAATCTCTTCTACACTCATATTTTGCCATTTTGAAGTAAGAGACGTTAACAATCTTGCAGCATAAACAGATAGGCACTCGTCTTCTTTTGGCTTGCTACTTTGTAGATTAATGAGGGTAGCTGTAGGTGTTTCAGCACTGTCGTACCTGGCTGCAAATAACTCTCGAAACTGACACCACTGCATACCAGGAAAAGAAACTTGTGATAGCCATTGGGAGGCGCTCCCTTTTAACGCACCACTGATAGCGATTATTAGTGGTCCTCCTTCTAACGGTTTTTCACCAAAACAAAGATCCACCGTGATGCACCATGCCCGCGCATTGGCGTCAGGCTTTTCAGGGTGAAATTCGGGTAGTTTGATGTTACTTGGACTTGCCGGTTGTTTTATGGCTTCAACCAGGCTCAGCATGCTACTATTTTGCAGCTCGAAAAATTTTCGCAACAGATCTTCATTAACACGTGGCGGCTGCAAATCTTCAGTTCGTTGTTGCGCTTGAGGGCATCCCACTTCTGATGTCGCCGTAGGAAGAAAAACGGGACTGAGTGGGCGTGCATTTTCTTCAGATTCCGACATTGTGGGTAACCTCAAGCAGGAAATAAAAGAACTAGAATGTATTTAAAGACTTCTACTGTAATGATCACAATAACTTTACAAAGTATGACCGAACAGACACGTCCGCTCGGCACGAGCTCCGGAAGTCGATTGCCCGATCGCCCGTGCGCTCCAACGGCCGCGCCCAAGCTTGACAGGTTATGACGTCATGCTTGCGTTCGGTTGCACTCGGAAATCAAACTAGTTTCTCCGTCATATATAAGAACTTAAGTTATCTATAGATAAGCCTTAAAGTAGTTACAAGAAAATTATATCTGTGTTATGAAAAATAAAGGATAAGAATAAGACCCAATTAGTATTTAATAAATCGAAAAAAAGTGGATTTCGCCACTTCTGTTATGTATCTACACAAATCTACCTTTAACTAAATGGTTCTACCTTTGCCAGCAAGGAACCCCAATTACATTCAAAATGGAGAATGCATTAAATTAAAGATTGCTTTTATAAGGGTTACACCCTTATAGATGCCTTATAAACGGTATGTAGCATACTTTTGCCCTTATAACAGCAGTGTTAATAACCTAACAAAATAAGTAATTGATTTTCATTGCATGAAAATGCCTTAATTTTAAGGCGCGTTGATTTTACATCACATAACATACTAGACTTTCTCATACAGTTGATTTCCCCACACAGTTTTGATTATAATAAACAAGAATAAAATCACTTATCAATTAAGTACATATCTCACAATGGTTGACACGAAAATTATGTTCTTGTCGCTGCTTTGACGTTTTACTCTATTGAATTTTTAGCAAATAATATTTCTCCGCCTCTTATAAGAAGATTGCCCTTATAACGGATGCCGACAAAACTTTTATAAGAATAAAGCCCTTGTGAACGTTTCTAATGTGATATTAATAAGTGTAATACACTTATTAAATGTTTGAAAGTTGCGATTATAAAGGGACTGCTCTTATAAACCACTTTTACTATGTAATTATAAGTTTAGTATACTTGATACTAACAACAATAAAACGTGTTTAAGGGTTATTAGCTTTCAATAAAGCAATAATATGGCAAGTATAAGGTTTAAGCTCTTATAATTTGTGCCCAAATGCAGTCTTATAGACGATAATATGACTTTTATAAGAACACATTTTTTGGTCATATTAGCGTCTCTCGCGAAACGTCAATAAGAGCACATCTGTGTTTGTCGCTCCCACGATTTTAAATCGAAAAACGCGCAAATAATTCAGTTCGCTAAAATGTAAAGTGATAAATTAAAAGTTTAACCGTTGCTTAACAAATTTGTGAAAACAGTGTATCAAAAAATAGTTTAATTGTGAAAATACAGCTAAAAACAATCAGCAAATTTGTAAAAATCCGTTGCCGTCCCTGACCTACGACGCCCGCTCGCCGCGTTCGCTGCTATACCATTAAGCGCTGCAGCGCTTCAAAGAGCCCGCGGAGTTAGCGCGGTCTAAAGAGAAGGAATATGGCAAGTACTCGTAGAATGGTGTTAGAACAAAATTTAGGCAAAGTTCAGGATGAACTGAAGGAACAAAAGGCTCTTTGTGACAGGTTATTAGCCGAACGTGATGACAATGAGGCAGAAATTAGATCTGTTATATCGCGTAATACGGTATTGAAGCGACAACTTAATGAGTTGTCCGACCATCTAGCTGAGACAGACGCACAACGGGCGTCTCTGCAGTTAGCTGTGGACAGTTTTCAAGAATGCCGAATTTTACATGAGGATGCTCTAGAAAAAATATGTTTTCTTCAGCAACAACTTTCAGAGGCCCATGATGAAATAATCTTCTTAAATCAACACAAAGAACGCAAGGAAAGCGAATGGATTCACACACTATCAATTTCTGAGGAGCTGTCACCGTTTTCTGACGATTGCCGCTCCACCAGTATAGGTGTAATTGAAAAGATAGGCGACACCCCTCATGTCAATAAACGACAACTCAAGAAATACATGAGGCAGATTAAGAAAATAAAATATAAGTCATCCGAAAGTAAAATAAAAATTAGCAAAAAATATGTTATCCTGAAAAAGCATTCTTCGGATATGAGAGCTAACGTTGCTAATTTAACTGTAAAATTGAACTCTGCTTACAAAGAGATCCAAGAACTCTCAATTGCCGCGGCTGAACTTACCCGTTTAAGTCAACAAAATCGAGAATTGACCGAGTGGTTCTTGGACAATCAAATGGAAACCACTACTGACGCAAATAATACATCTGCAAAAGGTTCACTGGATCAGGGTCCACAGGGAAATGGCTCAGTGGAACAAACCGAAGATAGTAAGCAAATACCACAAGTCAGTGCGATCACTGAAGCGAGACGTCGTCGTGGGCGACGAGCACGTCGCACCCGCGCGATGCTCCGCTTGCGCCAACAGCTAGTGAATGTCGACTCTACGATCACATCCTCTGCGCCACCATCCTCCGCACTCGCGCCCGCATCTCGCGAGTTGCACGCTCCGCGGCTAGAGGTAGAGGTTGAACCCCAGCCGTTGCCCACAAATAACGATTCACCGAAACGCAACACTAAAGAATTAAGTTTGACTTTAAACGACATTAACACGACTGCGCCGCCGCGCGGTTGTACTCCTGCGTCGGCACATGCGGACGGCAGCCCATTCGTGGCCGCCCCCGGCCCCGCCCGGCCCGCCCAGCACTACTCGACTCAGAGGCCTCAAGACACTCAGACTGCGCCTGACCAACCGAAGCAGACGTACAGGACAGTATTATACAGTGATGAGGCAGGTGTAGGGTTTGGCAATATGTTGAACAGATTCTCAAACCAAAACGTGTGTAATAATTGCTTGCCTGGAGCAACTCTCGCACAACTATCCAAATTGATAATGGCTGATTCGTTCGACAGGAGTACTACTCTAATAGTGCAGCTAGGTAAAAGTTTAAATATTTCAAAAAATTTATTAATCAAGTTTTCCGAAACTCTCATTATGATTTGCGAATTGGGCATAGGAAAAATATTATTATGTGGGTTACCTTATATCTGTTATGTATCTAATAATATTAATAATGACATTTTTTACCTAAATTCCATTTTACATAAGCTGTGTGTATATAATAATTCCATTTCATATTTTGACATTAATAAATTTATTAAAAATGTATGTAAGCGTGATTCCATCCATATTTGGAAAAAGTATAAATAAATACTTTAAAAAATAAAGAACGCAAGGACATAGTAAGTCTGTCCATCGAGCGAGCAGTTGAACTATCTTGCACCGAGCTTGAGCAATTCATAATTCTCTGTGCTTATCGTCCACCATCTGCAGACTACTGCTTGTTTGAGTCTGTAATGGAGGAAGCACTTGTTAAGATTTCTAGTTGTTCTAAATTTATTATAGTGTGCGGGGATTTTAATGTAAATCTTCTTGAACCATCTGTTAGATCCAATAGTTTAAATAATTTATTTAAATCTTATAACTTGTTAAATTTGTTTTCTGAGCCCACTAGGATCACGGCCACTAGTGCCACATGCATTGACAATATTTTCTGCAATATAGACCCCATTCAAAGTTTTATACTGAATAAGTTAAGTTCGGACCACTGTGGCCAGTTGGCTTCCTTCCCTGGAAAAGTTGATACCGTACAGAGTAACGTAGTTTGTAGACCCCTCACGATGGATCGTTTAGACCAGTTCAATAAATGCGTGACTGAGCGCCTTTCATCATTACCGTTTGCGTATGAAAACCCGAACTTAATGTATTCTACTTTATTTCGATGTATTGAAGAAGAGTTTGTTTCTTGCGTGAAATTAAAAACATTTAAAAAAAATGATAGAACTGTATTTAGTGATTGGGCTACGCCTGGTATTTATAAAAGTAGAAACCGTCTATACGACCTATATGCTCTTAAAAATATTAATAATGACCATGAATTTTTAGATTATACCCGGCGTTATTCTAAAACGTTCAAAATAGTTTGTGCTGCAGCGAAAGCCTCGTTTATTTCAAATAAAATAAAATGTTCGCTAGATAAGATAAAAACCTGTTGGAAGATTATAAACAGTGAGACTGGCAGAATAAAAAAGAACGGACCTCAACATTGCCTTCGGATTGGAAACAAATTAGTTAACACCGATTTTGAAGTAGCACAGGAATTCGAATATTTTTTTTGCCAATATTCCTACTGAAACGACAAGGTCATTAAATAGCTCTCCTGCTGCTGCTAAAATTCTTTTGGAAAATTGTATGGATGAATGCGAAGTTATTTTTAAATTTACGCACGTATCTCCAAAGGAACTTGTTACTGCTTTTAATACACTCATGGTGAAAAAAACCGAAGATCTTTGGGGGCTTTCAGTTAAGGCATTGAAAGCAATAATAGTAGCTATAGCACCATATCTTGCTTATATATTTAATAGTTGCATAGACGTCGGAATTTTCCCAGACCTAATGAAACAGAGTAAAATAATACCAGTGTACAAAACGGGCACCAAAACAGACCCTGCTAATTTTCGACCCATTTCTATACTCCCTGCAATAAGTAAAATTTTTGAAAAGATTATCTTGAACCAAATGTTATCTCACTTCAACTTGAATAAACTTCTACATGCAAATCAGTTTGGATTCACTAAAGACCGATCAACAACAGATGCTGGTGTTGAACTACTACGAACCATTTTTGATGCATGGGAAAAGTCTATGGATGCAATTGGCGTTTTTTGCGATCTGTCAAAGGCTTTTGACTGCGTAAACCATGACACTCTTATCTTAAAGCTTAGCCACTACGGGGTAAAACATCGTGCACTAGATCTTATAAAATCTTACCTATCAAATAGAACCCAACACATGGAAATAAATAGGATACAATCGAAGGGGTCTAATATTTCTATAGGAGTGCCACAAAGCTCAATACTTGGCCCGTTTCTTTTCTTGGCCTATATTAACGATTTGCCCTATCACGTGCAGAACAAACACGATATTGTGCTATTTGCGGATGACACATCGTTAATATTTAAACTCGGCAGAAAGGAAACCAACTTGGATAAAGTTAATACAGCACTAGACTCAGTTGCAGGATGGTTCACCGCTAACAATTTACTTCTTAATAGTAAGAAAACAAATGTATTAAATTCAGTCTTTCTAAAGTCAATACCAGAAAGAACGAACAGGTTAAACTTAATAATGAGTTCATTGAATTTGCTCATAGCACTGTTTTTCTCGGTATTACACTGGATCATAAACTACAATGGGGATCACATATTTCTTCGTTAGGTAATAGGCTTAGTTCAGCAGCATATGCAGTAAAAAGAATAAGGCAGCTCACCGATATTGAGACAGCTAGGCTTGTTTACTTTTCTTACTTCCACAGCATTATGACCTATGGTATTTTGCTCTGGGGTAAAGCCGCTGATATTCAGACGATTTTTGTATTACAAAAAAGAGCGATTCGCGCTATTTATCAGTTAGGATCTCGCATTTCACTCAGAGAAAAATTCAAGCAAATCAACATTCTCACATTTGCTTCTCAATATATTTTTGAAATTTTTATGTATGTAAAACGAAATCTACATTTATTTAAACTAAATAGTGACTGTCACTCGCGTAATACAAGAAATAAGGATAAACTTGCCGTGCCTCGTTATCGTCTGCAAAAAGTGAGTTCATCTTTTATGGGCAATTGTGTGCGTTTTTATAACAAATTTCCCAAAAATGTACAAGGTTTGTCATTAAATAAATTTAAGTTGTTTATAAAAAAACCATTTAGTTCGCAAGGCCTACTACACAATTAATGATTTTATAAATGACAAAGACGCCTTTAAATGATTTTTTGATTTATTTATATACATATTTTTTTTCTCTTTTTCTGTGTACTAACATACTCTTTTTTTAAATTTATTTTATGTATCCTGACATTTTTTTCCTAGTTCTAATATTAATTTTTATTTTTATGACTTAGTGAAAACAGCATTTTTATTTCTAAGTCAACATGTGCCTAATTGTAAATTTTAAATTGTAAATCTTTGACATTCAAAAAGTGTTCTGTATGAATCTATATTGAATAAAAAAAATTGACTTTGACTATAGATATGTTTTTGCTAGTTGGGGAACTACCCCTGAAACGGACTGAAACGATATTTCAGCCTGCTGAAAACGCTTCCAAAGCACCAAAACATACGATTGAAAATAAGACGTCTTATCTCATCGGCGTAACACTACCCCTTCCTAAGACATGCCGGTCTCTAGCATTATTAGTTCCGTAGTATCTCGCTAATCGGTCAACGTGGACAACCTTGCAGGGACTTCGCTGGCTCCGCTGTATTCTATACGTAACGTCGTTGATCTTATTGACTTCTTTGTACATCCCTTCCCGATTCGGTGATAGTTTAGGGGATTTCCCTTTTCTTCGCATGGGGTTATGCAGCCACACCAATGAACCTTCCTGGAACCCCACTTGGTTAGAGTTTTGGTTATATCGTGTTTTCATCTGCGCACTGGCTTGAAGTCCATATTCACGATCGTGACTCTGAACATCGTCTATCCGATTTCTTAAATCGCTGACATACTCGTTGATCGATTTTGGCGAATCTGAAGGACGTCCAGTTAAAAGGTCTGCAGGTAAACGAAGTTCTCTTTCGAAGTTCACGTAAGCTGGGGTGAAAGCCGTACTTTCGAGAGTAGCTGACCTATATGACATCAGGAAGAGAGGAATATAATAAAAATAATAATAACAATAAAAATTTATTGTACATAAATACACATCAAGTTCAGTGGACATACATATGTATATTGTTATTTTCATACAATAAGAACTAGGTAGATGATATTCATGCACTTAAAACATTGTCATAAGAGATTTACACTAGTCCCTACACTAAGCGTAGCCTGTCCTGTAGGTAACCAGTATAGAAATGAGTTTGCAGAAAGTTGCAAAAAAGCTAATAAAATACACAACACAAAGGAATGAAGTACAATGTATCATAAATTATAATTTTAAAACTAGGACTAAATTACAAATGCATAAGCTTGAGTGAGTGTGTGTGCGTGTATGTGTGAGTGTGTGCGTGTCCGATGTGGGTGTTTTAAGGGTGTAAATGTATGTTAGAGTATCTTTGAATGACAGAAAATTTGTCCGTAAATGCGTCCCTCAGGTTAAATGCAGCGTTTAATTCAAAACTTTTACAAATTCTTCTACATCTTCGAACGAGAGGGTGATGAACCATGCGGGTAGTTTATGTTTAAGCTCTCTAACGGAGATATTTGCTAAGGGAAATTTAGCATTAAATTTATTATAAACGAATGGGTGGAGAAAATTAGCAAATCTTTTGGCAAAGACTGAGCTAGTCAAAGGCCCAGGGACCCTAAAAGTGCGTTTCATTAACATTGCCTTGTAATTTGGCAACCCTATGACCCCTTCTTGCACCATTAAAAAAGCGCGCGTGACAAATACTTTACAAACGCTGAGAACCTCCATATCCTATCCTATCCTACTAATATCGCTGCCTATCAATGATAAAGAAACTCAAAAACCCGTTTTGAAATAACTTTTGACCTTCCAAAGATAAAAAGATACTTGTTTTTGTCGTAATATATAACCTCCCAGTTAATTTATGAAACCAAAAATCAAATACAAGATACGCAAGTCTAATTTAATATCCTTACAAATTGTAAATCTATTCGACATGTCATGCTTCTCAAAACCTTTCTTGTGATTATGTGCAATAAGGACACAAGTAGTGGAACTACAAAATTATACGTGTAATTTTTTGACAACAACGATGCTTTCGTGTTAAACCTTAGCATCTTTTTATTTTTTTGATGACTAATGATGTAGGTATATCGTTTTATACCTAAAAAAATATCTATAAATCATGGACAACACTGAATCAATACGAATTACGTCTATAAAAATATTAATTATTTTTCATAAACAAGGCCATATTTTGTGAACGGTCACCCCTTTTTTTACATTAAAAAGCAATGATTTACCTTATTATATTAGGCCAAGTGTTACTTGGCGTATTATTCATTGCAGTTTTTAATGATAAAATTGAAGTATAGAACGCTAAGTCGTCATAAATCCAAAACGAACAAGATATTAGTGGGTCAATATATACCAATTAATAAAGTAAGTATTAAGCTATTTCTATTCCAAATTTTAAAAGCAAATGTCAGAAATCAAGAGAGTTATTAAACTTTTCCATCAAAACACATCTCCTGTAAAGTAGCGAAAATTGAGTTGGCGTAGTGTTCGTAGATAGTGTCGATTTGACGTGTGAGACCTAAGAAAACGCATTGATCGAGTACGGGCGGTAACGACCATAGGTAAATATTTTGGTATCGGATGAATTGACTTGGCACGGATGTATCCTAGGACAAACTGAGCTGATTCAGCCCGGTAGCCATCAGCCACCCCCTGGTATATTCAAAGTTACACGCCGCCGCGCTTCAGATAAAAAAATATATCGGCTTCAGTTAACCTACCACCTCAAGTGTGGTGTCATTTTCTGATAAACCATAGATGTGGCTTTCATTTTTGATATAATAATTACACTCCTTCATATACATTTATTAAGATACATAAAGAAGTTTCACAACATCCGCTTATGTTTTTTGTTTCAACACACAATATTTTATAATAATAATATATGTATAACATCATATTTACAAAAAATACGGTTGAAAAGCCCAATTTATGCAAATTTAAAAGACATAAAGTTTTAATTTATATCATCAATTTAAGGCGACTATAATAAGTAAATATACCCGCGCGGCAGCGCGAATTAAGACAGCGGGCGGAACTAACTCAGACGAGAACTCGCCGCGCAGCCTGCTGCACTATACTATTGATATCACAAATTACATATTAAATAAATAAATATCAAGGGACAATGTCACACCAATTGACCTAGTCCCAAACTAAGCTTTAGGCTTGTACTATGGGTACTAGACAACGATATAAAAAACTTAAACAGATAAATATATACCTACTTAAATACATAGAAAACATCCATGACCCAGGAACAAATATTCCCGCTCATCGCACAAATATCTGCTCTTACCGGGATTTGAACCCAGGACCGCTAGCTTTGAAGGCAGGGTCACAACCGACTAGGCCAACGCGTCGTCAATATCTTAATTAACAAAATAAATTTAAGGTCAATTCATAATACGGAGTTATTTTACGACCGTCAGCTAAAGAATATTCCGCCTACGGATGCCAGTTTCCAGCAGTAGTCTACCAGGGTAAGCACGTATGGGGGCCAAGCGATGGTGCCGAATCTTTTTCCCAGTCCGGCGGATTGAGGATGGGAAATACAATCGAATCACAATTGGAAACCAATTCCGACTACTGCACCCGTTGCTGCTACAGCTTGCCTGGAACTAATTCTGTGCAAGAGCAAGGCACAGTGCGGTGTTAGATGCAACTGTCGAAAAATACTGTTAAAATATACCGAATTATGCCACTGTGGTGGAAAATGTAATAATGGCATAAACGCAGTAATATCTTTTTTTTTTTTCAGATACACGTTGTATGATAAATGAAACTTTGTGTAGAGGGATTAAGAATTTTATAATTTAATTACAGCATAAACTTTATTTCTAATAATAATCAGTTCAAAAAAACAATTTAATAAAAGTAAAAGATAAAATGTTGTACTACAGCTGACTTAAAAGTAAAGCCCTCCATTGCACCTACTTGCGGCATCGTGCCGAGGAAACTCGCAGCGTCACTCCGATGCTCAGTCTTAGGGCAAAAAAGGAGCCTTGCCTGTGGTCGCCCGAGACGCTGATTAATTTACCTGACACTTCTTTTTTAAATTTCTCTGTGTCAGATGACCACGGCCTAAAAGTTTCTATAACAAGGGCAGCAACTACGTAATTTGGCTTTAACAAAGCATATTTGCGGCACTTGATGGCTTGGGCGTGGTCTGCGACGGTCCCTGGCTTGCGAGCAGAACCTTGGACATGAGACTTTGCTCGCGTATCAACGCAAGTGACGACCAAGATGCCACGGTACTAAAGTGCATTCGTCGGTTCTCTTTTCGTCTGAGTCAGACAGGCTAGTGGGCTCAAGCGAAGATGGGAAAGAAATTGTGCTAAAATTGATCAGTCGGGATCAAAAAGGTTATCGATACATGTCTGTAAACTCGACCAGCACTGGATTGGTAACACAGATCGTGGTGTCCTAGGTCGTCGACTGCATTTCCACAAAAACAACAAGGATGCGGCTCGTAGACTTTAATACCGTGGCGGAGGCACACTGCTATCTTTAAAGTATTAGGATATAAAAGAGACCCACTAGGGTTCGTGCAGGGAGCAACGGGCCTTCTCGGATAAATTTTGACTATTTTCCAAAAGTTTGCGATGGCAAATTTTGACCGAAATAAGGTCCCATACTGCTTGGCTAGCTTTTTCGACTCACAAATTCTCACCCGGGTAAGCATCCTCTGTATCGGACAAGCACAATGGGACCTTAGCTTGAGACCCACGGGTGAGTGTGAGATGTTTAAAATTTTGCTAAAAGTTAATTTTAAAATATTGACTTGGAAGTTCGATTTCTTTTTCACACAAACGTTGTATGATAACTTTATATAAAGTATATCGATGGGTCCTACGTATAAGGGCCAAAGCAACATTTTGCCAATTTTGAGTTTTTTGTGTTAAAAGCACCACAAGACAACGCTTAATAACATTATCTAAAAAAAACACCAATATCTTACCAACTAACAGAGATTTTTCTGCAGTATAAAGCTCAATGTTTAGTCAATTTAAACGTAAAAGGGCCAAAAGAGAGTTTGATACTTTTACGCCGGGAAAAACCCGCGGTTCTTTTTAGTCTATGGGTATATCTGTCACATTGACACTGGTACGCCACTCGAGCTCGTGGCGTGTCATGAGATTGCACAGTTTGGCCTTTTTTTTCCAGAGCAACGAGGGGCAACGAGCTTAACATTCTATGTATGGATGTATATAATATGTTTGTGTGTAAGTATGTATGTTTGTATGTATGTATATATGTAGGTATATATTATACGTGATCAAACTCTGACGTTTTAATGTTGCTCCTAAACTATTGGACCGATTTTGATAAATGTCATTATGATTCGTCAAGACGGTGCGGAGCGACTGTGTGAGTGTCATAGATGAATACATACGAGTATTATAAGGGTGTGTCATACTCTTCGGCAGTCGGGTTTTATTTTAGATCTTTCTTTTCACTTTAACTTTCCTGTTAGCTACGTGTATACTGCAATTATTGTTATTTTAAATCATCTGCGTTGCATTTTACTGCCACTAAGATATTGGAAAACCCTTATTTACGTTTATTTCGATGACGACCATTTTTAGACCTTGAAGAAGGTTACTGTGTTACAAAGAAAAGTCAAAGCCATATTACACGTATTGACATCACCCCCGAAAACTCACTTGATGTTTTATCGCCTGCAAATAATAAGTCTTTACCGTTCACAATGATGATGACCACGGCCCTAAAAAATACGGATGTGAGAAGCATGCACGGTCGGCACTTTCGTTCTTTACGCATGACACCACACGCACACAGATACATTAGGTAAGACAACGCGCCGAGCCTCACGAGTGGCAGTTTACGTGTGTGCATGTGCACGCACACAGACAGCCATTTTGCATGCTTCACTCATGATTAGACGAGGTTACGTCCGTATTTTTTCAGGTCCGTGGTCTTTACCTACTACTAAAATGTTATAACACCGGTGTATCATCGGGTGAATCGAGCGAAGTGTTGGCAGGCCTTCCACAAGGTGGCCGCATGCCGCAGCCGATGGATGTGAATAGCACAAAACCGGCCGTCGTGGAGATCCTTGGGGAGGGCCTATGTCCAGCAGTGGACGTATTTCGACTGATATGATGATGATAATGATCATTGGGTACTACTACACGCTATGTACCTACCTGAGAGTAGGTAGGTACATAGCGTTTTGCGTATTAACGTTTAATTTGGAGAGAACCTTTCCATTTCCATCTGGGTGTGGGGTTCAAACCAGTAGAAATTTTGACTGCGTCTGATAATTAAAATGAAGAAGTTTTTAATACAGTTGCTCAAAAAGTGGTACTTTTTGTACCTGCATATCTTGCGGAAAGTTGGATTTTTCGCACTAGTGTTTTTTACTTTTCCATTTTTTTTAATTTAGTGTTGTTCCAAGCCAAGCATTTAACCAAAAAGTTCGCATGTTCAACCACTTTAAGTAATATTTTCTCTTTTGATTACAAATTTATTTTTGTTTCATTGACATTTTTTCGCAAATGTGTTAGAAAACGTCGTTTGATACACGTGCGGAACTGTCATTTTCAGTCGTCCTGAGTCTAGTCCCTCGTTTACAGCTCGGGCCAAGACACCTCGGGACAGTCGGGATACCTGTTTTAAATGACATACTTTCCACATTTGCATTAACATTTGCCAGACTATAGTGACTATATTAAAGATGATGGTGATATGCCTGGGGGTAGTACGAAGAATACACTTATCGACGACACTCCCAAGTTTTAACACCCGCATGCCCTAATAATCACGAGTGTGCCCAGAACCATAATGACAGTTGTATCACTGAGTCCACGTGATGTGTTTTCGGATCCTAAAGGTTCCCCTATGGAATCCCTAATCATTATTTGTCCTAATGCACCATTTGTCCGAATTGTCATTCATTCTAAAGACATTTCCACCTGAATTTTCCAACTTTTTACTGTTATTATACCTAATTCAAACTATCCTAGATTCAGGGTCGTAAGTAGGTACTATAACGTCACAAATGAAATTAATTAACGTATAAAGACCAAACTGGTTTATTTAACGTAAATTATCATCGTTTTATCATGTTTAAGATAGTTTTTGACTTTATTGTGCAAGTTAAGTTGTTTTAGGTGAGTTTGATAACGAAAATTGTAATATTTAAGGTTTTGAAGTCATACACATTGACATGACATTGGCCTTTGTATTGGTTTATTTAATTAAAATATTTTTTGATAAATTCACGTACAAAGGCTTAAGTTGGCTAGTTTTTGATTAAATATATTTAAATAAAAAATTGTGTAATACGATTGAACCTCATGAGACTTAAAACTGATATGCCAAGTTTCAGCAGAAATGGATGAAAAACCTCTGAGTTATGACCTTTTCCGACTTTAAAGGCCCGTCCTGTAAAATTAAGATTTTACACTTAGGCCCTTATTCGTAGGACCCATCGATATATTTGTTTATAGCTGAATAAATGTTCTTTAAGATATTATTTATTTCTTTGCAAAAACTTCAGTATTTTCAAACATACTGACTAGTAGTAGGGAATCCTCGGTACTGCCCCCGACTCTACTCCCCCGAAAAAAATGGTGCTCTGACGAGCGAGAGGCGGGGTTTCGCTCCTAAAAAAAAATAAAAAATAAAAAGTATTTTTTTCGGTGTTTATCCCCCCATTTAGAGCGTTTGGGGCGGGTCCCGAGACTCCCAGATCACTCCTTCCCATAGCTTGCAATAGTCCATGTACTCAATACAAAAGGTTATCAACTACCTGGGTACCCTGCTGTCCCTTGCTCGCCCAGCCTATTGTTCGCCCGAACGTCAGCCCCTTTGTTCTCGGTGGCGTCCAACACCATTGTCTTGCATTGGGCGCGTTCCTACCTTTTATTACATATTACCTGATTGCGCTATTAATTGTTGTAATGCGATTTTTAATTTTACCTACGTGTTTCTCATATTATTTAATTAAGTAACCATAGTGGTTTTCTTAACATGCTGTTTTTAAGGGTCATAGTTCTAACCTAACCTAACCTAGCTTGTTGAAGTTAGCCTAACATCGTGAAACCTGTCCTAGCTTAACATACCTACTGTTTTTAAGGGTTACAGTTCTAACCTAACCTAACCTACCTTACTGAACATACCTACTGTTTTTAAGGGGTTACAGTTCTAACCTAACCTAACCTACCTTACTGAAGTTAACCTAAAATTATACAACCTAATCTAACTTAACATACCTACTGTTTTTAATACTTACCTAACCTAGCTTGGTGAAGTTGACCTAACATTATACAACCTAATCTAACTTAAAATACTTACTGTTTTTAATACTTTGAAGAAAATAAAGATGAACCAACCAACAAAGAAGTTACGAGTGGTTTTAATTTTTAACACCCCTTGGTCGACTATTTTGAAGGATCACCTAACTTTACATGAGCTTAACCTAAGCTAAGAGCTGATTTAAATCTAGCTTTAGTCCTAAGTTTCACTTAATTGAATTTACCTAAGTTAATTTTAGTAAATCTAGCTAATCGTAGTATTCGTAGTATTATCTTAAGCTGTTGTTACTTAGAGCCTGTTCTAAACAACTATCAAAACCATATATTGCATATAGGTATTTCTAAATGAATTACCTTCACTTAGGTTGTTAAAAATATAGTGGTTAAATGCAATCTAACCTACGTACGGGTATGTATCTACGAGCATGTATCTGCGGCTAACATTGGCTATGGCATTATCTATCTAGTACGTATATGTGGTTTACCTTCACATACATTTTAATTTTATTGTAACACACTAGTATGTAAGACTTAAACGAAGCATGTAAACTGGTTCTGACTTGATTCAAAGTGCTATGGAGTAGGTGTATCAATCAAAAAAGCCTGTATCGACAAGTTTTGTGTACCCGAGTGCACTGTTATAACGGTTTAATTGTTTTATTGGTAGCCGCCTATTATGTTTTATGGTCACAACGGATGCGATTGTTACTTGTGCGTTTTATTATTTTGGGTGTTGCTGAATAAGCGTCGTCTGTGTTAGATGAACTACAAGTTCAAACACGTTTTTAGGAAGACGCTTAACTTACGGAGCGTATAAAAGCGGTGGGGTATTGTGTCTGAACAACTATTAGCCGCGCAACAGTCTTCGTTACTGGAGCTCCCTGTACTTAAAGTAGTATTTAGACATAATAGTGTTGTGTCGTGCAGTGAAGTGTTTATAAAAAGGTCTAATAATGGATGTGAGTATGTACAAATATTTTAAGTTAATTGTGTGTTTTTTAGCATTTGTTCACCGTGTTTTTGTTAAGAGTATTGTATTTAAAAAGTTGTGTAATTTATTGTTTGATATTGTTTCAGTTCTCTGAAAATACTTTCAAGAACTATTACTACCCGGAAAATAAAGATGAATCAACCGACGAAGAAGGCACGCCTGGTTTTAAAGTTAAGCAGGCCATGGCAAAAAAGCGTTCAGTAAATAACATCGACAGCTTTTTTGAACGTCCCAAGAAGAAAACTAAAGTATTGAAGCGCTCTTCCAATGTCAGCCAAAATTCTCCTGACGGGGTGGGCTATATATCAACCGGACAAGACGACGGGGCATACGCTTCTCACTTGATTAAAATCGAGATATATGATTTGCAAAAAATTAAAAACATTCCGCCCACTGAGCACTGGAAACACGCAGATGTGAGATTAAAATTCTACACGCCTTCTGAAGAAGACACTCAGCTCCAAACTACACGTGATATTATATTTAACATCACAAAGCAAGTAGCTTCTAAAGACAGTTGTATGAAATATTTTATTGACAATAAGAAACAGTGATAAAAAGTGTTTGTGTAGGTTAAACAAAACCTTGTTATTGTATTACATGTAAAAACCTTACCTTTTAAGAATTCAAGACCTTTTCCAGTCTAAACAATTATCTTTTCTTTGTAAAATTAAATTGTGCGAAATACTTTATTTACTATAAGATGCAGTGATAAAAAGTGTTTGTGTAGATTAAACAAAATGTTATTGTATTACATGTAAAAATAAAAATCATATTTTAGTTCACATATTCTTTTATTTCACAAAAAAATCTTAAACATATTTCTTAATATAAGATCATTACATAATGAATTTTCAGAAAACAAACTTGGCAAATCTTTCATAGTTTTTCCATGAAATTTAAAATACAAATAAACTAAACAATATTCCCCACAAACAGAGGTAAAATGGTTTTGAAGTGGTTTGTAGTTATAAGACCAGCGCTTGGTATTCCTTTTTAAAAATAACTTATGATAACCTGAAGGTTTCCGAGCAAAGGAGTCAAAGTATTCCCCTATACCATTAATGTCAATATGTATAGCAACCCAGTGGGAGCCCGGTTTCGAGTCTGGGTCCAAATTACTTACAATAAAGACGGGAAGATTAACCCAAATAGGAATTTTGTTAGCAGCAAAAACGTTTAATTCAAACGAAGGGCTGATTTTTTTCATACAAAATTGAATTTCATTTGTATCCATTTTTAATAAAAAAATATGAATAATTTGATGATGTTGCCAACAATGGCTACAATGAAATAAACTAAATTGATTAAAACATTGTATTTATGTGTTTACTAACTATTGTAATCTACAGATATATCACGATTTTTGTTTATTTCAATAACGTTATCAAATTCTGCATACACAATACAATTAATGGTGCAGGGTAGAGCAACATCAAAGCGAATTTCTAAGCGAACGCTTCCATGTCTTACAAGATTCCAGTGTGAAGTTGAACTAGCAGATAAATCAGGGGTTAAATCAAAACATAACAAACAATAACCTGCTCCATAATCCGTTCTGCTTATATCATTACCTTCGTTGTGAAAATGAATACCAGTTCCGGAAAATAAAGTGTGATATGATGATGCTATTAACCCAGATCCAGAACCAAATGATGGTTGTAATGTTTTAGAAGGAATTTCATGACCATCGACATATAAACTAAACGAATTCATATTATAGTGTTGAAAATTAAATGGATTCATAGCTAAATTGCCATTAAACCCTGAATTTGATACAAAACCAATAATAATAGGTTAGCTGGAAGAGATCCCTTAAAGGGATAAGTTCGCCTTTGTACATTCCAACTTTGTAATTATTGTATTTGATTTTATTTTTTTTGTACAATAAAGTGTTTACATACATACATACATACATCTTTTAGGAATTTGCCCGAGAAATTTATTATCCAATGTTTTACCCTGTATCCCCGACGGTAATGTAAGAACCTTAACTTCTGCTCTTGTAATAGGATATTTTGCAGTCGTTGTTGCCAATACTTTTTGATGTGCTAACAAAACGCTAGGATTAATTCGTGCCCTTCTTATAATGAGGCTGGCATCCATTATTTGCACTTTAATTTTTTTATCTTGGTGACAAATTAGATTAAATGACTCCTTCGAACGTACTAACTTAATACGTATTTCGACACCATTTATTAAGAATTTCTCTTGGTTAAATATGTCGGCATGTAAATGCCCCATCATTTCCACTTCCTTACTCTCTTTGGTAAATTCTAGTCTTTTGTGAAACCCTTTGTTATTTGCATCAATAGTATCCATATGATTTGCAGTATCAGCATACCACAATCCACAAGTAAGGTGAGTTTCTTTGGCTGCTGGTCCATAGTTTAGAAGATTTTCCATATAAGCACGGTAAGCATATGTATTGTTTGGCGGTGATATGAGTTTTTGATTTAAATATACATCTAGTTGACTGAAAAGGGAATGTAACCAGTTATTGACGGGTGCAACCAGGGTATCTGGTTTTAATTTTGTACCATCCTGATTAAATATTTTAGCATTAATATATAACATTGTGTGGGATAGATCAACATAGTCATCTCCTGATCCGGGAACTTGGAATACGATGGGAGCGTCATCACTTAAAGATGAAATTGGTTTGTAATGAACCCACTGTCCACTTTCAATACTTGTTTGAGTTCATGGAAGGGCAAATATATCTAATTCAGATTTCGCACATTCACAAGAATGACTATGTAGGAATGACATTATTTAGTTTGTAAATATATCCTCAAGAGTTTTGTTTTTATTTTTTTTACTTCCTCTTCGTCTCGATGCTTTCAATGTAATGAGCGGTTCCCTTCTTTTAGATGTCATTTTATACCCAGATCCCGACATGAGGGAATCAATTTTTTCATCGGCTATTCTTTTTAAATTAGCACTTGCCTCCTTGAATCGTGATCTAATCGAACTATCCATAGGGCGTGAATTTACCATATCGGATAACAAACCAACCCCTGCACCTAACGTTTCTTTTCCAATGGTTTTCAAACCACTAGATAACAAAGGGAGCACTGATCTAAATAGCCCTCCCAAAAAACTCCCTATACCATGCCCTCGTTGAAATGGAACTCCTTTATAGACAATTCCTACACCAGAGCCGGCTTGATGCGAATAATAATGCTGGTAAGGGCAAGAGACTGACGATCTGTTATAATTCATTTTACTCGTTGAAAGTGTAGCTTCACGCAGGAGCTACCAAATTGGAATGGTACATTAACACCGGTAGTTGTTCTTATATCTATTTCAATAGTATCGAACTCCCTACGTAAAACCGGTACATAGTGAGCAGGTGAGAAAATGTGAGTTTTATATGCACCATAAATAAACTTAGTTGGATCTAGTGGTATTATTCTAAGCAATGCTGTTATAACATCTCCAACTACTTGCGGATGAATTATATCGGTGTAAACAAATATTTGTGGTGGTAACCCTAAATATAAATTGGCAGGGTTTTTTCCATATTGTAACTTGTTTCAAATTTGATCTCGGTTTGAAACCTAGCTGGAGGCTTAGTATCGGGGTTGTTATGATAGAGGTTATTTCATTATTTGTTTTTTTTTTTTTTTCCTTTAGTGGCTTTCACTCCTTGCTATTTTGGCAAGGTGTATTTTGCCAATGTCGAGTTGTAGACATAACGCACGTGACGAGAATGTTCGGTGACGTTGTAAATTTTGATTTTTGTGGAATGATCAGGAAGGATTCCTACAACAAATAATAAAATGTTATTGACAACACAGACAATCACAAGACATCTGACAGTTTAAATTGCGGGAAAGAGGATGACAGAAAGTTACGGATACCAACATAGAGGAAATAGGAAGAAAAAAATAATACTTAAATTATACTACAGCGATTGAAACAAAAAGCTAAAGTTTTATATTAGTAACCTGAATATACTTTATAAAGGTATCAGTAAGGGGAGGGTCCATTATAGAAAGAAGAGATGAAAAGTTAATGGGCCGAGGGACATTTTTTGGTAAGATATCGTACAAAGATAAACTGAACCTGTTGCAATTGAAAAAGATGTGATCCAGGGTACCTTCATCAATACCACATTCGCAAAGCGAATTATCTCGAACCCTTATTTTAGCTAAAAACACCGGGGTGCAAGTGTGTCCTAAACGAAGCCTACAAACTGTAGAAGTAACTTGTTTCGTAGCAGATCGAAAGCGAAAGAACCATGGCTTACGAGGAATGATTGGTTGAATGTTCCCGTAAAAGCGGCCTTTCTAGAGTCTGGAGCTATTCCACATGTCCTGCCAAGAATCTCTCATGTCGGATCGGGCCTTTAATGTTAAGTCTGAGGAGAAAATATTATTGTGGACTTGAGAACCAGCTACAACAGCCTCTTTCGCCCACATGTCAGCAGACTCATTTCCTACAATACCACAGTGACCCGGAATCCAGGCAAGTGTTATTTGGAGTCCTTTTTTGTCACAACTATTGAGTAACTGTTTAATTTTAAGAATAAATGGGAATTTAATTTTCATTTTAAAATGGTTACCTACAATTGCTTGTAGGCAACTTTTGGCATCTGAAAAAATGATAACTTTGGATATGTTATGAGATTCTACATAAGTTATAGCCTCCAAGATGGCTACTGACTCACCGGTGAAAACAGATGACATAGGTGGGCATTTCTGACTTAAAAGTACATGAAATTTGGGGATCCAAACAGCTACCCCTACACAACCACCAGCATCCAGCTTGGATCCATCTGTAAAAATAGGTAACCAATCTTGCCATTTATCCAATTATTTTTTAAATTTCATGTTTCATCTTTGCATATGCCGTAATCTAAAATTATTCTAGGGGAGTAAACTAAATCTTCAAAATCTGCTTGGAATAAGGGGTTTTTGTCCGTTATATAAAGAGGGGAGGGAAGGTTTTTCAATTACAGATAACTGATAATATTAGGAGGAGTTACTTTATGTGACCAATATGTGTTTACAGGTACTTCATGGGATAAGGACTCTAAGATTGGAATGAGAGGATGATTGGAGATGGAGCATACCTTGAGCATAAAACGATCAGCCAGATATTGCCTACGAAGGGAAAGGGGAGGATCCACGCACTCAACCTGCATAGCATTTTTCGGTGAAGATTTCATGGCACCAAGAATAATTTATTTATTTATTTATTTATTTATTTATTTAGGTTAACAAAAATAATACGTAGGCATTTCGCTTGAATTATGTCTAACTTTTTAAGTGCTGCTTTATTACATGGTTCCAGAATAGAAGAGCCGTAATCTAAATGGTTACGTACTATGGCATTATAGACCAATTTTTGGCAATAAGGATGAGAACAAGGTCCCAGAAAGGGCCCGTAAAACATTGATGGCTCTTTCACATTTTCCAATTATGTAACCTAAGTGGGGGATGCCAGACATTTTTGAATCCAAGATTACTCCAAGGAATTTAGCTGAGTCTCTACTCGGAATAACCTCATCTTCATAAAGAATATCTACCACAGGGATGGTCCTACTACGGGTGAAAGTTACTGTAGAACACTTTGAAGGTGATAGAGACAGCCCATGCTCATCTAGCCAGTCTTTAAGGTAGCAGAGGGCTTCATTTAATCTTGTGGATGCGATATCGACTGACTGTGCAGGAAAATACAGGACCAAGTCGTCAGCATACTGAAGAACTCTACAGAAAGGGGAAACAGATTGATCCAAGTCATATGTGTACAAATTGTATAAAAGGGGGCTAAGGACTGATCCCTGCGGGAGTCCTTGCCATAGGGTTAGAGGGGGGAAAGAGTAACTACCAGAGCGGATTTTAATAGTTCTGCCCATAAACAGCTTGAAGACAATTTGGACTATCCTCACAGGTATGCTCAGCTGTAGCAGTTTTGCTCTGAGCAGCGGGAGTGACACATTGTCATACGCAGCTGACACATCCAAGAAGCACCCTACCAGATGTTCCTTATTAGAGAGGGCCAGTCTTATATCGGAAGTGAGTATGCTTAGGCTGTCTATGGTACTTCTACCCTTGCGAAATCCAAACTGGGTGTTAGCAAGCAGATTTTTATTTTCAACTAACCATTCCATTCTATTTTCTACTAGGTGCTCAAGAATTTTACCCATTGATGCAGAGAGGGCGATTGGGCGGTAGGAGGATGCATTTTGGGGGTTCTTACCGGGTTTAAGGATTGGGATCACAATTTGAGTCCTCCACTCATCAGGAACCTCACCAGACACAAAAAACTGATTGAACAAATCCAGCAGATATTTTTTTGAAAATGGACTAAGTCTGTAAATAAAGCAGTATGGTATGCCATCTTCTCCAGGAGAACTATTACGTAGTCCGTCCAACGCCAGCTCAAGTTCTGTAACGGAAAAAATATTGTCTAGAGGGCCTAGGCCAGCAGAGGGAGGAGATGGATCTATGCAGGACTTCTCAGGGACGGATGGAGGAGCCAACTTGTCTGCAAACTCTGCCAGCCAGGAAGAAGGATCGGAAGTAGACAAGCAGTTAGGTTTGAAAGAGCCTCGGAATTTTTTAATGTTTTTCCAAACTATTGATGGAGGAGTTCGGGGGTTTAAGCTTTCGCAAAATCCCTTCCATGCTCTTTTTTTAGTTTTGCTCAAAAAGCGTTTAGTGTGAGCTGGAATTTTTCCAAATGATATGAAGTCCTCAGACAGACCGGATTCATTAAAGGCACGCTCTGCGTTTTTTCTTTTTTGGACGGCTGCCGTGCATTCCGCATTCCACCAGGTTAGGGAGGGAATTTTGGAGGTATGTGGCTTTTTTAATGGGAAGCATTCATTTGCTGTTTCTGTAAGGATAGACGTAAATTGATTATATTTCTGAAAGGGATTTAATAGGATAGTCTCAAGCTCTTTCAATCTTTTTTCCACTTGAAATGAGAAGTTTGGCCAGTCTGCTTTATCTAACTTATGTTTCAGGAGGGGATCAGGAGCTGGAAAAGGGGAAACTGAAGATGGTTTGGAGATAATAATTGGAAAGTGGTCACTACCACATGACTGATTCAGAACCTGGAAGGACAGCAGGCAAGAGAGATTTGGGGAACAAGCAGCCAAGTCCAAAACTGAATTGGGGTTCTGCCCAGGGTACACTCGGTGAGTTGGCACTCCATCGTTGATGACAGAGACGTTGATGTCATCAAACAAATCAAGGAGAAAGGAAGAGAATATATCATCATGTGTTGAACCCCAGGAAGTATTATGGGAGTTAAAATCACCCATAACCAGGAGAGGAGGAGGGACAGAGAAAAGTATGGAGGAGGGATCAGGAATTAAATTTAAAGCTGGGTGGGGGATATATATTGAAATAACATTCATTCCCATGACATTTGCCGCAACTGCGTTAATTTCATGGGAGTGAGGGGGAAGGGAGATTTGAGAGAAAGGGTAGCTTCTTCTTATCAATAATGCACTGCCTCCACGTCCGTCACTGCGATCATCACGGAGGTATGAGAAACCCGGGATCCTAAAACGGGATCCAGGTCTCAGCCACGTCTCCGTAATGGCCGCCACAGAGACAGCGTGGTCGTTGATTAGATTGATTAAATCTGCTTTTTTAGGATTAATACTACGACTATTCCATTGAAGAAATTTGGCCTGGGGGGCCATTGGAGAAGGATAATTTTTCTGCAAGTGTCAACATCAGTGGTGCAACGTCGGGCGGTAAACAATCGCTCCAATTGGCGATTATATTTGTAAGGAGTTTTATGAGAAGTTCCATCATGTCATCATTGGGTGTTACAGCTCCAATATGTTGGGCTTGGGACGATAAAACATATCCATTAGGAACCTGGGAGTTAGGAGAGGATACTATATTTTGGTGAGCGTTGCGGTCGTAGCCAGGAGATAGTGGGGTCCTTGCACGGGGATAACGCACCACGGTCTGGCGGTACGAAGATGTAGTAGGGGACTGGGCATGGGAGGGAGAGGAATATGGGGCAGGAGATTGTCGCTGGTCTTCATACGGGGAGGGGGAGAACATGACCTTTGCCACATCGGCATAGGGTCTTCGAACAGCTGGAACTTTAGTTGCAGCTTCCATATATGAGATACTGTGCTCCGACATAATCGTTTTTATTGACTTTTGCCTACAGAATTCGGGACAACGTTGATCTGTTGCATAGTGACGACCACAACAGTACAAGCAAGTGACTTGCTCTGAGGTTATGTTACAAGTCTCTCCGGGATGATTTTTGGTGCACTTATAACAGCGGGCATCAGAACGGCATTGAGATTGAATATGCCCGTATCTCAGGCACTTTCTGCATTGAATTGTAGGTAGCACATACATTTCTACGTTGAGAGAGGTATAGAACGCATACACTTTGGATGGTAAGGATTGGCCTTCAAACGTTACCACCACAGCCTGAGTCGGAACCCATGTTGGAGGGCTATTTTCTTTTGTAACCTTCCGCTGAAGGCGTCGGGCTTTAAGAATTTTATTTGTACCTTGTTTTAATTCTGTTGCGATAACAAATTCTTCCATTGACCAGTCTACAGGGACACCTCCAACCAGGCCCATGCGGGAGACATGATAGGATGGAATTGATGCTACTAACTTGTGACGTGCCAAAGTGGGGTTCTCAAGAATGCTATTTGCAGCAGTTGCTGTCTTAAATTCTACCGAGACGCGGTTTCTACCTAGAGATTTTATGCCATCTTTTTTAATGTTTTCAATATTGTCTCTGGCAAAGATGAGACCAACCTTAATGGGCTGGAGTGACATACCAGAATTGCTGGCTTCTATAATACGGGAAACGTGCACAAGAAATGGGCCTTTGTCTTCCGATCCGTATTTACGTGTTTGGTTGTCAAAATCTGGGTGTTTATAGATGAGAGCAACGGATGGACTGTCAGTACCCTGCATCACTTTCTTTTTTTCAGGTTCTAAAACCTTGTCAGCTGGAGACAATTCTAAGGACGTGAAGCCTCGTTTCCTATTCATTTCCCCCATGGAATCATCAACTATGTAGCATTCATTATCCTTAGAATTGCCACCACCTTGATCCGGCGGCTTCTCCTTCTCACTACTTTCTATTTTTTGCCACTTGGCCCGACGGCCAAATGGATAACAGTTTAAAATTACTATATAAGTTAATATGTACCTAAACTTTGTTAATAAACCGCCACCGTTCTACTAAAATAAAGGATGTTATTATTTGTGGGAATATAACCTAGAAATTGAACAGACTCACTCAACGCGCTTCTGTCAACTCCTCATTATTTGTTGTTGTTACTCCAACCATTTTTGTCAATGTATCATACCTAAATTTGACATTATTTTTTAGTTGTGGGTTCTCATTAAACGCTTGAAGGAAATGATCAATGTTATCGTATGTAGTGGCTGGTATATGTATGAGTTTTTATATCAACAATTTTTGTTGACTTGTTTGCGGGTGACACCACCTTTTTCTTTATGTAAATTATATTTTCATGATCTTGAACATTATACCTACATGGAACACGGGTATTGAAATTCCACTAATCCAACTACCCACTCCCCTTCTAATTTTATGTTCTTAGGTGATTTAGTTAGAAAATGTGCAGTCGTGTTGTCCGTATAGTAATCCGTTGAACTGTTGCTTAACAAAGTTAAATAAAAACTATTTTCGTTCATATTTTTTTCAAGCTTGATGCGAGTATCCAAGAGGTAAATTTATTGGGATAACCTTGTTACTTCACTAGTATTTCCTTTATGCCTCTAATATGACGCGAACGTATTATTTTATCAATTTTATACTCGGTGGAGGGGAGGTAAGTCACTTTTTGTAACTCTTTAGAATAAAATGTACCAATGATGGGTTCGCCTTCCAAATCCTTTAACATATAAACAACTCGCGGTGATCTATTAATAATTGAATTAATTATAAATATTTCATCACTCCAGTTACTTTCATAACCCTTTTGGAATACATGTTTATATTTAGTTATTCTAACATGATCGCCTACATTAAATTTTGGTGTTTCCAATGAAATTTGTCTATCTTTTTTTCGATAATATAAATTATTCCAAACGGTCATAATATTACCAGAATTAACATCAATTGGTCGCATTTTAATGCTAGAATGATAGGTAAGGTTGTACGAATGAAGAAGATCTTGTAAAATTTTAGTGTAATTGTATGTATATGTAATTATATTATGGGTGAAGTAACGCCACATTTTCATTTTAAGAGTTCTTTGAAACCTTTCTACTATACTTGCTTTAATGTCGGGGTTATTAGTAGTATAATAATTAATGTTTTTGCTCTTAAAATAATCTCTCACTACCTTTGAAACAAAATCTGTACCTTTATCAGATTGTATATGACGAGGAACAGAGTTGGCTTCGGTAAATATGCTTTCAAAACATTCTTTAACTGTTGATGAATCTTTCTTTTTCATGGCTCTCGCAAAAGCATATTTACTGAACACATCAATAACACAAAGAATATATTTGTATCCATGATTATATTGACTATACGTACTCATGTCACTTAGATCAGCTTGCCAGAGTTCATTAAAGTTAGATAGGATATATCTATTTCTGGTGAATCGCTTATGAATAGGTTTATGTAGCGTGTACGTATCTTGAGATTGTAACCATTTTTTTACTTCCTCTTTGTTCATTTGTTCTTTCATTTCCTTCGCTATATTATTTAAACTACTATAACCAGCTGGATTGGAGACATCATAGTAGATCCTATTAATATCTAATAAGGAGTCCATTTTTCCCAATCAATTTTCTTATGATGACGCTTAAGTAGTCCTGTAGTAAGTGGTGTAGCTCTTTGTTTTTCTTTATCTGTTGACGATCTCGTACTTGTAGATGCAGGTAATGTAATGGGTTCAATCGATTGAGCTGTTTTAATAAATTCTCAGTTTGCAGGATTGCCTATGCAGCTTAAAGGAACTCTTATATCTCTTAAAAGTAATGCAAACTCTTCCCACCCTGTTGGTTTAGGACGTTTTAGAGATCTAACCGTGTCACTTATCAGATCAGTAATATTACTATTTGAAATGGTGCGGTTGTTTATTACAACTTCACCAGTTGGCTTCCACCAAATTTTTGGTTTACTTAAAACAATGCAATTCAACAAAGTTCGAGTTTTTTTCTCATATGATTTGGGTAATATATCTATAATTTTTGATGGGCTAATTGGCATCGGTTCTGGATTTGTTTTACCAATCGGTGTAACTGCTGTAGTACCATCTCCTTCTGGTAAAGGTGGATTTGCAACTGACTCATTATATTCATTAACCTCCTTTTTGTTCACTTTTGACTTTAGATCATTACTTTCGTAGTTGAGTTGAACCTCCCCCTCCGTTACGATTGGTATTCTAAATGGTTTTCGATCTGTTTCAATAAAATGTAAAAATCGTTGCAATGCTTGTGAATATAAGGTCCACTTTTCACGATCATTCATTTTACTTTTAAGGATTTTTTGCATCTCAGCATCTAGACGGGATGATGAATTTTCAGGTAGGCTCTCATTGCGTTTGAGTCTTTCAATAAAATTTGATTCTACTAATAGCATTTTTTTCGTATTTTCCATTTTGTTTATGATAAAGAGTTAACTAAGGCACTTAAATGTGTGTTTACTCTCGCATGCATCATGTAGAACTGACTAAAATTTGTTGATTTTTATCGTATTTAAACCCCTTTTTAGGAACATACACTGTGCAATGTCCATCAAACGGAAATATTTTTGTTTTAAAACGACATATGTCATTTGTATTTTGTTTCAAATCAATCATGAGGTAACCATGTGGTTCTTTAGTAGAATCTTTGTAGGCTTCATCTACAAATTTTGGGTTTTCCGGGTAAACTTGCCGTGACAAGTAGCGTATTTGGGTTTTGTCCCTGGGATTCTTAAAATATACAATGTAGCTTGTATTTAGTGAAATATCTCTTTGGCCTCTCCCCTGATGAAATATGTTTTGAGTAATATAAAAAACACTTAAGTTTGTATGATGGCTACCTTTTGTGAAAATGTCGACTATTCGTCCATCTGATTCTCTCATCAGGTCATCTATTATAAGAAGCTTAGGTTTCTTCCCATCAAACATTGAAAAATCTGGTATTCCCTGACTATAATTTACATTTTCCAGATTGTACAGGGGTTGCATTTCATCATAACACCAAATAATTTCGTCGAATTCTACATTACATACATCTTTGAAATTATTTAAAAAGTTTGTGACAAATTGAGTTTTGCCACATCCACTTGGACCAGCTACAATGGTTGTGAAAGGATGATAAAAATGTATCATAATTAAAACTCGTAATACGTGTTGATATGAAAACAGATAAACTTGAAATGACACAATTTATGAACTCAATTACTTTTTAAATAAACCCACCAAAATAAGGGTAAACACATTAAACAAAACAAAGATATCATAGTCAAATATTTTTTTTATTTTGAAATTTACACTTTTCTGAGTATTTTTTTTTTTAAAGAAACAGTACAAAAACTCAAAATAACATAAGTCTCATTTCAAGTTACTATAAAATAATAACTAAAAAACAAATACAGAGTACCACCACTTTATTTTAATTCACCTTCACCAATTTATATTTACAAAAAACTAAAATGTATTTACATTTTCTACAATTATTACAATTCACAATTCACAATTAAAAATTAAAAATACACAATGTACAAAAAATAAAGTTGAAATGTTTTAATGTTCTGTGATTATAAATTACATGGAAAAATTATTTTGTGATGATCCATGGGGTATTTTATAATGCCCCCACGCTAGAGTTCCGAAGAGTTTTCTAACAAGTACCGTTTTGTATCGTTATGAGATAATGATACTTTATTTATATTTTGAGTAAATATTACATGTTTTATTGATTTAAATCTTAGCATTTGAGCATGTTGCATATTTTTTTCAAATAAACACTTTTTATAATCGTTGAGGGTCAGTTTTTTAGTAACGCATTTATTGACTCCTTTAGCTTTTGATATAAGACTATGATTCTCAACATCTAAGGCATACATTTTAGATCGTAGGCCAACAAACTCTTTAAAAAATTTACCATTGTTTTCATCTTTGAAAAACCCCAACCGCTTTTTATTTATTAATAGTAAACCATATTGATTGTTAGATGGATAGTCTGATGTATTAAAATATAAATCGAGCTCTGATTTTATGTCCTCATAATAGTTTTCAGTGAATATTTGATATACTAAACTATCGGTATCTGTATAAAGAAGCCTGAGATTTTCTTGATATTTGGTTTACATGTAATCGTAATGAAATTTATACATGAAAGTTTTAGATATATCTAAAATACAAAATCCTAAGTAAATTGGTTTATTATAAAAGATTTTAGTTTTATTCAATTGAATAGCAACTAAGTTCTCCGAAAATACTGATAAACTGTGGAACTCAGGTTTCGCTATCATGGATTCAACCCCCTGTGATTTCCCATGATTTTTCCAATGATTTAACAATTTAACGTTAACATATTTCAAAACATTTTCCATGGTCTTACCGAACATTGATTTATTCATACTTTTATAGTGATCTTTATCAGAATCACAAGTTGCCTGCGATCGCATGCGTGTTTTTAAATCTATGTAACTTTTTAACCACTTAGATTGTTCGAATCTCAAAATGCGATGGATTTTAAGTAATTGCAAACCATTCTTCAAACATTGTTTAAGATTTCTGTAATGTAGAAAATAATTCATTTTCCTATTTAAATTAGGTATCAATTTTTTTTCTTTGGAATTCCCTAAACAAACATTTTCAGGACAGAATGGTAAATCCGAATGAGAGTCATGCAATTCATTGGGGTATTCTAGATCGACTTCTAAAATGAATCCATGTTCAGCATCATCAGAAACATTAAAATCAGTATCTTTATTTACCCATTCAAATTTACCAGTAGGGAGACATTGTGACATAGCCCAACCATAAAGATTATTTGCATCCAAATACATAAGATATGAAGAAGGAATATTTTGATCATATTCTGACATAAATTTATTATTAGCTTTTGCGTGTCTTTTACTGCATTGTGATATGCCACCTCGAATATTTTTAGTTATGAAAGCTATTTTATCAATGTCGGTTAAGAGTTCTAGATTTATTTTTGTAGTTTTGAGCATCGCGTCCCAACTTAATCCCGAAGCAGTATAGTAATGGGCTGGATCTAACCCATATGTTCTAAGACATACATTTCTAAAATTTTCAAATACATCTGTTAGTAACAAAACATCTGTTTTTAAATACAAATCAGAATAATCCCCCATATTTTCACAATGAAAATGGGACCAAACATCTTTCGCATGTTTATAATCGTCTTCTGAAATGTTGCAATCAGTCAGAGAACTGTACAATTTATCTTGAGAGGGAAGAGAAGTTAACTTTAACGAGTCATATGATGTCATGTGTTCATAGGGATAGATACCCTTTCGTATTAATCGTTTAAAATCCTCTTCACATGGGAAACTCAATTTTAATTCACGAAATTGTTCGGGTGTCAAGGTTTTGGCTAATTTTTCAAGACTACAACTCATAAATTTAAGTGAATCAAGAAATTTCAATTTTATTGTGCGATTATTCACTTTCAAGGATTTAGTAAAGGAAATGTATTTCTCTTTGTTCTCTGGTATCAATTCAATGTTTCCTTCCTCAAATCCAAGACCATGAACTATAAAATGACTATCATAGTTGCTCAAATTATGGAAAAATACAGGTAAAAAATTAGGTGCCCTGTATTTTTCAGAACAAATTTGATGTGCTACTCCTTCATAAAAACCTGCATGATGATTATAAGAAATAGTGGATTCACCGTTTAATTTTTTATCACAAATGTAACTGTGATACTCTGAGCAACATCTAAATTATTTGCATCAGACAAAGGTAAAGGAGTTTTGACAAAAGTATTACTCCTACAAATGTTTTCTAAATCTTTTTTAATGTATTTCATTAATGTCTCGGCACAATCTTTACCTTTATATGTTCTATATATTGACAACTTATCATCATAAGAACACTTAATGTAGTATCCAAAACTATATACCTCATGTTTTTGTATATTTGTTGTAGAGGATGTACTAGGATTATTGAAACATGAAGGAATTGGATTTAAAAAAGCCTCAAAATCGGCATAAACAACAAAAGGCACCCTTAATTTACGATCATAATTATTGAAGGTAAGTTGGTTAGATGGCACATTTTCATTGAACCAGTTTTTCCTTTTATCCTGTTCTGAAGGTAAATTTGTACAAACATGGAAACAGTCATTTCTTTGATGATTCAATAAATTTTCATTTGATGTAAAGCTTGTAAGACAACCATCGCAAATATGTACAGCATGTTGTGTATTATTCAGTTGTGTAGATACTAATCTAGATAAATTTTTGATAAAGCAATAATGTGCTTCGCTACCTTTGGTTAAATATAATAAGTTTGAGTGCCTAGCTTTTTTACATTTAGTAAAGTGTAATGGTCCTATCACATCATATTTTTTACTTTGTAAATTGTACTCGAGTCCAAAAACATTTATGCTTATATCATTTATTTTTTCAAATTTATGAATATCAGTTAATTTAAATGGGAAAGTAAAATTTTTAAAATTTAATTTATTTTTATGCAATATATATGAATTCGTTGTATTTGTATGATGGTTAGTAGGTGGATATAACCCCGACAATACAGCCCATCTAAAACATTCATGGTCATTGTTTTTCACGTTAATAACTGCCTTTTTATTCATAATATCTCGCGGTAATTCTATATAGGAAGAACCACGTAATGGGTTAAATTTATTTACATTCACATCTAGATACTTGAATTTTACTAAACTCCAACCACTATCTTTTCTCTCAAAGTTAGATAATCTTGTCAAAATTTCGTTAACTTTAGTTACAAAAATATCATTTTTGTCGCTGCTATGATTCACTACATTGTTGCTAAATTGAAAGTCAAACGTATTATTTAGTTGTTTGCTATCTTGAGTAAAATCTGCATTGAGAATAAAATTTACTTTTAAGACACAATGATCAGCAAGTGATCGATCCAATAATGTAAAGATTTTTTCTTTATTGTTTTGTAAAATTGTTTCGGGGGTAAATGGATTGTGAACATTTTCATTAAGCAATATTCTATACGTACACAGATAGAAAAGATATTTCATTTTAAGAGGGAAAACCCTCTCAAACACTGATTTTTACATAGAATAATATAATGCTTCATCTAATAAAAATGTCTTTAGCTAAAGGGATCATACTTTTTCAGAGAAGAACCAAAATTGTTCAGTTCCATGTTTATATATCATTATAGCAAATAGGAACGATTTAAGTTAAAAAAATATTTATTTGGATCAAAAAAAAATACACTTTTAGTTTGAATATGCTAGTTCTTAAAAAAGGTATTTGTTTCAAGTAACCTTTATCAAACCAAAGATGTCCCCAAATTAAAAGAAGAACCAACAAATGTTTCCTATAAGATTATTAAGTTTTTAAGTGTAAACCATTACATCTTGATTTGACGTTTATAATCTACGGTCGATATTTATGAAGTTCAAATAAAGAAAAACATAGTTTTACGTCAAGATTTAGTACATTCTTGGCTTGATTTTAATAATTCTTGATTTCATATTCACAAGATTAATTCGAAATTCATGAAGCTTACACCCAAAAATAGACACGGTTTTACGTCAAGATTCATTACACTCTTGGCTCGATTTTACAAATTCTTGATTTGATATTTATAAGCTATATTCGAGATTCAAGAAGCTCTTAAATTGAAAAATAACATGAGTTTTTGTCAAGATTTATTACATTCTTGGCTTCATTTTACAAATTCTTGATTTCATATTCACAAGATTAATTCGAAATTCATGAAGCTTACACCCAAAAATAGACACGGTTTTACGTCAAGATTCATTACACTCTTGGCTCGATTTTACAAATTCTTGATTTGATATTTATAAGCTATATTCGAGATTCAAGAAGCTCTTAAATTGAAAAATAACATGTGTTTACGTCAAGATTGTGCACATTCTTGGCTTTATTTTACAAATTGTTGATTTGATGTTTACATGCTATATTTGAGATTCAAGAAGCTCTTAAATTACAAAATAACGTGTTTAAGTCTAGATTGTGTATATTCTTGGCTTTATTTTACAAATTGTTGATTTGATGTTTACCTACGAGCTCAATTCGAGAATCAAGAAGCTTAAATCGAAAAATGACACGGTTACGTCAAGATTAAGTACATTCTTGGTTTGATTTTACTAACTCTTAGTTTGATATGCCACAAACTACATTGAAGATTCAAGATGTTTAAATAAAGAAATAATACTCCATTTAAAACAGTTAATCTTAAACAGTAAAGCGTTATTTCTTGTACTTTTCGTGGTGTTGCCACTGCAAAAATATTTTCTTGAAATGGGTAGTTAGTCCTGATTACCCGTTCATTTTATATCTTTAAATTATTTCTTCGTCAAATATTATCATAATTATAATATGGATTTTTATTAACAAAGAACTCCAATAAACGAAAAATAATGACAAATAAAACATATTTTATGTAGTAGGCACCCACCTAATATATTATTAACATTATATCACCTTTCGAAAGTCGGTGCTACTTAAATGACTACAAATAGAAGAGTTTTGGTTAGGTTTGGCACTTAAATTCCACCTTACATTTACTGTTGGTGGTTCCAACACTTTTAACGGGAGACCAGCGCTGGTTTAACGCCAGCATAACGATGAGTTGGAATCATTTCGTGACAACAGAGGCCCGTTTCACGAAGCTACAAGTTACAAATTACAAGCGGAACTCTCTTTCTAGCAAAAGGAGTTAGAAAGAGACTTCCGCTTGTAATTTGTAACTTGTAGCTTCGTGAAACGGGCCTCAGGTATTTTGTCTATGTCAGTATTTTGTTGACTTTTGTTTGTCTGTTTGTCATAAATGTTTTTTCTTTCATTCTTTTTCTTTTACATTACCCCAAGAGCACGGTTCAATTACTACCTACCTGTGTATTTTAAGTGTCACACAAGCAACGGTTTTCAACGAAATGTGCTCCGATGACTATTAAAAGATGACCATTTTGTTTATTATATAACATAGGTAATAAAAAAAATTGTCACTGATTTGTGGGTTTCAGATAGTAGAGTCGGATAGAATTAGATAATCCGCCAAAAAAAAATATCACCTACGTTTATTGGTTTCATCTGTTAGATCACAACGACACGATTAATATAACATATCTAGAGGACGCCCGCGACTTCGAACGCGTAGAATTAGTTTCCCGCTACTCTCCCCATTTCTTCCCGCTGGGGGTCGATTTTTCATCTCATGTAAGTGACCACTAAGAAAATCCTTTCTTAGTGGTCACTTACATGAGATGAAAGGAACCCCTGTACCAAATTTCAAGTTTCTAGGTACAGTAGTTTCGGCTGTGCGTTGATATATAAGTCAGTAAGTCAGGTTTGCCTGGTATATATACCTAGATATGATTTGAACATGCGTACGTTCCGGGAAATTCTATTTTATATTTCTGTCAAAAACGGTATTTTTGAGTTTTTCAAGAAAACTGTGCATCTTACCAAGAAAAGTAGTGAATATTAAAAAATCGTTGTAAAAAGACAAATAAAAATTGACTTGCTCAGCCCCGATCGATTAGTATATCTTTTCGACAGTAGTTCTTTTCAAATTGCCAAAAAACCGCGTTTCTAGGCCGTTTTTTCGAAAATTGCGTTCAAATAAATAATAAGATCTAAAATTTGGTAAGAATCTGGGTTTTGTAGGCCGTAATACGCGTACAAAATTTTTGCAAGCTCGGTTAAAAACTTTTTGCACAACGCTAAGAAAACTGAAAAAAAGTCCTTCAGAAAAACGGACATAAAAAAGTTTTTTATTCATCGAGAGTTGCTCTCCAAGATCAGAAAATACTGTTCCATTCAATTGTGCTAGACAAATACTGCAAAATTCGATTAACAAAAATAGCACATTGAAAGAGTACGTGAAAAATAACGATACCTCGGGAGCCACTGGACTTAAAGTAATGTTTTTTTTTCCTTAATTCATGTTACACGTATTTTCATTAATAAGAATTAATATACCAGACTACTAGAGCACTTTTCATCGTAAGATCCATAATTTTCTTGATAAAACGCCAATTTTTGTCAATTTTTTTGACAGAGAGCCCTAAGAACATACCTACACGTGTTCAAATCATATGTGTTAATCGTGACGTGACGTTGCCTCTTAACAGATAAAAAAATAAAACGTATGTTATCATATTTTTTCAATGGACCGTCTTTCGGCTAATTCTATCCGACTAGCAAACAAGCTATGAAATTGGTGTTCTATATGAAAAAATAAAAGAACTCCTTTATAGGAAGTAAAATGTATGAAATTTTTATTTATTTATTTGAATTATTTGAAATATTTCCCCATATAATTAATACTGGCCTGCCATTTTCTTGGCAGTTGTCTGATGCCATTGGTGTAAAAGTCCAGAGGCTCTACTTTGAAATCCGTAATTCGAACTTCGTCTATTGCTATCCCTTTTGCTCTCGACGCGTCACTAATTCGCAAGAAAGTGACGGGGCGATCCGAAGTTCGAATTACTGATTTCAAAGTAGAGCCCCTGTGAACGGTTAAACGGGAATCAACAAATTTTCTAAACTAAAAGTGTATGACTATCTTCGTACTTTATATAGACCAATAAACACATTACCCTTATTGCAAAGAGCAATTGATAAAATATATCTACCTATAGGTACAAGAAGTTCATTAATAAATAATCTTTTATAAATTGCAAAGCGCAATCGATAACAAAATATCTACTATACGTACAAGAAGTTCATTAATAAACAATCTTTTATTAAAAGAACGAAATCAAAAATATTTTATATTACATTTGTGATCTATTCAAAGATGATGTTTTATAATGAATAAGTACCCAAGCATTATTACGAATAATTCGCAGAAAATCGAGGCTTACTTAAATAACATTACTTTCGATAGGTGCATAATATATAAAATCGGAATCAAACAAAAGTTCGGCCCTATATTATAGGCCCTATAGAAACAAACTTATCGGGAAATGAAATTTGTAAATTGGCAACACACACGCTTCGGTTCGGGCATGACGAAGTTCCCGCCTTCCGCCATTTTTCTCTCCTCTGCCTGCTTGCGTCTGCGTTAGGTTAGGGAGTGCAATCCGGATTCGTTTTGTATGGGGAAATCCGGATTAAATCTGGATTTCCTTACAAAATAAATCCGGATTTGCAATCCCTAGTCTGCGTCGACTGCGTCTGCTGCTGCTCAAGTATGAAAATTCCAATTGTAACGGCATTTATTTTCATTGTGAATAAGTGGCACAAGGCAAGTGAATAAAAATAATGGAAGAAACAAGCTTGCTGCTCCATTCGTGGTTAATGCCACCTGAGGTGGTTAAGAATTTCCTTGGTAAGTACCTAAGTTTTGATTGTCAGTTATTCAAGTAAGTAAATAGTTACTAATGTTCTAAAAAATAATAATGTTATGTGGATAAAACTGCTTACCTACAACCCTACTTACTATACCAGTCGAGTTAAGTTTGCTTGCACCACGCTAGTATGGTTTGCACCTGGCGTCCATGACTTCCCATACTAGCGTGGTGCAAGCAAACTTAACTCGACTGGTATAGTAAGTAGGTAAATACCTACTTCCAGTGGCAAAGTGTTCAAAGAACTCTATTAAAATTGGCTTGCGTTATTATACGTAAGCCGCAAACTTAAGGAGAGCGAAGGCCGCGCGGTCGCATACTAAAAACCGTTTCCATCTGCCACGCTTTGGGCACGCTTTTTGTATGGGAACGCACCACCTCCCCTCCTCTCTGCGTTGCGGTTATTATTGGTTAACCGCACCGCTGCTATGGACCTGAGGCCCGTTTCACGAAGCTACAAGTTACAAATTACAAGCGGAAGTCTCTTTCTAACTCGTACTGCTAGAAAGAGGGTTCCGCTTGTAATTTGTAACTTGTAGCTTCGTGAAACGGGCCTCTGGAAGCGATCAAGTACACTTGTAAGATGGAAATTTCCAACTTACAAGTGCTCTTGGTCGTTTCGGGACCCTGTGATCTGATTGGACTAAAAATACTCTATCTGAATATGCTCCAACCTCCAAAAACACAATTGTAGACTGTGACTTTAATTTTATTTTATACTTTTAGATAACGATATTTCAATTGAAAAATTTAAAGATTTAACGGATGCATATCTCAAAGAACTGTGTCCTCATATAGGACAAAGAATGGTATTAAAAACCAACATCCATGAATTGCTGGACTCTGTCGCTGAAACAGAAACAATGACAACAAATGATGTCAGTTCTTCTAAAAGTAACTTGGTATTAGAAGACTTAAATTCAAGTCTGCCAATTCTCAAAGACATAAGTAACTTTTTTGAAGATCTTAATAGACTCCCGTTACCTGATTTTGATATAAACACTCTGTTGCAAACATCCGCCCATGGAAACAGTGTGCTTAATTACTATAAAAAATTCAAAACGCTTAATTCAAAAAAGCGTAATATACTGGTGGATATTGTCATTAAACATATATATACATATATCGTCAACAAGTAAATATTCATTTTAATTTTTATTAGTAGGTGTTGTATAGTGATATGTATTAGAACAAAAAAATATATATTATTAATGGCCAAGTATGTAGTCAAAACTTAGAGCTAATGATAAACTAATTTTTTTACCTCCGACTCAAGGATGCCAAATTGCCCACATGAGTGAGTCAGGATAAGAGTCAGTGGCGTTCTGTAGTCTCTACCTACCCATGGCATGAGCTTATGCTTGTGAGTACAATGTGTACAGTCAACCAATTTGATTCCTAGGCCACTATTGACTTTGTTAATGTGACGTTGTAAACCAAATCATAAGAAGTCTGTAACGTTTGGTTGTCAACGTCACTTTAACATAGTCCAAAGTGGCCTAGAAATCAAATTAGTTGACTGTACATCCTGGGTTGATTATTTCTCAATTTGCCCAAGTGTTATGAGGCATTTGATATTTTTTTGCTGTTTCCTCCCTGTGAAACTCCTTGTTACAAATTTAACATACTTATTTTACCTTAATATCTACAGAAATAGTATCATATCATTCATATCTGATAATGTTGTATTATAATTGTAGTTTAAAAGTAGTATAGTTGTATTAGAGTAGTTTATTTATAATTTGTCACTGTCAAAACTCTGTACTTCATAGCATAAAATTGTTTCATACATGCAATCTTGACCCCTTCTATGATAGGACTAATTTGAATTCAGATATCTAATTATGCTGGTTATGTTAATAGCATGCAAGGTACGGTGAATTCCGAAAATGAACTTACAAACTAAGGTGTATATGTGAATGTTCAATGTGTCATATACTTATTAAGCTTACTTGTATAGTGGGGTAAAAGAAAGATAGACAGCTAAGTAATTCGTCAAAAAAAAGTACTTGAATTTATCATGGTTACTTCTGAAGCTGACAAACACCCAAATCTTGTCATACTTAAATGTCTACAGAGTTATGATTATGACTATTATTAGTTATAATTGTAGTTGTATTATAGGTAGTAACAGTGTTGCAATTGTAGTGTAGTAATGTTAAGAGGGCGTCCTGCTGTATTTTTATGATGCCAATCAAAAGGGTTAATGATAAGGAATAATACCTTCTAAATAACATAGTATCTTACAGTAAAGGAACACTGAATTTTACGACTATGAACAATGTCACAGGTTGCTTAAAAATATTTTTTACGATACCGAAATATTGCCATAGAGTGGGGTCCGGTAGGGGTCAGAAGATGGACTTTTATGAACAGGCAATAATGTTTTTGCGGGCCTGTTCACTGATTCAATTAGTTCTCTACTCTTAGGTATATTTTCCAAATAACAGACCACTTTTCTACAGATTTGTTACTAAATTTTTTTTTTACCCGACTGCCTAAGAAGGATGGTTATGTTTTTCGAGCGTATGTATTGTATGTATGTATGTGTGTATGTAAGTATGTATATAATATGTAATCTCCTTCTCTCCTCTCCTCAAATATCTTGTTATTTAACCTTTCGATTGGCATCTTAAAATACAAGGTTTTTTTTCATATTTGACAAATTCGATACCCAGTCAAAAAAAAATTTTTTTTACAAACTTTTTTAAATATTTTCAGCAAACTAATACCAGAAGACTACAATCTTATAGCAGCAAAGATAGTGACATTATTCCCAAGTGAGAACATAGCCACCTATTATATGAAAGCCGTCCCCACATCAAAATCGACATCTGGAAAGTATATTCCAGCCAAGGGCAAATTAGTCGATAAAGTGCGCAACCTTTTATACGTGTCCGGGGAAAGGCACCGTAGACCACAATCCTCAGGGAATCAGGAGGGAGAGAACGGGGAAAGAGATGCCCTATTAGGTTTGAACTTTTATTTAGTTTCACCTGTCCCGGAGTCTTTCTGTCTACACTTAATCAAATCTTGCAAGTTAAATTTATCCTTTTTCGCGGTGTTTGACTGAGCTGAAATTTTGCATACTTTATGCACATCAGAAGAAAATGCAATATTGTGGTATCATGGAACTGGTGTGATGATGTAGTGTAGATGGAAAGTGACCATAGGAACTCCTCAACTGCTCAACATAATCCCGTCTAACTAATTGTACTTCAGTATAAACCATAGTCAATGGTCTATAGTAAATTATAAATAGCAATAAAATTGGTCAAGGACTTTTCGTTTGGTGGTCAATATTGGTAAGTTAGGTTTTAGGCGATTGTATGTTACATGTATACAGATTTACTTGTTACTAGTAACCAGTTTACAAGTGCTAGTAAATACTGTTTCATTATTACCTCTTATGTATAGTTGTGGCCAGGTGCCTATTATATATACCAATAATAATAATAATAATAATATAGCCTTTTATTTCCAGTTCGCACACGCAATACATCGTAAATATTTCGATATACCTGACCTACTGCGGTCAGGAATGACTTGTCTGTAGAAGAGTTAACAAATCTCTTCTACAGTGGAACAATAAATTAAACATTTTATACACACATTCAGATTAGATAGTAATATAATGTTTGAACCGGCAATGCTAAGAGAACTCCTAAAATATGTATTAGTTTTAATATCCTGTTCTATAATTTTACATGCACGGTATATCTAGCAGTGGCAGTGGGGGTCTTTAAATGTATACATAGTCAGCAAAAAAAATAACTTGTCAATTTATTTTCTTGTTTTTTATTTATTTTAGATGCCACTATTGCCACTGGAGATGACGACAATGTTCTTTGGCTGCAAAATAATGATGCACCATGGGAGGAGGTTATAGAAAAATGGAAACTTACCCTCCCATTCAGAAGGCAGGAAAACGTAGCCACGGTGCATGAATTTTTAAACAAATGGCCAATATTAAAAGTTCCCGAAGGACATGTGCTGGTAATATAATTTACTATCTTTAAATGTCATCTGAATATCACCTGTCAAATATTTGTCTAGCCAATTGACGAGTCATTTACATTTTTATTGCAGATTAATTTAGATTTTGAGCAGAAGTTTCCTGGAAAATCGTTAAATTTCATAAAAAATTGGAATAGTTTTTATGAAAAACTTTTGCAGTTCAAACAAAACGAAATTAATAACAAAACTGGACTGGTTTTACTTGAAAACTTAAACAGCATAACAAATGAAGGTAAATTTTCCCATAAAAATATATATGTATATTATGTAACGTATGTCCAAGTAGGCAAACAAGCTTGCACTTCACCTCATGGGAAGTAAACACCACCGCTCATGGAAACCGCCAATTACCAAACGCACGATTGTGAAGTGATGAAACCTAAAACATACCGGAACATTGGGAGGAAAATGAGAGCTTGAGACCACTGGACATATATAGTTATGTAATAAAAATAAAATAAATATCAGGGGACAATGTCACACTAATTGACCTGGTCCCAAACTAAGCTCTAGGCTTGTACTGTGGGTACTAGACAACAATATAAATTATATATTATTTTGTTTTCAGATAAAAAGATACCAGTACAGATGACTCTGCTGGGTTATCTGGTTCCACCCAAAGGAAGACTAAACAGGAAGATAAAATACTCCGCTGTTGAAGCCATAGAAGGGCTGATTGTACAGATAAATGTAAGTGGCCTATGTTTAACTGTATCTTAAATATCATAATTATTCAAGACTGACCAGAGTTTTTTAAATCCTTTTTGGATCCCATTTACAGTTACTTTCATAGTTCCGCAGAGGGTTTTATAAACTCTGGTGGGCCTTAAATAAAAATATGTAACTAAGTATTTAAAATTGGTTTTTTAATTATTATTATTATTTAACTAAATACACGTAATAATAATAACCCTTATTGTAAACCGTTCAAGTAAGTCCATACTATACTCATTTAGAGCCACGCTGTTGCTCGCTGTTAGTAGGAAATACTGATTTTTTTCAGGCAACCCATTCGCTACATATTACTTAGCATATTAAATTTGATATAAAATACTTTTGATCGAATAAGCAGCTCGGTGAAGGTCGTCTCCTCTTCGGATCTTGGACCATGTATGAATGGGCCGGTTTGCTCTACCGGAATAGCAGAACAAAATAACCCCTTTTGAGTCTCATTGAACCTGTGACAATGAACCTTTTTCTCGTTCTCCCCTAATTATATTAAAATACTAAACTACAACTCTGAATTTATATGTTTCTAGCAATAGTCGGCGATTATATTATATTTATTATAATTATGTACATGTGATTAATCAGGTTTTGTTTTCAGAACACTGGTGACATCGACAGTACAATACAGAAACAAATAGAGAAATGTAAAACACGTAAACAGTCTGTGCAGCCGTACATCCTGCTTCTTGGTAGCTTGCACAACTTCTCGGCGATATATATAGTCATCGATGACGTGAAGTACATCTTCCAGACTGCGTCCAAGGCCTTTGACACTTTATTCAAAACTTATCATGTTCTGCATGCCAAGTACCCTGAAGCAGGGGACTACTTATATTTAATAATACAGAGAATGGTGTATTCTATTTCAACACCATATGACAAAATACCGCCACACATTGTAGAAGTTCTTAACTTGAAATAACGCTATTCGCTTTATTTTTAGTTGAGCATCTCTCACATCACTTTTTACTATGTAAGCCTAGAGCTTAGTTTGGACTAGGTCAATTGGTGTGACATCGTCCCCTGATATTTTATGATTATTATTATTTATTATTAATTCAATATGTTGTGTCCTGAATGCAAACAAGATATTGTTAACTTCAAAAAGTACATATTACATTTAGATGTCGCACATAAAATAACTAACTATTTTGTATGCCCAGTAGCTGATTGTACCCGAACTTATGACACAAAATATTCCCTGAAAGACCATTTAACTGCATTTCACAAACTGTTTAAGGAGCGTCAACTTCATAGTAATGAAATAACATGTGTGACCACAGAATCACAGAGTGGACGTCTTAGGGATCCGATATATTGTGAACTGACAGATAAAACGGCTGCTTCCACTAGCCCAAAGCCAACTCTTGGATTTGATTGTAATAGTTTAGAAGATGAGTTAAATCAAGTTCAAAATTGTCTCAACTCAAATGTTGTTCGGTTTATTTTAAATCTTTACAGTGCCCTTAATATTCCTCGGTCTAAAATAAAAAGTCTAATAGACAGCTTTAAAACGTTGCTAAAAGACATTATGTGTCCAATGTCAAAAATAGTCAAAATTTTAAAAAACAATCTTGGACTTGATGAAAATTGTTACAAAACTTTAAATAGTGTCATGGACATGACTGAGACCTGTTTTAACTCATTTGACACGGAACATAAAATTATAAATTACTTTAACACTATCGGAAAATTTGTACAACCCGTAAAAATTAAAGTCGGTACGTCCAAAGCACGACAGAAAAAGAACAATACCGTCCTAATGCAACTTAAAGATGAATTTGTGTATCTTATGCCATTGAGAAAAACTTTAAAAATATTTTTAGAACTACCAAACGTTTTAAATACTATATTGAAGTACCAGAGGAATATTGAAGGTGATACTAACGTAATACGTAATGTAGTGAATGGAACCCTGTGGAAAACACGAAGTGAAAATTGCTTAGATACACTAATTCCTCTTTATGTATACTATGATGATTTTGAAAGCGGTAACCCTTTAGGTAGTCACGCGGGAAAACACAAAATTGGTGCAGTATATTCATGTTTAGGCAGTGTTCCACCCCAATATGCAAGCAGATTGGAAAATGTCTTCTTAACATTACTTTTCTACACAAATCAAAGAACTAAGTTTGGCAATCAAAAAGTTTTTGAACCATTACTCTCTGAACTTAAATTTCTTGAAACAACTGGCATCAAGATTTGTCATGAAAGTAAAGAACTGAACATTAAGTTTTCATTGATAGTTTTATGTGGTGACAACCTAGGGCTGAATTCAATTTTGGGCTGTGTAGAAAGTTTCTCAGCAAATGTGTTTTGCAGAATTTGTACAATGAACAAAAGAGAATGTCAAACTGAAACTAATGAAAAAGAAGATAAAATCCGCCATAGAGAGGACTATAATTATTATTTAGAAAACAATATCGGTTTGAAAGAAAACTGTGTGTGGAACACTTTAGAACGATTTCACATTTTTGACAATCCTAGTGTCGATGTAATGCACGATCTTTGTGAAGGAGTTCATAGATATAGCATGGCAGCTATAGTTAAATCATTAATAAGCAGAAATTGTTTTACACTAGAGCAACTGAACTCGAGAATCAAATATTTTAATTATAGCCAAATGGAAAATAATCATCCACCGCCAATAACTAAACAACATTTAACGAGTGGTTCCATAATATTTTCAGCTTCTGAGATGCTATGCTTAGTAAGGAATTTTCGTTACATGGTTGGTGACTTAGTTCGCGAAAACGATGAAATATGGTATTACTACTTGACTTTACTAGAATTAACTGAAACTTTAACGAGTCAAGTCCTTTCCGTAGAACATATACAAAATTTAAAAGAACTTATAAAAGAACACCACGAAATTTATTTGGAATTATTTCAGACTCACTTGAAACCAAAATATCACTTCTTGTTACATTACCCATCCGTAATTAAAAAAAGTGGTCCACCTATATTTTTCTCGGCCTTTAAATTTGAGGCTAAACATAAACATCTAAAACGTGTGTCACAGTCCATTACAAGTCGCAAGAACTTGTGTCTTTCCATTGGATTACGATGTGAATTGAAAAATTGTTCAAGATATATGTCTGATATAGGCTTCAAAGACAATATTAATATGAGTAAACAAAGTCACTTGAATATTCCCAGTGGATTGGAAGAGGATTACTTTTCAGTTTCAAATTATGAAATCAATGGCGTAATTTATGACAATATGAGTGCTCTGCTTTACGCATGTGTAAACGATGAACCAAGTTTTGTATTGATCCGGAATATACTTGTGAATAACATTGATTTTAAGTCAATATTGTTGTTATGCAATAAATTACGAATTTGTGGCTATAGTGATCATTTTAAATCATATCTTGTTGAAAAGTGTGAAGAATCCAAGTGTGACATAATATCTCTTGCGAATTGCTGCGACCAATTTCCTATGCCATTTCGTTCAGTTAGTGGAACATGCTACGTTTCATTTTACAAATAGGTCTTTGCACATATTAATGTAAAAAAATATTAAAAAATAATAATAATAAATAAAAATCAAGGGACGATCTCACACAAATTGACGGATAAATCATGCACAGGAATCATGTACATGTCATGGAAAATGATTCCTTGACCACTTTCGACTATGTCAAAGTGATGTCATCAATCAAAACGTAAGAGACTTATGATTTTATTTACAGTGTCACTTGGACAAAGTCCAATGTGGTCTAGGAATCAATTTCCTTGACTGTACATACAGGGTGGAAAATTAAGATGAGGCAGTAAGGGCAGCTACTAGATCCCTTGCTGCTACGCGAAAATGCTCATAAGATGCTCTTAAGTAACTTCTTAAGTAATGAATATCGAAATTCACAGATTTTTTGAAAAAATGTAATCGGCGAGAAAATCGACATATTTGAGTAATTTTTTTTTAATGCATTTAGTTCCCATTTCTATCAAGGATTAAAACATTCTTTGGGACCAATTAAGGTTAGAGTATTAGAAAACCCACAAATCAAAAAAAACTTTTTCCATACAGTTTGTAGGGTAATTATAATTAATTACATTTTCTTTAGCTTTAAGATCATTAAATATGGAGACAACTGCAATTGCCAATTAGGATATTAGAAATGAGAAAAAGCAGTACTATTGTTAAAAAAAAAAACTAGAGTCTGCGAAAGAGAACTCTAAATGTCTGTCATGGATGAAACAGGTTAATAATTAAAAATAATGAAGATACTGAATTTAAATTTTGAAATTACAACGAAGATGATCTCATGCTTTATTTGAATTCTCGTTTTTCTCGGAAACGTTCTGTTTAAGGCCTGTTGTTTGATCAGCAGTTAAACTAACTAATCTTATAAACCGTAACTAAAGTGTCAAATTGTCGATTCCTTTTTCGAATTTTAACAATTAGTCGAGTTAACTACTGATCAAACAACGGACCTTTAGCGAGTTAAAATGACAGTTTTTGTATAAAACTGACGTTTACTAACCCAGTATTAAATTTTTGGTGCAAGTGGCTTTTAGTTGTCTACATACTGTTTAATTTTCTTTAAGCATAAAGGACTCATAAGCGTAAAAACAACATGCAAAATGTACACTTAATTACCCAACGAACTGTATGGAAAAAGCTTTCTTTGATTTGTAGGTTTTCTAGTACTCTAACCTTAGTTGGTCCCAAAGAGTTTTTTAATCCTTGACAGAAATGGGACCGATTAACATTAAAATAATATTACTCAAATCTGACGATTTTCTCGCTGACTAATTTTTTTCAAAAATCTGTGTATGTCGATTTTCATTTCTTAAAAAGTTAGTAAAGGTCTCCTAAGAGCATTTTCGCGTAGCAGCAAGGGATCTAGTAGCTGCCCTTACTGCCCCATCTTAACTTTCCATCCCGTATATCGAGAAACTGCTCGACATGTTTCGGACCAGTTGTGGTCCTTAATCATGGATGTAACGGTGGTTTTCTAGGGCTATACACTTTTAAAGAAGTAGAGTAGAATCACGTTCAGCGGGCACGTGTGCCGTTCTTTGGTCGTAGATCTATTTTATATTACGTAATGACTTGAGACACTTCATGGGTATAATCTAAATGTAATGCAAAATTGTGCATGTATATACAAAAATAAAGTTAATAGTACTACTGTAGAACCACGAACCAATTAAACGTGGTTTAATAATACTTAATTGATAGAAGGTATGCAAAACAATGAAAAATTGTAAGCATTCAAATTTAAGTAAATAAGTAGGTAAGGTAGGTATAGTTCAGGAAAATGTGATTTGGCCGTCTGTTATCTACTTTGCGATCTAACTTTAACCTTTCAACTCACTGTTGTTTGAAGAACGAGGGCAGTTTTACCTTTTATTTAATATTAACAAAAAGATCTTAGTGAAGATTACAGACGGCCAATTCATATTTCCTGAACTTTTTTTTATACAGTAAAACCACATTCAGCCGGCGCGTTGTTTCTATGTCATGTCATTGACCCTTGTTCCTTGGAGGTAACCGTGGCCAGATAACTGATTATCTGTGAAGTTTTTTTAGTTACCTCCAAGGATTTTATTTACCTCGCCGATAACTGAACAGTCATTTGTAAAGAAAATCTATTCCTTGGAGATAACTAGTTATCTCCAGGAATTTTATTTTCCTCATAGATAACTGTTATTTTTAACAGTTATCTGTAAAGAAAATCTATTCCTTGAAGATAACCAGTTATATATGAGAATTTTATCATCCTCACAGATAACTGTTCTTTTTAACAGTTGTCTGTAAGGACACTTAAATAGCCCTATGTTAGTATTTTTCAAATGTTCAAATGTTACCTGTAAGTTAAAAATAAAACAGTCACAAATAGAAACAGAAAAAAGTGTTACAGACAACACTTAAAAATAACAGTTATCTATGATGAAAATAAAATCCTCTGAGATAACTAGTTATCTCCAAGGAATAGATTTTCTTTACAAATAGCTGTTATTTTTAACAGTTATCTGCAAGGCAAATAAAAACCTCGGAGGTAACTAGTTACACTGGAGGAAAAAAAATCTTCACAGATAATCAGTTATCTGGCCACGGTTGCCTTCAAGGAACAAGGGGTCATTGCCCTTGATTTGTAATTGCCTTAGTAGTCCGCCAACTTAACGTGGTTCAACTGTACCTAATTAATATAATCAATAGATGAATAAGTGATTTAAATATAAATACATTTTTTTTATTCCCAGCAGCTGTTCGCACTCTTTAATTTCACTCAACTGTGTTAGTTTTTATTAATATAAGTACTTAAGTAGATTTTTTTAACAATATATGACTTTCTCAATATTTTCATTTTATTTTTTATTCTTACTATAACTACATACTTTTTCAGTAAATCTGGATTTCTTGAAAAATCACCTAATACAATTTTTAGTAATAATGTGTTTATAAAGGCAACTAACTGTTCATGATCACCAGATGTCACCGACTGCTATTGAGTTTATGCTGTTATTTATCAGTTTATTTTGTTGGTAGTAGCCTGAGTAGCGGAAGTGTTATTTGTTTTGATACTAAGTATCTATCACAATTTATTTAGACAATTCTATCTTAATATTACTTCCGCCGCTAGCAAAATTTACCTAAAATAACACAACCTCATTAGCAGTTGGCGACATCTAGTGATCCTGAAAACAATTATTTTTATAAACATTGGTTCTCCAACTAAGCATTTCCAGAATTACAGGAAAAAATAATAACCTTTCACATCAAGTAATTTATTGACTCGATACAAGAAATAAGTATATCTTATTAGAAGATGCAAAAAGCTACATTCAAAATTATTGAATCTTTAAGCAATTAATTTTCAATATCAAACCAAGAGGCTTATTTTTTGCATTAAAATGGTTCAAAAGTTCAAGTAGAGATAGTGTTGTCTCATTTTAAGTCGTTACTCAAATTCACACCAAGAAATATATTTTTTAGTGCAATCAGGTGGATCTGATATCAAGAAATAAACTTACTTGTTGTAAGTTCCAGTATAGTTAAGATTGAGAGAAACAAATTTTCAATATCAAACCAAGAGGCTTATTTTTTGCATTAAAATGGTTCAAAAGTTCAAGTAGATAGTGTTGTCTCATTTTAAGTCGTTACTCAAATTCACACCAAGAAATATATTTTTTAGTGCAATCAGGTGGATCTGATATCAAGAAATAAACTTACTTGTTGTAAGTTCCAGTATAGTTAAGATTGAGAGTTATTTGTTTCACTCCAAGAAAGTTAAAATTTTACTTTAAGCATCGATAAGTCTTCTTTTACAACCGCAGATACTCTTATTTTAAGCGTTTTTATCAATTGCAATCAATAGGCAGTCTTTCTCTTCCCAAGAGCTTGTGGATTTGTTTCTGAATAACGATTTTCATGAAACAAAACGATTACGCTCTTGGAATAAATCTTAAACTTTTAAAAAAAGAATCTTTTATTATTTGCACAAAGATATTGATTAGTTATAGGAAGTAATAAACTTCGAAATATTTTGGATCTCATTTCAAGCAATAACGATCTTCCTTATATAGGAAACAGGATATATCTTGAACGAAATAAGTTTCTTTGGCACAAGAAATATTTTCTTTCTGTGTAGCCACCCTATTCCTAAATGCGTTTTCAATTAACTGTACATTAACCCACTGATCGTCGGAGCTTAAGACATTATTTTTGTGCATGTTACTATTCAAATGGTTGGTAAAATATCTTTTGGATACAAACTTACTGCACACAGAACATTCAACATTATCATTATTTTTTGTACTCACATTTTTATCTAAAAAAAAATCGGGTGATATTGATTCTGCATCGTGACTGGTTGAAGGACGGTTTTTCTTTGTCAGCACGTCTTCTGACTCCGAAGCTGTTCTCTTTACTCCACGCCCGACTTGAGAAGATCTATAAACATAAGAAAACATGAAATTAAACATATAATGTATGTGTTAATAACAAATACAGAATTATGGATTAATTGGTTGAGATACTATACTAACCTAAATCTTGGGTACATTGTTGGCAGTATGCTTGCATTGTTAAAACTCCATCAATCACATCTGATGATGAACTATTCTGTTTGCCTTTAATATGTCCATCACATGGTGTAAAATATGGTCTTATATCAGGATCATCTAATAGTGTGGCGGGTAATTGATTTGATATAAACCACAACCGTATGCTTCTATGGAAATTAGCTATAATAAACTGTTTACTTAAACACTCAATTTGATCACGGACTAAATGGATTATGACGAACACCATGATGGAATAAACAGGCACTTAGTAACTCAAACACAGCAACCAAAACAGTGAATGATTTCACACACGTAGTCATCTCAATCCCTTCTTGTCGAGGGATGAGGAGCCGGTGCGGGCCTTTCGGCCCCTGTCCGGGGTGTTCTGCGCCGACCGTCAAAACGGTCGGGTCCTAGGTCAGCAGCCTATGTGGGGTAGGAAAGGGATTTTGGGTAGGTGGGGAAGGGAGGCGTCATAAAGTGGGTTACGCTGCTCGCGAGATCGAGCCAGCCAGGTGAGACCCCGTTTGGGGAGGCCCGGCTAGCGACCTACAAGCTGAGCAGCGTCTTCATGGGTTCAATTTTCTTGTCGACATCGTCGCCATGTCGAGATCTCGTGGGTACGCCTTGCCGTCGGGGGGTCGCGCGTGCTGTGGTGCGATATCACTCAGGTGGGGGAATCGCGACGCTTCTGCTCGCGCGAACATCGACGTGGCGAGGCGTTTGATGAATTCGTCCAGGCTCTCGACCTTAAGGTCCCTCTGGATCGTGGCATTCCTCATGTAGCGGGGGGCATTCGTCACGACTCGCAGGCACAGGTTTTGCTGGGACTCCAGCTTCTTCCTGTGCGTTGCGGCCAAGAGAGCGTACCACGAGGGTGCAGCATACGTGAGGCGGGGTCTAATGTAGGTCTTGTAGACCCCGAGCTTCACGTGCAGAGGGAGGCTAGATCGTAGCACTGGACGCAGCAGGACTCGTGCTATTCTCGCTGATGCGACGACGGTCTTTACGTGAGGGCCCATGGTTAGGCGTCTATCGATCGTGATCCCCAGGTATTTCACCGGGGACCACGAGATGTCTTGTCCGTGGAGGGTGAGTGGTGGGATACGGCGTATGCATTTACTTACGAAAATCGCCTGGGTCTTGGTGACGTTTACGGTCAGCCTCCACCTGGCGAGCCATTCTGGTAAGGCGTCAATTTGTCGCTGCAGCTTGACGGCGGCGAATTCTGGCTTGTAAGAGGAAGCGTAGAATGCCGCATCGTCGGCATACAGAGCCAGGTGGGAACCATCAACGACCGGTATGTCATCGGTGTAAAGGTCGTAACATACCGGTGATAGGCAGCTGCCTTGAGGGACGCCGACTTCCGACTTTCGGAAGTGGCGTCTTCTACCACCACTCTGAAGGTGCGATCCGTCAAAAACGACTGGACCACCTTCGTCAGTCTGCGTGGGGCCGAGGATTGGGACATCTTGTAGACCAGGCCTGAGTGCCAGACCCGGTCGAAGGCCTTCTCCATGTCCAGGAGAACTGCGGCCGTGTGCTCGCGTTTGTTCGCGGCGACCGCCATGTGATGCAGGACTCTGGACAGCTGGAGCGTGGTGCTGTGTTCAGCGCGGAACCCGAATTGTTCTTGGCGAGGCGTGATGTGTGGGACCAGTTTGGTGAGCAGCAGCTTTTCGAACACCTTCGAGATGCACGGTAAAAGGGTGATTGGCCGATAGCTCTCAAGCTTCAGTATGTTCTTCCCCGGTTTGGGCAACATGATCACATTGCCGGCCTTCCAGTTGAGTGGGAAGTTGCCGGTGCGGAGGACGCCATTAAAAAGGTGCGTTACCGCCGCGATAGCGCGCGGCGGTAAGTGGCGAAGGGTGGCGTTGGTGATACCATCCGCACCGGGGGCCTTTCTGGGCTTTGTTTTTGCGATCATGCGCTTTACTCTGCCCGGGGAGAAGAAGATGGGATCTTCTTTGGGAGCTATCGGGGAGGTGAAGTAAGTACGAAGGTGCTCTTCAACTGCCGCGATGTGGTCTGCCTCGTCGGATGGGTTCGGCTGGAACTGTCGCTCCAGGCACTCTGCGAATATTTCGGCGCGGTGAATGATTTCAACATCGGGTACCTCGGTTATATAGGAGCGCCCCCTCCTAATTGTTTCCATAACAATAAGATCAAGTCTCAACGAGTCGGAAACCCATCCTTCGTCAAGTATTGCTCAAGAACTTATAAACAGGTTAGAACAGGAATATTAGGAATCAAAATTATTACTTACGCGTCACGATGAAGTTGGCTTATAAATTCCCCAATGGTGTATAATTCTTGATCTTCTTCAAGCTCTTCACAGAGTCTGATGAGTTGGGTATCATAGATGTCACAGTTTAAACTATCCATTTTGTTTAATCTACACAAACACTTTTTATCACTGCATCTTATAGTAAATAAAGTATTTCGCACAATTTAATTTTACAAAGAAAAGATAATTGTTTAGACTGGAAAAGGTCTTGAATTCTTAAAAGGTAAGGTTTTTACATGTAATACAATAACAAGCTTTTGTTTAACCTACACAAACACTTTTTATCACTGTTTCTTATTGTCAATAAAATATTTCATACAACTGTCTTTAGAAGCTACTTGCTTTGTGATGTTAAATATAACATCACGTGTAGTTTGGAGCTGAGTGTCTTCTTCAGAAGGCGCGTAGAATTTTAATCTCACATCTGCGTGTTTCCAGTGCTCAGTGGGCGGAATGTTTTTAATTTTTTGCAAATCATATATCTCGATTTTAATCAAGTGAGAAGCGTATGCCCCGTCGTCTTGTCCGGTTGATATATAGCCCACCCCGTCAGGAGAACTTTGGCTGACATTGGAAGAGCGCTTCAATACTTTAGTTTTCTTCTTGGGACGTTCAAAAAAGCTGTCGATGTTATTTACTGAACGCTTTTTTGCCATGGCGTGCTTAACTTTAAAACCAGGCGTGCCTTCTTCGTCGGTTGATTCATCTTTATTTTCCGGGTAGTAATAGTTCTTGAAAGTATTTTCAGAGAACTGAAACAATATCAAACAATAAATTACACAACTGTTTAAATACAATACTCTTAACAAAAACACGGTGAACAAATGCTGAAAAACACACAATTAAGTTAAAATATTTGTACATACTCACATCCATTATTAGACCTTTTTATAAACACTTCACTGCACGACACAACACTATTATGTCTAAATACTACTTTAAGTACAGGGAGCTCCGGTAACGAAGACTGTTGCGCGGCTAATAGTTGTTCAGACACAATACCCCACCGCTTTTATACGCTCCGTAAGTTAAGCGTCTTCCTAAAAACGTGTTTGAACTTGTAGTTCATCTAACACAGACGACGCTTATTCAGCAACACCCAATATAATAAAACGCACAAGTAACAATCGCATCCGTTGTGACCATAAAACATAATAGGCGGCTACCAATAAAACAATTAAACCGTTATAACAGTGCACTCGGGTACACAAAACTTGTCGATACAGGCTTTTTTGATTGATACACCTACTCCATAGCACTTTGAATCAAGTCAGAACCAGTTTACATGCTTCGTTTAAGTCTTACATACTAGTGTGTTACAATAAAATTAAAATGTATGTGAAGGTAAACCACATATACGTACTAGATAGATAATGCCATAGCCAATATTAGCCGCAGATACATGCTCGTAGATACATACCCGTACGTAGGTTAGATTGCATTTAACCACTATATTTTTAACAACCTAAGTGAAGGTAATTCATTTAGAAATACCTATATGCAATATATGGTTTTGATAGTTGTTTAGAATAGGCTCTAAGTAACAACAGCTTAAGATAATACTACGAATACTACGATTAGCTAGATTTACTAAAATTAACTTAGGTAAATTCAATTAAGTGAAACTTAGGACTAAAGCTAGATTTAAATCAGCTCTTAGCTTAGGTTAAGCTCATGTAAAGTTAGGTGATCCTTCAAAATAGTCGACCATGGGGTGTTAAAAATTAAAACCACTCGTAACTTCTTTGTTGGTTGGTTCATCTTTATTTTCTTCAAAGTATTAAAAACAGTAAGTATTTTAAGTTAGATTAGGTTGTATAATGTTAGGTCAACTTCACCAAGCTAGGTTAGGTAAGTATTCCCCCCCGAAGTGCTGCCACCTTGCCGTGGTGGGGGGGCTTGCGTGTCTCAGTGATCCCCGAGGCTATACCGGACAGGGCTACCCATACCGGAAAGGCTTGGGGTGAGGGATGAGACTAAGAGCGGCACCTTCCCCTCCTTTTCCCACCTTCCCATCCCTTTCCCTGATATCCTTCCCTGTCCTTCCCAGCCCTCATTCTTTCCCACTTCCACCGAACCAGTGGCGGGATAACCACTCATAGGCTCAGCGCGAGCCTTGGGAACCAAATCCTTCCTAAAAGTGCGCCCCCTGTAGATGGTAGGTGCGCGGCGTCTGCAGGGAGAATGTGGCAGGTAGACCGCAAACGGCCAGTGCTAGGCCTGAAATAGCACGCATGGCGGAGGCAAAAAAGAAACTACCCCAGGAGGGTACCCGCAAGGGAGAATCCCTCCCCGCGTCTTCGGACGCGGGCAGCCCCTCGTACTCTGGGGGGGGCAACCACCGCTTCGTAGGTCGGCAAGATACCGATCTCCGTAAACACGACCCTAGCTTTTCCACACCGGATCTTGATGATGATACAATTGATGATGACCTAGCGCGCAATAATGACTTAGAACAGACAGAGGAGGTTGCTCAGTCTGATCGGGAGCAAGAGGGGATATCGGACGCCGGCGATATGTCCGATTCCTCTTTCCCTGCAGTCTTTATGACTGGGACGGACAGGAATCTGCGAAAGCGGACCTACGGCGGGGAGGCCGGAGCCAAAGAGGTGGCAAAGGTCGCAACTGCCCGCAGGGGCAAGGCTGTAGTGGCAGGGCTAACCAGAGCTGCCGCCGAACTTCAGCAACTGGAGGATAGTGCTCGTGCGGCCTCGAAAGAGAAGGAAGCACAGAGCCGGGCTTTCCGCAAGAAGCCAGGTGCAGTTGCGTCGGAAGGTGCAGAGGCTGAACAGGAGACTTCTATCTTTCCCCCGGAATGCTCTTCCTTTGCTCCAACCGAGGAGCTGAGGTCGACCGCAGACAAGGCTATGGCCGGCGTTCTTGAGGTTGCCAAAAAGTCTGGCAACTTAAAGGGGGGGTATGTCAAGAAGCTGAAAGACGCAGTGACATGCCTGCGGGACGTGATGGAGGCCCTTGCGTCTCGGACGGAGGCGGACGAAACTCGGAACCTGCGAATAGACAACGCCCGCCTTCGCCGGGAAGTGGGCAACCTGCGGGCGGAGATCCGGTCCTATAGGACTGAGTTCGCTGAAATGCGCGCCTCCATGTCCTCGGTGTCAAAACGGGCACCTTCACCGGCCCGCGACGTACCTCCCCCACCTGTGCTGGATGGAGATGCCCTCGAGGAGCTGAAGAGGGCTATCATAGTTTCCGTGGGGGACATGATAAATGCCCGCTTCGCGGGCATCGAGGAGCGCTTACTCCCAGCTGTTAGGCACCGCCCTCCCTTGGCGGCGGACGCCAAGAGGAGCGCTCCTCCTTCACACGAGCCTGCATCAACATCGAGTGCAACGGCGACCTCGGGGACTAAACCGACAGCGGCGAGGGCACCGCTGCCATTACCCGCACCAAGAGCGGGAAAAAATAAAAAAAAAGGAGAAGGCGCCTCTGCAGCACCCCGCAGCCTCCCAACCGAGGGCGCAGTCAACACCCAACCCTGGCATTCAAAAGGGGAAAAAAAAGCCCAAGCAGCCCGAATTGGCCTCCCGGCAACATAAGCTGGGCTCTACGCAACAAGACGTGGCTTTGCAGCCAACCGCTGGCCCATCTGGGGACCGGGATGCCGCTGGTGAATCCTGGTCTGACGTGGTACGTAGGGGGCGTAAGGAGAAAAAACGCGGGGAGCGTGAAGCCCCTACTACTAAGGCTCCGCGAGTCCAGAAACAGGCCCAAAAACCGGGTCGTAGGGCGAAGCCAAATCTCTCGGGCTTGAACTCTGCTGCGGTGGTAATCACCCTGTTGCCGGAGGCCGAGAACAGCGGGCTTACATACGCCCACGTGCTTGACCGGGCGGAAACAAGCATCAGCCTGGCAGAGTTTGGCATTAGCCGCGTTACATTCCGCCAGGCAATTACGGGAGGGAGGGTGCTGGAGCTGCCAGCTAACGCCCCAGCTGATGCGGCAGATCGACTCGCGGAGAGGCTCCGCACGGTCCTGCTAGAGGTGGCTACCGTCGTCCGCCCCACGAAATGCGTCGAGGTCCGCATTTCTGGGTTGGACGACTCAGCTACGCCTCAGAAGGTAGCACAAGCGGTGGGAGAGACGGCCGGGTGCTCTCCAGACCTTATCAGGGTTCCAGAGGTGCACTCCAGGGGCATGGGCATGGCCGTGCTTACTTGCCCAGTCCTAGTGGCTAAGTCCTTGGCTGATGCGGGTTCACTTCAGGTTGGCTGGGGTTTAGCTAAAGTTGAGCCTCTGCCCCAGAAGCCACTGCGGTGCTTTCGGTGCCTTGGCCTTGGGCATACTGTGGCCAAATGCCCTTCGTCGATCGACCGCAGTAAGATGTGTTTTCGCTGCGGCAATGATGGACACATGGCGAGGGGCTGCGAGGAGCCAGTGCGTTGTGCTGTCTGCGCAGCCGCGGGAAAACCCTCGCAGCACTATATGGGGGGGATGAACTGCAACCCCCCTGCCAAGAAGGCTTCGGCGGCTTCGACTCGGGCCACTTCTAGGGCGAAAAGTCCCGTAATTGTGCCCTTCCGCCCCGATGGTTCCAGTGCTGGTGGCTCCCAAGTCACCGTCCCGCATCTAGCCGCTAACCGCGGCCAGGAGGATGATAAAATGTCTGAATAACAATGTCCAGACATGTTAACTTCCTCCAAGGGAACCTTAACCACTGTGCCGGGGCCCAGGACCTGCTGATGCAATCCCTGGCGCAATGGGAAATAGACGTGGCTGTGGCTTGCGAACCGTACTATGTCCCCCCTCAGTCAAACTGGGTAGGGGATTTAGAGGGCACGGTCGCAGTCCTGACACGATCCGGCGCGGGTCCCCCTCTCACGGTGATCGAGAGAGGGTCGGGGTTTGTGGCAGTTGGATGGGGAGAATACATGATAGTGGGTGTGTACTTCTCCCCCAACCGCACCCTGGCGGAATTCGAGATATTTCTCGACTCCGTCAGGGCAGCCGTGGCAAGGAGGTCGCCAGGGAGCATCCTTGTCCTCGGCGACTTCAACGCCAAGTCTCAAATGTGGGGAAGCCCTGCCACGGACCCCAAGGGAAGGGCCGTCCAGACGTGGGCCCTGATCTCCGACATGGACCTCCTAAATATAGGGGAGGTCCATACGTGCGTGCGATGGCAAGGCGGGTCTGTGGTGGACCTATCGTTTGCCACACCTACTGTCGCACGCCGAGTTGAAGGGTGGAGGGTGGAGGAGGGGGTGGAGACCTTATCTGATCACAGGTACATCAGATTTGAGGTCTCCCCCCTTCTAGTGGGTCAGGCGCTTCCTCTTAGGGGCCCGAGCCGCTTTCCCCGCTGGGCAGTTGGCCGGCTCGACCGGGAGCTGGCTGAAGAGGCGGCCATAGTGGAGAAATGGTCCGCCTCTGGCATCCAGGTAGCGGAAGAAGATGCAGAAGATCTTGCCGGCCGCATGCGCAGCGCCCTTACACGGATCTGCAATGCGGCCATGCCCCGGGCACGTCGAAGGCCGCGGCGGCCCCAAGTGTACTGGTGGTCGCCCACAATCGCTGGCCTTCGAATGGACTGTGTCAGAGCGAGGCGAGCCTATACACGGTCTCGCAGGCGCAACGGGCTGGACCCTGAGCTGGAGAGCCGGCTGCGGGTTGCCTACCGTCAGGCAAAAAAGACTCTGCAGCTGGCTATTAGCCAGGCCAAGACCCAGGCGCGGGAGGAGATGCTGGCTGGCCTGGACAGGGACCCGTGGGGGCGCCCCTATCGCATGGCGCGGAGTAAGCTCCGCGCCCAGTGCGCTCCAATCACGGAGACCATGCCACCGCATCTCCTCGGCAGGGTGATGGAGGAGTTGTTCCCGGATCCCCGGGACCACATTCCCCCTAGGATGGCTCCTGCACAAGGAGGTGACGGGGTTGAGGGACCAGACGTCCCACCCATCAGGGGGGGTGAGTTGGGGGTGGCCCTCGACAAGCTTCGCAGGAGGAGGACTGCGCCAGGACCCGACGGGATTCCGGGCCGAATCCTGGTTCTAGCCGCGGAGCACCTAGAGGAGCAGCTTCGGGCACTCTTTGACGCGTGCCTCCGTGTCGGACAGTTTCCGAGGCAAAGAAAAGAAAGAAAAAAAGAAGAGGGAAAGAGGGCAGGGTGTGCCTTCTTCCAAAGGCAGGCCGACCCCTAGACGAGCCGTCGGGGTATAGGCCCAAATTGCTACTGGATGAGGCGGCCAAGGTCTTTGAGCGTATCATCGCCGCCCGTCTTATCCGGCACCTCGAAGAAGTGGGCCCAGACCTATCGGGGGCCCAATATGGCTTCAGGGCGGGTCGTTCTACGATCGATGCCCTGAAGGCCTTAAAAGGCCTTACGATGGAGGCGGTCAGGGCAGGCGATTGTGTTCTGGCCGTCTCCCTGGACGTGAGAAATGCCTTCAACACCATCCCGTTTGAGACGTTGGAGGAGGCGCTCCGTTTTCACGGAGTGCCCCTCTACCTCAGGCTGGTGTTGGGGGCGTACCTCCAAGACAGAAAGGTCCTGTGGGAGGGCGCTGATGGTGAAGTCCACCAGCGACGTGTCAGTTGCGGTGTTCCACAGGGATCGGTTCTCGGCCCTGTCCTGTGGAACATCGGCTTTGACTGGATGCTACAGCAGCCGCTGCTCCCGGGGATGAGAGTTATCTGCTATGCAGATGACACGCTTGTGACATCCCGGGGAAGAACGTTTGAGGCGGCCGCGCGGCTGGCCTCGGTCGGTACGTCGTTGGTGGTAGAGAGGGTGGAGCAGTTGGGCCTCAGGGTGGCGCTCCCCAAAACAGAGGCTCTCCTGTTCCACGGACCGCGCAAAGGGCCCCCCAGGGGGGCTACTATAACTGTCCAAGGGACGGCGATAGCGGTGGGGGCCCAGATGCGTTATCTCGGCCTGGTACTCGACGGAAGGTGGGGCTTCGGGGCGCACTTTGCACAACTTGCCCCGAAGCTGGTGAGCGCCGCTGCTGCATTGGGTAGGCTTTTGCCCAATCTGGGAGGCCCCGCCAACGCCTGCAGACGCCTATATTCCGGCATAATCCGGAGTATGGCCCTGTACGGGGCTCCTGTCTGGTCAGACGCTCTCACCGCCAAAAACAAGACTCTATTGCGACGCCCGCAGAGAGTCATATCGGTGAGAGTGGCCAGGGCCTACCGGACCGTATCATTCACAGCAGCGACGCTGCTGGCGGCAGACCCCCCGTGGGAGCTTGCGGCGGCGGTGCTCACCAGGGTACACGAGTACCGGGTCGAGATTAGGAGGCGGGGCGACCACCCTGACGCTCTGGAGGTACAGAGCGTCAGGGAGCTCGCTCAGGAAGAGGAAGTGAGGAGGTGGGCGGAGGCGTTGGAGGCCCCCGTAGCCGGCTTACCCACAGTGGGGGCGATCCAGCCCCACTTGGAGAGGTGGGTGGCCAGACGACATGGCGTGCTCTCCTTCAGGCTGGTGCAGGTGCTGACTGGGCATGGCTGCTTCGGAAAGTACCTGCACCAGGTTGCCATCAGAGAAAGCACACCTAAGTGCCATGAGTGTGGTGCACTGGTCGACGATGTGCGTCACACCGTGGAGGAGTGCTCCGCATGGGGGCCTCAGAGGTTCCTGCTCACTAACACCGTGGGTGAGGACCTCTCGCTGCCGAGCCTAGTCAACACCATGCTCGGCAGCCGAAGGGGGTGGAGGGCGGTAACCTCCTTCTGCGAAGCAGTCATCTCGCAGAAGGAGGAAGCGGAGCGGGCCAGAGAGACCAGCGCCCTCACTGACCCGCTCCGCAGACGACGGAGGGGAAGGGCAAGGCGGCGCTACGCGCACCTCCTTCCCCCACCGTAACAGTGCGCCGGTCGAAGGGGTCAGGGGACCCCCTCGTCTACCGGGGCGCACCTGAAGTCTGAGGGTGCCTTAGTAAACCAAGGCACCCTCCCGGAGTCATTGGCGTCGAGGTGCCACAGTCGAATGCGCTTGTTCGTGGTCGCGCGGCACCTCCCCGAAGGACGCAGATGGTTTACCGCTGGGTTTTTAGTGGGTATTCCGGCCGCTCTTGGTTGGTGAGTCCCACATAACCACTCCAGGTCCCCCTGGACCTGGGGTGGTATGCGTAAATGCATTTCCCCAGCGAGAAAAAAAAAAAAGGTAAGTATTAAAAACAGTACGTATGTTAAGTTAGATTAGGTTGTATAATTTTAGGTTAACTTCAGTAAGGTAGGTTAGGTTAGGTTAGAACTGTAACCCTTAAAAACAGTAGGTATGTTCAGTAAGGTAGGTTAGGTTAGGTTAGAACTGTAACCCTTAAAAACAGTAGGTATGTTAAGCTAACTTCAATAAGCTAGGTTAGGTTAGGTTAGAACTATGACCCTTAAAACAGCATGTTAAGAAAACCACTATGGTTACTTAATTAAATAATATGAGAAACACGTAGGTAAAATTAAAAATCGCATTACAACAATTAATAGCGCAATCAGGTAACATGTAATAAAAGGTAGGAACGCGCCCAATGCAAGACAATGGTGTTGGACTCCACCGAGAACAAAGGGGCTGACGTTCGGGCTAACAATGGACAGCAGGGTACCCAGGTAGTTGATAACCTTTTGTATTGAGTACATGGACTATTGCAAGCTATGGGAAGGAGTGATCTGGGAGTCTCGGGACCCGCCCCAAACGCTCTAAATGGGGGGATAAACACCGAAAAAAATACAATTTTTTTTTTTTTTAGGAGCGAAACCCCGCCTCTCGCTCGTCAGAGCACCATTTTTTTCGGGGGAGTAGAGTCGGGGGCAGTACCGAGGATTCCCTACTACTCTGACTATTTAATAAAAAAAATAGAAATCAATTTTGATATTTTCGTCAGTATTATACTTTTTTTCTAGAAAACTGTATATTAAATGTCTCAAAAATGAATTCCTCATACCCAGTTTATTAAAAAATGAAACCACACTCGAGGTGGTAGATAAATTTCAATACTTCGTGTCGAATCCAAGTCTCAGTTAGTTCCGCCCGCTGTCTTAATTCTCGCTGTCGCGCGAGTATATGTATTTAATTATTCTACTCATCCCAAATAAGTGATATAAATTAAAACTATATGTTTTTCAAATTTGCATAAATTGGGCTTTTCAACCGTATTTTTAGTAAATATAATTTTGTACATATATTTTAAAATATTGTGTGTTGAAACAAAAAACATAAGCTGATGTTGTGAAATTTCTTTATGTATATTAATAAATTTCGTCCCCTTACTTCTAGAACCGACTAAAGTCACTTTTAGGCAAAATCGAGTTACAATACCGTTCGAAAGTACTTTCCAATATCTACGTGTTGGTAAAACCCGTTTTTTAATACGATGCTCCGTTCTTGAGTTAGCCTCTGGCTTAAAGTAGTTTAACGGCGATTTTTTAAATATTTACAAGCAAAAGCTACTAAATGCCTGTTATAATCGATATTTTTCAATTTATCAAGAAGAAAAACATTTTGTCCTCATTTAATAAATATAATGTACAATTTAATTACTTCAATAAGATACTAAACATGGTATAGTAGTTTTTTGATGTTAACCATAAGATAAAAACGTTTATTTTGCCATCTACAAAAACATCCAAACCAATCGATAATATGTTTTGCCATTTCTTAATTCCTCAGCAAGTAAGAATATTGATCAGCAAAAATCACTAAAATATAATTATAATTGGTTTTGCTTGCTTCGTTTTTGCTTTCGACGGTAGAATCTCATTCAGCTAAAACCGCTTAACATGCGCGTAAGTGCTTCTCGCTGTGCTCTCTAGTAAGGCCCTCCCCACTAAGTCGCATCTCACCTTTTTGGAAGTGTCGACGTCGATTACGTGCACGCATAAAATTATTAAGTATAGTGATGACAAGCGTTGAGGAATGAATTCCCGAACAAAAAAAATATTTACGCGCTTCATACTGTGCTCCCTAGTGAGGCCATCCCCGTTTAGTCGCATCTCACCTTTTTGGAAGTGTCAACGTCGATTGCGTGCACGCATAAAATTATTTAGTATAGTGATGATAAGCGTTGAGGAACAAATTCCGTTACATTTTTTTTTAAGCTTGGTGCTTGGGAACCGTGTTTCGAATAAAGGTAAGTAGAAATTATTGTTTTTATTAGTTATGATAAAATTTACAGGTTTAATAATCACGAGAACAAAATTAAAGTTTTTCCGACTGTTAATGTTACCTACAATCTCGTTGTTCTCAGCGAAGGCGAACTAAATTGTAAAAACTAAGTCATTGTCATTTAAGACAGCGAATTTGCATTTTGAGCACATTATTGCACCTCACTTAGCTTTAATCTACAATAATTGCATTTTAGAGGGGGTCTTTCCAAATCTTATGAAATATAGTAAAGTCTTACCACTTTTTAAATCGGGCGAGAGGAGTGATTTAACGAATTTCCGACCCATTTCTATTCTACCTGTTTTAAGTAAAGTTTTCGAGAGGTTAATGTTAAAAGATATGTTAGGTCACTTCAATAGAAATAAACTGCTTAACAGTAATCAGTTCGGCTTCACCAGAGGACGATCCACAATTGATGCAGCATCTGTACTCATTAAATATATATACAATATTTGGGAGACATCTTGTGATGCAATAGAAATTTTTTGTGACCTTTCCAAAGCTTTCGATTGCGTAGATCATGCGACTCTTTTATTAAAATTAGGACATTATGGTCTGTCAAATAATTCTCTAAATCTTATGTCTTCATATCTTAGTGATAGAACACAAACGGTTGTTGTAAACCAAACAAAGTCCATTGGAGCAGCTGTTAAATTAGGTGTGCCACAGGGCTCTATATTAGGTCCTTTCTTATTTCTCGTTTATATAAATGACTTACCACCCGCGGTAGTTAACCTTTGCGATATTGTGCTATTTGCTGATGATACATCATTGATTTTCAAGGTAGACCGAAAATCCGTCGATTATAGTAGGATAAACGCGACGCTAGGTAAAGTACTTAATTGGTTTACTAGTAACAATTTGCTACTTAATGCTAAGAAAACTAAATGTGTTAGGTTCGCTTTGCCTAATGTTAGACCGGTAGAATCTAGTATTTTTCTAAATGGTGATTGTTTGGAAATGGTGGATAAGGCGCTTTTCTTAGGAATAACTATAGACAAAAACTTGCAATGGAGTCCCCATATAGCAGTACTAGCCTACTAGCAGGCAAATTGAGTTCGGCAGCTTATGCTGTTAGGAAAATCAGACAACTTACCAATGTTGAGACAGCTCGCTTAGTTTATTATAGTTATTTTCATAGTGTTATGTCGTACGGTATTCTTGTTTGGGGAAAAGCTGCTGACATACAGACTATTTTCGTGTTACAAAAAAAAACCATTCGTTCTATATATAACCTAAACTCCCGTGATTCCTTAAGATTACTATTTAAAGAAATTAATATTTTGACAGTAGCATCACAATTTATTTATGAGAATATTATTTATGTCATTAAAAATCACGACTCTTTTATTAAGAATTGTGACATACATAATTTGAAAACAAGAAATAAAAATAAAATAGCTATAAAAAAAATTCGTGTCCGTAAGGTATATAAATCATTTGTAGGTCGATGCATTCATTTCTATAATAAATTACCTGACGAAGTTTTAAAGTTACCATTTCCAGTACTTAAAAATTACTTGAAAAAGTCGTTGATGTCTAAAGCTTACTATAGGGTCGAAGACTATCTAACAGATAAAAATGCTTGGCCTAAATTAAATTAAACACCTAAATATCTTAATAATAATTTAATCATACAAATATGTAAAACGTTGTGTATTGTCTAGGGGACACGGTTTCTGTAGGAGAATGTATCGAAACTTTTTATGTGTTGTTTAGCACCGTCATAGGTAAGTATAATTTTTATTTATATTTTATATTTACTACTTATGAGTTCTTGTAGAAATTTTGAGTTTTGACACATTTTCCTGCTCAACTACGCATGATATATATATTCATATTTTTTGTTACATTCATTGTTTTATATAATGCTAGGTTAAGTTTTTTTTCGTTGTATAATATCATTTATCATAAGCAATATTTAAAAAGCGACTGACTGTTGAGTTTCTTGCGGCGTTTCTTCTCAGCAGTGGTCTCTTGCGAAGCGCTGGTAGATTTTTGACGTGTAAAAGTGCCCGTGCGACCTACTTACTGAATAAACATCTTTTATCTTTTATTATTTACGGCAAATCGCGCGGGGCGTTGACCCTAACGTACCTAAACAAAAAGTTTTCGTTACAGATGACGACAATAAGCAAAAATCTTCTGGTGTCAATGAGTCGCTAAGATCAAGTCACGGACCATGCACGGAAGTCAAGCGTGAAAGTGAATGAGATAGGTATTGCAACTACCTACTCAACTGTTTGCCGCGGATTATAACGCGTTCCTACCTACATACGACAGTGAATACTAGGTACCTATGTCACTTAGCAAAACTCAATACTATTTCAAATTTAAGTACTAATCGTATTGTCTTAATTTCATATTATACAAAATAATTTTGAGAAGGTACTGTAATGAATTAAGTTTATAGTTGTTTGAAGTAAGAACCTTTATTGAATTAAACTTATTGCATACTAAGTGTCGCAAGTGCTTTTTATTATTTAAATTAAATTTATTAGAAGTAACGAAACAACGACCGATTATTTAGAAAATCAATATGTGCGTTGCCCCTAGGCTAGCGTACGTAACGCACTTCATTATATAAGATTCAAGTATAAAAGTATACGATAATCACGAGGATTCTTCTTTCCAATTAGTAATTGTAATTTTCTCTGTGTAGGTAGATTTTAGGGCCTGTTAGGTTTTACCCTTGTTTCTAGAGGGACGAGGGATGTAATGCAATAAGTTTATAAATGTTTGAAGTAAGAAACTTTATTGAACTAAACTTGTTGCACATACTAAGTATCATAATTGCTTTTAATTATTAAAATTCAATTTATGAGATGTAACGGAATGGCGACCGATTGTTTGGTAAAAAAAATCTGTGAGGCGTCCCTAGGCTAGCGAACGTAACACACTACATTGTATTAGATTCAAGTATAATAAAAGTATACGATAATCACGAGGATTCTTCTTTCCAATTAGTAATTGTAATTTTCTCTGTGTAGGTAGATTTTAGGGCCTGTTAGGTTTTACCCTTGTTTCTAGAGGGACGAGGGATGTAATGCAATAAGTTTATAGATGTTTGAAGTAAGAAACTTTATTGAACTAAACTTGTTGCACATACTAAGTATCATAATTGCTTTTAATTATTAAAATTCAATTTATGAGATGTAACGGAATGGCGACCGATTGTTTGGTAAAAAAAATCTGTGAGGCGTCCCTAGGCTAGCGAACGTAACACACTACATTGTATTAGATTCAAGTATAATAAAAGTATACGATAATCACGAAGATTCTTCTTTCCATCACCCGTTTTGTCACAGTACCCACGCAAGGTGATCGTTGTCGCAATATCTACGGCCTTGATTGACTCAATTAAAACTATGTAAACAAATCTTGGACGAATTTTAACTTAATTTTCGTTGTCGGATAGATTTGAAATTTTGCTTGCTAATGTGATTCCGATTATAATACATTCATAATTATGGTACCATCGAGCTGGTATTATGATCGAGAGGGAAAGGTGGCCATAAGAACTCATCAACGGCTTATAGTAGGTCCATAGAGTTTGGACTCGTTTGAGTCATCTTTTGATAGCGATTTTGTTATCAGTGGTACAAGTACAAGTGGTAAAGGCATTATACCGGAGGAATAACACGGCTGGTTTAAGTCACTCACCTGCGAGAGCGATATCGTAGATCGGGCGCCAGACGTGGCCGCAGCCGAGACTAGCAGCTAGCAGTGATAAAGAGTAAATTAATCTACTCTTACGTAATTTTTGTAACAACCTCAATCGTTTTAATTTTTATTTGATTCGGTTAAAGTTTTAAAGGTACCCTATAAAACTACTTTTAAAACCTATGTGACGTTTATTTTAGTTTTAAACACAAATTTCTCCAGTAAACACTAATGTTTGTCTCAATGTTGCTTTTTATCTAATAAACGCCTTAGTAGTAAACAAAATTCGATGAAATTTTGTAAACGAATAGGTTAAAGTTTTGACTAGTGCAAACGTTTCAAAACATAACGCTTTATCGTGTAGGGGCGAGGCAGTCGGTAAAGTTAGTTACATGACAAAACATACTAGTAACATATTGGCATTTTAAGTGCACTTAATTCTGAAATATCATATTCTCTTTCTCTACAGCCAAAACCGACTAACTGACTCGTGACTCTAATATAAACTAAGATATAATTAATCACAATTCTCAATATTTTTCTAGTACAAAGTGTAATTTATATAAGTAAGAAAGTTTAACTTTGAATTAATACTGCCTAAACCTATTAGTTTAAAAGATACAAAAAAATTAACTCCACAGCAAAAACCGCTTATCTGCACCACCTTTTTTACAAAACCCTCAATTTAATCCATTTGTTTTAAGAATATACTGATTTGTTACTTACAGTTTTGATTATTAACAACCTCTCGTAATAAAATCCCAAATATCATTTACTTAGAATTGAGTTTAACTAGAAATTTAAACACAAACCAAACCTTTAAATGCGTTTTTCTCAAAACTATACTTCATGCAGTTAGTCGGTTATAGAAGTAAGGGGACGATTTATAATAAAGAGTGTAATTTTTATATCAAAAATGAAAGCCACATCTATGGTATATCAGAAAATGATACCACACTCGAGGTGATAGGTAAACTGAAGCCGATATAATTTTTATCTGAAGCGCGGAGGCGTGTAACTTTGAATAACCAGGAGGTGGCTGATGGCTACCGGGCTAAATCAGCTCAGTTTGTCCTAGGATACATCTGTGCCAAGTGAATTCATCCGATACCAAATTTTGACCTCTCCATACATTGGGTGACACTACCGCCTGTACAAACCCTGAATCGTTTTTGTAACATATTATAAACTGGGATAAAACAGCGATCAGGGGTTCAACGACGTGGTTAGCCTAGTTGGTAGTGGCCCTGCCTACGAAGCTAGCGGTCCCGGGGTCGATTTCCGGTAAGGCCAAATATTTGTGTGATGTGATGTAACAATGCAGTTGTTACGCTCCTTACTTGTGTGCATTTTATTGACAAACTAGCTTTAATATCACTTCATTTTCACTTAAATTCACTTTAATACAACAGATCTTATATTTGTTGTTTACTAATAACTGATAACTGTCAAACAGACAGGTTAAAGACGTTTTTCATCAATCTCGACGTCTGTCATATGTTAGCGGCAGTAAGCCGACAGATGGCGTTACTAGTCATTCTTTATTAACTTCACTATTATTTAAATCTTTTAATAATTAACAGTCTACTTTAATCTAAATAATCTTCTAATAATTAATTCATTGTAATTGTAAATAAATATCGTATTTTATTATTTTCATACAGCGCATGAGGAAATAATTGAGGGTATGTTGGTGTCTCACGTACACGACTCCAGTTATTTTCCACTCGTGACGCGAGTTGCTATGTGCATTTCTTTGTTCGCCCTACTCAGATTCGAAATTAACAGTAAGGGGTGAAAGCTTATATATAGGCCACGCACCCTTCATTCGGTCTCTTTGCCGCCTCAACTTCTACTTTTTAACAACTTGACGTGTTGTTTTTAATAGGTACTAAATACCTAAGTTTTATTATATTCGGTGCATTTCCCCAAATCGGGTAAGTTCAGTGCAACGAACTAATTATCTATCCTATCTCTATTTTGCTGTGTACTGTGTTTGTGTTTTATACTTATTGTGTTCTTCTAGATTATTCCAAATTGTTCTTTTAACCTTTTTATTTCAAATAACCGACCGTTACTTCATAACGGTCGTTAGTAACTATTAATTGTTCTTTTGATTTAGCTTCTTCTTGTTTTAATTGTAACTCTGTTCCGGTAGTTCTTGCCACCGCCAATAATTAAACCTTGCGCTATTCCCTCGGGGCTTCACCCCTCAACGGCGGCTGGCATGAACTATCCCAATGCTGGACACCAGGCTTACACAGCCAATGCTTGGGTTTTCCAGGGTCCACGGCTTGGAGCATTCCACCGCTTGGAGCTTTCCACGGCTCGGAGCATTCCACCGCTAGGAGCATATCACGGCTTGGAGCATTTCACCGCACCGCTAGGAGCACTGCACCGCTAGGAGCACTACCGCTTGGACAACACTACTCGCTCGTGGGATCGGGCTCTAAACCCTGTCCACCTCTCTTCTTGGCCGGAGCGGCCTCTAACCACGGTGACCAGGATCGTCGAGTGGGTTCCGGTGCCACACACCGGGTGCTGCCCCCGACGCCTGGATCCTGTCACCGCACACCGTCGGGCTGCCGTCGGTTTCTTCACCGCCGCTCCACGTCACCTACTGCGAGGGAAGTGCTAGTTCGCTTCGCAGAACCAGACCACACCCTACGAGCCTACCTACCCTGTTCTGTTCACTCTACCGGCGTTCTTTTATAATAAACTATTTAAACTTCTCCTGAGTTTTTTACTTGCCACCCGGTAGGACGTGACGTAGGATAAATTTTAAAAATGCACCGTAAATCCACACCTAAAATGAGTGATGTATTTAAAATAATATTTAGAGTTGATGTCTTTTAGTATAAAAAAATAATATTAAAGATTCTCGATATGAAACAGTAACAGCCGGCGTAGAACCGTAGATGGCCACCTAACAGGTGAGCTCATCCTTTTGCAAAAAGAGTGAATATACTTCCATCATAATCTAATGATTTTAAAGAAAATGGGTAGATTTAAAAAGTAATAAAAAAATGTAAGTAGGTAGTGCAACGAACCAATTAGAACAAAGAGACTACTCTCTGTTCCGTTACAAATATGACGATTAAGTAGAATAGTATGTATTATTGTAACCCGCAGCAAGTAATAGTAAAA